>OX940793.1:46596901-47796901 GCA_954870985.1 Trifolium fragiferum | reverse complement strand
GTCTTGGGTGGCTCGTGGAAGTCACCAAACCAATGCTATTGCCAATGGAAACAGCAATGGCAATGGGAAGTTCTCTAATGCAAATCGGAATGGACAAACCAATTCCTCTCCTTGGTATTGTTTCTCATAATTCGCATACAATTTCATTCTTTTTGAAGGAAAATTAATCATGCTTATAAGGGTAGGAGAAAAGGAACAATTTTTTTTAATAGGGTTTTAGTTTGTTGATTTGATTGTAATTTTTTTAATTTTTCAGGAGACAAAAGATTGCACAACAGAGAAAATCTCTTCCTATTGCTTCGGGTATTACATTTGTTTTGTGTTTTTTCATGTTTTTATACTTTAAGATTCATAATATGTTAATGTTGATATTGATTCTATTGTAGTTGAGAAGAGATTAATTGAAGAGGTTCGGAAGAATGATATTTTGATTATTGTTGGTGAAACTGGAAGTGGAAAAACTACACGTAGGTTACATCTTATCCTTGCTGTGAATGTTGTTGTGATTATATTATCCGTTATTATCTAGGGTCTGTTTGAATTAACTTATTTGAACTTATTTACTGGCATAAGCACTTGTCTGACACGGATACTATTGGGAGAGTTTATGGAAACAACTTATGACATGTTCATAAGCTGTTTTCGGCTTATTTTTATAAACTCTCTAGGATAGCTTATGGAAACTGCTTATAGTTTATATGAAAACAGTTTGACTTTATTTTATCTTTTGTTTCAAATATAATGTAAGTGTTTATGTTCTAAGTGTTTAGGAAAAGAAACTAAAAAAAGGGTTTTAGAGATACCAGGTTTCACGGTGTTTATGTATATATATATGACTCTATTGCATTGTACTGTGTAGAGATTCCACAGTTCTTATTTAATGCTGGATTTTGCAACAACGGAAAAGTTGTCGGAATAACTCAGCCCAGACGTGTTGCTGCTGTCACTGTGGCCAAACGAGTTGCTGACGAATGTGGTGTTGAGTTGGGCCAAAAGGTTGGGTACTCTGTTAGATTTGATGATTCTACTTCAAACTCAACAAGGATCAAATATATGACAGATGGATTGCTTCTGAGGTACAACTTTGTGCAGCTTTGATTACTTGGAGTGTTTCCTATCAAGACAACATGATACTATGATTGTTTTTTCCATTCTTGACGTCTAAAACAAAATTATATCAAAAAATTTAAGTCAACTGTATTTAATGGCGCCGACTAACATCATTTTCCCTGCCGTTGATATAGTTTAAGATGGTTACATGTTTTGAATTAACTGAGGAAATTTCAATTAAAATATCTGTTTTTTCATGTTTTTTTAGTACAATTTTTCTTATTGGAGTGTTCATAAATATTTTTTACTTGTGTTTACAGGGAAGCATTGCTGGATCCTTATCTTTCCAAGTATTCTGTTATAATTGTCGATGAAGCTCACGAGAGAACCGTCCACACTGATGTATTGATGGGCTTACTTAAAAATGTGCAACTTGCTCGGGCAGAATCTATCAGTGATGGTCAGAACCTTGTTAACGGGAACAAGAATGTGAATGGTTCCATGTTGTTGGATAAAGATAATAGTCAGAATAGCAGTTTTGTTAGAAAAGACCGCCGTGAAAAGAGTTCTCCATTGAAGTTAATCATCATGTCTGCAAGTCTTGATGCTCGCACTTTCTCTGAGTACTTTGGTGGTGCCAAAGCTGTTCACATTCAAGGAAGGCAGTTTCCTGTGGATATATTTTATACTAGTTCTCCAGAAACAGATTATGTAGATGCTGCCTTGATAACGATTTTCCAGGTCATTTGTTTAATCAGTACATGTAATAATAGTGTGGTTTAACTTGTTTTATTTTAAGAGATCTATAGATCCTAATGCATCTTGTTATTGGGACGGTGGTTCTATATATGCATTTACTGTATATAGTTTCATGTCTCATGCATATCTCATTTTTTCATTCATGTTTACGCATTGGATCAGTCATTCAGCATATTGCTGCTTGCGCGCGCGCACACACACACACACATAACAATATAACATTGAGGTGATGACTGAGACATAACGTTCATATATTTGCCGCTTAAAGTGATGTGTCTTTGATATTACAGGTTCATCTAGAGGAGACCGCTGGTGATATTCTAGTATTTCTGACTGGGCAAGAAGAGATTGAAGCTGTCGAAAGGCTTATCAAAGAGCGACTTACAAAGTTACCACAAGGAAGTCAGAACCTTGTCGCTGTGCCTATATATGCAGCTCTTCCACCTGAACAGCAAATGCGAGCCTTTGCACCAGCTCCATCTGGGTTTCGCAAGGTATCCTGTAGCTATGCATTTTATATTTTGTTCAATTATTGTATCACTTCTGCATATAATTCTATATAAAAACTGGAAAATAAGTTTAAGTATTTGTGATTTATATTTATTTAAACTTTAAGCAGTTGACATATCCCTCTAGGTTTTTATTCACTCTCTTGAAACACCCAGTTTCATTTGATCATGTTGATTTAACTTTGCGAATAAGAGGTTTGCTAACATCTTCCTTAGTTCCATTTCCATGAATGAATTGTGATTGATTGTAATGGACATTGGACACCGTCTTACTTCTAATCTCTATCACGTGACAGCATTGCCATTGTGGTTCAATTTCTTTGATATCAATTTTAGAATCAACTTTTTTTTTTCTTCCAACTTCGTCCTTTGCTTTGCTGCTGCTATCAGTGAATCGTTTGGTCGTAATGTACTATTTGTACAATTTTTTTTCCTATCGTCAAACGTACCCAAATGTCTCAACATTCACGTATACCAACCTACCATCTGCGTTTACTTAAAACCCATATCGCATAATCCGTTATCATGACGGGTCTATAATAACTCTAGACATTTTTGCCATCACCTATACTACCTATGATGTTTTATTGCACTTGACGAACACTGTTGCTTTATGAACTATGCCATCTGAACTGGCAATAATCCCTATAAAATAGTACACGGATATACAAAACAGTGGCTACTAGGACCATGTATTTTTTTCTACACTTGAACATCACCTATTTAATTAGAGCTTGTGTATAACAATAATACCAATAAAGCCTTTAATGTGAGCTTATGTATATTCAAAGTAACCTCAGTTATTTATTATAGCAGGTAATCACTTGTCTTAAATTGTTATTAACTTGGCACTTTGTTGTTTTTTAGGTGATATTGGCAACTAATATTGCTGAGACATCAATAACAATTCCTGGAATCAAGTATGTAATTGATCCTGGACTTGTAAAAGCGCGTTCATATGACCCTGGAAAAGGCATGGAATCTTTGATCGTAGTACCTACGTCCAAGTCCCAGGCACTGCAAAGAAGGTATGGTGCTGGATTATGTTTCAATCTGTTTAATATTTGATTCTTTTTTTATGTTTAACTGTTGTTGCAATTGTTGGATGAATTAATTTAGTTAATGTAATGAAAATGAAATAAGTTTACTTCAGTTTAACCGAAGATGACTTCCTTTCTCATTTCAAGTTCAGTTTGTTAATGGATACATTTGATTTTCCTAAAATAATATGTTGATTCTCGCATCATTATTTCTAGAACTTCATTTGTTACACACACCGAGGCATAAAAACAACAATAATCAAAATCATATGTATCCCACTCGTTGGGGTCAACTATATTAATCAAATGTCGCCATAATTCCCTATAAAATGATGAGTTCATAATAGATTCCCCACCTCCACATCTCTATTGATGGTATAGCCTATAGTTTTCATGGTCTCCCTCTACCTCTAAACATTGGACTATCCTTTATCTAGCAAACTTTCCTTCATAGCATCGTTATGTGACACTAAGTTTACTTTCTCGTTGAATCTTCATCGCCAAACATTTAGCCCCATACAATATTGCAGGTTTTATAGTTGAACGATTAAACTTTCCTTTTCTTTGAGTGGTATGCATTCCATATATTCTGTTTTACTCCTACTTTGGCCGAAGTCCTGTGATTCCTAAGCTTGTCTCCTTATTTATTAAATTTTCATTTATTCCTTCTATCAAACTCACCACTGTGTTAATATTTTGGCCCAAAAAAAAAAAAAGTCACCAACCAAAACTATAGCATCTACTATCCACAGGAAGCATACACATTGCACACATGACATTGTCTCATATATATTCAGGAAACACATGTAGAACCAAAAAATCAAGGGTTCAAATATAGCTTTTCTTGAACTGTAATTTATGTTTATCTTGTGTTTTTAAATCATATTTTGGTTATAATAATTGTTATGTGACATATGTAGTTAAGTTTATCTATGAAAGCAATATATTTGATTTTGATTTTGCTAGAAGTGTAGTGCAAATTGATATCTACATTTTGGTAACAGTGGGCGTGCAGGGCGTGAAGGACCTGGAAAATGCTTTCGGCTATATCCAGAAAATGAATTTGAGAAACTTGAGGATTCTACAATGCCAGAAATTAAGCGTTGCAACCTTTCGAGTGTCATTTTGCAGCTTAAGGCTTTAGGAGTTGACGACATATTAGGGTTTGATTTCATTGAGAAACCTTCAAGGTGAGGACCTTTTCAAAACTTTGGCTTGACAACTTCCCTACCTACGCCTATTTGTGGATAAGTTCTTATTTCTTATAGTTTTAAGGCTAAATTATATTTTAGATTCTTAAAGTTTCACTTTGTTTTTAAATAGGTTCTTACGCTTCAAATTTTTTCAATCCGTGTCTATGATTCAAAAGATTTTTGAATGAGTGCCAACTACAAAGTACTATTAAAACTCTGCAAGCTTTTTCTTAATTATGAGGACCAATTTGAAAGCTTAGATAAAAAGGTCCCTGTACTTCATCTTAATTTTCAAATAGGTCCTTATAATTTTGCAAAACTTAACAGCCATTAGGGAGTGGGGATCTTTTAAATTTGTCTAAACTATAGGAACCTATTTGAAAATTCATGAAACTATAGGGATCTACAGGCTAATAAAACCTATTTAAAATGTGCATGTGCCGAACGCTTTTTTTCCCACTATTGTCTAGTGTAATTTTAGAAGGATTTCTAAGTCACTTGGAAAGATGCTATTATCAAGATGATTCTTCAACCTATATATGGCATTTTTTAATGATTTTTTGTTATTTGCCAATACAAATGTCATTTCATTCTTATTCTTTCTGCATATGAATACAATATATTATAGTCAATCCAAAAAAATAAAATTAGTTTTCATGACAGAAAAATTGAATTAATGAAAAAATGGGTAGCGGCGCAACTTGTCGCCCGTTTACCTCTCGTTCATATGTAATTATTCTATATTTATTAATGAAAAGAAATTTATTATATATATATATATATTATTAATGCATAATACTTTTAGGAATATGTGTACACTGATGAAGAGACTAAGAAGAATACTTAGATAGTAACACCTAATATAACCTTGCACCTTAAAATGTATCTATATAGATAAAGATAAACTTCTATGTACCTGAAAACTAATTTTTTTTTAAAAGTGTGCTTCAGTGAAATTTATATTTAGTACCTGAGTTTATAAACACTTATGTTCGACTTACTGGTGCATAAAGGATGTAGAGATCTATTCCTCTGCATCAGTTAGTACTTAGTAGTGAGTTTAAATATTTGTACTCCAGAACTATATTAACATTTTTATAGGGTTCTCGGTTTCTTTCTTTATTTTCGGAAAGTATATTACCAGGCAACATATTGCTCAAACTTTGTGTCAGAAAAATTACTCAAACTTGTACCTGTCACATGTTTGAACAGGACAGCTATTATAAAATCATTGGAGCAGCTATATTTATTAGGCGCTTTAACAGATGAATGTCAACTATCTGATCCGGTTGGACGTCAAATGGCTCGACTGCCCTTGGACCCTGATTATGCCAAAGCTCTTATTTTAGCAAATCAGTTTAAATGCTTGGAAGAGATGTTGATAACTGTTGCTATGCTTTCTGTGGAATCCATATTTTATACTCCGCGCGACAAGTATGAAGAGGTTTGAAGAGTGATTTCTGATTGTAATTCTTCCCTGTCATATTCTATTATTCTATTTTGGTGAAACTTAAATACAAACATAACTGAATGATTATGTACTATGCCACTCTATTGGTATATTGACCATTTAACAAAATATTTGAAAACTATCATATGGATGTTTTAAATATATGCGACCGTAGGATGATTCTAGTCTTTAGTTGACAACAACTTGTCTTTCTTGTCTACACTAACTTATTGTGCTTCTCCGATTTATGGCCAGGCAAGAGCTGCAACTAAGTGCTTCGCAAGTCCAGAGGGAGATCACATCACTTTGATTAATGTGTATAGAGTAGCTGCTGACTTTATAGAGAAGAGAACTATGGAAATGAATAAAGCAAAAAGTGAAAAGGTTTTGAGAAAATGGTGCAACGAAAATTTTATCAATAGCCGTTCTCTTAGACATGCTCGTGACATTCACAGGTTGTTTTATTGTGCTTAAACTTTATTTTGAGGTATCTATAATATACTCAAGATATTTTATGCATTCTCATTTTTGAAACACCTTTTGCAGGCAGATTCTAGGACATGTTCAACAAATGGGTCTAAATCTTTCTTCTTGTGGAGAGGATATGCTTCAATTTCGAAGATGCCTTGTTGCTTCCTTTTTCCTCAATGCAGCTACGAAGGAGCCAGATGGAACCTACAGGTATCCAAAAGATTCTGCTTGCTATCTATTCTATTCCCTATGTAGCAAAGTCACACATACTCCACTCATGAAAATAGTGTAGTTTTGAAGTTCTTTATCGGTATTATGATTCGCTAATCGGAACCCTTACATGAATATACAATCTTATGATATATTGCTTTTTTGTTCTAACTTTTACTTCTATGATAAAAAGACTCTTACTGGTTGCTTCTTCACACAACAGGGCTTCGGCAAGCGGTCAGGTGGTGCAGATCCACCCTTCGTCTGTATTGTTCCGGAAAAAACCAGATTGCATAATATTTAACGAACTGATTCAAACTAATAACAAGTATGTCCGTAATTTAACCAGAGTTGACTCCCTGTGGTTAACTGAACTGGCTCCTCAGTTTTATGCTACACAAAATTAAGTTCTTGATAGGGCCACTTGTAAACAGGTAATTAAGATTTTTGCTATTTTGATAGATTTCCATTTTGTGCTTGATCCTGTTGGATGATTTATCATTCATTATTATGTGCACATTTGATTTTGCCCCATGATTTCATGTAATCCTCTATTACTGTATTCATTGTTGATGTGATGTAAGCAAAAATTGTATCTATCTATTAGGAAAGAATCATCAATCATGTATGAATAGAAAGAAAAAAAGAAGAAGTTACATTCAGAAAGAAAACGTGTTGTTAGATATTCACTCCTCATTTCCCATGCAATAATATCTAGTCTAGTCTAGTCTAGTCTAGTCTAGCCTAGTCTAGTAATAAAGTTGATCTGGTTACTTCGCAATAATGTAACGGTTCTGCTTTCTGCCTAGAAAAAGTTTGACTTAACTGCATTTTAATTACTATATTTATATTGATATTGATATATATTACTATATGCTTATAAAGAAAAAAAAACATATATAGGAGTATCTCTTATCTCTTGCTCCCTCCGGTCTTATATATAAGAAATATTTTACTTTTTAGATTCATTGTGAAATTAATGTATTTAGACTATATTATTGTCTAGATACATCAATTCCTCAATGAACCAAAAAAGTCAATATTTTCTTATATATAAGACTAGAGGAAGTATTTAAAAACTTGTTACATTTTGCAAACCTAAACGGCTAATCTTAATATTTAACCCTAATATTTTCCCTCTTTTTCATGTGGTTCACATATATTACTTTATTGCTATATAGTACTATTATTACTATATGTTTATAAAGAAACAACTATATTTTTTTTTTTTTTGAATGGCAAACAACTATATATTACTATTACTATGTATATACATATATTAGTAAGTACATACATATTTATATAATATTATTTAAAAAATATTACTATTACTATGTACATATTTATATAATTACTATATATCCTTAATTATATAAGTTTATTACATTAGCAAATTGAAACTTTTTAAAAGTAAGAGGCCAAATTGAAAATTAAAATAAATGTAAGAGATCAAATGTGTAATTTAACCTAGTTTGAAATGGTTGATCACTTATTTTTCTCAAACTAGATTTTATAACCAAGGAAAATTTGTAATTTTTTTACTATAGGACTGCTGCAACGGTAAATTTTGATCACTTCCTTTTTTCACTTATTTTAATACATAATCTTTTGAAAGAAAAAAAAAAAAAGCAATACTGGTGTATCTGTTTCAAGCACCGTGTTTCATTCTTACCACTGCTTTTCTTTGCAAATATATATATGCTACCTTGATACGGGTGTTACACTTGGCAAATGACACCCCTGAAGTCAACCGATACTTAGAGCATAAACATCGGTTGGATGTATGAGTGGTATTTGCCAAGTGTACAACATGTGTCAGAGTATCATGTGTATTTGGAAACCAAAGTGGTGGTAAGAATTGGACATCATTGCCAACAATGGATACGTATCATTGTCTCATGTCTTGCATTTTCTCAAACAATTTTATATTAAAATAATATATCGTGAATTTTGGATGAATAGTATGAATATTTAGAAAATATGATTGGGTGATTTAAATAGTTAAAAAGTATAAAATATTATGTGGAACCCATTTATACCATCCACATGAGTGGCATGATGTAAAACCCACATCTATTGCATCCACTTGGGTTCTTTAAGTGGGTCTCATTTAATTTTGTATAATATTTTACACTTCTCAATTATTTAAACAATTCAACTACATCTTTTAAATATTCATACAAATTAATAAAAACAATGATCCCACCAAATTGACAACAGATTCATGTTTATAATAAAAGTGTACATATGTTTGATTATAATAATGCTTAATATACAAAAGTAAGGAAAAGAAACGGTGCTAGGCGAAAGGACGATGCTAACATGAGGAACGATTTTCATCATCAAATATCCAAGAAACTCTAACACAATAACATTAGTGTCAGTCAAGGAACGACCGATAATTATGGTCTTAGATAAGTTAGTTAAAATATGTACTTTAAAATTTGAGTTTTAACGTACGTGAACTTAGATTAAGTAGTTGGTACGTGATAACACAAGTATGTTTAATTATTTTTTAAGTAGAGATGAAATGGGAGGAAAAAAATGATAAACTACAAGTTTTAAACTATATATAAACATTTTTTTTTCTTTTCATTAATTATGAGACCTTTTTGGCAAAAACACAAGAATTAAGAAAAGTATTCTGGATCGGCTAAAAACCCAATAAACATCAAGATCCATCTAAATGAGATAAAGATAATCATATGGCAAAGCGACCACTGTCCAATACAGCAAGCATAGGTAGAGACGAAGAGTCTCCAAGATCTCAAACGTGTCTCCTAAGTATAAATAACAATCCACTACAAATGACAATACATGTGTCAAGCACATGGCCGATCCACCCACATGAGGGACCCAATCGTGTCATAAACTCTAATATTCTCTTATATATAAACAAGGCTTAATAGATCTTTTAGTCTCTGTATGTTCGCGAATTTTTTGTTTTAGTCCATATATCTTGTTGTGTTGCAAATGAGTCCCTGAATGTAGAAAAAAATTTGGTTTTAATCCCTAAAGTTAAAATCCGCAGGAAAATCTGCACGAAAACTGCAGATTTTCCAACGGATTTTGACTTTATGGACTAAAACCAAAATTTTTTGTACATTCAGGGACATATTTGCAACAAAACAAGATACAGAGACTAAAATAAAAAATTTGCAAACATACAGAGAATAAAAGATCTATTAAGTCTGTTTCAAAAAAAAAAAAGATCTATTAAGTCTATAAACATTCATACATCAAGCCCTATGTATGAAATCCATGCGCCTTCAATACTAAATACTCCTTATTCGTCATTCAAATACTGACTTGAGCGTCAGAGTGTTAACATTTTTGCAGATACCTTTTCGCCCAAAGGAATAAAAAATCGACCCTTCACCATCAACTACCTTCAACGATCAGCTTGTCAACATGAGCTAAGACAATCTTTTCTAAACCATCAGTACAAAAAATAATTTTTGCATGAGAAAAATTGTGATATTTTATTTCTCTTTATTTAATTAGGATATTTTTGTGAAAATTAAATTAATGCACCTTAAATTTTAAAAAGTCTTATAAAATGGAACAACAAAATATTGCAAAAAGATCTTATATATTTTGAAACATATGTAATATAAGTTAAATTTTTAGCATTGACAAATAAAGTGTGTCCACACATTCATTTGATCCCTTTTTGTGTTTTTGGTCATGCGGTTGTTATAATTGATTTTGAGAGGGAGGATTGATTTTGATTAAAATTGAGTTAAATATATTGATTTAAGTTTGGTTGCATTTTTTTTTGACACAAAGTTTGATTGCATTCCTATAAAATTGATTCTTATCAATTACTTTCCCAGAACATTTTATAAGTAAATGTTATTTTTTTTAGGCTCATTGTATAATTAATAAATTTAAACTTTATTATAGTCTAACTATATTAATTTGCAATAAACCTAAAAATGTTAAATTTACTTATAACATATGATGGAGGGAGTTTTTTTTTAATAGTTTGAATCAAAATTATTTTTGGAAGTGTAATTTTTGAAATGGTTATCCCATTTAAATTTCAATCGCATTAGTAAAATTTCATTTATAATTTTTATTTTATTTTCAAAATTGTAAAAGATCAATTTTTAAATAATATTTGACCAATTTTTATTTAAATAATACAAAACATACGTAAATAAAAAAAAATATAGCATAATTTTTTTTGAGAAAATATAACATTGTTGGTGCACTCTCCGTCCCAATTTGTTTGAGTCATTTGACTAAAACACGCATATTAAGAAAACAATATAAATGAATGAGAGATACTATTCATTTTACCAAATTACCCGGTGTACTCCCTATGCACGTTTTAAGTGCAATAATGATTATTCTAAAAAGTAAATTCTGTAGAGGAAGAAATGGAAATACAAATAGAAAATTGTAAATAGGTCAAGTGTTTTGGAACAATTATTTTTTTGCAAATAGCTCAAACAAATTGGGACGGAGGGAATATAATTTATTAAAGGCTAAAATGCAGTTTTTGTCCCTCTATTTACATATTTTTAAACTTTTGGTCCCTCTATTTCTAAAACTAACATTTTGGTCCCCCTATTTTAAAGTCAACCTATTTTTTTGGTCCCCCTCACATTTTGATGATGTGGCCTTCTCATTTATGATGTGGCACTTAGGTGGCATTAGTGAGTTGAAATTAATATTTTCTATTCTATGTAATTATTATAACTAGTGGCCAAACGGGCGCGCGCCCGTTTGTGTGATCTTCGTTTTCTATTTTGTCAACGTATATAAAAAAACAGTTGGTTTTGTGGTAAAAAAAAAGTTGGTTTTGGAAGTTTTTTTAGAAACATGTTAGTTTTTAGAAGTTAAAGGTATTATTGGAATTCCAAAAAAAGGCCATACCAAAATGGTGTTTTCCCTTTATATATTAGTATAGATTAATCAAGAATTTCTAAAAAAAAAATCAATCATCATTGTCAACCGCATGTTATTATACAAAGAAGATAGAAGATATTTTTTTTAAAAAAAAAAAAAGAAGTTATAGAAGTTAAGAGTTTAACAAAAAAAAGTGTGTGTTTGGTTTTGGAAGTTAAGAAGTTTTTTTTTAGGAAAAAACTACTAAGGGTATTATGGTATTTTTCAAAAAAGGTTACACCAAAAAATGAGTTTTTCCTTTATTTATTAGTATAGATTAATCATATTATTTATTTTATTTACAACTTAAAATATTAAAAATAAATTTAACAAAAAAACTTCTTTCTTCTTCAGATCAACAACAAGATCATCATCATACCAAGTGGGTGTGGCACAAGTGGTAAGCGGCTTGAGCCCCTTAAGCATTTGGTCAGGGGTTCGATTCCTGGCCGGTGTGTATGGAAAAGCATCGCTTGGAAGGGGCAGCCCTTAAATGCGCTCCAGATCCTCGAAGGGATTAGTCTCTACAAATCGCGCAGGATACCTTGGGAAACCAAAAAAACAAGATCATCATCATCATCATAATGAAATATACAAAACAAAATCACAAATCTAAAAACACAATGCCCAATTCTCAAATCTATATTAAAAAAATAGAAGCAATTCCTTCTTTTTTCTTCTTTCAACCCCAAATCGTCAAATCCCTAATTCCTTTCTCTTTCTCTATCAATCTTTGTTCTTCGGCATCGGAAGACAGAGGGAAAAAAAAGAAAACATTTAAATTTGGAAAAGAAAAAAAAGTGAAAAGAAGGAAGACTTCTATTAACAAATTGATATTCTAGCACTAAATAACAACAAAGAAGAATAAAGAAGGAATTGTTTCTATTTTGCATTTTAATTTTGAACTCAAATCTGAGATGATTTGGGATTAGAGGTTTGTGTTTTTAGATTTTAAACTCAGATCTGGTTGATGATAATTATAAATTGGGATTTGGGGTTGAAAGAAGAAAAGAGATGGATTTAGATTGGTGATTTCGTTTATAGATTTGATGACGATGTTGCCATTGTTTTTTTTTTTTGTTAAACAAGTCAAATGTTGATAATCTGTGGTGTTTTTGATATGAAGATGAAAGAAGCTTTTTTTTTTTTTTTAAACTTATTTTTAATATTTTAATTTGTAAATAAAATAAACAATAAGATTAATTATAATAATTACATAGAAAATGTTATTTCCAACTCATCAATGCCGCCACGTCATAAATGAGAATGCTACATCATTAAAATGTGAGGGGAACCAAAAAAATAGGTTGACTTTATAAATAGGGAGACCAAAATGTTGGTTTTAGAAAGAGGAGTGTTATTTGAACACCAAAAAAAGTTGTCTCATGTAGACAACCAATTTTTTATTTCTATGCACGTAAATTGAAACAGGTCAAAAATAATAAAAAATAGCAAAAAGGTGGCGGGTCCTATGTTATATGGTTGTTGGACAACTATTTGGTTGTCAAAATAACATTAGTGTTTTAGAAATAGGGGATCAAAAGTTTAAAAATATTGCATAAAAAAAAAGTTTAAAAATATGTAAATAGAGGGACTTTAGCCTTTATTAAATCAAGATATTACTATTTTTGAGGAATGTTATTTGAACATCCAAAATAGTTGTCCCATGTAGACAACTAATTTTTTCTTTCTTTTTCGGTTTTTACCACCAGTTGAATCTGGTTCGGGGGTCAGTTCTGGCATCAAGTGGTTCCAACCCCCTCCCGATCGCACTTGCGGGGGACCAAATAATAAAAAATAGTAAAAAGGTGACGAATCCCATGTTATGTGGTTGTTGGACAACTATTTGGTTGTCAAAATAACATTAGTGATATTTTAAGCAAGATCTAATATTTTTCTGGGGCGAGAGCTGCTACTCAATAAGCAAAATCGATTCTATCTAATTTAGAAAGCTACCAATTGTTACTTCAATTGGAATTTATTTCTCAAAAAACACAGAATTAACAAATTTGAGCAGTTGAACGAACGTGCAACCAAACAGCCTAGAATGGTGGTGGGCGGCGACGGTATAATAAAGTTAAAGTCATGGCAGCAGGCGGCGGTGGCATTAGGTTCGGCGGTGGGAGCGCTTTTGGATCCACGGAGAGCTGATTTGATAGCTGCTCTTGGTGAAACAACTGGAAAACCTGCCTTTCAAAGGGTTCTTCAAAGGATGAAATCTTCCCCTCAAGGGAGGGTCAGTAATCATTTCATCTTTCCTAATATTTTCATGTTTGTTCCTTTTGTTCTTATTTTAAGAGTCCAACATTAGTTAAGATATTAGTTCATTAGTGGAAGATATCACTCGCCTTATAAGCTGGTTTTGTAATGCTGAGATAGGTGTTAAGATGGTATCAGAGTCTTGACGTAATGTATTGGACTAGTGTTATTGGGCCACTCGAGTTGGGTCCTTAGGCGTGATAGATTGGGTTAAGAGTCTCGGATTGGATCAAATGTGATTTGAAAATGTGTTTATAAGTGAGGCATTATTCAGCTTAATATCTGATATCGCAGGGTTGAGTTAGACCTAACCCAAATTTTAAGACATCTTGTTATGAAACTAGCTTCTTATTTTTGTTGATGTTAACTTACTATTGAGTGCCCTTTGATTATTTATTAACAATGGTTTATATCTTGGGGGTCACATAAATCTATAGTTGAAATTTGCAAACAATAATCCATTATTGTTGTTGTGAAGGGAGGAGTTGACCCGGTGAACCAAAATCTTGTCGGCAAGTAACAATGTGTTGTAATTGTGAATGTGAAAAGACAACTCAGGAGACAATACCCGCATGGGAAACAAATTTTTGATAGAGTTTTGCTCTCTTTAGGAATATTATGCGGTGTCATGTCGCTAATTTTTCGAATTTCGAAATTCTTGAGTGAATGTAAGGATGATTATTGCTTCATTTCTTGGATGGATGAATATCTGTTTGATTGAGAATTTCGACTGCAGTTAGATTCCCCTCTTTCTTTTATTTCTTGTTAGGATCATTTTGGAACTATGCTCAATTGATATTAGTGACTGTTGTTTTAACTGTTTATGGAGCTCAAGAAATGTCTTCCTACTATAAACATCTTCTAATGTTTTTCTTATCTATGCACATGTACATGCACATTGTTTTATTATGTTTTGTGTTAATTTATAATAAAACCCCTCACCAGGTCTATTACTAGTAGGGATGAAGTTCTTGTTTGTTGAATCGCTCCCAAAGTTCCGCAGTGACCAAACAAGTTATATTTATAATGATTTTATAACTTGTGACTTATATATGCACGCTACGATATTATGCCAACCAATGTGCAGTTAATGCACTTTTGACGAATTTAAATTTTGCATTAATTAAAGGCCTCTTCATATTAAAGGGGTTATAAATAGTTGTTGCTAAACATGATTCTCATTGCTATCTCTGAAATAAATATGCATTTTCTGTTATACAGCTATTGAACTGCTAAGACCAATACATTTTCTTTCATAATCTTGTTTAATAGGCTGTACTGTTGGAGCGCCCTCGTGTTATATCTGCAAATGTAGGACATGCTTGGGACCTGCCAGAAAATACATTCGGTGCTGCCTATGCTAGATTTATGGGATCCAGGAACTTTTCCCCAGATGATCGACCACCTGTGCGGTTCATGGATACAGATGAGCTAGCTTATGTTGCCATGCGAGCTCGTGAAGTCCATGACTTTTGGCATACCCTTTTTGACCTTCCTACTAACTTGATTGGGGAGTCAGCACTGAAGGTAATCGAGTTTCAACAAATGTATCTTCCTATGTGCATGTTATCTGTTGTAGGGGGCACAGCAAGATTCAGCGAAAAACAGAGAAAATTGTTTTATCAGCACTACTTCCCTTGGGCTGTTCGTGCTGGTGCACAGTGCACTGATCTCATGTGTGTATATTATGAGCAGCATTTTCATGAAGATTTGGAAGATGTTCGCAGAAAACTGGGAATTGTTCCGGTTCCTGCTGTTCCTTGACTGAATGCATTCGGAGCTGATGAGTTGTATTTATTTTTCTGAATGGTGCAATTTTTACTTCTTTTTTTTTTATAAATAATATCGAGTGCAACAGCTGTCTACTGATACTTAGTCTGAGTTTTGTATAGGTTGAATTTTATCAATAACTTTTATAATATCGCGAACAATTGAATAGAATTACGAACATAGGTTCGGTTTTATAATTTTCCTTTGCTATAGTGATTCTTCAACCAATATAATTGTAGCCAATAGATTTCCTGTATGAACAGATATCGAAAGGATGATTATTTTTGTTTGGATGCCCATGGAAGGAAGTCTTTATCTATAACTATGTAATTTGCGGTTACTATCCACGACAGCATTCCTGCCAAAAGGAAAAGCAGTCAAGTTTTTGCAGTCATATTACACTAGAAATTTGGAATACTATTTTGTTCAAGGTTTACAATTTTGAAATAGAAAGTTTATGGTGCTGATTAATAATTATAACTCTGCTCCATCTGGTTTTTACCAAAGCTCTGCAGTACCACATTTGCCAAATCAGAGCCTTTGAAGGAATGTCTATTGTTACTTACTTGAAGTCATAAAACAGCTGGGGATGTGAATGCTGCATAAAATAACTGGGAAATATTTTACCACACAATTCCCCATAATTTAAAAAGATTTCTATTTTTACCGTTATTCTATGAATATTTTTTCTCCATTTCCATCCCCTGCGGATGCCCTCAGTTTCGCCGGGAATCTATCAATATTAAAAAAATTATCAAATTTTTATTAATTTTCAATCAAATTATTTGTAAAAAAAGTTTAATCATAAAACAAATTAAAATTTAAGATATTATTATGAGTTGTGACAATAATAAACATCACATAAAAATAAATTTATTAACACGTTGTATGAAAATATAAATAAGGGTCTGTTTGAATTAACTTATTTTTGAACTTATATGAAACAACTTATGCAAATAAATAAGCTTTATGTATTATTATCAAGGTATTCAGAATCGGACCGGTCATCAAACCGGTGAGCTTATCGGTTCAAAGTTCAACCGGTCGGATCGGGCCGGTTCATCGGTTTTTTCCGGTTCGACCGCAGACCGATTTTCAGACCTAACCGGACCGGATACATCACCGGTTCACGGTCTAACCGGTCCGACCGGACGGTCCAATTTTAACAACCTTGATTATTATAAATTTTTCAAAGTAATTTATGATAAAATCAATTTATAAAAATATAATTTTTGTCAATACACACTTTTGAATCAACATAAAACTAATAAGTCAAATTCAAACAGACCCTAAATATAATATATAAAGTACTTAAATATATACATACAAATGTAATTTTAATAAAATGTTCGTGACAAAATCTCCACGAAACGGGAGATAAAATATCATCCTCATCCCAAACCTTCTTCGGGGCAAATTTTTTCCTCTATCCTCATACCCACAGAGAAAATTTGCCTTCGAGTCCTCAAACGGAACAATTTCCACAAAAATTCTCAATTATGGATCAATTTAACATCCTTAAAAACAACTAATAATCATTATAAATCCGTTTAGGTCCCCACTCATACTCATACCTTTTGCTTCTTAGATTCTGGTGCTGAGTCTTTGTTTTAGGCACATAAATCATTCTTCACATCACTTTCAAGGTCGAATATTGGCCATACCAATATGCTGGCCATCTTGGGGAAAGATTTCACCGGCTATTACTTGATATTATTAAACCAATTATTGCACGTTTAATTATGGAGTCGCTTATTTTTCTATCGTGTAGCAGCTAGAACTGATTAGTTCATTTGTTGATTGCTAGAAGAAGAAAAAAAAAGACTATTCGCAATTAACGAGCTTATATTTTATATTAACTGATGCTGATGGACTGTGCTAGATAATAAGTAACATTTCTTCAGGCAATTGAGATTAAAATAGGAAGAAATGAGTAATTCATGAGATCACATGATCAAAACTTCATTCCCCACCAATTATACCTGAAAAAATTAGTCCACATTTCTTTTGTTCGAAATAAATGTTGTGCCATGCTCGGTCATAATAATAATGTAAACAACAGATAATTGTTTGTTATTTTATTTTGCTTCTTAGATATAGATAGCTAGTGCCTAGTATCAAAGGGAGAGGGAGATAGAGAGAGAGAACAAAAACTTCCATGTTATATGGATTGATGATGCTCGGGAAAAACCACCTCTCTTTTTAGGGGTAGACCGGGATGGTGCAGCCATATATTTACATTTTGCAAATATGGAAACAAAGGCCAATAACAAAATTGGTACCAAGCTCCAATCCTCAACAGAGTTGGTGAAGGGCAAAACAAAATCAGAAAATCCAGAGTCCACAGTTGACATCGATCCTGGTGAATAACATATCCTTCTTCCCCCACTGCTCCCCTGGTGGATAAATTTAAAACACAAATAACAACTATTAGGAAACGCAAGAGTTGAACAAAGCTGATGAAATGGCTACTAACAAACATTGAATCAGAAAGAAAACGAGCTTCAGGACCTAACTTTATTAAAAAAATCAAGTTAAGTCATCCCTGTCTCTAATTTTCAACAGATTTACTATATGCCCACTTTTCACAGATAAGCCATGGCATTCACCAAAAGGTCAAAACGCCATATATCTATTCCTTCACAATCTTCTATAAAAGTTTGCAACCAAGGCTAACCCAAAGGCACCATATATCTAATTTTTGAAAATGCTTTAACAAATATAAATCATATTTATCATTTTCCAAAAAAAAAAGCGAATGTAAATAGAAAAAAGTGAGTACCAACTTCACTAGATTGTTGTCCTTTTCAATTAACGCCACACATTGATGATTGGTTGCAGGTTCATATTGTTGTCCTCATCTGAACTAAACCCATAAATCACCGCATCTTGTCCTTCCTCATTGCCACTACCATGATCACTGTTGTAGCTGCTTTCAGATGTACTCATAAAAATTGATCCCTCTGATGTTGGGCTGCTGAATTGCAGACTTATATCACTATTCATACCAGTATCAAATGTCTCGGCGTAGCTGCAACACAATCCAAAAACAATAAAATTAGCCACTATCAAGATGATTTGTTTTAAGCAAAACCTTCTACTCTCTTTGTAAAAATATCTAACCTTCCTTCGAGAGGATATTCAGCCACCAATCGCATATCAGGCCTTGCTTCCAAAACCTGCTTAATCGGCATATTACTGCTGCAACATATAACCCCAATTATGTAATTAGATATATAAGAAACAACACTTGTCATTAGGAAGATTAAAGAATCACATCTATAAATGATAATCATTACCTAGAGTTGTAGCACCTGTGATACCAGTCAGCCTCACATGCTAGGCCTTCCCTATTGGATATGTCCTGTTTAATGGCAAGATTGAGAAATGAAATCAAAATTGAGAATCGAGAAGAAACTCTACTCTCATTTTTAGCAATGTAATGTAAATGTTTCAATGTACCCACAAGATGCATAAGCAATTTGAAATCTCCTGCAAGAATTGCTGTCAAAAACCTAATAACTTCAATCTGCACATGAATTAGTAGCATTTCAGACAGATGCTTAGAAATAAAATAAGGAAATAAGAAATTATTATAACCGACCTCTTTGAGATGCATGCAATCCCTTAGAATTAGGACCTCGAGCAAATTCCCACCATTGCAGTTTCCAAGGTTCCTGACAAATCAAGGTTTTATGTTTTTATAAGCAACTATCTCAGGTGACCGAGAATTGAAAGGCTCTTGCAAAGTAGTGTAAGATCACTAACCTTAAGAAATTTCCTGTGATTGAATATGATGATGAAAAATCAACATGTTTCAGTTTCCGAAATCCCTACAAATGCAATTTGAAATTAGTAAACTTGCAAACATGGGCCTTTACATTCCCTCTGATAAAAATGAGAATTGGGAGAATACCAAGTAATTTACTACCCTCCATTTCAAAATAATTAGTGTACTAGGTTTTTCACACATTATTATTAACTATTGGCTGTTACTCATTGTCATAAATATATAATGACTTAAAGAAGTGCAGATAATATTAGTTTAGCGGTAGAACTAGGAAAAAACTGTCACATTGAAAAAACAAAACGACACTTATCTTAGAACATTTTTTATTTGCTAAAATGAGTTATTTTGAAACAGGGGTAATGTATATGGTCCAGACTTTTAAACAGAAACTCTAGCTTTAAATACCACATCAGTAGAATATCATCAAGAAGATAAATCTGCCACCGCTTTCCCCTAATAGACTCTTTGGTTCAAATGGGTAAGGGAAAATAAAGTAATTTACTACCTCCTTCCTAATTGGGCTAGTGCCAATTTCTGGACACAGGTGTCTACCATTGCAAAATTATTATTCAGACAAATTGAATTTGCGTACTAACTAAAAAAAGGTGAAACGAAATCAGTAGATTAAAACTCACAACAGAAAAGTGCAAAAATGACACACAAGCCAATTTAAATTCATGCATAGCTTGCTTCACTTGATTATTTACTCCATGTGCAACTCTCCTCCCTTTCCAATGGACACTAGATCTCCTTTTGCTTGTAAACATTTTAGTCTTGGTCAATTTTACCCGATGTCGGACTTGTTATTTCAGCATAACAAAAACTACCATAACCAGATCTCCTCACAGTGCAAAAACTGTATGAAATGAGAGCTTATAACAAACAACGAAGACTGAAAACGTACCTTAACCAGTATACGAACTTTACAATCATGTAGCTTAAACCCTCGAAGAGATAAAGAAGTAAGATGAGGACAATTGTTTACTAGCTCAGAACAGGTTTGTGTTTTCAAGCTGTCATCTCTACCTGATAATTAAAAAGAGATAAGCAGCAATACTAAGTGTCCTCCAAGGAAAAGTACAGTAGAGAAAATGACATACCTGTTCTTGAAGACTCAAAATACAAACGCTCAATCAGGTGGCAGTTTGCACTTACTGACATTAATGTTTGCCTCAGTTCAACATGGCTATAAGTTAAGAAGAAAAAAAATTACCATCAATAAATACATTAGAAACAACCTTCTGTATCTAAGGAAATGATCTATCAAAAAACATGAGGATACAAGGATACAGATACACATCAAATGGTTACAGGCGATAATAATCACATTTGCAAATGAAATTAAAAACTAAAAAATGCATTTTTTTGAAAAACGAAAATAAAAAATGTATGCATCTACAGCACATCCACATAAGAATTTAAAAGGAAAAGGAAACAAATATGGTAATAAAACCAACCAACCAATGGATATTAATATAGTGCATATTTTAGATCAAGAAAAAATAAACTTAACATAAAGAAAGAGTTCCATTTTCTTTATGTTTAAGTTTAACAAATTTAAAAGTGACATCCTCATATCCATAAGCTACTTGCAAGGGGAAAATGCTTATAAATAATATCAAAAAGAAAGGAAAGAGTGAGAGTTGAAGTGAACTAACTTACATTCCGACAATTTCCAGATCAAGGAGAGATGGGCACACTGACAATGCACAACAAAGGGATGTGCTGTCCATTCTCTCAATATTATACAGGTGTAACTTTCTCAAAAGAGCCCTACAAAAATACAATTTAAGAGATCATTCAAAAAGAATCACGGAAAAGTACTGAACATCGAAGTCCATGAGAACCATACCCTGGTGCACCACCATCCCCACTTAAAGGGCTTAAACAGCATCTTGTAAGAACGGATGACTCTCTCCCTTGGCGAGATCTCTTATCATTCCATGAAAAGTTGGGCGCCTCAACAATAGCCTTTCTGATGGTAGAAACCATTGGCTGACAAAATCCAGGAGAACAAGCAGTAGCAGGGACAACACCAAGTTTAAGAGACCTTATCAAAAAAATTAAAACATACTAATGTTAGGATATAATAACGCAAGAAATACACCAATGATTCATTTTAACATTATCACCAATTGTTTTAAAAAAAACATTATCACCAATTAATGCCCTCAAAATCATCAGTTATGAAGTCACTTGAAGTTTCCTTGGCAACATTAAACATAAAATTGAAGTATATGGATCAGTTCAACCCAAAATTACATACCTTAGTGCCTTTCCAGCTCGCTGAATCATAGTAGCAACTACTGCATTGTTAACCTTAGGAACAAGTGTTGTCAAATCAAGATTCTCATAGCACAAAGGATCTTTAGCACATTTGCTAAAAAACGAGCAAGCAGCAGATACATAGCACAAGCTCTGAGTATCAAGCATCGAGAAGATCTGCACATCATAACACATAATCAGTACCCGGAGATTTCACTTTGTAGCAAGCAGTAAAATATATTCAAAACCTAAGTAATACTAATACTAATACTAATAGTTTCCTCCAGTACTAGTGAGTATTGTCAACCGCAGATCGCATTAAATAGCGGTTTGCTCAAATTCAGTTACTCGAGTGTTTTAGCGTTATTAAAGCCACTATTCAACTGCATTTTGTCCTAAACTGTGCATCGCAAAACAATAATGACTACTTCAAATTCCGTTACTATATATCGCCACTATTTGACATCACTAGTACTAGTAGCATGTAACCGAAAAATTTGTTTTCACTCAGCATCATCAAACAAGCACAATCATCATTCAAGTACTATACTACACTGTAGGTACGAAAACAGAATATTCCTCCATAAACTCTGTTTAATTTTTACTTGAGCATCTTTTTGGATCAAATCAAACACTCAGAAAAACTAGTACATCAATCAAATTGATTTATCAAAATACAAAAAACAAAACCGTTGATGAAAGAAAAAGCTTAACAGTGAAAAAGTAAATCGAAAGCATAATAATCTATATGTAATTGTAAGCATGATGATGAAGATGATGATTAAATCGATGAATTTATCGAAAAAGTAAAGGTAGCGTAGAATTGAAAAAATGGAGAATCGGAATAAACCTTGAAAGTGAGATCAGGAGGGAGAGGCCAAACAATAGAATTATGATTAGAAGCGCGTTTGCGAGAAGAGTGAGTAGCAGCATCGAGAAGAAGAGATCCCATTTTAAGAGCGCGATCGATGAGATCGGAATCAGGAGGCATTGATTGAAGAAGATTCTCGAAGGAGAGATCGAGGGAGAGAGAAGGACGATCGGAAAGGGAGAGGAATTGGTAGAGGAGATGTTCGAGTTCCATTCTAGGGTTTTGAGATGGACAAGGTCTCTTCGCCATTGATGAAATTGGAATTGGAATCTCAACAAGTTCTTCTTCAACCGTATCCATAACCAACCGCATCAATACATTATTATTAATTTATTATTACTATGTATGAAAAGAAGAAGAATATAATATCATCATCATCATATTCATCATATTACTGTCTCGTGATATGATATGATTGATTTTACATTCCACACTCACTTACTTGACTTCAATCACACACTAATAAACTAACAGTAAACTATTCTAGATTGTAATCGTGAGCTTCACTCAATTCGTAAGAGTTAAAATTTTTAATGTTTCATTTATTTACTTATAATTTATAAGTGAAATTATCTTAATCTTAATACTATACAAATGAGACAAATTTTATAAGGTTTTATTTAATGGCATTTTCAAATGTTTTCTTCACATTGATTCTCAAGATTATGCATTTAATTTCTATATTAAAAAGGAAACAATTCAAATCATAAAATTTCAAACATATAATTATTAAAAAAAAATCGATTTTGTTTAAAAGGAAATTTTTATTTTTAAATAAATTTCCATTTTCTTTAATAACAAAATAAATACATCATGAATTTTTTTTTTTTTTTTTTTTATAATTTCAAGTGATTAATATTGAAAACATGAATAAAATAATTAAAAATATATTCTAAAAAATTCACGAAATTATTTTTTATTATTTTTTTTATATTAATAATTCACGATATTTTTTTATATTATTTTTTTAATATTAATAATTCATGAAATTCGCAAAATTATTTGAAAATTAATAAAATTTTCAAAGGTTATTTTAGCATTGTATTATAAGCATTTAATTTTATGAGATTCTTTTCTTCTTTCTAAAGTTTGTTGAAGAATCTTTACAATTTATTAATAATATAATAATATGCCTTTTATATGCATTTGTTTCAAATAATAAAATTTCAAACATATAATTATTAAAAATTTTAATTTTTTTAAAAAGGAATTTTTTTTATTTTTAAAAAAATTTTGATTTCATAACAAAATAAATAAATCATGAATTTTTTTAAAAAAAAAAACATATATAATTATATTTAGAAAATACTATTAATTGCTGAAATTAAATGATTATAAATTATATAAGTTAGTATATTAATTATATTTAAAAATTACAAATCAATTGGAAATATGAATAATAAAATAATATTGAATTGTTGAAGAATCTTTACAATTTATTAATAATATGAGAATATACCTTTTATATGCAAAACACTAATTATGGTCAAACAAATCAATATACTAATTCAAGTTTTTCACTATATACCAAATTAATTTAAATAAAAGAATTAAAAATATATTCTATACAAATGAGACCTATATAATAAATTATTTGTAAATTATTTTTTTAATATTGATATAAGTCACGAAATTCACAAAATAATTTAAAAATCTTTATTTTTATCCTATACAAATGAGACCTATTTTCTAAGGTCTCATTTAATATTTTTTTCCAAATGTTTTCCTCACATTCATCCTCACAAAATTGTATTAAATGCATACTTCAAAAAAGAAAATATTTCAATTCAAATAATAAAATTTTAAACATATAATTATAATTATTATAATATATTTGAAATAATAAATTATAAATATATAACAATAATAAATAAATTATATTTGTAAAATATTATATATTATTTTTCATGCATGCATTTTTTAAAAGAATCATATCTTTTTCAAACAACAAAAACTAATATTATGAAATATATATATATATATATATATATATATATATATATATATATATTACAATGATGAAAATTAAAATATCTTTATGACCTAATAAAAAAAATTGTCTTGGATGACATTAAAATAAAAATGAATTTTGGTATAAATTATTTCTATTTTAAATATGAGGGGATATATATATATATATATATATATATATATATATATATATATGAAAAAAAAATATTTTAGATTTTAATTCATATACACAAAATAATAGCATACTCTAGAAGTTTGGTAAATAAGGAAAATGATCATCATACAATAAAAATGCTATTGGAATCAACACATGATTTTAAAATTAAAAAAAAAAAAAAGATTTGTTGCAATATGATTATAAAGACTAAGTTTTGAATGCACGCTATAAGTGAAAAATACAAATTTACCCTTGCAAAAATGTCTATATAATTAATGACATTTGGGTGAACAATGCAAATCACAATGTTTCTTACCACCATTTCTTTCTATGCGATGCACATAAGCTAATGTGTTTCTTTAATCATCTATCTATCTCATTGCTCATGTCTGTATATATAGTTTCTCATTTTTCATTTTTGCATTTTCATGTGTTTTCCAACTAAAAAAAACATTTACTTTGTTTCACATGCATATACATACATATTTTGTGTTTTAAAATTTTAACGCAAGAAATTCAACACTTTGTATTGATTTACTTTTGTTTTTGATCTAATCGGTAGTTTTTAATGTTTTTTTGTTCCAGAGGTTCCATGGAGTACATGAACTTCAAGCCATTCAACTTCAACAATATAGTGTATTTATATCAAGATGTAAATATATATCAAGATGTATAGGTGTTAGTCATCTTTGTTGATTAAAATAGTTTTGAAATTATCTTTACTGCTTTTCAATTGATATTATTGTGTATATATGTTATTCGTATATAACATGTAAATATATAATATATAGCTTAGAAATGTTTGAAGTTTTAGATCGGTTCAATCTTTTTCTTCACATTTTCATCAGTCTCGTGCGCATATAATAGTTAGAGCTTTATGACAACTATAACACTTTATCATATTTTTTTCAAAATATTTTACCTAATAAGATAAAAAGTGTAAAAAAAATCCAAGACAATAAAATGTGTGAAATAAGCTGACTTATAATAAGATGTATGAAATAAAATGACTTTTGTAAATTTTAGAATAAAGAAAAAGAAATTGGTAATTAAGAAGAAGAAAAACATAATAGCAATCTTTAGATATACATTGATTCCCTTAATCTAGGATTGATACTATTAATCAAAACAAGAAATCACTAATTTACTATTAAAAAACTATTACTATTTACCAATCGTTAGTTGGTTCAGTGGTGATTGGCGTTGAACTTGGTAGGGAGGACCACGGTTCGATCCCCCGCAACTGCGATCGGGAGAGGGCTGGAACCACTTGATGCCAGAACTGACCCCCGAACCAGATTCAACTGGTGGTGAAAACTGAAAAAAAAAAAAAAAAAAAAAAACTATTACTATTTTGTAATAAAAAAGGTTAGATTTTATTTATTTATTTCCTTATTATTCTTTCCCTTTTTATCAAAAGTTATTGAAAAATCATCAAATGACGCAAAATGTGTTTAGTAGTATTTTTTTTTTTTTTGGAATGTCTTAGTAGTAATCCACTCATTATGAATTTTGATGATTTTAAATTAAATATAGTAATTTTTTTAAATAAAATTAAATATAGTAATTTTTAACAAATTTAATAAAATTACTTTATTTCGTAGCTGCATGTAAATGACTTTTAAAACTTAATTCTTTTCAATTAGTGTAAATCTTTATAATCTTTATAATATACAAATGAGGCTTATTTTTTAAGCACTCATTAAATGCTTGCTTTCATCATATTATTTCTTATAATTTTGCATTTAATATTTTCACTATAAAGGAAACAATAAAGGAAACAATTGAAATTCAAATTATAATTAAAAAGTATAATTAAAATATTCAAATTTTGTATGATGAAAACGTTTGTCATCTCATTATGATTGGTACTATTTAATTTCTCATATAATAATCATTTATTTTTTACCGTGTTTGCATCATTATAATTATACCATACAAACAATTAATTTATATATTGAGTCATTGAATATGACCTTTTTCTTCTGTTTTAATTCTACAGTTTTAAAATTTTAATAATGCATTTTTTTATTCCTTTTTTAACATAATGTAATTAACTCTTTTATAAAATTTCGGATCTGCATAAATTTATTGATTTGATTGTATTTTTTGCTATAAATATTACCACATTCATCATTGACCACACCATTTTCATGTTGTGTTAGAGTATGATTTTCCCTAAAAAAAATATCCTATAGTATTTTTTTTATGCTTTTGCGTTTGAATTTTATTTTTGCTATTATCTCTTTTTTTCTTACTTATTTGAGTTTCGTTACTTTTTATTTTGATTATTCATAATGTATTATGCGACAAACTTTCATTCTCACCGAACGTGATGATCCACAATAGATGCATGTGTAAATATATGATTGTTCACAATATATGAAGAATAATACAAAGCACAAATACACGATTGTTCATAATATTGTTCACAATATATAAAGAATAATATGAAGCATAAATTGTATTTTAATTATGCATAATAAAAAAGGATTGTTAAATTATGCAAAATTTTAGTATATTGATTTTATAATCATATTATTTTAATATATTGATTCTCCAAAATACACTTTTTTTAACATAATGATTGTTAAATATCTGCTTCGTGTCTCTATTTCTACAACCTCCCCCTTTTAAGAAGTGTTTCATTAGAAGAACAAAAACAAACTAGAAGATAGAAAATGTTGTATATTATACAAAACAAGAGAAAGAAATTACATATAGATAAAATTTGATCCATTGTTTGGTTCGAAGTTTTTTTTTTTTAACGTGGTTAAATGAAAGATACAAAAAATAGAGGTGAAAGAATATTTTATATTTAAGTGCAATTCATAATATTCAACTACTACATTGGGACGACAATTATTTCGAAATCAAATTTCTATTTCTGAATATTAATTTACCATAATATGATTAATATTTTTTTTGTTTGACAAAAGTAAAATCAATATATTAAAAAAAATCATTAATAATCATTTTATTTTATTTTTGACACAGAAAATGATATTCATTCATTCAAATCGATAGAATACATCAAATATAACCACATATTCAATTTCGCTAAAAACGTAAAGGATGAATCTGCGAACAAACTCACAGCATCCGAGTTAATAGCATACAACGGCAAAATGCCTACTACAAATAATATGATAAAATTAAAATCACCGGAATATCCATGCTTCCGGATCTGCAACGTTGATGCCCAAATCATTGATTGAATCTGTAATTGGCTGAAGATAATCTTTCGAGAAAAATCAAATGAACACCGCAACAATACGGGAAATCAAATAACGCCGCACAAGACGACGATCCACACAACGTCGCACTCAGACGACGAAATTACACAAAAGAAAAGCTTAATTTATGTGAAAATCACTTATTTATATTAAAAGAAGATAACAAAAAGGTGTAGAGGGGGTGATTCTAGGCCAAAAATGACCCAAAATCACCCCTCTATGATGAACAAAGAGACCTTGAAAACAAAAGAAATTTTTTTGAAAAACTTGGGCCGGCAGAGAGAGTTAGGACTCACATAAATCATTAATAATCATGTTTGCAGTACTTATAGAATTATCATTACAATTTTAAAGAATAGTAATATATGTAGTCACTTGTCCTGGAGTGTGAGCCAGTACATATTATTTGAATCCAACTTGAATATTATTATTTGGTTTTCTATTTTATTTAAACGGATCAATTTGGTTTGATTTGCGAAAGAAAATGAACCTAAACAAACAAATGCTTTTCATTTTCTGAACAGGTAAATAATAGGTTGAATTTATTCAATTGGGTTGATATTTTCTTTGAAAAATAATACATAATGATTAAAAACTATATTAGCACAACATATTTTGTTTTTAGTAAAAAATGTACAACGTATTTTCAAAAATAAAACTACTAATATAGTGTGTAATACAGAGAAATATTAATAAAATATGATAAGTATTTTATTTCAAATCTCATATATATATGATCGTTTTAAATTATTACATTTGTTCCTAAATATAAGTCTATTTTAAGATTTTTTTTTCTTCCATTTTATAATCTTTGTAATTTTTTCAAAAATTTCTTATATTTAAGAATAGAGGTAGAATTTTATTGAAAATAGCCATATTTTGTTGAAACACTCACAACTAAAAACAAGACACGTCCAGAAAACACTCACAATTATGCCCTTCTTCTCTAAAAACATAATCGAAAACTAAATGGAGGAATGGAAAGAATTGAGCAAAACCTCAAGAATAATAAAATGGCTACTCTGCCATCTTTAATTACCTTATTCATCAATCATCATCCCCATCTCATTATTACCCCCACACAACAACAACAACAAGAACAATAACAACAACAACATTTCACATGTAAGATATCTAGACTTAAACTGAGAAGGACGAGTCAACATCAAAGCAATTAAACCAATTGAAACTTTTGTCGGAACGCTTAACGCTTTTTCGTCACCTCAACACTATCTCTCCCTCCCTCTTCCGATCAGTCAGCAATCGTATATTCCACGACTGTAGAACAATTCGATCTATCCTCAAACGATTCACTGTCGCAGTCGATGACAAAGACTAAAACTCAAATAACCCCTAAGTGCAGGGACCTTTTACATATTTAAGCCTAACTTTTGTGATTATTTTGAAAAACAAAAATATATATTAATTTATGTAAATTTACCATACATTTTTTTACATTCAATTTTTATTTAAATTTTATACCTATTTTATTTTCATGGTTGGCACGAGTTTGCACACTAATTAAGTGAATTTAATTTTAAGGTAGTCAAAATCTAAACTTGGTCTGATCAATTGAACGAGGTCTATATTATATCTCAATTAGCTGAAAATTGATATGCCACAAAATTTGAAAATTGACAAAATCGAAACGAAAAAAAATAAAATTAGCGGTTCAATTTATATCTTCCATTTTATATTTTTTCTTTTTTGTTCTATTTTAATAAAATATTAAATTATGAAAAACTTAATTTCAAAATAAAAAATAATAATATATAAATAATATATTATGTGTTTAATTAATAAAAAATAATTAGTTGAATTAATAGCCCGTGCTTGGCACGGGTATCACACTAGTTAATTTTCAAATTGGTATTTGTTTCTTTCAAATTACTTTTTTTTTTTGGTACAATTCAAATTCAAATATAAAAGAGAAAATTTATTAATGAATCTCAAAAGTAAATTTTTTAATATGGAATGATTACATTAGATTTTTAATGAATCTCAAAAGTAAATTTTTTTCTTACATTGCATTTAATAATGTTGGAATTGAATATCAACAAATGGACCAAATTAATAAACATTTAGCGGAGATAAAAGACTAAAACCCTTATCTTATATAGCAATCAAATCTTCTTTATTTTTAATGTTTTATTATGATTTTAGAGGAATTTATTTCCTCCCCTTATTTTGAAATGTTAAGAAATACTAAGGTGCTATTAATTTACCATGAAATTAATTTTTTATTTCCTCCTTTTTTTTTGTTGGTAGTGTTATTTCCTCCTCTTTACTTGAACATTTTCTCACTTTAATTTGCCATTATTTATTAATATTTTTTTAATCTACAAAATTTTAAAAGGATAAAGAGTGAGTCGAGGGAGTAGTAACTAGTAGTAATTAATAATAATAATAATAATAATAATAATAATATAGTAAAAGTAAGAAGAAAATGAGAGGTAGAGAATGAATTAAAAATGTGAAAAAATAAATATATAAAATTGTCCCCACGAGCTTAGCTAAATTGGTAGGGATATAACATTATATGTGGAGGAACTAAGTTCGAATCTAGATACTTCATTTATTTACCTTTAAGATGGATTTTCTAAGTATTAACCTACTTGACAAAAAAAAAATATAAAATTAAATAGGAGCCACACACCATTTCTTTCCGTACATGTTTGCCTTTCACTTTCAGTGCCTGTTCTTTGTCTTCTAGTACCACATAGTATGTAACATCCCATGGCTGATATGCTTCCACATTTACTACTCTCTTTAGTAGTTTATAAAAGCTATTTGCTTAAAAAAAAAAGTAGTTTATAAATGCTACAAAAAGTTATTCTTTTTCTCTTACAGGAAAAAATATTTTTGGAAAAGATATTCTATATTTTTATTTACAACAAAAATGTTTTATATTTTTTTTGGGTACAAAATGTTCTAATATTTAATCTTGTAATTAGGCTAACATTAACATCACACTACACTCGTGATTTTGAGATTTTCTATCTTGTTTTGTGTTTCTTTTATTTTCATTACATAAGTGTTTTATTTTTCTGGCTGTTCTATTTTTTATTGAAAAAATAATGATATTCATTCTAATAATTGATAAAGTATATCAAATGCAACTATAAATTTAATATCACTAAAAACAAATAAAAAATAATAATTGATAGAGTACATCAAATACAAATACAAAGTTACAACATCCAAATTAATAGCATACAACGGCAAAATGCTTACAAATAACATGATAAAATTAAATTCATTGGAATATTATACTTTCGGATCTACAAGGATGATGCCTAAGTGATTGACTGAATTTGTAATTAATTGAAGTTGATTTTTTTTTTTAGGTACATAATTGAAGTTGATTTTTCAATATGAACTAAACGAACACCGCTACAAGACGGAAAATCAAACGTCGTACCATTGACAACAAACTACACAACAGCCACACTAAGACGATAAAATCACAACAAAAGAAAGAAACTAAAAATTTTAATTTATGTGAAAATCACTTATTTAAATTAAAAGCGAGATAAAAAAAGCAAAGGAGTGATAAGCTATAGGAACTCCTAATCACTTAAATAATGATGGAATCAATTTAGAATCAAATATAGCAATTTTCCATTGGGAATTGAAGAATTTTAATTTTGCAAGTTGTCGATTCTTTTGCTTTGTTTTCATGTATTGTTTATTGTTTTGCTTATTTTATTTCCTATGGACTAATAATAACCATCCAATTGACAACAGTATAACCTCTTATAATTTTATTTTTTTTAAAAATGATTAAATAAATTTTCTATCTCTAAAAATATAGCAATATAGCAATATAGCAAATTTTGATTTATGTATCCTAAAATAAAAAATGAGATGTTATTGTCCTTTAAAAATTTTATGTTTTTGACCAATTGTTAGTTGGTTCAGTGGTGATTGGCGCTGAACTTGGTAGGGAAGATCACGGTTCGATCCCCCGCAACTGCGATCGGGAGGGGGCTGAAACCACTTGATGTCAGAACTGACCTTCGAACCAGATTCAATTGGTGGTGAAAACCGAAAAAAAAAAAATATTATGTTTTGCTTTTGTCCTTAATGAACGTAATTTTGACATTTTTTAACACAATACGAACATACAGAAATTTAACATAATAGATAAACATTATGATTATATGAACACTTTTTGAATATAAAGATAAAACGATGTTGAAATTAATATGAATATAAATTGGTCATTATGGATATGGACAAAAAACATTTTTGTTTTTTTAGAAAACGAACACATCTCATTTATATATTTAGGAACTTAAATTAAAATTTGTTATATTTTAAGGACCGGAAAAATATTTAACCCAAAAAAATTACTAGTAATAATCATCCAAATCAACCTACACCAATTCTCCCACTCCAAAACTCAATTTCTTTGAATTGTCTATAGAAGAAGGAAAAAACCCTTCTAAATGGACTGAAACACTCAAAACTCAGGAAAAGTACGTTGAAATTTCACTGAAGATGTGGGGTATCAAAACCAACAAATTGGGTGTAGAAAAAACATCTCATTAACTTTTCAGATAAAAGGAAATAGACATGTAAAGATAACAGCACCTGGACAGACTAAACTAAAAACTAACACAAGGAGGAACTTAAAACCAATGGCAGCATAAAAATAAAACTAGCTAAAATGCATTTTTTGAGGTTGGAAAGAATATCAATCCATTAGGACATTGGTACATTTCCAACAAAGCCATTTACAGATAATGTGATCCACTTGCTTCGATTTAAATGTCAACTTACAAATGTGTATTTACTCATCATTTTGTGCATGAATCATGATAATTCCCTAAGTGTTTAATTAATTTCATTTGGTCATTCGAGCGTGTTAAATGTTGTGTCGTGAGAGCACTTGTTGTGAGCATATGATGTCTGCTGACTTTTGATGATGCAGAAGGAAAATATGCATATGGAGGAGCTCCGTAAAAACTTAAATGATGCTATTGTGTGAACTGTGAAGGCTTGTAAATACTTATCTTATTATGTTTCTCTATGAATGCTGCTATTGCCAACCTTTTAGGGATGTTGCTTGATTGAATCCTGATGTTACCAAGCTTTTTATGAATGCTGCTATTGTTGGCATTGTTGGGTGTGTGGTGTGGGTTTATAGGAGTTCCTATATGATAAGAAGCTCATAGGTAATGAATGATAATGGAGTCTATTTGCCTAAGTATTTGGACTTTGGTATGTTCTATTTTAAGATGGGATGGTTCATACTTCTATTTGCCTAATATCTATTTGGTGTGTTCAAGGATGGTCTCATTTTGGGACAACAAGATTGTTGAATGATAAAAGGTCAAGAGGAGATTCAATTGAAGATGATTTATTTGATTTAATAGATGAAGAACCCAACACACTTCCGTTACTTGCAGCACAAGAAATTAAGCCTATACTTCACAGTTCAGTTATAACTAACTCACATGTTTCTAGAAAAGGGAGTATAGCTAGATTTTTATCATTATGCAGAATTAATTGTTCAATGATGAAGTTTTTTTCTCTATTATACTTTAACTTTCATCATTATGGCTTTAAAAAATGTGTCTAACAACCAATTCCGACTATCAAGTACGTTTGGGACAGGCCATAGCATGGATTTCCTAATTAAGACCTTAATTATGCTACCATTTTTTATATGCTTTATGTTATGTAGGCTCTTAGATATGCCTGTGCTTTAGCAGTTTCAGAATTTCTATAGTTTTAGCAAAACTGCACTATGTTTCAAACAGCTAGGTGATTCAACTTAATTTAAAGTTTCAAACAGCTTTTTTTTTCGTGTCAAACTATTCATTTATCTTTAAAAATCTTAAAATCCATCAACCGAAATCGTTTTTACTTTACTTTTGTTGAAAATTTATGTATATGATCATCGAATGATATAAATGAGTTCACCAATCAGTACCACGATTAGACATTTGTTGAGAACATCAATGTCGCACTTTTAGATTATGATGTGATGTGGATATTATATGGATGAATTGAAAATGCAATGTACCTTCTTTAATGGCCGATGAAACAATAAGCAAATAATTGAAAACTGATGCCCGACTTGAGCCTATAGACAAACCGTGTAGAATCTGTAAACGCATACTTTTCATAAATGGACAAAAAACCATATCAAGTTCATCGGTGAGAATGAGAAAAGCATGTCCTCAACTCTCACAACTACGGATATGTCATATATACAAATTACTGGCAAAGAATTTCATGGATTCCAAACTCATGTCCATCCACCATGAACAATTTCATGGATTCCAACTATCCACCAATTAGAACACAACACAAAGAAGACCATTCAAACATTCTCTTATGTTCAAGCACAAAACAAGGAAATCCATCAATATAATCATTCAGAAAATCATGAAAAAACTTTCTACACATTATATATGTCCACAAAATAACTTAAATCAGTATCTGATAGTCAACACTTCTTGAGCATAAGAAAAAAAATGGCATACAAACTAATTGAACAATTGGTAAGAGAAGAAGAAAGAGTGGAAAGAATTGAAAACTAGTGAGATCCTTCCCATTTTCTTTGGCCAAAAGAAAGGTTATATTTTTTCCTTCCATTTTCAAATTTCAACCATAAGCATTCAAACAATGAATTTTCTTACGCTAAAATAACATATTAAAATTTTACCTTAAACTTGAAACTAGAAATGAGAAAGCCTAATACGCCATTGTTATCAGAATCGCGAGTAAAATCGTAAAATCCTAGGATTTTGCGATTTTACTTACCTCAAAGGATTCGATTCGTGATAGGATTCTAGTATAGAGCAAAATCCATGTAAAATCGCACATAATCGCAACACAATCAGCGATTTCATAAGGATTCTATGGATTATGTACTTTTTTTTATTTTGGGTAATTTTGGAATGGGTAAAGATGACCCGTTTTTGTTTTGCGACCCGATTTAAACCTTTTTTTTAAGTAAAAAACGGCAAAACCCTATTTTTTTTAATATCCCTGTGATGTTTACGCTTCTAAAACGTTTCTTTCTCCTTCAACCTTGACTCTTGCGATTCTGCCCGGTTTTAGACCTTGCCTTCATCTCTGCTGTTAACAATCCATAAGTAAGTATTACTCTTTTTCTATTATTCCTTCACAGTTCATAACATGTATGCTATGTTTCTATTACTCTGTTTCAACTTTCAACCTTGCTGCTCTAGTTTTTATCATTCCTTCATAACATGTATGCTATGTTTTCACTTTTTAAAGAAGTCATTATTTAGAATAATATGTACAAGGAAATTTCAAAATCTTCATTCATTCATGAGACTACGATGGATCATGTTTGGGCTCTCTAGTGCGTTAAATGATTCAAGCTTCACTCATTGTCCACACTTATGATCCATGTCCACTTAATTTGGTATGATGTGTACATAATAACACCTAGAGATATGAACTCATTACTCTGTTTTAAATTTTTTATTTTGATTGAGTTTTCTATTTTTGGTTGAAGTTTTATTACTTTGTTTCTATATCTGCTTCCAATTTCCTTACTCTATTTTCTTGCTTTTAGCGTTTTCGCTTCGTCGTGTTGATTTGATTCATTTGACTGAAAGTTTCTTTATTTTGTTTTGTTTGTTTTATGCTCCATGTGCAGACTCTAGATGGCTGGTACTAGTTCCATGCCACCTCCTCCACCTCCTGGAGGATCAAACTCAAGTGTTGGTGGCACGATGAAACGTAAGAATCCTCCAAAAAATGCTGCTGGTCAAACACAGGATGTGGGGTGGCTACATTGCACTCCCTTAGATGAAAAATCATACAAAACAAGGTGCAACTATTGTAAACAAGAGGTTTCCGCTGGTATTTATCGATTGAAGCACCATTTTGCAGGTACAACTTACCATGTTAAACCATGTCCATCTGTCCCATGTGATGTTCAACAACAAATGTGGAATCGTGTTAACAACATGCAAAGTAATCTCATCAACAAGAGAGGTATGGCTATGGCAGGTGAAGAGGCGCTAGTGATTGATGATGCAAAAAGAAAAAAAATTGTGCACCCTGGTGATGTTTTCAAGAGAGTTATAACCAGTCAAACAACTATAAACACTGCTTTTAAGAAGAAAGAGAAGGAAGCTACATACCTACAAGTTGCTACTTGTTTTTACAACAATGTTGTTCCCTTCAATGTTATAAAAGATGAAGAATTTATCAAGATGTGTGAAATGGTTGCTGGTTTTGGTAAAGGATATAAGTTACCGACTTACCATGATATTAGAGATAAGTTGTTGAAGAAAAAAGTTGAGGAAACGCATAAGATATTGGAGGAACATAAAAAAGATTGGAAAAAGTTTGGGTGTACAATCATGACTGATGGATGGACTGATCAAAGAAGAAGGACCATCAATTCAGTATTTTCAATTCAGTTTTTCAATTCAATAAAATATACTCGGAATTTCAGCATGTCATAGTCATCTGTTAACAGCTACAGAGAATTGCCTCAATGCATAATTTAATAAATCAACCACTTACAGAGAATTGGAGCAAGTTCTGAAAAATAAACAGAAGTGCGGAACTCTCATAGATCGAAAGAAATTGATAATAACTTTGGAAATATTTGGCTTAAATTCTCACTTGGCTTAGGTATCTGAAGGTGTGAACACTTATCTGCAGACACCGCTTCTTCACTCGTCTCATTGTCTCCCGAACTTCCACATTTCGGAGCATTTACCTTTGGTATTTTGTGTGAAGGCGTGAAATTCGGATCATCAAAATCCATGACTCACTTCGCTGCAATCTTACCTATAACAGTTTATCATGCACAAGATAATAAACAGCAACAATTATTTAATTTTTTAATAAATTTGACAGGGGCTGTTAACATATGAATATGACATGCTGGAATTCTGAGTATATTTTATTGAATTGAATAACTGAATTGAAAATAGTGAATTGATAGTCCTTCTTCTTTGATCAGTCCATCCATCAGTCATGATTGTACACCCAAACTTTTTCCAATCTTTTTTATGTTCCTCCAATATCTTATGCGTTTCCTCAACTTTTTTCTTCAACAACTTATCTCTAATATCATGGTAAGTCGGTAACTTATATCCTTTACCAAAACCAGCAACCATTTCACACATCTTGATAAATTCTTCATCTTTTATAACATTGAAGGGAATAGCATTGTTGTAAAAACAAGTAGCAACTTGTAGGTCAGTAGATTCCTTCTCTTTCTTCTTAAAAGCAGTGTTTATAGTTGTTTGACTGGTTATCCCTCTCTTGAAAACATCACCAGGGTGCACAATTTTTTTCTTTTTGCATCATCAATCACTAGCGCCTCTTCACCTACCATAGCCATACCTCTCTTGTTGATGAGATTACTTTGCAGGTTGTTAACACGATTCCACATTTGTTGTTGAACATCACTCGGGACAGATGGACATGGTTTAACATGGTAAGTTGTACCTGCTAAATGGTGCTTCAATCGATAAATACCACCAGAAATCTCTTGTTTACAATAGTTGCACCTTGTTTTGTATGATTTTTCATCTAGGGGAGTGCAATGTAGCCACCCCACATCTTGTTTTTGACCAGCAGCATTTTTTGGAGGATTCTTACGTTTCATCGTGCCACCAACACTTGAGTTTGATCCTCCAGGAGGTGGAGGAGGTGGCATGGAACTAGTACCAGCCATCTAGAGTCTACACATGGAGCATAAAACAAACAAAACAAATTAAAGAAACTTTCAGTCAAATGACTCAAATCAACACAACGAAGCGAAAACGCTAAAAGCAAGAAAATAGAGCAAGGAAATTGGAGGCAGATATAGAAACAAAGTAATAAAACTTCAACCAAAAATAGAAAACTCAATCAAAATAAAAAATTTAAAACAGAGTAATGAGTTCATATCTCTAGGTGTTACTATGTACACATCATACCAAATTAAGTGGACATGGATCATAAGTGTGGACAATGAGTGAAGCTTGAATCATTTAACGCACTTGAGAGCCCAAACATGATCCATCGTAGTCTCATGAATGAATGAAGATTTTGAAATTTCCTTGTACATATTATTCTAAATAATGACTTCTTTAAAAAGTGAAAATATAGCATACATGTTATGAAGGAATAATAAAAACTAGAGCAGCAAGGTTGAAAGTTCAAACAGAGTAATAGAAACATAGCATACATGTTATGAACTATGAAGGAATAATAGAAACAGAGTAATACTTACTTACGGATTGTTAAAAGCAGAGATGAAGGCAAGGTCTAAAACAGGGCAGAATCGCAAGAGTCAAGGTTGAAGGAGAAAGAAATACGTTTTAGAAGCGTAAACATCACATGGATATTAAAAAAATAGGGTTTTGTCGTTTTTTACTTAAAAAAGGGTTTAAATCGGGTCGCAAAACAAAAACGGGTCATCTTTACCCATTCCAAATTACCCAAAATAAAAAATTACAGAATCCATAGAATCCTTCTGAAATCGCCGATTGTGCTGCGATTATGTGCGATTTTACATGGATTTTGCTCTAAATTAGAATCCTATCACGAATCGAATCCTTTGAGGTATGGAACAGCGTATAGAATTCGTTCAGCCATTTTTCGATCAAATGAAAAAAAGAGTGCAGATAAATCAAGAGCAAAATTTAAAAGTGACTGAGTTTGGTGATTAATTGTGATGATTTTCTATATTTTGAGTTTTTTACACTCTATAAGGGATGGAAGAAGTATTAAGATGATACTAGCTAGTATGATCCAGATGCAAACTTTTTGCAAGTAGTGGAGACGTGCATGTATAAACATTTTTTCAAAATGCCAAGATAATATTAGAAAAAATACATACAGAATAAACTAATTCGAAGTGTATAAACTAATGACATGCTTAGTTTTGTTGAATTAATAAGTCATGTTTTGGAAAAACAGAGCTTCAGAAGCTGTGATGCTTCAGAAGCTGAGGTGCTTCAGAAGCTGTAGAGCTCCAGAAGCTGAGATGCTTCAGAAGCTGAGGTACTCCAGAAGCTGAGGTGCTTCAGAAGCTGTAGAGCTCCAGAAGTTGAGAAAGCTTCTGAAGCTAGTAATGAATAGTTAGTTAGTTAGTTTGTTATAGTTTATGATTTGTCTTAGGTAGTTAATATACGAACGCTTGGTAGTGAAACAAGCCCCCCATTTTTGTATATAAATACCTTTGCCCCTTGTGGATGAATGCAATTTAATTCTTTTTTCCCTAATTCTCTTCTCAATTCTCTCGTTCTATTCTCTCTGATTTCTCCCAATTATCACATTGTCCCAACAAATTGGTATAACAGAGCCCGGTTGTGATTCACATTCTGCATTGATTCTTTGATCAAGAAACAATGGCGAACAATGGCACAACCTCATCACAATTTCCTGCAAATCTTCCTGTTTTCAAAGGTGAAAACTATGATCGTTGGTGTGCGCAGATGAAGGTCATTTTCAGGTTTCAAGATGTTCTTGAAACTGTGAATGATGGAGTACCAGACCTGGCTGCAAATGCTGATGAAGCAGCAAGAGCCTTGCATCGCGAGCTGAAGAAAAAGGATGCAAAAGGTCTGTTCATCATACATCAGTGTGTGGATCCTAATATCTTTGAGAAGATCATTGAGGAAGAGTCTTCTAAAGGTGCTTGGGATACATTGAAAAAGATTTATGGAGGTGATGAAAAACTGAAGGGTATCAAGCTGCAAGCTCTAAGGAGACAATATGAAATGTTGGTGATGAATGATCAAGAAACGATAGCCGAGTATCTTTCAAGAATGTTGAGTATCACTAATTTGATGAAGTCAAATGGTGAAGTTCTGTCAGAGAAGTCCAAGATTGAGAAGGTTTTGAGAACCTTGACTGAGAAATTTGATCACATAGTAGTAGCAATAGAAGAATCAAAGGATTTGGCTACTATGAAGATAGAGGAGCTTCAAGCTTCATTGGAGGCACATGAATTGCGAGTCAAGCAGAGGAGTTCAAACAAAGCCATTGATCAAGCTTTGCAGGCAAAATTTCAGAAAGGTTCCAAAGGGAAAAACAAGAAAAAGAAAGAAGATTCAGAGAATGATGGCAAGAACCTAAAAGACTCGGAGCCTAGCAAAGGTAACAAGAAAGGTTCAAAGAAAAAGATTGATAAGAAGGATGTGAAGTGTTATAATTGTCAAAAGCTTGGCCACTATGCTAGAGAGTGTCACTCTAAGAAAGTTGAGAGAAGTGACAAGGATGAAGCTCAATTGGCAAAGGGAAATGGTAGTGACTCTGATGATTCCCTGCTCATGGCAATTACAAACACTGGAAGTGACAAATCCAACTTGTGGTATCTTGACACTGGCTGTAGCAATCACATGACTGGCAACAAGAAGTGGTTCTTGAAGCTTGATTATTCAGTGAGAAGGAATATCAAGTTTGCTAATAGCAGTCAGATCACTAATGAAGGTATGGGGACAATTCTTGTGAAGAGAAAAGATGGTCAGGAATCCTTCATTAATGAGGTATTGTATGTTCCTTCCATGACAAGTAATTTGATTAGTCTTGGTCAATTACTTGAAAAGGATTATATAGTGACAATGGCTAATAAAGAATTAAAGATTCATGATGCTAAGGATAGGTTAATCCTAAGAGCTCCATTGTCAAGCAATAGAACCTTTAAGGTTGAAATCAATGTGATTGATTTCAAGTGCTTAGCCTCAGTTACTGGTACAGAAGAGAATTGGATATGGCACCACAGGTTTGGACACTTAAACTTCAAAAGTTTAAGCATGTTGAATTCCAAGAAGATGGTTCATGGCTTGCCTCAGATCAGAGCACCAAGTGAAGTGTGTGAGGAATGTTGTGCAGCAAAGCAGGCCAGAAATTCATTCAAGAATGAATTACCTATGAAGTCAACTCAGAAGCTAGGAATGGTGTACTCAGATGTGTGTGGTCCATTTGAGGTGAAATCCATTGGAGGTAATAGCTATTTTTTGACATTCATAGATGATTGTACTAGGGATGTTTGGCTCTACCTTATCGCAAAGAAGAGTGATGTATTGACCAAGTTCAAGAAATTTAAGACACTAGTTGAAAATCAAAGTGGATTTAGTGTTAAGAAATTGAGAACTGATGGAGGTGGTGAATACACGTCACATGAATTTGCAAAATTCTGTGAAGATGAAGGTATAGAGCATGAAGCCACTGCACCCTACACCCCTCAACACAATGGTGTAGCTGAGAGGAAGAATAGAAGCATCATGAACATGGCCAGAAGTATGCTTAAAGCTAAGCATATGCCTCATAAGTTTTGGGGTGAAGCAGCCTCTACAGCAGTTTACATCATCAATAGAAGTCCTACAAAGAGGTTACAAGACAAGACTCCTCGTGAAGCTTGGACAGGTTTGAAACCAAGTGTTAGTCATTTTAGAATATTTGGCTCACTTTGCTTCAAACATGTTCCTGATCAGGTTAGAAGAAAACTTGATGATAGAAGTCAGACAATGATATTGCTAGGTTATCATCCCACCGGTGCTTACAAATTGTACTCACCTAGAGATAACAAGGTTGTGATTAGCAGAGATATCAAGTTTGATGAATCAAAGGGTTGGGATTGGACTAAAGGCACAAGTGCTGAAGGCTCAATTCTCAACAGAAGACTTATGCTTGAGGAAACAAATCAAGAAGAGATAGAAGTTGAAGATCATCAGCCTAATGCTGCACCTAATCAACAGTTGAGAAGATCAACCAGAGAAAGGGTACAGTCAATAAGGTTGAATGAGTATGATGTGTTTCCTGATCAAGCAATCACTGAAGATGGAGAACTGGTCAATGAAGCAATGATTGCAGAATTGGAACCAGTGACTCTGAGTGAAGCTTTGAAAGATTCAAATTGGTTGAATGCTATGAAAGAGGAGCTGAAGTCAATTGAGAAGAATAACACATGGACATTGATGAATAAAGCTGTAAACAAGAGACCTATTGATGTGAAATGGGTTTTCAAGCTGAAGATGAAACCAAGTGGTGAAACTGCTAAGTACAAAGCAAGGTTAATAGCTAAGGGTTTTCTTCAGAAGCCTGGACTTGACTTTAATGAAGTTTTTGCACCGGTGGCAAGGCTAGAGACAATTAGACTAGTTGTTGCAGTAGCTACCTACAAAGGATGGGCTATGCACCAGCTTGATGTGAAATCTGCCTTCCTGAATGGACCATTAGAGGAAGAGGTATATGTGAAGCAGCCACCAGGATTTGAGATCAAAGGTCAAGAACAGAAAGTATACAAGTTGAACAAAGCCCTCTATGGTTTGAAACAAGCTCCAAGAGCTTGGAACAGGAGAATTGATAGCTTCCTGTTGGATTTGAGTTTCACTAGATGCACATCAGAACATGGAGTATATGTGAAAGGCTCAAGTCATGATGAGATTATAATACTGTGTCTGTATGTTGATGATTTATTGATCACAGGATCAAACAAAGCTGTGCTAGAGAGATTTAAAACAGACATAATGAAGGAGTTTGAGATGACTGATTTAGGAGAGCTATCATATTTCCTTGGCATGGAATTTGTGAAAACAGATAGAGGCTATTTCTTGCATCAGAAGAAATATGTCATTGACATTTTGAAGATGTTTCATATGAGCAATTGCAATCCTGCAATTACTCCTATGGAAACAGGTGTAAAGCTGAGCATGAATACTGAGGATGAGTTGGTTGATTCAACATTGTACAGGCAGATCATAGGATCATTGAGGTACTTGTGCAATACTAGAATTGACTTATGTCATAGTGTTGGTCTGTTGAGCAGATTTATGGATCAACCAAGGATGAATCACTTGACTACTGCAAAGAGGGTTCTTCGATATGTGAAATGAACCATGGATCATGGCATTTTGATTCCAAACCAAAAGAACAGTAACAAGAAGCTAGTGGCTTATGGTTACTTAGATTCAGATTGGGGAGGAGATCAAGATGACAGGAAGAGTACTGCAGGATACCTGTTCATGATAGGTAATGCACCAATCTCTTGGTGTTCTAAGAAGCAAGGGATAGTGGCATTGTCATCATGTGTAGCTGAGTTTGTGGCAGCTTCATTTGCAGCTTGTCAAGCAAATTGGATTGAGATGTTGCTCACTGAATTGAGGGCAGTAGAGGCAACAAAGATAAAGCTACTTGTTGACAACAAGTCAGCAATTGATTTGGCTAACAACCCAGTTAGTCATGGAAGAAGTAAGCACATTGAGAGGAGGTTTCACTTTTTGAGAGATCAAGTGAACAAAGATAAGCTTGAGTTGGAATATTGCAATACTGAGATCCAGCTTGCAAATATTCTAACCAAACCTATGGCTAAGGCAAGGTTTGACACTCTGAAGAAGCTTATAGGAATGAATGCTTTGGAAAACATGCCTTAGGAGGTGTGTTGAATTAATAAGTCATGTTTTGGAAAATCAGAGCTTCAGAAGCTGTGATGCTTCAGAAGCTGATGCTTCAGAAGCTGTAGAGCTCCAGAAGTTGAGATGCTTCAGAAGCTGATGCTTCTGAAGCAAGCTGATGCTTCAGAAGCTGTAGAGCTCCAGAAGCTGAGGTGCTCCAGAAGCTGAGATGCTCCAGAAGTTGAGGTGCTTCAGAAGCTGCAGAGCTCCAGAAGTTGAGAAAGCTTCTGAAGCTAGTAATGAATAGTTAGTTAGTTAGTTAGTTTGTTTGTTATAGTTTTTGATTTGTCTTAGGTAGTTAATATACGAATGCTTGGTAGTGAAACAAGCCCCCCATTTTTGTATATAAATACATTTGCCCCTTGTGGATGAATGCAATTTATTTCTTTTTTCCCTAATTCTCTTCTCAATTCTCTCGTTCTATTCTCTCTGATTTCTCCCAAATTATCACATTGTCCCAACAAGTTTTTGTTTGACTGAAATCACATACTTTGTTTTTGTTTGCTAATTATAAGTTGTATATAAACTATTCAAATGCTTAATTTTTGTTTGACTAAAATCATCAAACAACCTTCTTCGCGCATCTCCTCCACGCTTCCATTCCCTTATACTGAGAAAGCTAGCTAGCTCAATATAACTCTTCTTGAATATGATCAAACAGGGCCGGCCCAAGCCCAAAGCTGCTAAAGTTAGGGGTTTAGGCCCCCAAAATATTTTGATTTTTGAAAGCCCAATAGGCCCCAAAATTTTACGTTTGATTATTATTAATAATAAAGAAAGGCCCCATATTCTTAACTATGTAACCAGTTGAACTGGTTGTGCATATTGGTATTGAGCGAAGGGTCAAGGGTTCAAAACCACCCTTGCACACTTTTTGTTTACTAAACTTTTGTATTCTTATTTATTTTAATTTACTAATATTTTGTTGAAAGTCTTAATTTTTACTTAACCCTTGTACTCCTTTTTATTTACTAAACCACCCTTGTACTCTTATATATTTTAATTTACTGGTTTTTGTTAAAAGTTTTAATCATACTTATAAATATTCCCTTAATAAGGTTCTTTAACAAATTTAACTAAAATTGTTTTTGCTTTTCCGTAATCGAAATGTAATTAAGTTTGAATAATATAGTTTTAATTAAGTCTATAGTAATTCACTCTAACTTCAATTAAATTTCTATGATAAATCAGTTTATACAAGACTTTACTCTTTCGTGCCAATTTTTATGTTGGATTTGTTCATTCAGAGCTTCACTTTAACTTTAACTTGGTCACCTTTACTAGTAGATAATGAGATTGATCTCCCATTAAATTCAAAATTAAAAGTGACACTCATTTTAAGATGATTTATTTTGAACAAATGTGACATTTATCATCAAACAAAAATTAATAATTTTTTAACAAAAAGAAACATTATTATTTTTAAAAGGCCTCATTAAAATTTTTGCTTTAGGCCTCAATATGCATTGGACCGGCCCTGTGATCAAAAGAAAAGTTTTTACCTTTTCCATTTTCACCTGTAATTAAAAGCATTCAAACAATAAGTTTTCCCATGCTAGAATAACTAAACAATAGAGACCAAAAATACTAGTAGTTGTTTTAAGAATATAGGTACCTTTCTAATCTCAATCACTTTTCTATGATTATGTTTGGAATGTGAGCAATTTTAGAGCAAGTTGCACTTGCTTCTGCTTGACATCCTTCAACTAAGAGTGGAGAATCATTGACTTGAAAAACAGTAAAACTCAAGATTCTCGAGATAAGTTAGATTTTGCAAACAATCTTGTGGGACATTTTTCACACCCAATATTTCTACACTGTAGTTACCCAATATTAACCTCTTAATGTTTGGAGAAGTAGGCATGTGAGTAAACGTAGGCTCTCCAACGGCGAGAAGAATGATTCATGAAGAGTAGTCTCTTCGTAATATATGTAATCTTCATCAAAGAAACATAAGTCAAGTGACTTAAGGAATGGAAGACATTCCATAGGTGGAAGATATCGAAAACCTTTGCAAGAACCAAGAGATTGTTGGGACAATGTGATAATTTGGGAGAAATTAGAGAGAATAGAACGAGAGAATTAAGAAGAGAATTAGGGAAAAAAAAGAATAATTGCATTCATCCACAAAGGGCAAAGATAGTTATATACAAAACGGAGGGCTTGCTTAGCTACAAAGCCAATGTAACTAACTACCTACAAAAAACGAAAAACTTCCCTAACTGCCAAACTAACTAACTATGACAGCTATTCAGAAAACACGTTCTCAGCTTCTGAAGCATCTCAGCTTCTAGAGCACTGCAGCTTCTGAAGCACCACAGCTTCTGAAGCTCTGCAGCTTCTGGAGCTCTACACAGCTTCTGAAGCTCTGTAGCTTCTGAAGCTCTTCATAGCTTCTGAAGCTTTGTATTGCAAAACATGACTTATTAATTCAACACACCTCCTAAGGCATGTTTTCCAAAGCATTCATTCCTATAAGCTTCTTCAGAGTGTCAAACCTTGCTTTAGCCATAGGTTTGGTTAGAATATCTGCAAGTTGGATTTCAGTATTGCAATATTCCAACTCAAGCTTATCTTTGTTCACTTGATCTCTCAAAAAGTGAAACCTCCTCTCAATGTGCTTACTTCTTCCATAACTAACTGGGTTGTTAGCCAAATCAATTGCTGACTTGTTGTCAACAAGTAGCTTTATCTTTGTTGCCTCTACTGCCCTCAATTCAGTGAGCAACATCTCAATCCAATTTGCTTGACAAGCTGCAAATGAAGCTGCCACATACTCAGCTTCACATGATGACAATGCCACTATTCCTTGCTTCTTAGAACACCAAGAGATTGGTGCATTACCTATCATGAACAGGTATCCTGCAGTACTCTTCCTGTCATCTTGATCTCCTCCCCAATCCGAATCTGAGTAACCATAAGCCACTAGCTTTTTGCTACTGTTCTTTTGGTTTGGAATCAAAATGTCATGATCCATGGTTCCTTTCACATATCTAAGAACCCTCTTTGCAGCAGTCAAGTGATTCATCCTTGGTTGATCCATAAATTTGCTCAACAGACCAACACTATGACATAAGTCTATTCTAGTATTGCACAAGTACCTCAATGATCCTATGATCTGCCTGTACAATGTTGAATCAACCAACTCATCCTCAGTATTCTTGCTCAGCTTCACACCTGTTTCCATAGGAGTAATTGCAGGGTTGCAATTGCTCATATGAAACCTCTTCAAAATGTCAATGACATATTTCTTCTGATGCAAGAAATAGCCTTTATCTGTTTTCACAAATTCCATGCCAAGGAAATATGATAGCTCTCCTAAATCAGTCATCTCAAACTCCTTCATTATGTCTGCTTTGAACCTCTCTAGCACAGCTTTGTTTGATCCAGTGATCAACAAATCATCAACATACAGACACAGTATTATAATCTCATCATGACTTGAGCCTTTCACATATACTCCATGTTCTGATGTGCATCTAGTGAAACTCAAATCCAACAGGAAGCTATCAATTCTCCTGTTCCAAGCTCTTGGAGCTTGCTTCAAACCATAGATGGCTTTGTTCAACTTGTACACCTTTTGTTCTTGACCTTTGATCTCAAATTCTGGTGGCTGCTTCACATATACCTCTTCCTCTAATGGTCCATTCAGGAAGGCAGATTTCACATCAAGCTGGTGCATAGCCCATCCTTTGTAGGTAGCTACTGCAACAACTAGTCTAATTGTCTATAGCCTTGCCACCGGTGCAAAAACTTCATTAAAGTCAAGTCCAGGCTTCTGAAGAAAACCCTTAGCTACTAACCTTGCTTTGTACTTAGCAATTTCACCACTTGGTTTCATCTTCAGCTTGAAAACCCATTTCACATCAATAGGTCTCTTGTTCACAGCTTTATTCATCAATGTCCATGTGTTATTCTTCTCAATTGACTTCAGCTCCTCTTTCATAGCATTCAACCAATTTGAATCTTTCAAGGCTTCACTCAGAGTCACTGGTTCCAATTCTGCAATCATTGCTTCATTGACCAGTTCTCCATCTTCAGTGATTGTTTGATCAGGAAACACATCATACTCATTCAACCTTATTGACTGTACCATTTCTCTGGTTGATCTTCTCAACTGTTGATTAGGTGCAGCATTAGGCTGATGATCTTCAACTTCTATCTCCTCTTGATTTGTTTCCTCAAGCATAAGTCTTCTGTTGAGAATTGAGCCTTCAGCACTTGTGCCTTCAGTCTAATCCCAACCCTTTGATTCATCAAACTTGATATCTCTGCTAATCACAACCTTGTTATCTCTAGGTGAGTACAATTTGTAAGCACCAGTGGGATGATAACCTAGCAATATCATTGTCTGACTTCTATCATCAAGTTTTCTTCTAACCTGATCAGGAACATGTTTGAAGCAAAGTGAGCCAAATATTCTAAAATGACTAACACTTGGTTTCAAACCTGTCCAAGCTTCATGAGGAGTCTTGTCTTGTAACCTCTTTGTAGGGCTTCTATTGATGATGTAAACTGCTGTAGAGGCTGCTTCACCCCAAAACTTATGAGGCATATGCTTAGCTTTAAGCATACTTCTGGCCATGTTCATGATGCTTCTATTCTTCCTCTCAGCTACACCATTGTGTTGAGGGGTGTAGGGTGCAGTGACTTCATGCTCTATACCTTCATCTTCACAGAATTTTGCAAATTCATGTGAAGTGTATTCACCACCTCCATCAGTTCTCAATTTCTTAACCCTAAATCCACTTTGATTTTCAACTAGTGTCTTAAATTTCTTGAACTTGGTCAATACACCACTCTTCTTTTCGATAAGGTAGAGCCAAACATGCCTAGTACAATCATCTATGAATGTCAGAAAATAGCTATTACCTCCAATGGATTTCACCTCAAATGGACCACACACATCTGAGTACACCAATCCTAGCTTATGAGTTGACTTCATAGGTAATTCATTCTTGAATGAATTTCTGGCCTGCTTTGCTGCACAGCACTCTTCACACACTTCACTTGGTGCTCTGATTTGAGGCAAGCCATGAACCATCTTCTTGGAATTCAACATGCTTAAACTTTTGAAGTTTAAGTGTCCAAACCTGTGGTGCCATATCCAATTCTCTTCTGTACCAGTAACTGAGGCTAAGCACTTGAAATCAATCACATTGATTTCAACCTTAAAGGTTCTATTGCTTGACAATGGAGCTCTTAGGATTAACCTACTTTTAGCATCATGAATCTTTAATTCTTTATTAGCCATTGTCACTGTATAATCCTTTTCAAGTAATTGACCAAGACTAATCAAATTACTTGTCATGGAAGGAACATACAATACCTCATTGATGAAGGATTCCTGACCATCTTTTCTCTTCACAAGAATTGTCCCCATACCTTCACTAGTGATCTGACTGTTATTAGCAAACTTGATATTCCTTCTCACTGAATAATCAAGCTTCAAGAACCACTTCTTGTTGCCAGTCATGTGATTGCTACAGCCAGTGTCAAGATACCACAAGTTGGATTTGTCACTTTCAGTGTTTGTAATTGCCATGAGTAGGGAATCATCAGAGTCACTACCATTTTCCTTTGCCAATTGAGCTTCATCCTTGTCACTTCTCTCAAATTTCTTAGAGTGACACTCTCTAGCATAGTGGCCAAACTTCTGACAATTATAACACTTCACATCCTTCTTATAAATTTTTTTCTTTGAACCTTTCTTGTTACCTTTGCTAGGCTCTGAGTCTTTTAGGTTTTTGCCATCATTCTCTGAATCTTCTTTCTTTTTCTTGTTTTTCCCTTTGGAACCTTTCTGAAATTTTGCCTGCAAAGCTTGATCAATGGCTTTGTTTGAGCTCCTCTGCTTGACTCGCAATTCATGTGCCTCCAATGAAGCTTGAAGCTCCTCTATCTTCATAGTAGCCAAATCCTTTGATTCTTCTATTGCTACTACTATGTGATCAAATTTCTCAGTCAAGGTTCTTAAAACCTTCTCAATCTTGGACTTCTCTGACAGAGCTTCACCATTTGACTTCATCAAATTAGTGATACTCAACATTCTTGAAAGATACTCAGCTATCGTTTCTTGATCATTCATCACCAACATTTCATATTGTCTCCTTAGAGCTTGCAGCTTGATACCCTTCAGTTTTTCATCACCTCCATAAATCTTTTTCAATGTATCCCAAGCACCTTTAGAAGACTCTTCCTCAATGATCTTCTCAAAGATATTAGGATCCACACACTGATGTATGATGAACAGACCTTTTGCATCCTTTTTCTTCAGCTCGCGATGCAAGACTCTTGCTACTTCATCAGCATTTGCAGCCATGTCTGGTACTCCATCATTCACAGTTTCAAGAACATCTTGAAACCTGAAAATGACCTTCATTTGCGCACACCAACGATCATAGTTTTCACCTTTGAAAACTGGAAGATTTGCAGGAAATTGTGATGAGGTTGTGCCATTGTTCGCCATTGTTTCTTGATCAAAGAATCAATGCAAAACGTGAATCACAACCGGGCTCTGTTATACCAATTTGTTGGGACAATGTGATAATTTGGGAGAAATTTGAGAGAATAGAACGAGAGAATTGAGAAGAGAATTAGGGAAAAAAAGAATAATTGCATTCATCCACAAGGGGCAAAGAATAATTGCATTCATCCACAAGGGGCAAAGATAGTTATATACAAAACGGAGGGCTTGCTTAGCTACCAAGCCAATGTAACTAACTACCTACAAAAAAAAAAAGAAAAACTTCCCTAACTGCCAAACTAACTAACTATGACAGCTATTCAGAAAACACGTTCTCAGCTTCTGAAGCATCTCAGCTTCTGGAGCTCTACACAGCTTCTGAAGCTCTTCACAGCTTCTGAAGCTCTGTATTCCAAAACATGACTTATTAATTCATCAGAGATATTTCAATAATGTTTGTGAGTGAAGAAAGCCATTTGGAAAAAATCATACTCTCATGCTGTTGCATGCTCAATTTTCCAAACCGAACTGATTGTGTTTTGTCTCTACAGATTCCATTAGTGACAACTTTTGCAGAAATTACAACTTTTTCATCGAATTTCACTCGTATGGTTTGTAAACAAACAAGATTTCCTATGGACTTTGAAAACTTTCTAGTACACATCCCCTATATATTTCAAGAAATCTTAAATGCTTCAATTTTTGGAGATGAAAATTTGATTTTGACACATAAAATTTATTGTTATTCTTGTAAAAATAGTAATGATAAAAATAACCTTGAGGTTAAGATTTGCTATTTGAGTTTAAACATTAAAATTTATTCCCTTTAATAAAAAAACACTAGAGGTTTATTCGAGTAAAATTCTTCACATTGTAATGCCCATTGCATCTGCTTCACCTTTCATAATTGGAGACAGAATAAATCATTCAGTTCCCTTTTACATAAATGTATTCAAATATAAATAACTTAACATCTAAGGCTTTGTTTGCGAGTTTGGGGGGGAGGAAAGGGAAAGAAAGACTAAAAAGAAAGAAACAAGTGAAAGAAGTAGAGAAATTTGGGAGGGAAGGAGTTTGGAGGGTTATTTTTTCTTCATAACACAAAAACCCCACAATTTGGGGGAACTTAAAAATTGTATTGGATGGGGGTTTGAAGGGTTTATATGAATTCTTCAAATATAATTAATGTAGTTATAATATTCTTAAATTCATAATATATTAATCATAAGTATTTATTTGTCATTCTCTATAAAAAATATTTTCTCAAAAAATGTAAAAGATTTCTCTAATTTCCTCTCTATTTCCCTCCCTCCAAAGCCCTCCCCTCCAAACTCGCAAACAAAGCCTAAATGATTTAACTATTAGTCCAAAAAAAAAGGTGATTTAACTCAATTTTAAGTAAAATAAAACCAATTTAACAAAATCAATTCATTCAAAATCAATTTTGTCATTTAGAACCAAATTTTTTGAAATGAACAAAAAACCAAAACTCAATTTATTTGAATTGCAAAAAGAAGGAAAAAAACCCTTCTAATGGACTGAAAAACTCATAACTCAAAACGTACGTTGGAAATTTCAGTTAAGATGTGGGGTATCAAGACCAACAAATTGGGTGTAGAAAAAACATCTCATTAACTTTTCAGATAAAAGCAAATAGACATGTGAAGATAACAGCACCTGGACAGACTAAACTAAAAACTAACACAAGGAGGAACTTAAAACCAATGGCAGCATAAAAATATCATGATTTCACACGTTTTCTCCTTTTTCATAGAAGCATTCCTTTTATACAATCACTCAGATAAAAAACAGAAGCAGACTGTATTTAGTAGTTGAAAATTGAAATAAATAACATATCACATGATGCTGTCATTTCAGGGAAAAAGGACATGAATGACTAACTTTCTCTTGGAGCAGGCATTATCCTAAGCCTCTCATCAGATGCCTGATTTCCCCCACGAAATCTTTCTTCTGCTAAAAGTGACTGCAAATCACTCCCATTTGCCAAACTGTTAAACTCAACTGCTTTAGATGGCAATGTTGGGTAACGCCGTTGGCAAAATGTCATTAATCTCTTTACTGATTGTAAGTACTTCCGAGTTGTCTCATCATTCATGATGTGAGCAACACTGTTTGTGTAGATCTTTTCACGGGCAGATCTTTCGTGAATACCAACCATAGTAACACCAATAGGCCAGGGAGCATTCCCAATAGCCAGCCTGATATAATGGTCCATCGCAGCCAGATAATCTCGCCCCATACAGCAATCAACCATCAACATCAGTGCTTGTCGAATGTCATCCTGAAGAACCTGAAAATAGCATGCACCAAATCCATCTTATTAGGAACAAATGCTTCAGAAAACATGCAACACTGACACACTCCATATCAACAATATAATTTTATGCTTATAATAACTCAAATGAAAGTCGTTACTTGAAGCAGAATAGTATGCTAAATATTCAATGTATGACACCCTTCATATGGGATCTCAAATAAACAACTACAGGAGGTTGGAATGCATTTATTTGCTCAAACAAACATATAGTAATTTCAAAATAAAAATTAGAACCTATTACACCTAGGGGTGTGCATGGTTCATAAACAAAACCAAATTGAACCAAATTTATGGTTTGATTCAGTTCTTAAAACCCGTTTCAGAAAAAATTGGTTATTTTTGTAAATTCAATTCAATACAGGCAGTCTTTTATTTAAGTTTACTATAATTTTTAATTAATTGTGTTACCTTGTTAGTATTGAAATATAGTGTCTATATGCACATTGTTTTTTTAATAGTCAAATGTTGGTAAGTTAGTGGTTATGTTTTTTTTGGTTGATATTAGTGATTAATAGTTATGGTAGTTTATAGGATTTGAACCCTGAACCTCCTTAAACCTGCTTCAGTCCCTTAAGTCACCAACACAGCTACCAACATGGAAATATACATTTATTGTTTGTGAACAGTTTTGTTTACAGCAGCTATTCAATTCTACTTTCTACATTTTACCTATACTTTGGAGAACACAAATCTTGTTTGAATGGCTCAATTGGTTCAATTAATGGTTGTATAGACTTATATGTGACGCTCTTGGAAGGTTTATGGACTATTGATCCTTTGTTTTTATCTCATTAGTATGTTCCTGTTATGTTTTCCATTTTGTCTTAAAGATACTCTATTTGAATCTGTGATATAGCCTATAGGTCGGAGCAGCTCATTGATAAAACAATTTGACATTTGTAAAGGTGCCAGACAACAGTTCTCTCCAGAATTGACTCAACAAGTGTTGTTTTTGTGCGACAAGGTGGCATGTTCAAGTTGTGGATTCAACCTCTCTTAAGACTGGATACAATTGATCAAAACTAGATATTAACCTTTCCTTCGCTCACCATGTGAGTGTCCTATAACACTAAATTGCCAATGGCAATTCGCCCTCTCCCATCCCAGACATGTTCCAACAGTCTCGCTCAAAATTATGTGGTTCGTATTTCCAACCGAGACATAATATATAGATGCATGCAAATACAATGAATCAAGATTGAAATTTGAAAAACTTTCAACAAACCGGGAAAGATAGTGCAGACTACAAAGTCATATCCATCAGCCCTCAGAATGGTCCTAAGCTCTTACCATACTTCCCCACCTTTCCAAAGTTCACCTTAAAATATACTAATACCATAACAATATATAGGTTCTATACACAAAGCTCTCTGAAAACATAACGAGAACAAATCACGTAACCACCTCTCCTAGTTCAATTTGTTTAAAATTTAAACTTCGGTATGTTCCCATTTCGTCAAACAATTAGCATTCCGGCAAACTGTAAGATTGACTATCAAATCTGTTTCCAATCACATTCTATAGGGTGAATAACACTAGCATGTACTATGTTTTCCGATGAACTAATATGAATCTTGAGAGAACCACACCACACGAGCAGAGGGAATCCCATAAGATAACAAGTCAATTGATAAGATCCCCAATCTATAGTGACATGTAGAGCGGATAAACATCCCGGGCAGGAGGTACTAGCAATCTTTCAATCAAGTCAACAATATTCGGCAGTCTTTTAGTTAAGTTTACTGTAATTTTTACTTAACTGTCTTACCATGATAATATTGAATCATTGGATAATGTCTATATGCACACTTTTTTTATAGGCAATTGTTGGCAAGTTAATGGGTTGTTTTTGGTTGATATTAGTGGTTATGATAGTTTATAGGATTTGAACCCTGGATCTTCATCTTAAACCCGGTTCAGTACCCTTAGGTCACCAACCCAGCTCTACCTACATGGGACCATGCATGTATTGTTTGTGAAGAGTAATTATTCAGTTCTACATTTCACCTATATTTTGGAGAATACAACTGCTAATCTTGTTTGTATGGCTCAATAAATGGATGTAGACTTACATGTGACTCTCTTGGAGGGGTTTTGGACTATTGATCCTTTGTTTTTATCTCAGTAGTATGTTCCTGTTATGTTTTCCATTTTGTCTTAAAGATAATCTATTTGAATTTGTATTATAGGTCAGTGCAGTCCATTGATAAAACGATTAGACATTTGTAAATGGTGCCAGACTGAAATTATCTCCAGAATTGACGCAACAACTGGAGTTGATTGTGCGACAAGGTCGCATGTTCAAGTTATGGAAACAGCCTCTCATAAAATGCAAGGTAAGGCTGCATATAATAGATCAAAACTAGATCTGACCCTTTACCTCACACACCATGTGAGAGTCCTATAACACCAAAATGCCAATGGCAGTTTCTCCTCTCCCTTCCTAGATGCATACAAATGCAATGAAGAAATATTGAAAAACTTCAGATAAACCGAAAAAGACAGTGCGTGCTGCAGAGTCATATACATCAGCCCTCATAATGGTCCTAAGCTCCTACAATAATTCACCACCTTTCCAAAATCCACCTCAAAATATACAATATCATATTCTTATGAATGCCTAGATTCCATGCACAAAGTTCTTCGAAAACATGATAACAACAACAAATTACATTTCAATCTCTCCTAGTTCAATTGGTTTTAAACTTCAGTGTGTTCCCATTTCGCTAAACATTAAGATTGACTATCTAATTTGTTTCCAATGATATTCTAAGGAGTGAATAGCACTGGCCTATATGTTTTCCGATTTAACTAATATCAAATCCAACGAAAGTAAGTTACTAAATGCATAAACAATAAATAACCAATATACACATATTCAAATGAAATTCAAAGGAAAATTATGCATCCCAAAAACAGAATAAAACTCACCTTCTTCCTACAAAACTTAAACAGCGGGTTCAAGTAACGCGCGCACTGCTTGAACGTAGCAACCATCGACTTCCCTTTAGCCGTTCGCTTCTCCGTTTCAGCCATTTCACGCAATTCCTGTTTCCACTCATTCAACAGCTTCTTAAAAAACACCAAAATCTTATCTTCATCACACAATTCCTCAAAATTCGCCTTCATCCGCTTCAAATCCTTATCATTATCAGCACCACTAGATCCACCACAATCACTCAAATCATCATTACCAGCACCACCTTCACCATCCTCAGTAGCACCATCCTCATTCTTCTGCCTCTTCCTATCGCTCACAATCCCCGTCTTCTGACGCTTCCTCAACTCCGCAATATCACGCAAGAAATCATTCGTCTGTCCTTCCGTCATATCACTATCAACTTCAAACAATCCAGCTTTGAGAACATATTTAAGACGATCGAGTCTCGCATCGTCGTCTTCGCCGAAAAGCGTTACCGGTTGCTTGAGAAATCGGAGACGACGAATGACTTCTTGTTTAGGGAGGACGAGGCTGTCGATGTTCAGCTCGTCGGGGAGAGAGGCGCTGGATGAGGCAGCGGCGGATGTGGTGGAAGAAGAAGCGGTGGTTGATGAGGTTGTGACGGTGGAGATGGTGTCGGAGGAAGATGAGTAGCGTTTTTTAGATTTGGCTTCTAATTCGCGTTTTTCTTCTTCGCGAAGCTTTTGGATTTGTTTCTGTTGGATTTCGGAACGTTTGAAGACTCTCTTGCCGCCGGTTTCTTCGGCTAGGGATTGGCGCTTCTTGAGAAGCTCTTGCTTGAGAAGGTCCATTTAGGGTTTCGGATGATGGCGGTGGTGGTTGGTTCGGTGTTCTGATCGGAAGAGGGATTTGAATATGGTTGGTTGCATAATAAAAAAATAAATAATCTTTGATATTTGTGTATTCAATACTTTAAAATATAAAAAGTTATAAAAATTATCTTTTTAATTTTTTTTTTTATGTTTAATTATTATTTCGGGAACATTGTTTTGCATAATCCTTTTTTTAAACAACTCTACTTCCAATTTTTATCATAATAAAAAAAATTAAATTCATAGATACATAAAATAAAATGATAAATACTTAAATTTCATAAAATATTTAGGAATTTGCATAAGTTGATGGATAACAAAAAAATTAGGCTAAATTACTTTTTTGTCCCTTAACTAAATTGTTGATTTCATTTTTGTCCTTTAATTAATTTTTGTTCCTTTTAGGTCCCTTAACTATACATCAATCGGTCAATTTAGTCCTTCCCTTAATTTAAACCCAAAATATATATGATAGGCCAACATTATAAGTGGTTCACCATATACTTCAATAATTTTTTAATCTTAACCATTCGATTTTATTTGCAGAAAAGAGACCATTGGATTTTGAAGGAACATTGTATCTAGGAAAATGATCATTTTTACGAAAGAAAGTGGTGAAGAAAGAGAATAATAAATCATGGCAATACACTTTCACAACAAAACTCCCCATGATTTCCTTAAAACAAGGGAGCTTACATTTTGACCCACCACTAATTGCATTACATGTAAGCATTCTTCCATTTCTTGTTCAAATTCTCCCGTAACAAATAGTTGAAGTTTCTTGATATATGCAAATATTTGACAATAAGTTAATACGTGTTCTGGTAAAAATGTATGGGGGTGTGTCCAAGTATATATTAATGATAATAATAGTACCAGGATACAAAATTACCAACCATTTACAATGATTTCAACTGTCTATTTTTTGTGTTACATCAGAAATGATTTTTTCCTCCCCTTTCTTTGAAGTGTGAGGAGTCTATTTATAGGCATCCTCATCTATGTGATCATGTCTTGTTTTTCCCTTTTGTAACCGCTTTGCCACTCCTCCATTATGTTGATCATGGGTGGTTTTCAATTACCCCACCTCTCATGTGTGCAGATCATGTGCTTGGTGGACGGTTACCTTCTTTCTAGTCTTTGCTTAGTGGAGATCATGTGATGATGTTGTAGATAGTGGGTGGTTTCTTGTTTCTCAAGTAGGTTGACCGCGTCTGGGGGCGTCGCCCTTAGCTTCTGTGTCGCCCGCACCTTGTCTTTCCCGTCAAGATATTTATTTGAATTACTTGGATCATTTGTTGGGCCACTTCGTTATTGGGCCCATAGAATTTCGTCCAGTACAATACGAAAGCATGAAAGAAATTATGTAGTGTATGAATGTTAATTTCATCCGTATAAACGAGGATTCTTGTGGAATTACCATTTTTAAGGATCCAAATTCGGAGAATTTTTTCCGTGGAAATGGAGATTGGGGAAAAAGGCCAAAAACTTTTACAAATATAATATAATTAATTTATGTGTAAATTCAAATACTTTATATAACATATTTATTCGTAATTTCACACAAAATACATAAAATTTTGTTCATATATGTGATGTCTAAGACTCACAATAATGTCTTGATAGACTAAACTTTTAGTTCAATACACACTAAATTTTTTTTTTGTACAAATTTAATACACACTCTAAATAGAGAGTTTACTAATAATTTTTTTTTGTTGGTATAAACCGGGTATCCTCTGCGCGCAACTGCAGAGACTAATCCCTCAAGCCTTGTGGGACCCAAGTGGGTGGCAGAGTTTACTAATAACTTAAGCAAAATAGTAATTAGTGCTTGAGTTACTTGTTAAAACAATAAAAATAGTAAAATATATTGAAAATGACAAAATTATCCTATAATTTCACACACAAGTGAATGAGTCGAAGTTCAAACTTCGATCATGACATCCTACCTAACAATTTCAGCATTTTTTTAACAGTTGAGTTAAGATTTATAACAAATATGGTTCTTAATATAAAACTTATTTATTTTACATATGTCTCATGACACTAGTTGACACTTAACAAAATCCTTAATTTTTTTAGTACAAAAACAAATAGTAAAACCATTATAAATTGAAACACATAAATAAAAAAGTCGGAGTTCAAATTTCACTCCTAATGTTCTGCTTAACAATTTTAACCTACTTTTTGTCTTTTGAACTAGAATTTTTGTAAATCATAATCTTTAATTTAATACTCCCTCCATTTATTTTTATAAGGAACAATTTGGAAAAAACACACATACCAAGGAATCTTATTTTTTTATTAAAAATTCTAAAATTTTATAATCTATTCCAAAAATAACATTGTGTAATTAATGCATAGGGAATATGTTACTGTAATTAATGCATAACATTGAAATATATAAAAGATAAAAATGAAATTGCTTAATTAATAAAACATAAATTTAATGATTGTTTCTTATAAAAAAAAATAAATTTATTTTTCAAATTGTTCCTTATAAAAAGAAACTAGGGAGTACTAGTATTTGATTTGATAACGTTAGGGAAAAAAGAGTTTGGGAAAATGTATATTCTCAGCTCTCAAGATTGAACAACACGTCTTGTTTGTTGGAAAATGTTTGGGGAGATATTTTTAGGCGTGCAGTAAATTTCCAGCGTATGGAATTGGAACATGTCTTTCCCGTGTTACCACTCTGAAACAACAACACATCGTAACTTCCGAAACAAACAAACATGGTTTCACTACGCTTCCCTTTCATCTTTTCTAACCCCAAACCACCTCAAAATCCACGCCGTTTCTCCAAATTCACCGCTGCAGCTGCCGCCGCCGGAGCCACCGCAGCATTCGTCGCCGTTTCTTCCAATGACCGCCACCGTCTCTTTCTCCAAAATGCATTAAATTCTTTAATCTCTTCTGATAACACCTTGCCTCTCTGGGGTTGTCTCAGTTTGGCTGACAGTGGTGTTCCAATTGTTGACTCAAGGACTGGATCCTCCTTCCCTTCTATTCTAGAAGCTTCTCAGAAACTTTGTGGAATTGGGTTGCGAAAGAAATGCATTTTGGGTTTGAAGAACATTGATGTATATGCATTTGGTAAGTCACTTCATAAAAATAAAAATCCTTTTTTGTCTAATTATTACTAATTTACTAATTACCATTAGTGTTAGTTTGAATGTTTTTTTTTTTGGTATTAACTCGGTAGTCCAGAGTTCGGCTGCGAAGTAAGTAAAGTCTGACTAAGAATTGTTCCGGCCAGGAATTGAACTTGAGTTGAGTTCTCTCGAACGATTTGTCGTGGGAGCTTATTAACCACTTGAGCCTAATGTATTGGTTAGTGTTAGATTGAAATTCTGAGTAGTAAAATTATGTTATTTGTTTTGCAGGTGTTTATGCTGATGATGAGGATATAAAGAGACATCTTTCTGAAAAATATGGGAAATTTTCGGCTTCGGAATTGAAGGGGAATAAGGAGTTTACTGAAGATCTTTTGGAAAATGATATACATATGACAGTAAGGCTTCAAATTGTTTATGGAAAATTGAGCATTCGTTCTGTGCGTAGTGCGTTTGAAGAGTCTGTTGGAAAAAGACTGCAAAAATATGGGGGATCAGACAATAAAGAATTGCTTCAAAGGTGAAATAGCGTGCATTGCATAGATTGGGAATTAATCTTAATATTTACTAGTTGTGTAGGACTTGTTATGAAGTTGTAGAAGTTTTTGTTGAACAATAAGTATATATGTGGATATCACTATAACACTTGATAACTCTCTTTAAGTTTCCTTTGTTTGTTGTGGATATCTATATCTTTTTGTGCTTTAATAAATTAAAAGCATTTTATAATTGTTACTGGTATCTTTGATGTAGGTTTACTTCACAGTTTAGAGATGAAATCAAAATACCTCGTGGATCTGTAATTAATCTCACAAGAGAGAAGGGCCATGTTCTTCGTACAACAAGTAAGATACCCTTCCCCGTATCTTCTCAACTTTCAGAATTATAACTTTATAATGCAGGGCATACATAATTTTGTTTGTGCTCAACTTTCTAATTTGCACGGAACCTTTCAACAAATTACCTTTTAAAGGGTGAATAAACTGATTGAATTAGCTTGTGAAAATAAGCTATAAGCTAGGCAAAATAAAATTTGCTGAACCTTTCACCAAATTACCTTCTAAAGGGTACATAAGTTGATTGAATACGCTTATCAAAATAAGCTATAAGCTCATTCGAAAATTTTAGTTACCGATCATATGAGTTTATAAGCTATAAGCACAAAAATGTGTCTTGCCAAACAGACCCTTAGTTTCTTTTGCTTGATATTATTCTTGTTAATGTTACACTGCAAACAAAAGTCTTTGACATTAATTATGTCTTGGTTCTTGTAGTTGATGGAGAGGAAGTGGGAAGCATCCAAAGTAAACTCTTGTGTAGATCGATCCTAGATTTATATGTTGGCGAGGAACCATTTGATAAACATGCCAAAGAAGAAATAGAGCTCAACATAGCTTCTTACCTCCAAAGTTAGGCTGCTAAATAAAAATCCTCTGTAAGACATTGGTTCAATCCTTGCTAATTCCATGCCTCTAGTAATTTTTGTTCGATATCGTGTAAGTTATTTAAACTTGTTAATGTATCCCTTGGGCTTCAAGATTGCTATATCATGAATTTATTCCTATCTCATCACTATTACTATCCCTTATGCTTGCAACTTTTTTGAGCTTTTACTATAAGTTGTGATTGATTTTCCCTCCCCACTACTCGTAAATGTAACATCTTGGATGACCAAAGTCAGAAAGATGTACTCTGTATAGTGGTTAGAGGACCACTCTGCTCTTGACGTTTGAGTTTTAGGAGACCTTCTAATCCCACTAAAATAGGAAAATTTCTTAACTCGTACCAATTTGGTATGAAATTTGTAGGGTATGTTATTTCGAGAACCCAGATTCCGTTAAGTGTTTTATTTTATCTAAGCATATCAGCATAAGTAATTGATAAAAAAGAAGATCTACTTTTGGATTATTAATTTTTTGCCTTTTTAACTCGTAAGTGTGTTTGCGTGGAGAGTTCAAGTTTTGTTTAGTTTGTGAAAGTAGGAATTTGATCCTTATGGGGAGTTTACTACCCGTAATCAAAACTAATAATCAGCTTCCAAGTTATTTATTTTATCAAGATAATATATGATTCAAATTTCAAAAACTTAGAAAGTCATTTATTTGATCTACTATTGGTAATTTTCTAGCTGCAAGCGACACACGAGTGAATAAAAGCTAAAAACAGTTAAAACTTACAATTCCTGCGGTCAGTGTTCAACATTTCTATAACCACCTTTTCCAACCGAATGAGAATTTCTGAGTGAAATCCCCTTTTAGTATGGTTCATTAAAACACGGGACGATAAAAGATGATTCCATTTAAAAATTCCCCACTCAATTAAAAGAGAAAATGAAAATACTTCTAGTGTGCTAATTTGCTAGAGAGATGATTGAAGTGTGTGAAAAGTGGTCAAGTACACAACTTTTGAAAACATATCCCTACTTTTGAAGTAATATATCAAACTCAAAACCCGATAAGAAATTTCAGCACGGAATATTATTTTGAAAACCCGTAGTTTCCCTTTCGTTCTATTGCATACTTATTTAAATACACAAGATGATTGTTCATTTGACACCAAGCATTGGAAATACCATCTTGGTCATCTAAAGGTTAAATATAAGTAAGACTAGAAGTTAAAACAACATAATGAAATACTGAATGGTGATACTTTTGTGGAATATTACTAGTTGCCAGTAGAGTACTAGTTGTTTCAGATAACTTTTTGAAAGAGAACTTTATCAATATGTGAGTAAATGGTCTCTGTGTCACAGTATGCTTCATAGTAGAAACTCTTGGCCACCATTAGGAATGAATTCTTGATATTGGAGTGCAAGCTATTTGGAGATTTTTGAAGCACCAGTTGCACGAGTTCTTGCATTTCTGACTCTATTTGGGGGTTATTGATGCTAGTATGTGCCTGTAAGTAACAGAAATGTCAAAAAATCAGTATCTGATGTTGGAGTATTTAATGAACCAAGTCATGATTACCTTTCACTTCAAGTGTATTATTTGAGTTTGAATTTTTCACCTTATTATGCAACTTGTATTTTTTTTTTATACTTCCTAAATTTACTAGTCTCCTTTAAGTCCCTTAATGGATCTTAATAATCTAGGGAGAAAACTAGTACGTCCTCTAGCAAAAAGACGTGTATTTAGTCCAAATACATATGCCTTTTTACTTATATTTAAGTCCGGAGGTAGTATTCTTTACTGACCTTGTTGCTCTGGCAATTACGGAGACTAGTACAGACTCTGTTAGTGACTTCAAGCAATTTCTGGTACTGAGGATTGAACTGTAGTTCTTCCGACCAATAGCCAGTAGTTAAATTTATGATTTGCACAAGTAGTTCTGCCACTCTTTGGGAACTGTTTCCTTCATCATGCCAGCTTGAAAGCCAACTTTGCCACTGATTATTTAACAAAATGAAAAACTTTAGCAAAAAGAATTCTAAAATTCTTCTTATTTGCTATTCTTTTACATGTTTCATTTAAGATTTAACTGAAACTTGGCTCTAGCTGCGTTCAAACGACGTTATAAGTGCAAAAGCATATGAAGTTACAAGGCTCAAAAGAATTTTTTGCCACTCACCATTTGATTCAAATAATGGGAATTTTCTTGGTCATGATGCCTAACCATTTGGAAGCCAAGGTGATTAAGAGTTGTCACCAAAATTCCCAGGAGTTTCTCCTCTCTCTTGTTCTTGTTTAACCACCTGCAACAAATTGCACATTTTGTTGCATAAGTCCGTGGTGAAACTTGATGTCTACGGAGAGTTATTAACCGAAGTTCGAATTTTAAAAGGATTAGAAGGGCAATATGTTTACCTGTTTGTGTAGTATTCTCCGTCAATGTATTTATTGAACTTATCTACAAATGTGCTCCTAGTTTCTTCATCTTTTAAATGTGACTTCAGTGTTTGGAGCAAAGCTGCTGTTTTAGTCCATGCAAGTCGCTCTAGCGACCTCTCAGGTTCAAATATGCTGGCTGCTGATACAAAATAACCAAACAGGAGATTCTTTTTGCTTAATCCAAACCCTTCTAGTTCTGATTCCAAGTACCACCTGAAACATTCATGCCATTGCAGATATTGGAAAGTTCATTAGTTGTTGCTTTCATTGACTGAATCATGTTAGATAGTGTTCTCTGGTTATTATTTTACCTTTGAATTTCTTCTTCCCATTCTTTATAATGCACTGCTTGACAGTTGTTGTAATCCAATTTTCCAAGCTCAAGATAAACATCGTTGTTCACGTAGGGCATCCTATCAAAATTGAGTAATTTCATTTGTCACTCACACTTATAACTTAAGTCACATAAATAGTTCTATATATTAATATATCTCTAACATGTCCTTTATGCATCAAGTATTAAACTCTAACTCTTTTTGACATTAAAGATTCTAGTACTTTGTCAGAAGCTATTAGGTGAAAGTGAAATAGTTATCAGTCAATAATCTCGGCCTTTGATGAAGACCAAACCAGAGACTCTAAGTTTTTGACCCGTCGAGACTATGATGATTTGGGGGATAAGACTAAAGATTCTTACCTGTAAAGGGTCTTGCCAATCCAAACATCATTTGCACCTCCATATTGTTCGAGGTAAAATCTTGTCTCCAACCGGGGTAAGCTAGCATACCAGGGAACGTCCAGAGCATAACCCACCTGTAGAGTGTTTATTGCAATGTTAATGAGCTAAAATTCTCAACAGAAATTTACTGATCCTCATTTTATTTCTTGTTTTATTTCTGCATACATGCGTAAGAAAAGTTAACAATACACTGTGACACATTTTGGTATCACAATAAGTTTGTCAGAATCACAATGAATCACTATGATTACGATAAACTTTGAGGTTAGTAGAACTGAAATTATAACTCACCTCGCCAGGTAAATCTTTGGTTATGATCCATTTATCTAAGAGCTCATTAGCATCACGTTTCTTAGTTAAAAATTCAGCTGAGAAATTCTTGGCATCCTCAAGAATTTTTTCTCCTTTAAATAGCACTTGAGAAGCTCTATACAGATTGAACATGCCTGTCACAGCTTGGTTTAACTGTCCAGGAAAGCAGAAGAATTGACCATTTTTCTCAAAATGCTTGAACACATCTGCCAAATTAGGAATCAAAGTTAAACCTTTTATTAATCACTCTTCACTCACTTTATAAGAGTTAAGCCTTGAACTTACCTGCTGAAACTTGGTGGCCATGCAACCTTAGCAGTCTAAATCCCATTGCTGTGTCATCTATATCTTGAACCTCTGAATTTCTTGCCCAGCAAATACCCTTCTTAGTCCAGTATCTGAAAATTATCAAATTACATTTATCAACTTAATAATAATTATATAAAAGACAGTGCATGTATATTTTCTCACATTCACACTTTTTTCTTTCTATTATTTGCAATGGTATATCAACTTATCCTATGTACCTTAACACAAAATTCACACAGTTCTCAATCTCTTGCTGAAAATATCTTGAAATTCCAAGGCGTTCTAGCCGATCGACCGCCCACACATGTTCAAACAAGTCCACCGGGTAGACATTCGGAACTGTCAAAATAAATAAATAAATACTTCTCCAGACTTAATTATAAACAAAAACAACGAATCGTAAGTAGATTAAGAAAAACTGTCGAGAGCATTAATTTGGCAAGAAAGGTTTACCTCCTCCATTAAACTTTTTGACAATGTTTGCTAAGTAGTTGAGAGCATTTTCATCTTTGGTTTGCATAAGAGCAAAAGCTGTGGAGGATGGAGAGAACAAGAATGAGCCATCTTGGGACTGCAACTTTAGAAGTTGTTTCCAATCCAAGTTTTGTATTCCCTCTAAACTATGAAGCAATGTTGTGGGCACATTGTGCAACACCTCTCTTGGTATTCTGTTATCATATAATACGTTACGCTATTAATAACCATTTTACAACTGCGTTACATTATATTTGAAAATTATATCGTCAAACAAGAGATTCAAGTTTAATGTTGTTTTTTTGACATAAGAATGCATACTTTTTGAGTTTTTGGTCTCTCATTTCAAATATATCTTTTATGATAGGAGAATCATCTGGTACTTGAAGGTTCAAACTTCTAGCTATATTGAGAAGAGAAGGGAAAACAACTTCAAACCCTATTGGCATGTGCTCTAAATTCTCATCCTCAAGCTTGTATAGATTTTCCACAAAAAATTTCATTCCTGTAATATCAATATGCATGCACAATTAGAACATGATTAATTTCATAAATAAATGTATTTTTATTTCTACAAAATGTGTAAGACTTTATTTTGATCTCTATAAAAAATGGTACTCATTTTTAGTTCTATATCTAATAAAAATATTGTGTTTGTACCAAAGATCATTTTTTAATAAAAGTTTATGAAAATAAAATGAACTCTTATAAAATAAATATTGTGTTTGGCTATTTTTATAAGGATAATGAAAAATAAATTTAACTCATAAACTAATGTCTGTTTAATAGTCATTTTTTAACTGTATTATTGGTACGAAATATCCACCATTTTTTTTGCCGAAATAATGTAAAACTAAAATGTAAGGGGAACATAATAATGCATAAAACAATGAAATATTTCCATGTAATGTACAAAATTACCCTTTTCACACTTCTTAGGGTGGATATTCCATGATCTTAGGGCAATAACACAAGCCAAGGTGTTGAGAATTCTGTCATGGGCCAAAAATAATTCATCTCCCCATGAACCATCAGGAAGCTGATTATTAGCAATCCATTGAAGAGAAGATGGGAATTGTGGCTTATTTTCATCATCAACATTTTTCACAAGAGCAACCCAAGCTGTGTCATAAGCTGATATGGTTATCTCTCCATCTTCCATAAACCTCAACATCAATTTCACCATACTAATCTGTTTCCTAATCTCCTTTTTCTCCAAAACCTTTCAAGTAATCAAATACTAGATGTCAAAATTAAGCTTGCATGTGAGTAGAGAACAAAAGGAATAAGTAGACTAGAGGCAATAATTTTTATTTTGTTTTAAAAAGTCTGGTGGCGAAACTCATACAATAACATAAGTGCAACGACTTTTGACTTGCCACAAAAGTGACTTTATCGTTCACATATTTATTTATCGATTATTGATAATATTTACTTTACGCCTTTACCGCTCTAGTGTGAGTTTCATATGATCCCGAAATATTAGATATTAAACTCGGTCTGTTCAAGACACGATGAGTAACATTTTATCTAACACAATACCAAAAAAGTTTAAAATATCTTCTAATAGGTATAAAAATATATTTAGACATTTTCTCTATTCAAGTAAACTTTGGTTTTATATATATATATATATATGGTCAACAAACTTTGACCATTTTTCCTTTTTACCAAAAGGATATACTCCAGGATTCTAGCATGAAATTTTAAGTAAAATTAACCAAACTTTTCTAAACTTGAACCATTAATGTTCATGTTGTTAATTAATCAAAGGAATATGGGTTAATAATGATGACACACCTGATGAAAAGTTTCCTCATCTTTGTTATCCTTCTTCACAATCTCAAGCCATTTGATGGAAGGCGCAATATCCTGAGAAACTTTATTAACATATTATGCAAAATAGAGTCATTACATTTTATTTTGATAGTGTGTTAAAAAAAATCACTTCAAATACACATAAATATGAATCTTTTCTCAAAAACCAAAAAAAATATATATCACCTTGTGCATGTATTGGCTGAAATCCACCAGAATTATTATCAAGTTTTCCTTTGATAATTCGAACACGATGTATACCTATATCAAATATCAAATAAATTTTTTTTTATTAAAAGCAAAATATTTATTATATGAAAATGCATTGTGAAGTGTAAATTCAAAGACAAAAAAAACATATTCAAGAGGGAAAGAGAAAATTTCCTTTGAGGGGGAAAAGTTTCATTAACACAATTCCAGAAATATTGGAAAACACATATTAAAATATATACTCCGTATAATATATAATTAAAAAAATACTAATTAACAAACCTCTTGAAGAATGAAAAGATGATTGAAGGAATAATTTGAAAGGATAGTGAGAGTTGGCTCTATGTGTCACACAAAAAGATGGAGGCATGGGACTAAGGGAAAAGGACATATGCAAAGTCATGATGCAAATTGGATTTTGCTATTTTATTTTACTATAATTTCAAAGTATATACGTGACTGTTATAAATAACGTGAAGGAAATGAAACTAATATGGAAACTGGTTATTTTTTTGGCACAATATGAAAACTGATTTGGATTCATCCAACATTTATCATTTTTATTTTTACTATACCATTTAGGTCGAATATATGAAAATAAGATTAATCTAATATGGGCGCTTAAACGGGGTCAAGTCAAATTTCACCTTTATCATTTTTTAGTTAAAATAGTAAATTTTATACTAATAATAAATAGATGAGAATAATTTTAGTAATATTTGATTTTATTGTGTGGTATATACATTTTGGATCCTTGAGATGACCATATTAGATGCATCCATGAAACAATACATCTCTTTGTCAAAAAACAATTTTAGTAATATTTGATTTTATTGTGAGGTATATTCATTTTTGGATCCTTGAGATGACCATATTAGATGCATCCATGAAACAATACACCTCTTTGTCAAAAAATAAATAAACAATGTATCTCACTTAATTTGGAAATAGTTTGACTCTATTATTTGGAAATATTAGCAGTCAGAAATCAAACTCTTTTAGATCATTTTTTCAAACATTTTCAACGTCTCAGCCCTTTAATATTAGGTTACACATTCGACGCACATATATGCATTTGTTTAGCATTTACTCTAATTAGGAAATTAATATATAGAAATTATGAATTCTAATACTCCCATTTAAACATAGTTCGATTGATAGAGACATTACATGTAATATATAGAATTGGTGTTCGAATTCTAATACTCCCATTTAAACTACTTATGACTTTTTAAATTATGTTTTTCAATATAATATCTTTAAAAGTGATAAGCATTTGTGGTGGTAGGGATGGTCATGGTTCATGAACTGCATTGAACTGAACCATATTAATGGTTCAGTGCAGTTCAAAAAATCACTTTGATAAAAATTAGTTTATTTTTTAAATCAGTTTCAATTCAGAACCGATTTAGGACCGGTTTACATCTTTAAATCGGTTTGGTTTTAGATAACTGGTTTAAAATCAGTTTTTTTTTTTTTTTTTAAAAAAAACTGTCTGGTTTTTTTATTTTAAAAAAACCATTTTCCTTTGTTCTTTTAAAAAAAAATCTAAACACAAAGAAGTTGATAACTCCAAGCTTGTTGCCAAACATTATATAAAACATTCTAACTTTAAAAGATTAGCTTGTTTACTTAAATAAGAAGTTTTTAATTTTACTTCAAACAAAACCAAAATAACTCTTTTACCTTAAAGCCATGATTACTCTCTTTTGAAATAGCACTTGAAATTTTAAAAGAAGAGTTTTGCTAACGAGTGCTTCCGGGGCACCCTCGGGGCACTCTTTAAACATTCTATTTAAAGAAGTTTTTTATTCAAAAAATGAACATTGCAATTTCCAATACGTTGACTTTACGCATTTCTATAAAAATTTTATAAAAAACTTACTATTTAAGGCCTTAAAGAGTGCCCCGGGAACACTTATTAGTATATGCCTAGGCCATCCACTACCAAAGTATGGCTAGCTCAAACATTTCATTTTCAAAACCAAAGATCTACTTCAAAATGTTTGGGTTCTTCTTTTCTTGTGATTTCTCCAATCTCTAAGTAGAAAGTCAAAGCCTTGTTAACCAATGTTTCATCAATAGTCTCTCCTACTCGTTTCCGATCAATCTGTACCGGTAAATGAAAAGAAATCCATTATACAGAAAAAATCAAATGAAAATCACATATTCAACCAAATGAATATTATGGAATGATGAAAACGAAAATATTTTGAAGATAACTAAATGACTAGTTTTGTTGCGCTATTCAAATACATATCTATCAGAGAAACATAAAGCATCATTAAAGAAACTAAGGCTTAGTGAAATCATTTTTCACCAATGCAAGTAGAAATCAGGCTTGTGCTTAAAATAACTGAGTTAATGAAAGAGGAAGGTATTAGTGGTGATATATTAAAGTGTGGTTCTGATATAATAAAAGAAAGATATTGTCGATTTGATAACTTGATTTGAGAGAAGAAAGAAACACTATTACAACAGCTAACTAGAAGTATAAAGACGTACTAATTCCTAAACTAACTCAAACAACTAAAACAACAACTAACTAAATAATGAACACATAGTTAATTACTACCACTTTCGTTCTTTCTTCTGCTATAGAATCTAAAAGCTGGAACTGTGGGAGTGCTATTCCTACCATTCTAGCAAATCAAAGCCAGGACGCCGCTCTTCTACGTCTAGTCGATTGTACTTAGTTATTTCAGTCTCTGATGTGCTACATTGTATTGACTAGTAAAATTCAACTATTCCATATGGATCGCCAACACCATTAAAAGCACTTGCTAGATTGGAAGAACTACCTAGATGAGACACCACCCTACTTGAATATTCATCATACGTAGACTTCAAATAAGCATTTAATTTGGTTTCCAAAGATTCTACTTGAGCACTACCATATATCCTAGTTGTCAACCATACAACAAGCTTCATTTTACATTGAGGATCTAATATCATTGCAATCAGCAACAACATGTTAAGATTGTCAGGATCTCCCCAATATTTATCGAACTTCATCTTCATTGTAGTACCTCAATTTTGTCCCGACTTTCTTTTCCTCACATTCGATTTGGTTTGTTTTAATTTTCTTAAAAAAAAATTAACAAAAACTTTTTATCAAAAATATTTTATAATGTTTAGTTATTATTGTGTATAATTTCATTCCTTTTTTATTTTCTTCATAAAATTCAAAAAAATAAGTGAATTTAGTTTTTAATCATATCATTGAAAAATCCCAAAAAATATTACGTATTTAATATTTAATTACTACTATTATTTTCTTTCCTTTATTATTTCATTCATTTATCATTATTATCATTTACCATCATTTATTTCCATTATTATTACTATTAATTATTATTACTAAACAAAACAAAAAAAAGTAAAAAGTAAAAAAAATATAAATGAAGGATGCAGCACGTGGGCTGCATCTTCTCACCTCCTTTTCCAAATTATTATTTTTAAGGATATTATTATTATTATTATTATTATTATTATCATTATTATTATTTTCGTATTTTTATATTTTATATATGTATATATATATTTTTTTTATCTTATTATATTTTTTTGTCCTTTTTGTCCTTTGCTTGTCAAAAAAACTGTCCAAAAAACATTGTCCAAAGTCAGCTCTGTCCAGAATCATCTGCAGAGGCGCCCCCCACCTGAGTTTTGTTTCTTTTCAATTTTTTTTCTCCGAAGCAACATAGAACAGATAAATCACCATAGATCAGAGCAATTTTCCAAGTTCCCCATATCCTCCACTGCATAATTAATTGCTGCAGGACAAAAACCAAACCACTCTTGGTGAATATAATCTCACAACAGTCACAGCAAGAGGATCCATCAGAAAAAAACAGAGAGCCATAAATCATTTTTCCTCTGAGAACAAAGAGCTCCCACACGAAAATCACAGAATCAACAACCTCAACATCACAAATCAATTCAGAAAAACCATTCCTTTGTTAAATCCAAAACCATATCATCTCAGAACCAAATATAACTCAAAACACAACAACCTCACAAATACACACACACAACAATGACGCACACACACACATAAAAAACAAAAAAATCAAAAAAAGAAGGAAGAAGAAGAAGAAGCAGAACCGAAAAAAAAAAAAAACAACAAAACTTTTTTGGTTCAAACCTTTGAAATCCGATCTACACATTTTGGTAAGTTTTTTGAGAAATCTAAACTTGGATTCGTGTTTAGGAGGGGAAAACGAGCGGAAAAGTTTAAAAAAGTTTTGTTTTTGACAAATTTTTTTACTCCGGCACGGCGGCCACCGCCGTCTGGCCTGGCCGGCCACCGCGCCGGCGTTCAAACCTTCACCGGCAACTTTAAACGTTTTCTGGGTTTGTTAGGAGAGTGAGAGAATTTAGAGAGAAGGAAGAGAACTTAGAGAGAGAAAGCGGAGAGTACAAATGAAAAAAACCGGAACAAATGAATATATACACCCAACCGGTTCGGTTCGCCCACTGGTTCGGCCGAACTGGCTGGTTCAGCCCAAATCCCTTTGGATCCTTAGCCCACACGCCCAAACTTCTGCTGTTGAGCCCAGGGTGCTTTCAGCACCCCCTGTTGGTGCTGTTTGCACCCCCTGTTGCGTTTTTATTTTTCCTATTTTTATGTGCTCGTTTATTTTTTTTAGTCGTTAATTGTGACTTTATTTGTGCATTATTTTTATGCTTGTATATAAATAATTAAAATGCATGTTATATTAGTATTTATTTATTTACGCAATGTTTATTTGTTTATGTTTCACATATAAAAAATACAAAAATATGCTATATGTTTTAGTTTATTTCGTAAATATAAAAATGTGCAAAAATACATGTGTGTGAGTTGTTTGTAGTTTAGTCGTTATATCGTAAATATATGTATTCTCACGTATTTTTACATTTTTATCGTCTTGTTAAAGAAAAACCAAATTCAAAAAAAAACTTGTCTTAAAAAATATTTCATTTTAATAAACTTCGGCTCTCGTCGAAAATTTTTTAAACTCTTTAATAAATGTTTTTTATAACCTTTTGAACATATTTAAGCCTTATCTTTCAAAAAAAACTAAAATACCAAAAACAATAAATAATCATAAAACACAAAAATATCAATTTGTTAATATATGCACCAAGCAATTTTTAATAAATCTTGGATTGAAAAGGAGATCGGCGGATGTACTTCCGTTCGTCTCTCGAATAACCGAGGCATAGCGTTCGCTTTATCTACCGGTTATCCGTCTTCCACACTAAAAATATATTATTTTTCAAAACGTAAAATTTGAATCAACTCAACCCACCAAACCTTTAATATTTTTCACGTCCATGCGCGTTTAACTTTTTCTCAAAACGGATACCATCGCCCAAGTGCGAGTCCATCTTTTTATCAAACAAACTTTTTCGCCCAAGTGCGACCAAAACCATTTTCATAAATAAAATCAACCAACAAACAAATATTTTTTACCAAAGAACTACGTAAGCTTTGAATTTCTCATTACACTTGGGAATACGTAGGAGCGGGATCCAACAACCGTCAAGCACAATAATAAAAAACTATTTTTTCCCCCACTTGTAAATATTTTAATAATTAATACAAAAATATGCAAACAAATCAAGTTACATTTTTTAAACCCTAAAATAACAAGAAGGTTCCCGTTGAGTACAACGGATGTGAGGAGTGCTAGTACCTTCCCCTTGCATAACCGACTCCCGAACCCGAAATTTGGTCATGACGACCGTCTTTCCATTTCTCTCAAGGTTTTATCGATATTTTCCTTTTCCTTCGGGAATAAATAAAATCCGGTGGCGACTTTACTGTCTAGCGAGCGTTTTTCGCCCGCGCATTTTTCCGGCCGCTTCATTCATCTTTAAAGCCATGGACTTTAACTTTGCATCTTCAGAATAACACATAATTATAATATTTTTTCCAATACCGAAAACCTCAAGCATATACAAATTGCTTGTCAAATACGAAGATCCCGACATACGCATTGTAGCTTCATGAAATATACTTAGGAATGGAAGAATTAACTCAACATGCTCCTAATCTTCTGTTGTAGGCACTCATTTCTCCCTATTCAACTCATTAACATATTGTTGGTCATTGAATTCAAGCTCCATAAATGTCATTTTATGTATTAAGGCGGCATTCAACATTTTGTATGTTGAATTCCACCGTGTCTCACAATCATTCCCAACATAGCCTTTATATCCAATGGTTTCATGATCAATTCATTTCTTAAAACTACCAAACCTAGAATGAGTAAGTGTAATATACCTCACAGCTGCACGGACTCTCAAAATAGAGTTATCAACAATTGACAATTCATCCTTCACAATAAGGTTTAATATATGCGCGCAACAACTAAACCATTCAAAACTAAACCATTCTGCGATATAAGCCATCTTTTGAGATGTTGAATTCCAACATCATTTGAGGTGGTGTTGTCCACTGTCACACTAAGTACACAACTTAATTCCCAATCATTCAAGCACTTCTTAACCGTTTTGGCCATAATTTCTCCCGTGTGGCCTTCAACTTGCACAAAACTCAAAATTTTCTTATGCAGCTTCCAATTGTTATCAATGTAGTGGGCTGTGAGACACATGTAATTATAGTTTTGGGTGGATGTCCATGTGTCAGTTGTGAGGTAAACTCGACGAGAGTGTTGTGATAAAATGTTCTTCATCTTTGCTTTCTCTCTCTCTCTCCCAATTCTTCAAAATTTCAAGCGTCAATGTAGTGCGTGGTGGGAAGCAAAATCTTGGTTGTAGGTCATAAACAAACTTACAAAAATATGAATGTTCTACCTTTTGAAACGGAAGTTCTAAAGCCACAAACATGTTCACCAAATCAAGTCGGCTTACTTCTTGGTCAAATGTGGGAACTAGAGGGGATGAATTAACAATAGTTTCCATTGAGGTTGAATCTGATCCATGTATTGTCGTATTCACCACATTATTTGGATTATTCTTACATTTTCTCAAATGAGCTATCATTGAGCTTGTTCCACCACTGTACTTTATCTTTGCATCATAATAGCTCCCTGCGTCCGATGTAAAGTGATTTCAAGCATCGGATCCATTTTTACGCTTAGGCGGATCCATATTTGAAACTGGAGGTGTAGAACCGCTAATCTCATCTTCTACCGGAGAATCCATAATGATATGAGATTGATGACCTTCCATTGTGATACACTTCTACATACATTAAACACAACAAATCACAATTGCAAAGAGATAAATAATTAATTCATGGAATTTCAAAATGTCTCAATGTTTCTCTAATATGGTGTAGTATTAGCCAATTTCTTGTGGTGTGTTGGCCACTATTTGATTCGACGGTTTAGTGGTAACACGAGACACACAATCAATTAATTTGCCACTAAAATGACGATTCAATCGATTTAACCATATTGTGTCAAAAAAAAAAAATTAATATAAGGGACCTTTTTGTTTTGCCTTTATTTTAAAATGACTTAAGGTTAACCCGTTAAAATATAAATTTCTTAATGTCTTCGTCTATTAAGCTTCTGTTTGGCCCAACTTTTTTTAATTTTTTATTCTCTTTAGAATGAGGAGTTGGGCCAAACATATTTTTAATAAATCTCTTAGCCATAAAAAATAACTTTTTTTCAATGTACAAAATTGAATAAAAAGAGCTTATAAGAGAAGAGGTTGAAACATAGTTTAGGTAAAAAGTAGTTTTAAATTTTAATTATATTTTTAAGTTTATTTTTATTTTATTATTATCCGTTATTATTAACTTTCTTAAGTTTGTTTTAATTTCAGTATTATTAGATGTTATTGGTATTATATTTTTTTTAAGTTTGTCATTATCTTAGTAAATTTAGTTTAATCTAGTTTGAACCTAAAAAGCACAACAATTACCAAATAATTTAGTCTTTTTTTAAAATTCTTAATTATTTTCACTTTTAGTTTTTAGATAGCTTCTAAGGGCTCGTTTGGCCTAGCTTATTTTTTAGCTTATGCAAACATCTTATGCAATATAAATTAGGTTTTATGCTATTTTCTAAGTTCAAACTAGTGAAAATTGAATTTTTATAAGCTATTTTACCATAAACTACCTTGAAAAACTTATAATAATACATAAAAATTACATAAGTTATTTGCATAAACTCAAAAATAAGGTAGGCTAAACAGACCCTAAGACCTAAAAAATACAGGTCAAACAGACCCTAAGTCCGATACAAAATAAAATTGTTCAAAAGGCGTATTACCTCTCATTAAAAAAAAATGTATTAGGAGTACCAAGTAGGAATACATGCCTTTGGCCAGAACCCTACTTCTTCTCATGAAAACCCTTCAAACTTCAGCGTTCCACCCTACTGTTTTTTTTGGCATTTCATATTCTCTTCATGTCATGATCCTAACTCCTAAGACACAATACACTCATCACAGATTGTTGAGACCTTTTAGGGTGTTGGCTTCATTTGGTAAAATAAGCCTGATTCCATGATGTGGAGCATGATGTGTGGCACATCAGGGTTCACATCTGGACGCCCTACTGGACGCGCCTTTATTTATTTAAACGCGATCTTTTGAAAAAGATTTGTTTTTCAAGTATATCGTGCCAGCTTGCGCGCCAAGGAACAAGATAATCTTTCATGGTTCTGTTTTATTTTATTGGCCGACTTTGATCAAAAAGATTTGAAACAAACAATTAAAAGATTATGATCAAATAAATCTCATGGAGAATTAACAAAGGCCAGCTGTCAACATTGAAGATCCAAGCCCATGAAACTTGTTCTATATAAAGGAAGACTGAAGACATAAAGGAGCACGAAGCCAAGAGTTGAAGATATCGAGTCTTAGGTCTTAGTCTGTTCATTGTTATTTGTGAGCCTTCACTTGAATCATAATTTTGATACAAGTAAGGACTGAGTTTGATAGAGTTGTAATCTCTAGTGTTCTTTCTCCAAAGCTTTGAAGCAAGGAGTTAGAGTGTGGAACACTCAAAGCCTTTAGGTACGAGTGCACAGTTTTCTAGGAGTGTGTCTCCAAACTGAGTTTGTTATTAAATCCTTACTGGGTAAGGTTGAGGGGGAGTGAGCAGAGGTTCTCATATCTAGGAGTTCCTAGGTAGAATTAGCACGGGTAGTGATTAAGTGATAAGTTGTAAACGGGGGAGTTTAGCTTTGAATTGATACTACTATAGTGGATTCATCCCTGGATTGGTATCCTCCAGATTAGGGCTTGTTTAAGCGCCGAACTGGGTTAACAAACTCCGTGTTGCTTATTGTTTTCTGCACTTTATATTGTTTCCTTGTTCATCAAGTTCAGTATGTCCACGATGTTGGCACATTAGGCTACACATCATACTATTCCTAAGGTGTACACATTGTGCTGCACATCTGACACTTGCCACCAGAATTTCAATTGGCATCAGAGCAGGCACCCTGCCTGTCTTAGGGTGAGCTCCAGGGAAGATACTTTCTGGTACTATGGAACAAGGAGGAGGATTTGTAAACAGACCACCTCTTTTGGATGGCACCAATTATGATTATTGGAAGTCGCGTATGGTGGCTTTCCTAAAATCTATGGATAGCGAAACCTGGAAAGCAGTTATCAAAGGTTGGGAACACCCTGTGTGGAGGGGCACAAACGAATTGAAGCCAGAAGAGAACTGGACTAAGAAAGAAGATGAACTAGCTCTTGCAAACTCCAAAGCATTAAATGCCTTATTCAACGGGGTTGACAAGAATATGTTCAGACTGATCAAACAGTGCATAGTTGCAAAGAAAGCTTGGGAGATACTCAAGACAACTCATGAAGGCACTGCCAAGGTAAAAAGCTCAAGACTCCAACTTCTCACCACAAAATTTGAAAATCTCAGAATGAAGGAAGAAGAGTCAATCTATGACTTTCACATGAACTTGCTTGAAATAGACAACTCCTTTGAGGCTTTAGGAGAAAAACTATCTGAAGAAAAGCTTGTGAGAAAGATGCTTAGGTCTCTGCCTAAGAGGTTTAATATGAAAGTCACAGCAATTGAAGAAGCCCAAGACATTGCCAGTATGAAACTTGAAGAACTTGTGGGCTCTCTCCAAACTTTTGAGATGAACTTAAGTGAACAGTCTGAGAAAAAGGGAAAAGGTATAGCCTTTGTATCCAGTGTTGATCAAGAAGAGGAAGATACTGAATCAGACGAGGATCTCTCAAATGATATTGTCCTGCTAAAAGAACAATTTAATAAGCTCTTGAGAATGGTGGATAGAAGACCAAGGAGGAATGTGAGGAACATCCAGACTGACATCAGTAAACAAGGTAACACTTCAACAAAAATCAAAACTGATGATAAGTCAACTCAGAACAAGGGTGTTCAATGTTATGAATGTGAAGGTTACGATCACACAAGAACTGAATGTGGTACTTATCTGAAGAAGCAGAAAAAGGGTCTGACTGTATCATGGTTTGATGAAGACTCTAACAATGAGTTAGAGAATGTAGCAGCAAATCATGTTAGTGCCATGACCGGTTTGTGTGGTTCAGATAGTGATTCTGATGATGAAGAACTCACTTTTGATGAACTAGCCTCAGGTTATAAAAAACTATGTATCAAAAGTGCGGAATTGTGCAGAACCAATGAAGAGCAGAAGGTGATTATCAGTCAACTTAAGATAGAAAAGGAACAGCTGCAGGCCAAAGTAACTAGTCTTGAAAGTGAAGTCAAGTTACTATCAACCAATTTGGGCAATATGACCAAGTCTGTTAAGATGCTTAACACTGGAACAGACATGCTTGACGAGATTCTAAAAGTTGGAAAGCATGCTGGTGATTCATCTGGTATAGGATACAAGAACAAACATCAAAGCAAAAATCCAGATACAAAGTTTGTTCCTGCTCAGAAGAAACCTGACCCTAGCAGAATGTGGTCACATCACACCCCACATCAGAGACCTGCTGACAAAGGAAAGGTAAACGCTTGGAGGTGTCACTACTGTGGAAAGAATGGTCATATCAAACCCTTCTGCTATAAACTCTATGGATACCCAAAGAAGAAACCTCATGTCAAGCCACATCATGTGAAGACCAAACCCAAGAAGGAGTGGAAACCTAAGGATGTTGTTTCTAACCCTTTGTATTTCCCCACTAAAGTTGTTGTTGACTCTGATGTTGGTTCCCCCAAACAAACACTACCTGAGTCTGATGTTGTTTTAGATGTCCCAACATATGTTGACCAACCTGATCAATATGTTGAAACCATCCAAGAGTATGAGTCTGAATCAACCTCTAAAGATGAAAGATGTCAAAGCAAGAAGGTGATTGATAATGGTAAGGAGGAGAAGACTTTTTGTGATGAGAATAAAAATTCTGCATCTATTGATAGTAAGAAGTTTGCATCAGATGGTAAAGAACAAAAGTTGTCTGATGGTGGAAGAAGTGAGTGTGCTAGTGAAGAAGATAATGCCTTTAAAGATGGAAAACTTGTGTCTGAGAAGGATGAGTCAGGTTTGGGTAACTTTGTTTACACTATTGGAACCAAAACTAAATTTCATTTGGATTCCTATATCTCCTCCTACTTTTCATTATAAGCTATATGTCGAGACACATGTCTTAGACATTATGGTGTCCTCGGGAAAAGAAGCTGAAAATTCAACTTCAAGGGAGGTCATCACTACTGGACTAAAGGATACCTGCATAAAGACTATTTTGTGTATGTGCTACTTCAGGGGGAGTAATATGGTGTGTGCTTGATTAGTAATTATGCACAATTTATAGCCCTATGATCTATGGCCTTCTACTGGTACTATTTTGATTCTGCTATCTCTGTGGTGTTCTGCTACATGCATCTCTTTATTTGACTTTAGTTGTCAAAATTATGGCTAAAAAGGGGGAGTGTATCTCATGTATCTGGTGCAAAATGTTATGCCTGATGTGTGCCCATCTGTCTTCCTGTCTATGCATGCTTATCTTTTGAAGACATATCTCTGAAGGGTTGTTTTTCTGAAGATTTTCTGAAGACCTATTTTGTGTAATGGTTGATCCATTTGTATGATTTCTACATGGTGATGCATTCTTAAGAAGCCTGTAGAAGTTGCTATTTTGTGTGATGTTTGACACATCTGTGAGTTTTAACTTGGTCATGCATTCTTAAGAAGCCAAGTTTAAAACTTCTCTATTTCTCTCTAGGTCATGCATTCTGAAGAAGCCTATAGAGGATATGAGATTTAGGGGGAGTACATGGAAAGTGCTCTAGTTCAAAGGGGAGTAGACTATTACTGGGTTTGCTACCCTCCCTTATGTGTGCATGGAATCTCATGCTTGTATGTGTCTGAGAATTTATTTTTCTCAGTCTTTAGGAATTTATTTTCCTATCTTGTGAGAGTTTAATTCTCTCTTCGTTTGTGAGGCTCTGATCCGCTGCTGCATGCCTCTGATGTGCCTATACATCTCTCCAAGTTTAGTTGGGTGACTCAAAGATTATTTTAGCCCAAAATTTGCCAAAGGGGGAGATTGTTGAGACCTTTTAGGGTGTTGGCTTCATTTGGTAAAATAAGCCTGATTCCATGATGTGGAGCATGATGTGTGGCACATCAGGGTTCACATCTGGACGCCCTACTGGACGCGCCTTTATTTATTTAAACGCGATCTTTTGAAAAAGATTTGTTTTTCAAGTATATCGTGCCAGCTTGCGCGCCAAGGAACAAGATAATCTTTCATGGTTCTGTTTTATTTTATTGGCCGACTTTGATCAAAAAGATTTGAAACAAACAATTAAAAGATTATGATCAAATAAATCTCATGGAGAATTAACAAAGGCCAGCTGTCAACATTGAAGATCCAAGCCCATGAAACTTGTTCTATATAAAGGAAGACTGAAGACATAAAGGAGCACGAAGCCAAGAGTTGAAGATATCGAGTCTTAGGTCTTAGTCTGTTCATTGTTATTTGTGAGCCTTCACTTGAATCATAATTTTGATACAAGTAAGGACTGAGTTTGATAGAGTTGTAATCTCTAGTGTTCTTTCTCCAAAGCTTTGAAGCAAGGAGTTAGAGTGTGGAACACTCAAAGCCTTTAGGTACGAGTGCACAGTTTTCTAGGAGTGTGTCTCCAAACTGAGTTTGTTATTAAATCCTTACTGGGTAAGGTTGAGGGGGAGTGAGCAGAGGTTCTCATATCTAGGAGTTCCTAGGTAGAATTAGCACGGGTAGTGATTAAGTGATAAGTTGTAAACGGGGGAGTTTAGCTTTGAATTGATACTACTATAGTGGATTCATCCCTGGATTGGTATCCTCCAGATTAGGGCTTGTTTAAGCGCCGAACTGGGTTAACAAACTCCGTGTTGCTTATTGTTTTCTGCACTTTATATTGTTTCCTTGTTCATCAAGTTCAGTATGTCCACGATGTTGGCACATTAGGCTACACATCATACTATTCCTAAGGTGTACACATTGTGCTGCACATCTGACACTTGCCACCAGAATTTCACAGATCTACAAAGGCTCGTTTAATGTCTTTTAAGTTTTAAACCATTAACCAATAATATGACTATTTTCTTCCTCGACCGAGTCTTAATCGACACTCTAACTTGTATCATGTTAGTCTTAATTTAAATTTACCTTAGTTTGTATGTCAGTTCAATGTTATCCTTAGGTATTTCATTAGCTAAATTCTAATCGTTTTTTGTTAGACACCAAATTCAAATTACCCATCGGAAGAATTCAAATTCAATTCTTAGTGGAAATAATTCTTAACTACCTCACAATCCAATTCTAGATTACCGAGTACATTCTTCTGAGAATCAAAAAGTTAATACACGTTCAAAAAATATCACCAAACCTGTACTCGACAATGTCTCCTCTAACAAAGGAAAATCTCAGGCTAACTTCTAGTTGTTTTGCCCTAAGTTTGAATAGACATGAACTAAAATCAGTTACTCTTGAAGGATTTCATTAACTTTATGCTTTCTAATTGTTTAACGATACACAATTTCCAGTAAAAATAAATGATAAAAATTAAAATTGGCATAATAATAAAACGTGGAGAAAGAGAATTTTAGGGGTAGACTAGGAAAAAATAATAATGCAGCTCTTCTATCCCCTGTATATGGGATTTCAACTTTTCTTGGGCTCGAAGGGATACCCTTATTAGCCTGCATTTTGACGGTCCAATGAAAGGCATCTCTATTCAACCGAAACCTTCGGCCTATGTACCTCGGATACATGACACGATACCGATACGATATGATATCGATATGGGAATAGGAGAAATTTTTTAAAATTTACGATATGATATGACCGTGATACGTTATTTAAAAATTAAATTAAAAATTAAATATACAAATGCACAATATATAACCATAACCGAAATGGATAATAATAATAAATTAACATTTAAATTACTCACAATGAGCAAACAAGTGACCATTGTATGTTAAGTTAATTAGTACCAAAAAAGACATAATTAATAATATCACAAAAAAACATCATCAGTATTACCACAAATAGTTGGTTATCCATAAAGAATATCACACTCAAACATTCACTACTCGAGAAGAAACACGGATTAATTCCTCTCATTTGTTTCCATCATCAAAGAACATTAATTCTCCGATACACGTATCGGAAAAGTTTCCGACACGAAATGGTAATTTTTTTAAAAAAATAATGTTAATTTTCCGATACGAGTATCGGAAGTATCGAACGTGTATCGGTATCGGATACGTATCAGACACGATACTTCGCCATTTTTAGAGTATCGGGACTTCATTATTAAAATAGCAATAATGACATTAGTATTTTAATATTTAATTCTTTTTTTTTTGCTAAATAATTTAATTTACTTTCTTTATTTGATGGAATTAAATTTTATTTTTTTTAAAATTTAAAAAAAAAAAAAAAATCAATATCGGGTTGAAATGGTTGAGTTATTATGTATAAGGAATATCCTTATGTATGGTGCATAAATAAATCTCCACCATGCATGCTTTAGTGCATTTGATTGATCAAAAAATCTAATTGATCAAAAAAGCATTGGATGGTAGAGATTTATTTATGCACCATGCTTAAGGATATTCCTTATGCATAATAACTCTAACCGGGTTGAAAGATCTATAATAATTTAATATATCTTGTTTATGCTACTACTATACCCAGGCATTTGGAAGTTTTTTGCATCTTGAAAAAGATTCTTTAATTATTACAGAGAACGTTTGAGTATTTTCTAAAGGATATTATTAGTATTAATATAATATAATATTTATTTTGGAGAAGAATATCAATGGACTTTACCGACAATGTGTTTAATCAAAGTCTAAGTGTATTTTTTGTTTCAATTCTGGAATAGGGCAGAATTAATAATTCTGAACGTGTAGAATTGATTCTGACTTTTTTGGTTTCTCAAAAATAGAATTGATTCTGCATCCAAAAATAATTCTACTTGAAGCTATAAATCATAGCTTATGATCTTAGAATTGATTTTTACATTCAAATATTTTGTTAAACTCATTTTTACATGAATGTATCCAAACATAAACCATTTTAACTTAAAATCAATTTTGGTCAGAATTAATTCTATCAAAATCAATTATTACCACCGCAAAACCAAACGATGTTTAATCAAGAAATGAGTAACTTAAGTTTTTTTTGTCCCTCCTATCCTTTGATGTCTTCAGGACAACAACTACTTCATGAGTTTTTGAAGTTGTTCCTCACTAAGCACTTTTGTTAGAGTATGTGAGCAAACTTGTAGCTCAAATCGCAACCCCTTAGGGTAGCGTTGGCACGTGCTAACCAAGCATGCAAAAGTCCCAATATCAAAAGTCTGTTAACTTATTATCTAATATATTCCCTCAAACTCACAATGCAACAACAAGAAACATAGAGAGTTTTTCAAACAAAGAACATACTTAATAATAGAAATTCAAAATACCTTATCTTAATATCACCACTCAAGCTAAAGCTTACTAAGCTTATTACAAAATTAATCCAGATAATTAACCAAAATAACTAATAACATAACCAATAGTGAGGAGCAACCAAAGTAGCAGCAGTAGCTGAAACGAAGAATCATCGAAAGGATGAAGCAAAGCAAACCAATCCAACATCCAATTAATTCCAAGTTAACCAAAACCAATCCAATCGAACAAATTCAAACTAATCCAAACCAAATTATACCAATTCAAACAGAACCAAGTTAAACAAAACCAATTCAATCCAAAGGACAAACGAGATAACCAAACAATTGCAAAACCAAAACCCAAAAACAATCCCATCCTCAGACACAAACAAGAACCTCAAAAGGTGGCCTACCAAATCCTTATGAACTTCATTCCTCTTTCTTAAAAGAAAACAAAACCACCACCTTTTTTTTTTACTTCTAAACTTTTAATACACAAATCAATTTGTGTAAAATCAAACATAGACCAACAAATCATGCTATCTTACCTTGCAAATTTCAAGAGAAAGAACCAACAAAAAAAAATCCAAAGAATCAAATCAATCAAACACATTCCCAAATTTTTGGGAACTCGACAACGGAAACGACCAGTGGTTTAAGGCGGATCGAACCATACTCTTGATACCATGTTAAATACGATCAATCAATCTTAAAGAAGAGAGAAATACAAAAAGTGATTAGGATTTTATTGGAGTTCAATAGCTTAAATAATGAAGGTTACAAGTAAATATATAATAAAACTTAATAGACTAAACTAATAAAGGGCAAATATCAAAAGCCCGCTAATTTCTTATTTAACAATGATAATCTAGCTTTGCAATGACTCAACTTTGGCTTAGAAATTTAATACGACACATATGAACAATTTATGACCGTCCAATATCCTTTATTTTTGCTACTACTATACAGTAGAGTTTAGAAGTTTTTTATACACATTTTTCCATTTCAAAATAAATTATCAGATTATATTTATTTCTATCCAAAAAATAAAGCTCTTAAAAACTCAAGTGTGATAGTAAAAAAGGTGGTGTAATTAATATCAATCGACTCTTCAAAAAGTGAATAGCAGCAATGCCCAATTTTTATAAGAATTAGTGTCTATAAAAAAGTTAAATATGTTTTTAATGTTTATATTTTATCTTATAGTTAAGAATTATCCCTACATTTTTTTATGATTTAAAAAAATTCTACAATTTTTTCCGTATTTAAAATTGGTTCTTGCTGTTAATTTTTTTAACAGAACGCTGACGTGGCACAATTAACTAATAACATGGTGACATGTGTCTTTTCCATCAGGTTTATTGTACACTTTTCCACACTAAATCTTTATTTCTACATTTCTTCCTGCAACACAACCACATCTTCATCGCCACAAACTCAACCAAAACCACAACAACAACCCAAACTCATGGTAAAAGATACGTGTCATAATGTTATTGGTTAATTGCGCCTCATCAGCGTTCTGTTAAAAAAAAGTAACGGCGAGGCCGAGGACCAATTTTGATTATGAAAAAAAATTATAAGATTTTTTTAAACTATAAAAAAAATATAAGGACTATTCTTGACTATAACGCAAAATATATAAACTAAAAACATATTTAACCCAAAAAATAATTAGCACCTATAAATTAGTGTGAATATTTAAAATATACTTTCTCTCATCATTTTTATAAGCAAAATTTTTTTTTTTTTAAATTCATTAAAAAACTAATATATCTGACATATATTAAGCCAAATATATCAGTTTTACAATAAACTTAAATGACCGGAGGAGTATATAATTTGTAAAATTAAAATCATACGATTAATACATCAATTTCATTTTTGATCTAATTGTCAACTAATAATCCAGAAGCTATGGTAATTTGTTTTGCACATTGAATCCTTGGCTTCCCTTGGTGGAAACATGAGTGGAAATTCCCAGTAATCTTCCTAACCTTGATAACCGAGATATAGTAATCAGCACAAAATAAGCTGACCAAAAATTGAATTCCAGGAAAGAAACTCCGAAGCATCCCAAAACATATAAAAAAAACAGAATAGAGCTAACACTAAAAACAAACAGAGTGGCAGTGAATAGTTACAGTGAGCAAGCGGTAGCCGAGCCGGCTGACAAGCCAAATTTCTCGCTTCTCGCAAAACAACACGCGCACTTGCACGTGCACGTGCATCCCCACATATACATACTCAGTTCACTCACGGTCCTAATCTATATATAACAGTGAGTGTGTGAGACTCATATTAATTGTTTATTGAATTAATCAAAACAAAACAAAAATCATGCAACACAACTACTCTTTCCTTCTCATGTCCTCTTTACAATTTTTTATCAAGTATTTTCTCCTATTTTATATATATAAAATAAATATTTATTTTTTAACTTCATTCATTATTAATGTATATTAGATATATATTAACTATTAAATAAATTTTAAAAGTAAAATTTGTTATATAAGAGACTAGAAAGAGTATATTATTAATTAAAATTTCACTTTTAAAATGTGAATAAGTGTGGCTTTTGAAAGACTTATTTAGTGTATTTTAACTCATTTAATTGTTTCATTAATTATTATAAATAATTATTTCCTGGTGATGAGATATGTTTTGTGTGTTGTAAGGCGTGTCTGAATAGATTTGAAGTGCATGCATTTTTTTATCGAGAGCTTCCAGACTTTAAATACATACACGACTTTGTTCGGGGTGTCATTTTTAATGTTTTTAAGCGTGGAAAAATATCTGTGAAAAAATAGGCATATGTGAACATTTTGACTAACCCACCCAATGAGGGGAGATCTACATTCATCCCAACCGATATTTTGGTGTACCGATGGGCAGGAGGAAAAGATGCATGTGTGGACTTGATTGAAGTTTTTCCACCGGTGGGATTGATGACTGGAATTTTATTGTAGGACGATCAACTCTCAAAATTGATTCAAGCAAAGTGGTCAAACATAAGAGAGTGTGTTCTTCTAACAATCAACATCCTTTCATACCATCTTTTTTTACACTTTTGGTTTCTTGACACGAGATGCTGTGAATATTTTGAAAAGAGTTCAAAGAGTCGTACGTAGCAATTAGCAATGTAGTATCTCCTAAGAGCATCAACAATGTAGCTCCCCATTTTATATTACTTAAATGAATTTCATGTGTACACATCATAAATTTATCATTTTTTTAATAATAGTAGTTAATAAACACTCAATCTCTCCAACCCAACACCTATTACAAAATTCAAAGTGGATTTCACCAACAACACATCTCGCCAATAACCATACATAATTATAAGTGGCTTCCACAATAATAATATACTTTTTTCGGTCTCGTATATAAGCAAATGTTGCTTTTTTATAATCATTAAAAAGTAATGTATATGGTCTATAATATGGACTAAATACATAATTTTTTTTGATAAATCTAAAAAAACAACTTTTGCTTATATACAAGACAGGAGGAAGTACGTACCACTTTTTTTGTAGCATCAATACCTATTACTCCCCCCAATCTCGTATATAAGCAAAAAATAAATAAATTAGGTTCATTGAAAAAATTATGTATCTAGTCCATATTATAGACCATATACATTTTTTTTTTTATGCAAAAGGAGCAAATATAATAAAAATAAGAAAAAGATACAGAGACCGGGGGGACATTAAACCTGACCCGGCTAAAATCTCAAAGGGAATACATCGTGATCAAACAACCAGGTACAACAGTCCTAATAAATCTAACAATACAAACACTCATCACGAGCGCAACCCAGCGAACCCGCATACGGGCGCGAAACCAAGTTACAAAAAAAAAAAGTGAGGAATGAGAGCATCGTCCAGATCCACCAGGATTTAAAAACATAGCGAATAGATCGACCGCCAACACGGAACCAGACCCACGTGCCAACAACCCCCTGAACAAGCAGCAGGTGAAAAGCTCTTTCGAGCAAACTGTGGATGAAAACTTGACCCTTGAGACCTGCAAATCTCAACAGATCTGGAACAATCAGAGAAACAAAGAGCACAGGAACATCAACACAAATCGAAACCAGACGTAATAGAACTCAGAACAAGGGATGAGTCCAACACGTAAATAACAAGAACAGACGTAATCGAACTCAAAACGAGGGATGAGCCGAAACGTTAGAAAACAACCCAAAAGGGTTAATATAGAACCAAACCCAAACGGGTTACCGAAACCAAATGTACCACCCAATCTCATGTAAGAACAAAAACAAAGGAACAAACAATACAGAAGCAGAGGATAAAAAACCACCAACCACCGCCGCAAGGGAGGCGATGGTGGCTGAAACAAAACAGAGACGGATAAAAAAGGCCAAATCCGAACCTGCAGAAAAAGGAAAAACAACCAAAACAGAACATAGCAAACAAAAACAGTACGCACAGTACGCACAGTAACAAAGAAACAAAAATAACAGAGAACACACAAACAAAACCGGAACGCCAGCAGCGAACAAACCTCCGGCACGGTGATGGAACTGAAACGATCATGCAGAGAGCCAAAACACCAACAGAGGACAACCCAGAAACGCCACCGCCGACTTGAAAACAGGCCGGAACCACCACCACCAACGCGACCCAGGAAACGACGAAGATCCAAAGAGACGAAGAACCAAAGAAACGACGGCGGATGAGGGTTAATCACGAAGGAACAACGGCGGCTACCGGAAGGAAAGGGTGGTGCGGCCTAGAGGGGCTAGACACCACCACTCACTAGGGCTACATCTTGAAGGAGGAGGTTTGGATTTGCGGCCGGAGAGTTGAAAGTTGACGGTGGTTGTGCTTGTTTCTTATGCTTAGTTTCTTTGGGATGAGAGAGTCAAAAATCTTCAAGAAAAGTGCAAATCTTTGCTCAAATGATTTTCCATTCTATAGACCATATACATTATTTTTTTAATGAATCTAAAAAAGTAACAATTGCTTATATATGAGATCGGAGGAAGTAGGTACTCATTTGAGTTTTGCTCCAATAAGGGTACTTATTAGGTACTAATTCTTAAAAAATATGTATCCATCATTGGAGATGGTCTAAATATTTAGATGTAGTATTTAAAATGATTGGTTTTGTCATAAAAAAAAGTTAGTGGGACAGCTTGTTGTCCATTTGTCTTTTATTAAAGTGTAATTATCTTACGTATGATAAACTATATTCCATCCGTTATAAAATATAACCAAAAATTTACTTTCTAAATTCATTATATAATTAATGTTCTGAATAATATATTTTCAAATACATTGATTATAGGGATAAACCTAAAAAGTGCTAGTTTGTTTCTTATATTTTGTAACGGAATGAGTATCATATAAAAGTTTAAAGCCTAAAATAAAACAAATTTTCATGGTTTTGGAAAAGGTCCAATAATAATAAAAATGATATTATCAAAATAGGAGAAGATTAATGGATCAAAAAAAAAAATAGGAGAAGATTAACATGTGTTCTAAGGACATGTAATAAGAAGATAAATATGGAAAGAATTTATTGAACTTGTGGTGTATTCAATTCTTTAGACATTAAATTATTTGTATCATTAAATGCTATAATTCTATTTTTAGTTATCTTAATATATGTCCTTATGGCACAAATTAACATCACCCATCAAAATAACACACCTAATTATTATGGGGGTGTTTGTTTCATGGATTACAAATTTATTCCAAGAAAGTGACTTGAGAATCTTTCATTCCTATGTTTGTTTCAAATTTTTATAAATTATGCCTAGGAATTTTTTATTCCAAGGAATACAATTTACACATGACTTTCTCATTTTCTATTCCCATGTTAAAAGGGTGGGAATCATATATTCTCATAGAAATAAGAGGTAACCACCCATAACTCCCCATTCCCCCATTATTTTTAAATCATTTTGTTAAAAATTTAATATTTTAAAATTTTATTTGAATTTATTTTTAAAATGTTCCAAGGAAATTTATTTATTTTACCAAACACATTGACACTGTGTTTGTTTGAGTAGATTTAAAAAAAATGAAGAAATAATAAGGAGAGAATTAGCAAAGAAATGATGTGTTTCTATTGTTTGGAATAGAGGAGAAATGATCAGAGAGAAAAATATAATGGATGATAACTACCAATAAAGAGCATTGTTATTTAGTAAGAAAATTTTGCACAAGAAAGAGAAGAATCCATAAAAGTGGGAAATTTGACCAATCAAATATTGGATAACCATATATGGGAGAGAGAATGATTATAATTTAACCAATCAAATATTGCTACATATAATTCTTCTCTTTATTGCATACAAAAATTCTTACTAAATAACATTTTCCACCAATAAAAGATCTCTCCATAAGAGGCAAGATTTGGGAGAGAAATAAGTTAACATTTGTGATTTCTCAATATTACCCCTTTAACTATATTTGAATCATAAATATGAAGGATAAACTTGTATTTTAACACTTTTATGAATTTCTCTCTATCCATATTTCTACTCATCCTCTTCTCTATTTCTATTCATCCAAACAATATAAAATTGGCTTAATTGCAGTTTTGGTCCCCCTATTTTCAACTTTTTGCAGTTTTGGTCCCCCTATTTTAAAACTCGACAGTTTTGGTCCCCCTATCACAATTTTTAACGATAAATTGATGATATGATATGATTTAAACGATGTGGTATATGATTCTATGATGAAAAATATACAAACATCGATGAAATTTTAATAAAAGTCAATCATAAAGTTCATTTAAAACATGTTGCATCATCATATTTTAGACAAAATATGTGTTTGGGGGACCAAAACTGTCGAGTTTTAAAATAGGGGGACCAAAACTGCAAAAAATTAAAAATAGGGGGACCAAAACTGCAATTAAGCCTATAAAATTTCTACTCATCTTCTCTTTTATTTATCTCTTTCTTACTTCTTTCTTTTCTATTTCTCTCGTTCTTATTTCTTTGGACGTTCAAACACAGTGTGAATGGAATAATATTCTTAGTAATAATGTTCCTAAAAATAATAGGCTTAATTGCACTTTTGGTCCCCCTATTTTGTCAAATATGCAATTTTGGTCCCCTATTTTAAAATTAAACATTCTAGTCCCCCTATTTTGATTTTCGTTGCACTTTTGGTCCCTCATCCTAATTTTTGACCAAGTGGCAACCAAAACGCTTACGTTACAATACATGTGGCAAATAAAAGTGTCACATCAACAAATATTTTAATTATAATATTAATTTTTTAATGTTCAATATGAAAGATATTAATTTTTTTAAAAAAATTGAATTTTTTCTTAAAAAAAAAATTGAAAAACTAAAAAAAAAAATAATTAAAAATCTGAAATATTAATTTATTTTCAGAAAAAACCAAAATTATTAATTTAAAAAAAATGAAAATGCAAAAACTATTCATTTTAAAAAAGAACCGAAATATTATTTTTTTACAAAATATCTAAAAATTTATTTGATTTTATAGATTTTTTTTAAAAAAATTTATAGATTTATTTTTAAAAAATAATATTTCTGATTTTTAAATTTTTTTTTAGTTTTTTCAGTTTTTAAAAAAATAAATTTAACTGTTTTTCGATTTTCAGATTTTATTTAATATAATATTTCAAATATTAATTTTTATAAAAATCAGAAATATTAGTTTTAAAAAAATTGAAATTATTATTTCTTTGTAAAATCTGAAAATAAAATATTATTTGAAAAAAGACAGAAATATTAAATAATTTTTCAGATAATTTTTTTAAATTGATATTTAATATTTTTTTAAAAAAAATTAATATTTTTTGTTTTTTCATATTTTTTATAAAAATTTTGGTTTTTTTTTTAAAAATAGATTAATATTTCAGATTTTTTATAAAAATCGTATTTTTTGGTTATTCAGATTTTAAAAAAAATTATATTTCAAATTTTTTTTTTAAATTAATATTTTTCATATTGGAAATTAAAATATTTGTTGATGTGTCATTTTTATTTGCCACATGTATTGTCACGTAAGCGTTTTGGTTGCCACTTGGTTAAAAAATAGAGTGGGGTGGAGGATCAAAAGTGCAACAAAAATCAAAATAGGGGACTGAAATGTTTAATTTTAAAACAATATAGAAGACCAAAATAGGGGACTGAAATGTTTGATTTTAAAACAGGGGAACCAAAATCGAAGATTTGACAAAATAGAAGACCAAAACTGCAATTAAACCAAAATAATATTTCAAAAATTATAATTTTAATCTCTGAAACAAAGACACCATATCTTAAAAATTGTGTAAAACTCAATGGGTCTTCTAATTTGAGCCAAATGGAGTAATAAATGACAAGGTACACCAATCCCTTCAATAGGAAATTCAGTCATTCACAAAAACACACTAATATAAGTCAAAATTATTACTTGTGCTGTGCCATATGTTGTTGGTAGTGTAATTAATATGTACTTTTTAGATGTTACAATTATTAAATTGTCCTTGATAAAAAGATGTGTTGATAGTTAACTTTTCAGAGAAACAAACTTTATCTTTAAAGAGGGGCTTGTAATTAGGGACGGAGAGAGTACTGGTAATGAATAATAATAATAATAAATATATATATATATATATAAGAGAGGATTCTCTCAATTTTAATTCCCTCAATTTCCTCAATTTCTTCAATCTCTACCATTTAATTTACCTTTTTACTCTTTTTCTTTTCTCTCTCCTTAAAAACCAATGGCCAGGATTCTACTATTTTCCTCAAGTAATTGAGAAAATCCATTCTCATATATATATATATATATATATATATATATATATATATATATATAAATTAACAAATATAAATGAATATATTAAAAAAATTGAAGGACAAAGACAAAAGAATCGTCCATATAACTACCCCATTCCCAAATCAAAAGTAACTGCAACTCTCACTTCTCTGCTTTATCACTCACTCACTCACTCACTATTCAGAATCAAACAAAGGGTGTAGAAAGTAGAAACTGCATTCTTTCTTAACAAACCCTCAACTAAACACTACTCTCTCTTTTCTCACTTTCCATTAATGGACCTTAGCAAAGTTACGTTAGAAATATTCACAAAACTCGAACAACAATGGCTTTCACTTTCACACTGCAAAGCCACTTCCAAAACTCGCATACTCAGCATTGACGGCGGAGGAACCACTGCCATTGTCTCCGGCGCTGCCTTAATCCACCTTGAGGACCAGATCCGTTCACAAACCAACAATCCTCACGCTCAAATCACCGATTACTTCGACATCATAACCGGAACTGGCATTGGCGCAATAGTCGCCGCTATGATCACCGCTGACGACGGCTTTGGCAGACCTCTTTATACTGCTAAAGAAGCTGTCAACTTCATTACAGAAAGGAATCACGAATTTTATAAGGCGAAGACCGTCGGAGTTTTTCGCCGGCGTCGGAGATTCTCATCTACGAGCATTGAAAACGTGTTGAAGCGAGTTTTCCAAAGAAAAGAAAACGAAGGAAAATCGTTGACATTAAAAGACACGTGTAAGCCTCTGCTTATTCCTTGCTTCGATCTAAAAAGTTCTGCGCCGTTCGTTTTCTCACGAGCCGACGCGTCTGAGTCACCGAGTTTCAACTTCGAGCTCTGGAAAGTCTGTCGCGCCACGTCATCAACTCCGAGTCTCTTCAAACCGTTTCAATTCTCCTCCGTCGACGGGAAAACCTCTTGCTCAGCCGTGGACGGTGGTCTTGTGATGAACAATCCAGCGGCTGCAGCCGTCACGCATGTTCTCCATAACAAACGTGATTTCCCGTCGGTGAACAGCGTGGAGGATCTGATGGTTCTGTCGATCGGAAACGGAGCTCCGGCGAACAGAGTTCGTGATGTTCGTGAATGTTCGACGTCGACGGTTGTTGACATTGCTCTCGACGGCGTATCGGAAACCGTTGATCAGATGTTAGGAAACGCTTTCAGTTGGAATCGTACTGACTACGCCAGAATTCAGGTACTAAAAAGTGATAAATTCTCTTTTTTTATAATTCTATGCACTGTTTGGTTTGGTTCCTTAGAAGGATAAAATCAGATGAACTAGAAAAGGAAAATTAACTGAAAAGTGATTAATTTTATTTTTATCGGAGTGAATTAACTAACGGTGATTATTTTTGCAGGCGTTTGGTTTAGGAGAAAAGGGAAGTTGGAAAGAAACGGAGGTGTTAAATGAGAGAGTGTTAGAGTCGTTACCGTTTGGTGGGAAACGGTTACTACAAGAAACTAACGGTAACAGAATTGAGAAGTTTGTGCAACGTCTTGTTGCTACTGGAAAGTCTAGTTTACCACCTAGTCCTTGTAAGGTTACGCCGTTAGTTTCTTGCTAACGGAATGACCCTTGTTTTTGACGCTGTAACTTGTATTAATTAAGATCACGTTGTTTATTTTGTTTATTTTGTTTATTTTAAGTCTGGATGTTTTATTTTGCATGTCCCGGATTAATAAATTTAGCTTAGCTGATACTATATGTGTAGTGGTTCTAAGTAACTTTGTTTTGTTGATTATTATGGGTAAAGGTAAATAGAAGTTGGGGAATGTTTAAAGGCACAAGTTAAGAATACCAATATGGAAAACAAATTATTACAACTTGTGTATTATTCAATTGTCTAAACATTAAATTCTCTATATCATTAAATGCATATTTCTATTTTTAGGTAACTTATCATATGCCCTTAGGGTACATGTTAACATAACCCATAGAAGTTTCATAACAACGGGTGTTTATTTTATGGAATTGGAGCATGTTTTGTTTAGAGGTAATTACGGTTCTATAATGTGATAGTTAATGTTCCTTAAATGGCTGCGTGATTCGTGGAGTTTGGAGCACCACGACTACACTCGTGAGTCGTGTCCAACCTCATTAATTACAGTGTATATTTTTAGAGGGGGAAATAACACTGTTCAACTGTCTAGTCAATTTTGTTTTTAGTCAAAATCAACTTTTTTTTTTAATATTTTATTTTGTGATGAGTAGTAGTAAAAGAAACAGTTATGTACATTGTTGTGTTTTAGTCAAAGAAAAATTGTTCCATTAACACATTTTTTATTTATTTTTAGATGTTATATGTTTGATCTCAAGTGGATTGAAATTTATTATTATAGAAAAATCACAGTTTTTATGCAACAGTTAATTATAGATTGAACGGTTCAAATTAATATAGTAATAAAATTGATATAAACAAGTTTTCGTGATTTTGACTCAGTTGATAGAGACATCGCACTATATGTGCAGGAGTCTGGGTTCGAACTTGAAACACTCCACTTATTCACCTTTAAGGTGGATTTTCTAACCACTAGAATACTTGACAAAAAAAATTGATATAAACAATTTCAATCACATGTTTTAGATCCGACAATTTTGATTTAAAACAATGTGATAATAGTATGAATTTCAACAAAATAAAATCATGTTCCTTCTCAAGTTGTATGGTTCTTTATTTGTTTATGTAAATTTAAGGTGAGATTTTTGTGGGGATTAAGTTTGGGATTTTTTCTTATATGAAGACGGGGATGAGAAATGAGAAAATGATAATAATCTTGAAGGCACTTAAGGGCACAAATTGGGGAAGTACGCTATGTCTTGTGGATTCCTCTCCTACCACCAAATTATTTAACAATCCTTATATATAATAATTTTAGATGGTATTTTTTTATCATTTCATATAAATATAAGTTCATAAAATAATAAAATTAATATATCAATAAGTGAGAGGAGTAAGTAAGTCATGATAAATGATCAATTTATGTTTCTATTCTTTTTTCTTTCAATTGTCTCTTCCACTCCCTTCATCTCCTCTGCTTATTTCTTGTATTCTTACTCTCATTGCTCCTCCCTTTCAATCCCACTATGTAATCATCACACATCACAATAGTAGTGTCCTACATATTGTAATAGGAATTTTGCATATGTATGTCATTGAAGCAAGTTTTTTATTTTTATTTTGAGTAATTCGCCAAATTAGTCCCTGACTCAGTAAGACATTCTCAAATAGATCATTAATTTTATGAATATTTTAAAAAGGTCCCTGACTTTGTTAAACTGTCAAGTTGGTTATCAATTAAGTCCTTAAATTTTACAACTTATTATCAATTTGGTCCTTAAGTTTATCCACTTATTTTCAATTTAGTCCCTAACTTATTTTTTGAAGGACTAATATGAATAAAATTTATCAGAGTCAAAGACATTTTTGAAATATTCATAAAGTCAAAGATCTATTTGAGAGTGTCTTATAAAGTCAAGGACTGATTTGGTGGTTTACTCTTTTTATTTTCTTAAAAAAAGAAGAATAAAGATCAAAATGCTAATGTCATGTTTTTAACCAAAAAATATTTAAATTTTGTTAATTTTCAATGTTCATGTGGAAAACAGAGATGGGAAACAAGAGAAGTGCTAGTGTCACACTTTCTAACGCTCTCTTTTGACACATTCCAATTATAATTGGCCACATCATCCACTTTATTTATTCTTTTACCTAGTAACCGGTTGTGCAGGTTTATAAAAGTTAAAAAAAATATGCCACTATTTTTTTTTTGTTCTTCGTCTTTCTCCTTTCTCCCATTGCAAAGACTTCTTCATCACTTTTTCTGAACATTCAAGTTTTCCGGTTGTTATTTTAATTTGTTACACTCTTAATCAAAGTTTCTCTACTCTTTCTGTTCTTACACAATTTTTTTTTTAGATTTCACTTTCCTCTAATTTCCTCTTCATTCTGCACATAAATAAATCTCAATAGTTCACAAGAAATTGGAGCAAAATTTTGCAGCATAATCAACAACAAAATTAAACTCTTGTTTTGTACATACGAAGTATGTTAACGACAACAATATGAAACAGAAAATCCGAAGTTATCGTCGCCGAAATAAATTGTATCCTACTCCGCCACTACTGCAAAGCGGCGCTCGCTCTCTAAGGAAGGTGTAGACACACCGGTTGGGGATCTAGATCTCAAGGCTCCTTGCACCTTCCGGTTTGTCCATGGTTTCTCTTGTTCGGTTCTTTTTTTTTTTCATTCTAGTTGGGGTTGTTGTAGAATATTTTAGATCTCATTACCTAAATTGTTCTTGAGTTGGGTTCTTGAGGTTATTGATCTGTGGATGTTTTCCAGATCTCATTGCTAAGAGATATGGCTGCTTGTATCAACCACCAATTACCTTTGATGCGTTTTGACAGAAGAGATACTGTGGGAGGTTCAGTAGGGAAGATGAAGGGTTTCAAATCCATATAATAATAAAAAAATAAAAATAGATGCAGTATTGGAAATGAATCCGATAGCAGGTAAATGACTAAAATCCAATAGATGACATGGCTGATGGTAATTGGAGTGTCTTAAATGAGTGTGTTAGTGAGTGTGACGTTAGCATTGCTCATGTTGGGATATCACCACCGGAGAGTCTCCAGTAAAAAGTCTATAAGAAAAAATCTTTACATGTGATCATAACCGATTGAAGAGTTACTAAGGACGTCGTCGGTGAACAATCCAAAGTGAAAAATTCACCAAACAATATCTATGTTTGAATTAATAACCTCTATATTTTACCGCAGCAAACTCACTTTGCAGCCACAAATATAAAAAGTACCGCAAAATAATGAACTCTAATTAAATATCAATTTAAAATGGGATTATACTAACATTGAATGTCTACTTTCCTCGTTTGCACATTATCTCATATGATTGTCTTTATAAGAATGTATAACATCATCAATTACTGGTTGGTTTAGTGACGGTTGACGTTTGATTTGATATAAAGTATCACAATTTGATCATCATAACTATGATTGCGACAGATGTTAGAATCACTTGATATCAGAACTGATCTCCAAATTAAATTAAGCAATTCAATAAATCGGATACTAATGGTAAAAAAAATGTATAACATCATAGAAAATTTATTTGGATTGGTTAGACTAATGCCAATGTGTTAGAAAGTGTATGTCTACTTTTTTACTGGCATATTTTTTTTGACACATTTTTACTAGCATTTAGAAAGTGTATCTTGTGCTAACACCAAAAAAAGAAGTGTATCTTGTGTGTTTTTTAATCCTTCCGGCGGCTGCACAGGTACCGTCACTATAAAGCCATCTAATTGGAGTTTTGGGGATTTCAATTTTCTTAATAGTTTACATAAATATTCTTAAAACATTTACTACTTATATATTCTTCACTTATTTATTTTTACACTACATATATATTCTTAATAGTTTACATAAATATCGTAAAATATTACACACGCATTTCACACTACATTCATTATTCTTAAAAATTTCAACAAATAATTTAGCTCATGAATAATATGAATTGGCTATTAATTTCAAGTACGTGCACAACACATGTACTAAAATTTTGGTTAGTCATAAACGACAAACCGACTAAGATTTGTCCACCCATTAGATCAAGCCATCAGGGGTTTGATTTTATGCCTTTAATTAACCTCACATGCAAATTATGATAGTACACTCATGTTGGAGAAAATAATGGCAATATTCAACCATTTTAAGTATATTATGTTAAAATATAGTCTAACCTTAGATCACGATTAGTGGATCTAGGTCGTACTTAAATAACCTTTAACAATACAACAAAAGACTAATTGTTGTAAAACTTATTTATACATGTCAATATAATTTTCATAACAATTAAAATCATATCAAATAAAAATACAAACACATGAAAAGAGTCCTAAATAGTAAATATTATCAATCATAATTAGTATTTAATTATTATCATTATTAGTTTAAATTTTCCACTTGTATTGTTGCATGTAGCTTCCCTACCACTTGTCTAGTTGCATGTTTTTGTTTTGACACTTGTCTCTATGCATGTAAGTCATTGTAGTCACTCTTCTCCTATAAATAGGAGTTCACAATGTACTTTGAATTAATGCAATATACAACTTTATTCATTCACTTATATGGTATCAGTTGGTAACGTTCCAGCCCTACCCTGTTAAACCAGAAAACGTCGTTTTTTCTCCCTTGCCGTCACCCTTGCCTCCCATGGCTTCCGATGGCTCTCACTACATAGCTAACCTCTATGAACCCTCCAAACCCTTTGCGTATATCACCCTCAGTGGTGTCACCAAGCTTCTCCCTACCAATTATCTCAATTGGAAACTTCAGGTAGAAGCCTTCCTTGATGGTTTTGATCTACTCAAATACCCTGATGGATCGTTCCCTGCGCCGACAGCAACGATCACCACCACTGCATCGCCTCCGGCCACGTCGCCGAACCCTGCCTTTCAAACATGGCGTCGCCAGGATCGCCTCATCTATGGCGCCATCCTCACCACTCTGTCCGACGAGGTGGCCTCCTTGGTGTCCCAGACGAGGACCTCGCACGACCTCTGGGAGCTTCTCAAGAACACCTATGCCAAAGCCTCCCGCAGTCACCTTAAACAACTCAAGGAACGTCTTCGGATGGCCTCGAAAGGTACTCAATCCATCACGACCTACATGCACTCTCTGAAGCAAACTGCTGATCTCCTCGCCTCCCTCGGATCTGCTGTCTCCGTCGAGGACATGACCGACCATATTTTGCGCGGTCTTGATGACGGTTACCGAGCAGTCATTGATGAAGTCAACGCAAGAGACACTCCAATCACCTTTGATGATCTCCTCGAAAAGCTCCTCATCCAGGAACTCTCTCTTGCTGCTACTCAACGCCAATCACCTGCTCCTGTTACTGCATTGCACGCTCAGGCAAGGTCGACCCACAACAAGCCTCGACCAAGTCAAGCACATGCACCGACCAACCAACGCCCAGGTGATCGCAAACCATTCCTTGGTCGATGTCAATGGTGCAATACCAAGGGACACGTCCTCGCTGACTGCCAACTCTTTCGGACTCAACACCCCAGTGTCCCCGCACCTCCTCGTCCTTCTCCGAGCACCACTAGCCAGGCCCAGGCCCACACTGCTACTGCTGGCACATCCTCGCCTGGTTTTCTGCTCGACAGTGGAGCAACACATCATGTGACCAACGACCTTGCAAATCTGGCACTTCACCATCCATACACTGGCCCCGACTCACTCTTCATGGGGAATGGTTCAGGTTTAAACATCTCTCACTCTTGAACACTTTTAATTAATGATTTATCCTTATCTAATGCTCTTTGTGTTCCCTCCATGAAACAACAAATTATTTCTGTCTCTCAACTCACCAAACAAACTAACTCTGCCGTTGTTTTCTTACCAAACTCCTTTTATGTCATGGACTTGCAGACACGCCAAACAACCCATAAAGGCTCATGTGTGAATGGACTTTACCTGTTGCCCACGACCTCACCTTCCGCCCACACCGTCCAAGTGGAATCCTCTGCTTCTTGGCATCACAAGCTTGGACACCCTTCAACTTCCATCTTCAAATTTATTCAACAGCATTTTTCCTTAGGTTCCAATAAATTTCCGCAATCAGATTGTAATTCATGCCAAATTAATAAAAGTCATAAACTTCCTTTTCATGAATCTACTCTTACATCTACTTATCCATTAGAAATAATTTTTTCTGATGTATGGACCTCCCCTGTTTTATCTGTTGATGGTCTTCGTTACTATTGTTTGTTTGTTGATCATTATACTCGCTATATATGGCTATATCCCATGAAACTAAAATCTGATGTGCAAACCATTTTTCCCAAATTTAAAGCGTTAGTTGAAAACTTCTACCAACACAAAATAAAAGTCCTATACACTGACAATGGTGGCGAATACATTGGCCTTCGTCCTTTTCTAAGTGCTCATGGTATAAGTCACCACACCACTCCCCCTCATACACCCGAACACAATGGCATCTCTGAACGGCGGAATCGGCACATTGCCGAAACCGGCCTCTCCCTCCTTCACCACTCTGGCTTGCCCCTCACCTACTGGCCTCACGCCATGACCACTGCAGCCTACCTCATTAACCGTCTCCCCACCCCAATCCTCGGGCACCAATCACCTTACTCTAAACTCCTCCGCATTAGTCCGGATTATCATAAATTAAAATGTTTTGGATGTTTGTGTTTTCCCTGGATTAAACCTTATGCTAACCATAAACTTGCTCCAAAGTCTACTATGTGTGTTTTTGTAGGTTACTCAGCTGATCAACATGCATATCTATGCCTTGATCCCTCATCTGGACGGATTTACACCTCTCGCCATGTAAAGTTCGTCGAAACTGAATTCCCTTTCCGCGCATTGGTCGCCCAACCGACCACGTCCACAACCTCACAGACTGGTACCCTCCAACTGCCCGTCCTGCCGACCATCGCTCCACCTACTGCGAGCACCAACCCCACATCCCCGGATACCTCATTTGTTGAGCCTCCCTCCTCGTCTGGCATTTCCTCCCCGACCACATCCCAATCCTCGTCCACAGATACAACGAGCAATGAAATGACCAGTAATGACCCCCCTTCCTCCATACAGCCAACATTGCTCCCACAACCACAAACGACCTCTCCTCCTACCACGACCACTGAACCCCATGGCGGTGGGATCATCACCCGGTCCAAAAACAACATCGTCAAACCCATCCACAAACTCAACCTCCATGTCCGTCCCTCATTCCCGATGGAACCTGGTACTATTACCCAAGCCCTTCGTGATCCGGACTGGCGTTCCGCAATGCAGGCTGAATTTGATGCCCTACATCGCAACAACACCTGGGAACTCGTTGGTCGTTCCTCTGCTCCGAATTTGGTTGGTTGTAAATGGGTCTTTCGCATCAAGAGAAATCCAGATGGGTCCATTGATCGGTACAAGGCTCGATTGGTCGCTAAAGGTTTCCATCAACGTCCTGGTTGTGACTACACAGAGACATTTAGCCCCGTCGTCAAACCAGTGACAATTCAGATCATCCTCGCCCTGGCAGTTCGACAAGGATGGTCTGTCCGCCAGCTTGATGTTAACAATGCCTTTCTTCAAGGGACGCTCAACGAGGAGGTCTACATGGACCAACCACCTGGTTTTGTTAACAAAAGCTTCCCTGATCATGTTTGTCGCCTAAAGAAGGCGCTCTACGGGTTAAAGCAAGCTCCTCGCGCTTGGTATATGGAACTTCGTGTATTCCTACTCTCCATTGGCTTCGTCAATTCCACCGCCGATGCTTCTTTGTTTATTCAGCGGACACCACGCGCGACACTATACTTGCTCGTCTATGTCGACGACATCATTGTTACGGGGAGCTCCTCGACAGAATTATCTAGTCTCATTGCTACACTTGCTGATCGTTTCTCATTGAAAGATCTTGGCTATCTCAATTATTTCCTGGGTGTTGAAGTCATTCCTTCCGCTGCGGGCATGTTTCTTTCACAACGGAAATACATCACTGATCTCCTTCAAAAGTCAGGCATGACAGAAGCTAAACCAGCGTCCACTCCAATAACCGCAACTCCTCCACTGCTCAAAAACTCTGGTGATCCCTTGCCCTCCCCGACTGAATACCGAGCACTAGTTGGCAGTCTCCAATACTTGAGTCTTACTCGACCAGACATTGCCTTCGCGACCAACAAACTTGCTCAGTTCATGCAGAACCCGAGCACCATGCACTGGTTGGCTCTCAAGCGCCTACTTCGCTATCTGGCCGGCTCTTGCGACAAAGGCATTTTCATCTCCGTGACTGCTCCCCTGAGCTTTCATGCGTACTCAGATGCCGACTGGGCGGGTGACAAAGATGATTATATATCTACCACTGGTTACCTGCTCTACCTTGGCGACACTCCCATCTCTTGGAGTTCCCGCAAACAACGCTCGGTTGCTCGATCATCCACTGAAGCTGAGTATAAAGCCTTGGCCGACACGGCCAGTGAACTCCTTTGGGTCCTCTCTTTGTTCACTGAACTTGGTCACACTCCTACAGCTGGTCCGGTCATCTACTGCGACAATCTTGGTGCTACACATCTAAGTGCTAATCCTGTCTTCCACTCCCGAATGAAGCACATAGCCTTAGCTTATCACTTTGTCCGTGAAAACGTTCAACGTGGTCGTTTTCGTGTTTCCTTTGTCTCTACCAACGACCAGCTTGCTGACATTCTCACCAAGCCTCTGCTTCGTCCTCGGTTCGAATTTCTACTATCCAAGTTGCATCTCTCTTCCAGGCCGCCCAACTTGCGGGAGGATATCAATCATAATTAGTATTTAATTATTATCATTATTAGTTTAAATTTTCCACTTGTATTGTTGCATGTAGCTTCCCTACCACTTGTCTAGTTGCATGTTTTTGTTTTGACACTTGTCTCTATGCATGTAAGTCATTGTAGTCACTCTTCTCCTATAAATAGGAGTTCACAATGTACTTTGAATTAATGCAATATACAACTTTATTCATTCACTTATAAATATTCACTATGAACTATGAAGGAGCTTGGATAAGTCAATGAACATGGCGGCTTAAAGTGGCTTGGTGCTGCAACTAGCAAAAGAATCTAAGCAAATAATGTTATAACCTGAAGACCAATTTTATTTTATTTTTATAAAGATTATAGGGCAAATAGTCATTTTGATCCTCAAATGTTTAACTCGCTGTCACTTTAGTCCCTGAATGTATTAAAATTGCAAACAGATCCATAAATGTTCTTTTTACTAGTCATTTTGGTCTTCGAATCTATTTTTAAGTAGTCAATCTAGTCCTCGAATGCGTTCCTTGTTGGTCAATTTAGTCCAAAAAATTACTGTCAAATGAAATACTAGGAACGTATTTGCAATTTCGATACATTCAAGGACCAATGTGACAGCGATTTATACTTTCAGGGGTCAAAATGATGGTTTACCCAAGATTATATATTATTTGTTTGGTGTTTGTCAAAAAAAAAAAATTGTTTGGCAAGAAATTAAAATTAGTGATTAAAACTTAAAATTTTACTCATTATAGTGACTAAGTGGAAATTTCGTTGGTTCAGTGGTAATTGACGCTGAATTTGGTAGGGAGAACCACGCGCAACTGCGATCGAAAGGGGACTGGAACCACTTGATGTCAGAACTGACCCCCGGACCAGATTCAACTGATGGTGAAAACAAAAAAAAAGTGGAAATTTCATATTTATACCTCATCTTCGTTTATTATAATTTATTTATTGATTGAATAATATTCACGAAAATAACTTCAAGATTAAATAATCAAAATAATTTCTATTAAAATCAGGGACGGATCTAGACTTTTAATAATGGTGTGGCCAAATGTTAAAGGAAATATAATTATTTTTGTTATAAAAAGAAAATATAAATTATATTATATTAAAAATAAGAAATAATATTGTTTTTGTCAAAAAAAGAAAAGGAATAATATGTTTAATACAATATATTTACGATGAAAATCGTCTATTATTCATTTCATGAAAATGAAATGAAATAACATCATTGCTAATTGTTTCAAGAACACCTCTTTTTATAAAAGTTATAAGACAAATATTTTTTATTGAAAAACTTAGTCCTCTAGTTACCAAAGTTTTGATTGGAAATGATAAATTCAATCTGAAAATTCATAGACCATTAACATTGGAATAATATTTTATCGTTCAATAACATTTAAATTCATATATAATCATGTAAAATCTTAAGAAAACCTAAAATAATTTCATGTTATTGAGCTATTTTAAATTTCTGTAAAATTTTACATGTATTTTATCTACATAAAATAAATTTTCAATTTTAATGATAAATTTTATAATGATTAAAATAACACTGATACAATTTATTTTCTCTAATATCATGTATGAATGACCATTTCTTAAAAAATAATATTTGACCACAACTATTTTTTTTAACTATTATTTTTGTTGAATAAGCAAACAATTTATTATAGGAGAAGCAAGGGGATAGCCAGGCAAAGAAACAGAAAAAAGGGAAGGAGCAGGTCAAAATCTCAACAGAGCAGCGCACCTTAAACTTAACAATTTTTTTGAAAAAATTCAAATAAAAGAAAATGTTCTAACAAACTGGAATCGAACACATGACCCTTCCATCATAACTAACGCCCATTTGCCACCAAGACACATGAAATCTTATGAATAAAATTGACAGTAATATCTATATATCATATACCAGTTAAAAAAAAATATATATGTATATATCTATTAAAAATAGAAAATCCACTATGGCCAAAGCCACAGTAGGCCTTAATATAGGTCCGCCCCTGATTAAAATATATTCAAAGATTACATGCAATTATATAGTCGATGATTTGTAATTATCTAATTGAAAACATACATTTTTAAATTTTAATTTCAAATTCATTCATTAAATTAAACTAAAAATTATCTTAAGATCTAAATCGAGATACTAATTACATCCAACTGCACCCGTGCAGACTACATTGAATACAATATACAATTTCGTTTGAGTGAGAGTGGCCTCAACTCAAGTACAGTACCAATTTATGGAAAGGTGCTGCTCTAAGATGCATTTGTCCAAATTTGTATGGATGGTTTTGTGAACGTGTAAAATGGTTTTGTCACAGAAAAGATTTTGGACCATTTTATGACTACTATAGAAAGGTAAATAAAGTAGCATTCAATTGAATTTCATAATAATTAGTACATTTATTTAGTAGTACTCCAGTCGTGGACCAACCGGCTGCAATAACTCATTACTCATAACTCATTCTCACATTAAAAAAGTTTACCCCCAAGGCACAAACTGTGCTTGATTAGCTAAGTTCTACCCACCACAAAACTTTCAAAATCTCTAGTATATTTATTGTACAGTACTAGTAACAAAAAAAATAGTAACGAGAGTAAACGATGATAAAACATAAGAAGTTTGATAACAGAGTTTTCCGTAAATAAGTTTTTGAATGTAGAATTCACTACAATTCGTTTAGTTTAGGTTCATAAAACTTATGAACCTACTCGATCGCCCCGAGTCATACTCAACAAAAATTTAAATGTGAGTGTGTTGAAAAATTTTAAAATTGTCCAATATTTTTTTAAAAGAGGTAACTAAAATCAGATGTTTTGAAAATTTGTGGGAATAGAGGTCAAATTTCAACGGTATTAAAAAAAAAAGTACGGGGAATAATGTAGTATTAATTAGAGCGTTTCTAATAATAATTTCTGGTTCCGTGACTGTTTAGTTGTATGGAAATGATGTTGGACATATTTTTAATATGATTTGGATATCTTGTTATTGTACCATTTGGAATGAGAGGAACAATTGTATTTTCAAAGATAGTGTGTTATCTAAGGAGCATTTTGTTGAAAAAATTGAAGTGTTGTTTTGGTGGTGGTTGAAAGCTAAAAAAAAAAAAGAGTTGTTTAAAATGTATGTTAATATGTGTCTTAAAAGACACGTGTTCGAGACCTCAACATAAAAATATTTTTTTAAAAGATGTATGGTACAATATGTTGAATTTATAAAAAATAATTAAAATTACTTTTTTTAATACAAACTTTTTAATTTTTTTTAACATACTATACTACCCTATGTAATTAAGGTCCAAATTGACAAGACACTTAAAAAAAATAGTAAATGTGCCATTTATAATACATTGTCGAAGCTCCATAACACTAGTATTGTAGTTAGATTGGTCCACTCAATGCATTAGCTACTTTATGATAATTAATTTTAGTTTAAATACTAGTTTGTACTACTAGTTTATAATTTGGTCCACTCAATGCATTAGCTACTTTATGCTACATGATAATTTAATTTTAGTTTGGAGTTTGGACCAATAATCCTCGATAAAGTTAGCCATAAGGACATTCAAAATCAATATCATGAGGATAAGATTGGGCATACGTAGTTGGTGAAATTCTTGTTTAATAATCACATATTTTAGGACATAACTTATAGCGACTCAATGCCAAATAGAAAAGGCAAAAATGCAGTGAGGGGTTAAGACTTAAGAGGGTACACTCTACTAGTATTTAGTGGGTCATCCTACAACTAGAGGACCCAACTTAATTGTTAATAGGCAAAGTTACATGGCAAATTCTATGGTACATTCACCAAAATGAATGTTTCAAAAAAGTCATAATCTAGTGTGGCAAATGCACAAAATTTTCTATGTGCAAATCTCAAATCTAATGGCTAGAAACCAATCAGCCCATTAGCACAAAATTAGTAGCAAAAATCTGGTAGCTAATCCGTAGCAATTAAGTTTAGTGCAATAAATAATATGATAGTAAAAATATACGGGAATGAGTTCCTAAGAAGTCCGTGTGGAAGATTAATCTATCCAAAAATCAGCTTTAAACCAAACATAGCTGATCTTGCTCTATATAAAGTCCAAATTAGATGGTTTAAGAGACTACACTATTGGTTTAGAAACTCAGGAGACCTCTATCTAGCTAAAGAATATAAGAAACTAGCTGAAACTCTTCAAAAAAGACTTCAGAATATTGCAAGATGACTGAAGAAAGTCTAACAAGTAAATTACAGAAAGTTTTAGATAACTTCTCTGATCTACAAGATAGGATAGAAAAACAAACATCCTATTTAGAAACTTTACAGTATGAAGAAGAAAGATATAAACCATATGAAACATGGAAATTTCATAATGGAATAAACTTTGTTTGTTATGAAGAAGATGAAACTCATAAATTTCCTCACCTTTTTCATACAGCAAATCCACAGCTAAATAATATATCTTGTATGATAGCATACATGATAAAACTCTTAGAAGACAAAAACCTTCAATTTTCTCACGAGGGGGAAGAGAAAGGAAAGGAATTAGAAATAGAAAATATTCCTAAGCTTCTAGAAAACCTCTGTTTCTACACAATTAAAAATTAAACCACCATCTAAATTCTTTTAGGAATGGACGATACAGAAGAAGCCCTTAATAGGCAATTAGAAAATTTGGAAAAACTCATGGTCTCTTTGGATATATCAGGAAAAAGTCAAGTAGTTAACGAAGAACCAAAAGAGAAAAACCAAATCATTTACGATTTTAGCTCTGAAGAAGAAGTAGAGGAAGAAAATGAAAATCCTTACTTCGTAAAATTCGAACCAGCAGAAACATCTGGTACGAAAAGAACTGCAGAATTCGAAAGAGAATTTACCAAACAAAAATTCCAAAAGGTACCCCATTATTATGTACCTACACAAAACCCATTTCAAGGGCAAGGAATTTTAGACATAGACTGTAGTTTTGATACAGCCAAGGATCTAAGAGATTGGTACAATACAAATAGTGTATTAGTCCAGTTAAATGAAGACCTTAAAAATTTAGGACCAATTGAAATTTTCAATTTCCTACAATATAAAACTAGAGGAAATGCTTACAAATACATTTCAACCTTACCACCAGAAGTTATGGGAACGATACCCCTAACAGGAGCTTTAGTAGTAGACTGGATTCATATGTTACTCGTAACAGAATTTAAAGGATGGAAGGACTCCATTCAATCTAAGATAGCATTTTCCGACCAAAATCTTTGGAAAATAACTAACTTAAAAATCTGCAATATGTGCTATATAGATAATTTCATTTGTGAATTTCAGAACTATTATTACAACATAGATAATAGTACTAGAATTTCCAGAAACTTGATAGAACTATTCTATGACAAGTTACCAGAAAGAGTATCGGCTCAAGTTAAAACATTCTTTACTTCAGCATTAGCAGAAGGAAAAGTAGATGATACCCTAGGAGGAAGAATAACCACCCTAAAAATTTGGCTCCAAGAAATGTGTAGTCAAAAAATAGCTAAAAGAGAAGCTCAAGTATCCCTTTGTTGCAATAAACTACAAGACAAAGTAGGAAATTATGGTTGCAACTCTAGGAAGAAACCTAGAAAAACAAGGTTACAAAAGCCCTATAAGAAAAAGAAATTTAAGAAGGTTCCTTTTAGAAAATTCAAAAAGGGAAACAAAAAATTCTTTAGGAAAAAACAACCTTACCCTAGGAAAAAGATATGCCCACAAGGTAAAAAATCATGTACATGTTGGTTATGTCATGAAGAAGGCCACTATGCAAATAAGTGCCCTAAAAAGGAAAATTCTAAGAAAAATGTCCTACATGCAATATATGCAATGAGATATGAACCTATAGAATCAGATATAGAATCCAATGAAGACATTTATGAATACTGTACAGAGACAGATTCAGATGTCGAAGAAGATACTTGGTAAAGGAAATCCAAGTGCTACATTTATCAAAATAGTGCTAAAAAATAGAAACCTTTTAGCCTATATAGACACAGGTGCAACTCTTTGTTTTGGGAAAAAATCCATCTCTAGAAATTGGGAAAGATTAACCAAGCCAAAAGAAATAATAGTTGCAGATAAATCAAAACATCAGATATGGTTTAACCTTAGAGATGTGTCTATAGAAATTGAAGGATATAAATTTTTTATTCCAACAATCTACCTCCATGATTCAGGATTAGATCTAATCATAGGAAATAACTTTTTAAAGTTATATGAACCCTTTACTCAAAGAAAGGATACTATATCACTTCAATGGAAGGATTTGGGAAATCCAAAAAATAGAAAAATAGTAACCACCAAAATAGTTACTAGAAATGAAATCTTAAACCTTATTAAGGGAAACCTTAGGGAATTAAGAACTATATGGGAAGGAAGAAGTTTCCATATTAGTATAGAAGAAAGATTAGACGAAGTCTGTTCAGATAACCCTCTAGACAGCCTTAAAAACACTAATCATGAACTCATAATCATTAAGTTAAAAAATCCTAATGACGAGATAAATGTTCCAAATAGAATTCCATATTCTATTAGAGATGTTGAAGAATTTCAACAAGAATGTAAAGATTTACTTGATAAAGACCTTATTAGACCTTCATCAAGTCCACACTCTGCACCAGCTTTTTATGTCGAAAACCATAACGAAATAAAAAGAGGAAAGAGAAGAATGGTAATTAATTATAAGAAACTTAATTTGGCAACAGTCGGAGATTCTTATAAATTACCTAGAAAAGATTTTATTTTAGAAAAAATAAAAGGATGTAATTGGTTTTCTTCCTTGGATGCAAAGTCTGGTTATTATCAACTAAGACTAGCAGAAGAAACAAAACCATTAACAGCTTTTTCATGTCCACCTCAAAAACATTATGAATGGAATGTTTTGCCTTTTGGACTAAAACAAGCACCGTCAATATATCAAAGATTTATGGACAAATCTCTCGCAGGTTTGGATCATATATGTTTGGCATATATAGATGATATACTCATTTTTACAAAAGGAGATGAAAAGCAACATCTTCGAGATTTAGAAAGTGTTCTTTTAAGAATTAAAGAAAAGGGTATTATAATTTCAAAAAAGAAATCAAAGATTTTACAAAAAGAAATAGAATACCTTGGTTTAATTTTAAAAGAAAATGGGGAACTAAGTCTAGCACCTCATACCCAAGAAAAAATACAAGCTTTTCCAAATGAGCTTTCTGACAGAAAACAAATCCAAAGATTTCTTGGATGTTTAAATTATATTGCTAATGAAGGATTTTTAAAAGATTTAGCAAAAGAAAGAAAGCATTTGCAAAAGAAAATTTCAGAAAAAATTCCATGGTCTTGGACTAAAGTTGATTCTGATAATGTTAAAACTATTAAAGAAAAAATAAAAATTTTACCCGAACTCTACAATCCAACAATAAAAGATTTTTTAATTGTAGAAACGGACGCATCACAAACAACCTGGGCAGGTTGTATGAGAGCCTTACCTAATGGTAAAGCAAAACTTTCTCTGAATGAGAAAGGATATAGAATTGAAGAATCAGAACTTCAATCAAAACAATCTGAAACTTCGAAAGAAGAAACAGATACCAAAAAAGGCATTGATTACAGTGCTTCTAAAATCCTGATAAAGGATACTGAAAATTTACAGTTATGTAAATATGTTTCTGGTACATTTACAGATACAGAATCTAGATACCATATTCAGGAACTAGAAACTCTGGCATGTGTAAAAATATTAGAAAAATGGAAGATTGACTTATTACCATCAAGATTCCTTCTTCGCACAGACTCTAAATATCTTACAGGATTTTGGAGATATAAAATTAAAGCTGACCATAAACAAGGCAGATTAATAAGATGGCAGATGAAATTACAACAATTCGAGCCATATGTTCAATATATAAAATCTGAGCAAAACAGTTTTGCAGATACACTGACAAGAGAATGGAGCAAGCCATAAAGCTACTTCAGAACAACATCAAGCAAAAGGACGAACAACTTGTCGCCCTAGAAATCAAAAAAGCAAAAATCTCTGCCGAGAGGGGGGAGATGATTACAACACTCAAAGGTTTACAAAAAATGACAACAGATGAAAATCAATCAGCAAAAGACTCAGGTGAAGTTCTTAAAAAAGAAGAAAACTGGGACCTCCTAGGACAACCTTCTGGAAAATATGACTACTATGTAAAATATACAACCCCAGAAAGTTCAAAAATCCCTATCGAAACAATAGCACCCAGTGGTTGGGATATAGAACGAAAAGCAGAATCTTCAGAAACAACCTCAGATAGCAAGAAGTCTTGGGCTGACCAGGTCGAGGAAGAAGATGAAGCCAGAAAAAATGGTTTATCAACAACCATTCAAACAAGCGATCCCGTAGACAATGAAATGGGAAGGTTTGAAGCTTATGTCATTTTTGATGGACCAATGAAAGGGATCTATAGAAAATGGGCAATAGCAAAGCAGCACATCTTAGGCAAGAATGTGCGTCACAAAGGATACAAAACCATGAAGGAAGCTGAACAGGCACTTTACGGAGCCTACAAGGAAGTTACAACAGCAAAAAACCTTCAAAAATCTCCAACAATGGAGTCAAAAAGGAAGCTGTCGATTGACAAAATTCGCCAGCTCGAAAATCAAAAGAATTTCCAGGTAACCGACCCAACTTACATGGAATTCAGTCTTAGATGGAAATGGTTAAACCATTATGTGGAAGAATTCACCACTGAATGCTTCTACCCGGCTAACAAATTCAGCTGTCCCAAAACAGTTACATTACCAGGAATAGATAGTACTACATGTCTATCTTTCTTTCAAAATGGTTTAATCCACACCATATATTTGGAAGAACAACCAAAGAAAACTTTTGGAGAACTCAAGTTTCTTCCAAGGAATCTACAAAATTTGGCAGAAAAATTCAATAATTTATATGCCAAAGGAAAAGAAATCTTCCTAGAGGTCGATTCAACATATCCTTGGTATGATGAAAATACCTTGGAGCTGGTCACAAAACCAATATACTTAATCAAGATTGGGATATCCAACAAAGAATATCCAGTCATGAATAAAGAAAGCACAGAATGGCATCCAGCTATGTACGTCAATCAAATGAAGAACTTTCGTCGGAAAATTTCAAGATTGTCATCCCAGACAAACTACAGAACAATCTACGAAGACTCATCAATGATCGTGTATAGTGATTCCAGAAAACCAGCAAAAGAAAAAGATATCAAGGCAATCAAAGAACTTGAAGAAAGAATTGACCAACTGAAGGATGATTATGAAAAATTACCAAGGGTAATTCAAGAAGAATGCTGTAGATATTTTTTACAGTATTACAAAAATCATAACTGTAAAAACTGTCAAAAATCGTCGGCACAAGAAGACAAGGAGACTAACAGCACGAATCAACTGGCCACAATGTAGGACAAAATTGTGCAGTGGTACCTTATCACATCTGAGTCAGATGGGGACCACTTAGTGCTAAATAATGTAAAATACTATTTGTCGTATTTCTTAGTGCGTTTTTTCTTTTTTAAAGTGCGCATCACTTTTTCTGAGTGCATGTCACTGTTGTGTGAGTGCGTGTCACTTTTCTAAGTGCATGTACAATGTCATGGAAAGGGACGTTTACCTAATGTGAGCCCTTCTCCACTATAAATAAGAGCTCTAAGCTCAGTTGTAAAATACAGTTGAAAGAAATACGAAACTATTAACTAGTTTTTGAAGAATTATTTTCTTCTGTCCTTAGAATTATTTCTAAGAAGTAGCTCTTGAGGTAATACTCTGGAGGAGCTAGATCCTTGAGGTAATACTCTGGAGGGATCAACCATATAACACAATATAATCAAACAGATTATATCCCAAAACAACACAGACATCTTCGGATCGAAAAGTTCAACAAAACCAAAAACAAAGAAAATCATATCAGGTATGATTCTTATCACAACACTTGTTTATTATGTTATGCTGTTTACATAACAGATGGAAAGTTCGAATTTTAGAACTCAAAGATTATTTTCAAATTTTTTTGAAATTGAGTACACAGAACCTAGTTCTGATCACACATACTTAGAATTAGTCTTAATGGAAGACTATGATAAAAAGGTAACTTATTTACTGAAAAGAATCTCTGAACCAAATTTGGTTAAGATAATTTTAGGCAAATTCAAATTTAATCATTACCAAGAAAAGATTTTTCTCGAAAAAATTCAAGAAACTATCGAAGGAGACTTCGAAGAACATGAATTAAAATGTTTAGTTCGTGAGTTAAACAATTTTACTAAAAATTCCAAATACATAGAATGTTTTCAAGGACAATTCTATGGAGACTTTGCAAGCGTGCATTATAGACTAAAAAACTCTCGAATTTATAGTCTAATAAAAACTTTAAATATTCTGCCCGATAATATTAGTGAAAATTCAGAAGAATTTTGAAAATTATGTCTGAAATCTCACTTTTTGAAGAAACATCTAGTTATTTTGCTGATGTTATACAAGATCACAAAATAGAAGAAGCAGACTTATCTCTAACTGCTGAAGAAAACTTTAAAAGAAAGTCTATAAAATTCAAAGAACGTCTTTTGAGAAAAAATATCTTGAAATTTGGAATAATGATAGGAGAAGAAGCAATTCCAATTGATTCTACTTCTGGAAATATTTTTATATCTACTATAGATAGAACACAAATTCAAAAAAGAATTTCAAGTCTTTCTGAAAAAGAAAGAAATAAAATTGGTTATATTCACATATCAACCATTCAAGTTTTAATCAAAAGTACTTTCATGAAAGGTATTGATACACCGTTAAATATAATTCTAAGAGACTCTAGAATTACAAATGATAGACAATCTATAATTGCACAAGGTAGATGCAATTTAAAATATGGAAAAATAAAGTTTGATATAAACTTACAAATAGGATTATCCCTAAAGGATAAGGATCTGGACAGATCCATAATCTTTAATTACAAATTAGAAGATTCAAAATTTATGAAAAAAGGAAATCATCCTTTTACAATATGCTATAGAATTAATTATGCCTTAAGTAATTCACATCATAGCATAGAGTTTACAGGAAAAGATATAATTCATATTGATGAATTATTCACCCCTATAGTGACATTAGAGTCACCTATATTTAAAACTTTGGCAAGAAAGAGTTGTTCATTAATAGAAGATGACAAAAATCTGTTTGAAGAAACAAACGAAAAACCATTAATCAGAAGCCAAAGCCTTAGGGTAACACCCCCAAAAAGAGATTTTGAAATCTCAGAACTAAAAGAATTAAATAAGCTACAAAGCTCAGTAGCAGAGTTGTCCTTACAACTCGAAAAATTAGATAAAAGAATCTAATTAAACTTCCGCAACCTGTTACAATTGTTATCTACGATAACAATGAACTTAGCTGAAGAAAGAAAAAATCTAAAAGTCTATAGAAAAAGAATTCAAAAATTAGATTTTGAATATAGATGTTTAAAAAACCTGCTATATATGGATAGACCTCATGTTAATCCAATAATAAAAGCAAGACTTATAGAAAGAAAAGATCTATTGTCTAATTACAGACTTTTAGTACAATATACGAAGAATGAACTCCGTCGTTTATCTTACAGCTAACCAGCCAAAAACGCGCGAATCTCTGCCGCTCAAAACTCTGGTATCAGAGCAAAAATCTCGATCTTAGGATAGAGAAAACACACACCCTTAGATTTCTGAAGATACACAGAAACACAATTAAGGAACCACACCATATAATTATGATTTGGTGGGACCAAATAAAGACTTTACTCCCATTGGTCTATTCAAACAACTTTTTCAATACTATCAAAATATTGACTACACCTTAGAAGCTCCCAAGTTACATTTATGCTTATTTAAAATTGACTATTTTATGATTTGGCCGATTAAAAAAAGGACTATTTTAATGGATATGTCCTTTACTAAATTGATCTTTCGTATTATATTAAGAAAAAAAAAATTGGGTGGGTGGAGTAGCTCAGATGGCACTTGCTAACTGAGCGGGTGTAGGCTGTTGGTAAGGGGTTCGATCCTTGACAGCAGCAAATGTAGTATTTTCTTTGTAAACAAGTTTGTGGTACTTATAAACCATTAACTTAAAAAAAAATATTAAGAAAAATGAATGCATTTTTTTAAATGGTCTGATAGCTAAAAGTTTCATCTTTAATTAAAGTAAATAAATGGAATGTTTGATATTCGAACTTCAATATTTACATATATACTGCAACATACTTACCAATGGAGTTAAATTTACGGAAATGAGTTAAATTAAAGAGCAAAGATCCATAATTTAAATCCTAGCGAGATATAAAAATTAACACTAATCACTAATTATCATTTAAATTAACTCATTTACTATTGAGATAACCGCACGTGAGATATTCAAGTTCCTTGAAAATTTTAAAGTTACAACACATTCCACAATTACACCTCGAATTCATACGTGAAGCAGAGAAAGAGTATAAAAACACGATATGGACATGCGTGTAATCGAGTAGGGATCCTCTTCAAATTCTTCAAAATTATATTTTATGGACACTTCAAACACGATATGGACATTTCAAATTCTTTTATTATTATATAGTTTTGAAAATATAAATATACAAGTGTGATAATAAATGAGTTAAAATATCTTTTAAAATACGTACTAAAAACTTTGATAAAGGAAGCTGAAATAGAAATCATAGAAAATGGAAAGGATCCTTAATTACTCCGTGTAGTCAATCTTAACGCAAAAGATATATATAGTCCGCAATGAGCATGTAAAAGTTATCAAAAATGCTAACAAGTGTCATGAGAACAAATATAGTATTAAAAAAAACCAAAATAGTGTAGTATAAATGATAATTTCGACCCCTTAACAATTTGGTCATGAGTTCAAGTTTCGGCCGATGTGTATGAAAAAATATTTTTTGAAAGAGATTAACATTTTAAATAGATCTTTAAATGGATCTCGGTTACCTTTGGTTTACCAGAAAAAAAAAGTAAAAGAAAAATCTTGAAATTTGTACATTCTACTTCTTAAAAATATAAAAATGATGTTTCCAATACTAAATTTACTTGTTTTGATTACCATAACTAGTGTTTCGGCCTTCGGGGCACTTGTTAGAATAATCCACAAGTTGTTCTCATCAAGTTACGGTGGTGAAAATATTACGACATGTGTCATATGTCAACATGTGTGGATAGAGGTTAAAAAAAAGGAATCTTTGAATTATAGGGGTGAAGCAAAATCAATTTTACAGAGCTAAAGCAAAACTCGTTTAAATGGCAAGAGACAAAATACTTATTAACCCTAGTTTTAATTATATTTAAAACTTTGTATACTATATGTGTTATTTCATTTACATTATATTTGAGTAAGATGTTTAAAAAGGTTAGTATAAAAAATGTGCATATTATATTACTCCCTCGGTCCTTATTATAAATGAAAATTTAAATCAAATACATTAATTTTTATTGCTTAAAAATTATTGTCAATCACAAATTAAATTAGGTCATGGTCTCTATCTTGATGACAAATGATACAATCAAATTTTGCCAAAAAAATGTGACACGATCAAAGTTTCAAACAATTTTCAAATATCGGTCTATTCTAGACCATATGTTATTACAATTTACCACCTAGCTAGAATTTGTCCGGCTACAATATTAGAGTTGTTCATTAATGAAGAATTTTATCTTTATCTAAAGTGTACTTTATATTCAAAATCATTGTGATGCATCATGATTTTTGTCAATCACACATTTAATCAATCCATGCACGAATATTGTATCCTATATCTAAGTTGCAATCTAAACCGTCTGATCTTAAATTAAAAGCCGAGACCGGCCGCCATGAAATTGTTACAGTAGTATGCACATGTCCACCCATATGCACATAGACATAGTACAAAACTTGCTCCGCCATTACTTCTATATTCAAAGAATGCAAAGAAGATAAAAACTTTCAATATCATTACTCTATGAATGAGTTGTTGAGGGTCATTGATGTATATCTCAAATGAAGAAAACGACATCACCTTATTGTACCATAAGGTACTGTCCTAAAAACTACATGTCTGGATACTGATTTCATGTAAATGTCAGGGTATGCCTCAGGGCCTTGTACGAAGGGCTCCACCCTTCTGAATTCTTAGTTGGTAATTCCATTAATAGAGATACATACATACTCTGTCATATACTGAATTTCTTCTTTTTACTAAGCCAAAGGTTATGAGGCTTAATTGAACAAGTTTTTAATAACACAACTTTTGAACAAGTTTAATAACAACTTTATTCATTGCAAATAAGTAACCCAAATTACATTCCTTTATTTATCTATTTTGGTTTTCACCACTAGTATCCATCTATCCGGCTCATTGGACCGCTTAATCGAATTCGGAGATCAGTTCTTACATCAAGTGGTTTCAGCTCCCTCCAATTGCAGTTGTGGGGAATCGAATCGTAAAAACTACATTACTTTAATTTGTGACACTTTTTTTTCTTTGCAATTAATATATGGTAAGGTGTGGCATTATTATGGCATATATATGATGAAGGGGAATGAAGTAAATGTTTTTTTTAAGATTAGATATTTGGACATCATATTTGGACATCAAACTGTGGAGATATCATTTGAAGTTATATCTTTTGTTCTACAATACAAAAAATATATCGACAGGATTTGAATATAAAACTTCGAGAAGAGCAAACTTTAAAGTCTCGAGTCTTCACCATCATGCCCACATGTTAGGTTGTTTGTGAATGACATAAGTTAGGCTTAATAAATTATTATCTTCATTCATAAAAATATCTTGCTTAGGTTGTGCGTAGTTCTTAAAAAATGTATATTAGTTGTGTTGTTTTTATTAGTAATAGAGTTTATTTGTTCCAAATTAAAAAAATAGTGATTTTATAATTTACTCTTTGTTTATTGTAATAAAAATCACTTTTTTAATGAAACAATTTTTAGTTTGTTTGGATACAACATATAAAAGTAATATTTTTTTTTAATTACAACTCTTTTCTCTAAAAAATCTATTATTTAAGAAGCTACTCCTTGTAACTAGTATTGTTTAACGATGAAATTTATCGTGAATCACCTTCACAAGTGGTCAACAATAAATTTATAGTTAAAATCAAAATATAAATTAAGACTCTCAAATTACCTATAGAATCTAAACATATTGAAACTGAAAGAGAACGTCTAAAATATAATAATCCGAAAAGTTGTGATTTCACCTAAAAATAAAACAAAGAAAAAAAATTATGATTATCTCTTCTGTGGATGACTCGATCGACTCTAATACTGCATGTATTGAGAAACATGACAAAAAAATTGATAGAAGGATCGATCGATTTTCAAATTGATAAATACCGGGATATAAATTGATAATACAAACATCTAACTCTAATCTCGTCAACAAAAAAAAAAAAAAACTGTAATCATATATATCGTGTATCATAGTCAAGGATGCATATTTAATTTGATGGAGTAATTTTTAATAAAATTTTCACACATTTTAAATTTTGACCATTGATTATAGATTGAATTGTTCATATTAATGCAATTATATAATCGCTTAAAATAATTGTAACCACATATTTTATATCGGACAATTATGATGTAAAATTGTGTAAAAACATATTGCATAAAATATGTTTTGCATAGTTGATTGTTGGATTTTAGTGCGAATATCTCACATTATGTACTTGATTATACACTAAAATTTATTCCACTTTCCTACCAAGCGAAGCAGAACTCTGATATCACTTGGTGGCCAGACACACTACATCTCCACCTAAAAATCTCATTGAATTAGGTAAAAATGCAACATGTGCGTATAAAATCATAAACAAAGATTTGATTATGATATATATATACCTACAAGTGAGTGTTGTGGAACAGAGATTTTCTGAGTGGCCAAAAGATAGCAATAGCATCATTGGCAATGGATATACAAAATCCTACTACTACGCCATAGTTAGTGACAACAATATAGCCATATTATGCGGGGAATCTCTTCTGACTCAAACAAAATAAAATGATGAAAACATTTGTAATAGCTATAGCCAGATAAGAAATAGTCTAGGTTTTGTTCCTTTCTTCTGTCAACGTTACATGCATAAATATGTTACTAGCTAGTTGCTATATATTTGTCTTCTCATTAGCCAGACAACTGGGTCACGAGAGATTCCTAAAACTAAGTCCCGTCCCGTGCTATATAGGTAAATAGTAAATACATCACTTATATGTAGGGGTGGACATCGGGCGGGTATGGGCGGGTTCGGGTTTAAAATGTTCATCCATCTCAAACCGCGGGTGATATGTAGAGACCCGTCTTTGTCCATTTTCGTCCTTCGGTTTGGACGGGTTAGGGTTGTGCGGTTTGCGGGTTCGTGGGCGGATTATTTCGGTTTCAATAAAAAAAATTATAAATAAATAGAGCAAGATCAAAAAAATAAACTTAGATTCATAACACGAAAATTAAAATATCAATATCATCATTTGCATATTTGATATATATTATCACCAAACCAACAAAAGAAAAATAAAACATAAAATAAAGAATAACAAAACATGAAGAAAAAATTGATATTTACAAAAACAAAAAATATTATAATGACGAAGAAGAGAAAAGCGGGAGAGGAAGAAATGATTCATCTACTTAATCAGTTTCATAACTTTCATTGTGCTTGGTTGTCTCATTACAATACTAGATGAAATACAAAGATTAAAAGCAATTTTTTTATTCTCAAAAAAGGAGAGTTACCGTAAAAAAAAAAGGAGAGAGTTTGTGTTTCTCGAATATGCAGAGGTACTATTTTATTGTGATAGTAAAAAATTGTATTGTAAATTGAAATGCATTGATTACTTCTATTTGAAAAAGAATAATATCAGTATAATTACTAGATATTTGTGCATTTTTTAAAAGAAAAAAATGACATATATGCATTCCACTAACGTCGACATTATTAGTGTAGTAGACTAATTTTTATTTTTTTTACTATGCGGGCGGGTTTCGGGTTCCGTCGGTCCAATTCTCTCCACCCGGACCCGCCCACGTCAACTCTGTTCAAACCGAATTTCCAAACCGGCAAACCCGTGGCCCAATCCAAACCGCCCATTTTTCGGTTTTATTTATCGGTTTTTTCGGGTTAGGTCGGGTCGCGGGTTTTCTGTCCACCCCTACTTATATGTATACTTTTATTTTTACGCATGCATGGGAGTTATATTACTTTATAATGTTTTTAGAAAAGGAAGTTAATTCTAAATTTCTAATATAAGACTTACGGGATGCGTTTGATCTGCTAAAAAATATGAGACTGAACTGGACAAAATAACTAGTAAGAGACAGGACAAAAACAAGAATTTTTGTCCCTCACAGAACCACGACACAGTTTTGTCATGTCGTGTACTATCTTGTTCCATCCTGTACTAGTTCTGTCTAGTACGTATTGTTTTGCGAATCAAACGCACCCATAATTATATAAAAACATAAATTGAAAAAACAGGTTAACAAATATTAACACAAATGTCGATTTAATTAGTCTTGCGCACGGAAAGTATTAACATGATGAATGAAATCTTCTATTTGTATTGATTTTGTTGAATTAAGCTCGATCGAATCTGTAATTTTTTTATTGGTAAGTTTTTTATTTTTAATTGTAAATCAAAATTGTTGGTGTCATATGGTATTTTAACATAAAAAATAATATTAGTGACAAGTTGTTTAAGAAATAAGTTTGATTATTTACAAGATTTTTTTTTTATATTCTAGATTGTGACTGTGAGATACGGTAAGTTATTTAAAAATGTATTGAGATATTTTAGAATCTTTTTAATAATGATAAAAAATATATTTGTTAATAGCAATTAGCTAGCTCGGTATTGATTAAAGGTATACAATCTCCTCACTTTGCAGTAGAATAATAAAAATAGAGTTGCATGTTCAGAAATATATTGTCATGAAAATAATTGATATTGAACATAATGCTAGTGATTACTTGAATTTAATTAATATATATATAGTATTTTAGATATGTACTGTGGAGAATGTCAATAAACAAAAGAAGCACGTACATTCTTAATTTATTTTATTTTTTTTGTATAGAAAACTGCATTATTTCTTTAAGCAAACCAAATCAAATGCTAATAAAAGGACATTTCTAAGACAAAAAAAAAGGGACATTTCTCAATTAAAACTTTCTATAAAGTGTAGTTTATTGTAAAATCACCATGAGTTGCCGTGATTTTGACATACCCACTATAATACCAATGAAAATAAATTTAGCTATAAAAGATTAGCAAGTACTGTAGCACTATATATTGACGGTAAATTTTAATATGGACTGCTTTATCAAGTGGTCTATGGTGGACCAATCACAAATAACATTATAAGGAATACGAATTTTACAAAATCCACCGTAGGATTGAAAGTTTATATCATATAGATCATCTATAGAAAAATTTAGAAAAATTAAAAATCATTTGATATGCTATTGAGACAAATCAAGATTAACGATTGTAAAATAACATAAATCTTGATGGGTCTCAATAACATATCAAATGATTTTCAAAAAAATTTAAAAAATTTATGGATGATCTATACGATATAAACTTTCAATCCAACAGTAAATTTTGTAAAATTCATATTCGATATATCACTTATCCATGGTGAACCACTTGTGAAGGTGGTCCAGCATAGCATTAGCCATATATTGACTCAACTGAAATAATGAAAATGACAATTAAAGACAATTACATCAACAATCATAGAAGATGTTAGGTTTGATTTAATAGTAAAGAATATTTAAATAGAATGCATGAAGTATTAAGTTTGATACTCGTTAGCTTCATTGTAAATCAACAAAACGCCTGCAATCCTCATGGTAAAATTATGATTGATTATTTGTATTATTGTGAAAACCACATATCAGGATTGCATGCAGACAGTGATTTCTAACTGCACTGCATTCGAGCACATCTGAGTCATCCAATGTCAGATCAGACATTTAGATTTAAAAATCAATTTTATATTTAAAATTAACTAAAATTTGAACTTAATATTAACTGTCTAAATTTTATCAGACAGTCTCTATGTACTGATTGTGTGCAGTTGACTGCACTAGATATATATTTTGAAAAACTTACATACCACATTAAGTAAATGACCTTCAACCATCAACTAAAAAAAGCTCATATCTAAAAGTTAACTAAATATCCTATATATTATTACGTAAATAAATAAATTTTTATGTATTATTATGTCCAGATAATTTATAGTAAATAGTTTATAAAAATACAATTTTCGTTAGTAGAAACTTATAAATTAACACAAAATTATATTTATTTACCTAAATTGTTTTGAATAATTAAGTTTAAAAATAAGTTAATCCAAATAGACTCAAAATCGATAACCTTAAACCTAAAGATTAAAGACAATATCAAAATTGACTTACGCGCGTGTAAAAATCAAATAACCATGGTTGTTTTTCATCTTAACATTAACTCAGTTCATGTGTCATTGCAAAGCACACCATAGTTTGTTGTGTGCACAGTGTTACTTGTTAGTTACTACTAGCTAGTTCCCGTTGGGTTACTATTTTTTATTTTTTGTTGTTAATTCCCCAATTTTCAGGAGAACGGTTTATTTATATCTAAAAAATCGAATTCAGTTCTCTCAGTTATTTAGTTAGGTTACTTGATTTTTATTAATACTATTGTCTACTATATTACTATATAGTATATAGCACAACGTAGCATATACCATCACCAAATATATCGAAGGACCTGGACCTCCCATCTACATGGTCATAGCTAATGAGTAGACCGTATCGGGTTTGAATTTTCTCCATTTGTTTTTTTTTCATTTATTCTTCATTTGAAAAGAGATAGACACATTAAAAATTAGTGGGATCCATTTGTTTACCCCGATTTTTAGTAAACAACCGCTAGTTTAATTATTACAAGAAGGATCAACTAGTAAATCCTGGGACATCTTGGTTGTGTAAAAGATTGATGAAAACATTTGCATATTTTCTGGGTTAAATCGGATATATTAATTAAAATAGTAAAATCACTCGACGCAGTCGAATAGATTGTTTAAAGTAAAATGCTTCAAAGTTTAAATTTGCAGAAAACTTATAAATGAATTGCAGATAAAGTTTAAAGAAGACTTTGAAAGATAAAAGCATGCAATGAAGTAAATTGCAGAAAGCTTAAAGTGCGTGAACTTTAAACGAAAAGCAAGTAATCAATACTTGAAAAGATAAATTGCATTTGACAATTGTAAAATGTTTACAAAAGATGGTACACAGATTCGTAAATGTTCCATATTGCACTCATTTCGCTCGTTGACATGGATACTTTGAGTTTCTTAGGAATTTGCATGAGAATTGTGAACCCGTTTCTCATATGAGAAACTAATATTTATAGACAAACTAAAATAACTGCCAAAAACCTACATAACGTCTAACTAAACTCCACGTGTCTCGACAATTTGAATTCCTTGGACACCTGGCGAGGCTTTCGAACGTTATCCACTTTGAATATTTTGCTAAGTCCAGAGTATGCTTTCTCCGTACTGCACAATACGTTATACAAGCAAACACACATATATATAATTTTCGACAAATATATAATAATGTCGAAGCAAATAAAACACATATTTATTTAAGTAAGGTTCTGTCGAATTCGACATTCCCTTAAGACTCGACAACAATCTTATACATAAAAAGGCTTTCGACGTCGAATGCCTTAATCTTCTCTTGATTTATTACTAAAACCAATTTCCAAGAGAATATTAAAATACAGCAATATACATTAAATGAGATTTCATCATCTCATTCTAATTCATTAATGTCTGTCGAAAATACAGGCTAACAAATTGCCCCCTCAAAAATGCCAATTTCGACTGCATGTCGAAGACAGAAAGGAAGAAATGGCAATTTTGAAGATTCTTTTCTTTTTAAAGCCTCAATGCCAAGATCACTATTGAGAAAGCTAAGCGTGACGAAGCCAAAGCTAATATTTCTAAAGCAACCAAGGCCATGATTGACAAAGAAGCAAATGCAGGCATCAAGTATTTTAGCCATTCTGCAGCTGTGGATGAAGAAATCAAGACTCTGATGGATTCCAACATGGTTCTCGACGCAGAAGGTGCCTCTTTCAAAAGCTTATATGAAGATTTGAAGAAACAATTTTAACTTTGTAGTGATTTTAGTTTTTGTTGTTCTTAGTTTTTTGTCTCAACTGTTTGAACAATTTGTTAAGGTATTTTGGTTTGTACTCTTTGACAATGCCCATTTTGTGGCAAACAACTTTATGATCACCATGATTTCATTATGTCACACGCTTTATTCTTCGTTAATTTTTATTTCTTGCAACGCTGGTTTATACTTTTTCAAGTATTTACCATTTATAATTAACGAACGTTGTTCTTCTGTTAATTCTTCTATTTCATAAGCACCATTTGAAAAAACTTGAACAACTTTAAAAGGGCCTTCCCAATTTGGGGACCATTTGCCTAAGACTCTATCTTTTTTATCCATTGGCAAAATAACTTTCCAAACCAAATTTCCAACACCAAAGGTTTTAGACTTAACCTTTTTATTATAAGCTTTAGCAACTCTTTCTTTCTGTCGAGTTAACATCTCTAAAGCTTTTACTCTCTCCTCATCTAAATCAACTAATTCATCTAACATCATATCCCAATAATGATCCCTTGGGATTTCTACCTGCCTTTGAATTCTAACTGATTGCAAGTGTATTTCGACTGGCAAGACTGCATCATGCCCATATGTTAGTCGAAAGGGTGTGGTGTTAGTTGATTCTTTTGGAAAATTTCTACATGCCCATAACACTTGATCTAAAGTCTTATTCCAATTTCTAGGCTTTTGGGCAATATGCTTTTTAATCAAACCAATAATGATTTTATTAGCAGCTTCTACTTGACCATTTATTTGGGCATAATATGGTGTAGAAGTCAAAAGTTTAAAACCAGTTTGTTGGGCAAATTCAACCATCTTTCGTCCAGTGAATACTGAACCTTGATCTGTGGTAATAGACTCAGGTATACCAAATCTATAAATGATGTGACTTTGTATAAAACTAATCACTGCTTCTTGATCAACATTTGGTAATGGAATTGCTTCTATCCATTTTGTAAAATAATCTATACCAACTAAAATATAACGTTGGTTTTTAGACGAACTTGGTTTAATTTCACCAATTAAATCTAAAGCCCATCCCCTAAAAGGCCAAGGTTTTACTATTGAATGGAGTTCACTTGCAGGTACATGTTGTATACCTGAATGTCTTTGGCATTCTTGACAACCTTTAGCAAACTCTATACAGTCCTTTAAAATTGTTGGCCAATACACACCTTGTCGAAACAACAACCATTTCATTTTGTGGCCTGCCTGATGAGATCCACATGCACCACTGTGTACATCAGATATAGCCAAATAAGCTTCAGTTTCACTTAAACATTTTAGCAAAACTCCTTCAGGTGTTTTCTTCATCAGTTCATTACCAATGATGACATAACTCAAGGCTCTATACTTGATTTTTCTATTGGTCGTTCCATTTGGATCTTTCAAATATTCGACAAGTTGTTTTCTCCAATCATTATCAGATAAATTGTCAATGGCAAAAATTTCAAAAATTTCTGAATTTTCATCATAATCATAAGTGGTATCTTGACCACTGTCTTGTGGTAAGTCTGCCCCCACAAGTTTTGGCATTGAAAATTCCATTGAAGTAGGTTGATCAACAATGAGTTTATCTTTGATCTCAATCAACTCTTCTAGTTTTTCACTAGAGATTTTATAACCAGAAGCTATTTGAGCCAAATCATTGGCTTCTTGATTTTCTATACGAGGTACATGTTCAAAGATAACTTGGTCGAAACGTTTTAACAAAGAAATTGCTATGACAAAATATTTCATCAAATGTTCTTTTATGCATTTGTATTCCTTTGTCAATTGTTTCAATACCAATTCTGAATCACCTCTGATCAAAATATTTTTTGCCCCCAAGTCTAATAAAATTTCCAAGCCTGTTATTAAAGCCTCATACTCTGCTTCATTATTTGAGCAGAACCCATTGATTTTATATTTGAACTTGGTGGGAATTCTGGAAGGAGAAATGATTAAAATCCCAATTCCAACTCCATGTTTATGTTTAGAACCATCAAAATATAATTTCCAAGGTTCTGAATCTACATAGTTTTGTGGAGTTTCTAATGCAGAATGATCCACTATAAAATCAGCCACGATTTGGCCTTTAACTGCCTTTAAAGGTTTATAAGTGAGTGAATATTCTGTTAAGGCCATGGCCCATTTTCCAATTCGACTATGCAGAATTGGTTTAGACAACATATGTTTGATGATATCACAATGAGAATAAACAAAAACATCAACAGGCTTTATATAATGCTTTAGTTTCATACAAGAAAAATACAAACATAAGCATAATTTTTCAATACTACTATATCTAGTTTCAACATCATTTAAAACCTTACTTAAGTAATAGATGGCTTTTTCTTCACCATTTTCATCTTCCTGAGCAAGCATACTACCCAGTGTCGAATCTGATGCTGATATATACAACTTCATGAATTTGTTCCTTATTGGAGGCATTAACATTGGTGGCTTTGACAAATAACTCTTGATTTCGTCAAAAGCTTGTTGTTGGTCTTGCCTCCAAGTGAAAGTACTTTCTTTCTTGAGTCGAAGTCATGGTGAAAACGGTTGAGCTTTACCACTTAAATTTGAAATAAATCTTTTCAAGAAATTGATCTTCCCAAGTAAGGACTGAAGCTGCTTTTTTGTAGTCGGAGATTTGGTCTCCATAATAGCCTTTGTTTTGTTTTGATTTATTTCAATGCCCTTTTTGTGCACAACAAACCCAAGGAAATCTCCTGCATTAACACAAAAAGCACACTTTAATGGATTCATTTTTAATCCATATTTCCTCATCTTTTCAAAAGACTTTCTCAAATGATCTAAATGATCATTATTTGACGAGGATTTGACAACTATGTCGTCAATATACACTTGCATGAAAGTGTCTATGTACTCATGAAAAATTAGATTCATTGCTCTTTGGTAAGTAGCCCCAGCATTTTTCAAACCAAAAGGCATCACTACCCATTCATATGTGCCTAATACTCCTGGGCATCTAAAGGCAGTTTTGGGTACATCATTCTCAGCAATGAAAATTTGGTTATAACCAGAATAACCATCTAACATACTTAAATATTCAAACCCAGCTGCTGAGTCTATTAACATTTCTGCCAGAGGCATAGGATATTCGTCTTTTGGTGTAGCATTATTTAAATCCCTAAAGTCTATGCATACTCTAAGAGAACCATTTTTCTTAATCACAGGTACTATATTAGCTAACCATTCGACATACCTTGCAGTTCTGATGAATTTGCTCCTCAGCAGCCTTTCAATTTCTTCTTTGATCTTTGACATTATTTCTGGTGCGAATCTCCTAGGCAATTGTTTCACTGGCTTTTTATCTGGTCGAACTGGTAGTTCATGCTCCACCAAATTTCTGCTCAAACCTGGCATTTCGTTGTAATCCCAAGCAAAACAATCTTTGAATTCCCTTAAGAGTTGCACCACTTTTGCCTTCAGATCTGGAGGAATGTTTGCACTAATGTACGTTGGTCTTTTTGTCAGACCATCTCCAAGGTCAATTTCTTGCAAAGGATCTTGTGCTTGCATCTTGTGACTTTGACTGATTGGATCTTTTTCAAATCCCAGGGGTTCGTCATCATAGATGCAGTCTAGCTTTTGCATTTCTGGCTTGTGTTTGCCAAATTTTATATCATTGGCTGCAACAGCCATATTTTCTGACAGTGAATTGGCTTCCAAAGCCATTTTGATTCTATTTTCAGCCATATAGGCCGAAATCTTTGCCCAAGTTTGGGACTCAGACATAATAATCTTCATTGATATCCCACCCAGTTGGGTAGTTATGGCCTTCATATTCGCCATCTTCAATGTCTCCATCTTCTCTTTCCCACATAAAACCATGTGTGGGGTCCAATTTGATTGAATGGTGAACATTTCCCACTGAACGATGTGCAAAATCCCTTTCAGTGCATGGCGAGATAGTTGTCAATTTCTTGTCAAATGAATGCTTTGTAAGATTATGAACTTCAGTTTTGAAGTAGCTTTGATCTGCCTCAACATTTTCAACAATACCATGAATCAAGCGTTGGTGCAAGGTAGATGGGATTGCCCCTACGCCATGAATCCACTCTCGCCCTAGGAGCAGATTGTAATTTGCCTTGGAGGCCACAACCAAAAATAAGGTTGGCCTTGTAGTACTTCCCACAACCACATCTAACTGGATTGCTCCTAATGACAAACCAGTTTCACCCTCATAATTTGAGAGCACTATGTTGTGAGGATGGAGATCCACCAAGGACTTGCCAATCTTTTTCAGAAGAAATTCTGGCATTAAGTTAACAGCAGCACCACCATCAATTAGTACTTTGTTGACTCCTACATTATTCACTTTAGCCTGAATGAAGAGAGGCTTCAAGTGACTTTTCATGCCTTCATCTGGCTTCTCAAAGGTAGCCATTTGGTCTTCCAAAGCACCATTGTTCATTACATAGTAACAGACTGGCCTGTGAAGGGCCATTTGCATCCCAGACTCATCCTCCTCATCTGTTATTTCAGAACAGACGTCGAATTCTCTAGGAAGGATTGACACAACATTCACTATTATGTCGAGATCAGGTTCAGAATCCAGGAAATCATCAGCTTCCGTGTGCTCGTCTTCGACATCATTAGCCACTGAAGACTTTGTTTTTGGTTCGACTAACATTTCTTTCATTGGCTTCTTAGCCAATTCCATAGGCTTCTTCCTATTACCATCAGCAGCAACTTGGGATCTTTGAGCAACCAACTTTTTCTGGCGTTGATACCTACACCATTGAGACCTTGTCATAGGGTTTTTCCCTTTGTAGTTATTCTTGTAATCATACTTTTTTGACCCAGAATCCTTTTTGGGATTGGAGTTACTGGAACTTCCTTTCTCAAAATTCCTTTGGCCAGAAACCATGTTTCTTCCGTGGACCCATTGATTAACAGGTGCCCTGTTTGAGGGGACAAATGATTTTTGTGGTCCCAACCTTTGATGCACAGGCGCCTGTGGGCTACACAGAACATTGGAGTAAGTTGGCCTTTGATTTGGCCAATTGTTTTTACCTTGACTATGAGGTAAAAATTTGGTAAGGCCTGCAGCAGCCTTTTTGTCGAACATGGCACTACAATGAGGACATAATGTAGCTTCGCCATCATTCTCTTTGCAGCGTTGAAGGAAATCTATCAACTTCTCTCCAGCCTGTGGATATACATCTTCCACTTTGTTTTCGTATTCTTCCTCATGAATAGAAATCAATTGCCCCCCTTCAGTGAGGTTCAATGCTTCTAACATCAGACATTCGAATGGCTCTGTGTAAGCAGCATCAGCAATTTGTAATGGATCCTCATCCACCTGCTGTTTGGATTTTGGCTTTTCGCCAAATTTGAGTCTTCCCTCCTGCAAGGCTTTCTGGACCAGATCCCTGAAGAGAACACATTGTGAGGTTTTATGACCCAAGAAATTATGATATTTACAAAAACCTCTTTTCTTACGTTGCTCCAAAGGTGGAACTTTTAAACCCTTTGGTACAATTATTTGGCCATCAGTGACCAATAAGTCAAAAATTTCATCACATTTAGTAATGTCGAACGTATATGTCTTAGAAACAAATCTATCATTTTTTGGTTCGACAGAATTATTTCCATTTGATGGTTTCAACATTTTACAAGTATAGGGAGGTCCAGGTTTCAATTCAGCAATATTAACCTCATTACTTTCTATGTAATCCTGACCATCATCGAACTCATTTTCACTTTCATAATTTCTATATACGCTACTTTTTCTTTTTTATGGAATTTAGAATTTCTGACTTTTTCAGCCCTGAGGCGTTCGACCTGTCGAACACGATCTGCTAATTGGGCCATGTCTCTTAAATGTTGAGTATCTAACTTCTTCCTAATGGAATAGTCAAGGCCACCAGCAGCCATCTCAACCAATTCATGTTCAGGCACTTGAGTGAAGCACCTTGCCTTAAGGAGACGAAACCTGTTCAGATAATCATCAATGGCCTCTGAAGTCTTACGCTTCATACTGGCTAATTCTTTGAGACTAATCCTAGATTGTCCCATATAAAATTGTTCATGAAATAGCCTTTCTAATTGAGTCCAATTATGAATCGAATGAGGGGGAAGTGTGGTAAACCACGTAAAAGCATTTTTTGTGAGGGAATTGGGGAAGAATTTCATCCTTAAATCTTCATTGTTTGCTAAATTCCCTGCTTCTGCCATATATCTGGCAATGTGTTCGACAGTAGATTCATTAGTATCACCAGCAAATTTTGTAAACTTGGGAATTTTGCATCCCCTTGGTAGTTCTGCCTGCAGTACATATTCAGACAATGCTGACACGAAATTTGGCCTGTGCAATCCTATATTCAAACCATTTTGGGCCAAGATATTTTCTACCAAGTTGGCCAAGTTATTCTGCCCTACTATGTTATCTTGTTGAACGTTCCTAAGAACATTATCAGCATTTTGGTTTCTATTAACCAATACCATTCCCTGTTCTGGCTGCTCTCCTTCAATGCGCAGTGGTTGGGCTTGAACTTCTGGTTGAATCTCTGAGTTTGCACGAGGAATCCTTTGGTTATTTGGAGCATCAGGGGCTCCAAAAAAGTCTGCCATCCTTCCCATTTGATTGGCTAATAACAAGTAACTATCGTTGGTTGTCTGTAACATGGGATTAAAGATTGTGCCAATCTGTTGGGTCAAAGCGTTCACCATATCATGGTTGCTCTCATCCATTTGTTGCCTTAGTACTGCCATAGAATTATTTGTCAAATTAAGAGAATTGCCTCTATTTCCCATTGCAGAAGATGAGGGAGAACTCTCTATCGAAGGCCAATTATATAGGTTTGCCATCGTTGTTGTTGGCATTCCAAATTGAGGGTTTTTAGGCAACCATGGTGGTCTTGAAGGCGTTCCACCAACTTGACTACCGTCTGTGTATCCATGTGTGTGTGATACGTTTGTTGGTATGGATAACATGTTCAATTGTGTCATTACTGCACCATTAGGATTTGGAGGAGGAAATCCTCCTGTCATATTTGACGTAGTGGCAGGTACTGTTGACCCACTAGCATTTGTGCCAATGGTACTGGAAATTATTACAGGGTTTGAACTTCCGCCAGTTGAATTTATTGCATGGCCTGTTGGCCCACCAGTAGAATTGGCGTTAGAATTGCCAGATGCTGGTTGACTAGGTTGCCCTGTTACATTCTGGGCATTTGGAATCAGATTCGTTTCTGCTCCATTATTATTGTTATTATTAGAAGGATTGTTTGGTGGTCTCACCATTCTGGTACGAGGACGAGTTGGTATTTTTGAGAATTCTGTGAGAGATTTACCACTCCTCAAATGCATATACAGAGATACACACAATCAAACTTTAACACCAAACAACAATTTTGTAAAAATTTTCAAAAACAAACTAAATAAAGACACACAATCCAAGAGTCCCACTGGGCGTGCCAATTTGTTTACCCCGATTTTTAGTAAACAACCGCTAGTTTAATTATTACAAGAAGGATCAACTAGTAAATCCTGGGACATCTTGGTTGTGTAAAAGATTGATGAAAACATTTGCATATTTTCTGGGTTAAATCGGATATATTAATTAAAATAGTAAAATCACTCGACGCAGTCGAATGGATTGTTTAAAGTAAAATGCTTCAAAGTTTAAATTTGCAGAAAACTTATAAATGAATTGCAGATAAAGTTTAAAGAAGACTTTGAAAGATAAAAGCATGCAATGAAGTAAATTGCAGAAAGCTTAAAGTGCGTGAACTTTAAAGGAAAAGCAAGTAATCAATACTTGAAAAGATAAATTGCATTTGACAATTGTAAAATGTTTACAAAAGATGGTACACAGATTCGTACATGTTCCATATTGCACTCATTTCGCTCGTTGACATGGGTACTTTGAGTTTCTTAGGAATTTGCATGAGAATTGTGAACCCGTTTCTCATATGAGAAACTAATATTTATAGACAAACTAAAATAACTGCCAAAAACCTACATAATGTCTAACTAAACTCCACGTGTCTCGACAATTTGAATTCCTTGGACACCTGGCGAGGCTTTCGAATGTTATCCACTTTGAATATTTTACTAAGTCCAGAGTATGCTTCCTCCGTACTGCACAATACGTTATACAAGCAAACACACATATATATAATTTTCGACAAATATATAATAATGTCGAAGCAAATAAAACACATATTTATTTAAGTAAGGTTCTGTCGAATTCGACATTCCCTTAAGACTCGACAACAATCTTATACATAAAAAGGCTTTCGACGTCGAATGCCTTAATCTTCTCTTGATTTATTACTAAAACCAATTCCCAAGAGAATATTAAAATACAGCAATATACTGAAATTTCTGGCACGCTGTATAAGATGTGGGATACAATGATATAGCTTCTTAACCCTGAAACGTAATGCTGTATACAATGCTATAACATCCTACTGCGTAAATCTCAAGATAAATAAAACAAATATCTGAAAGCAAGTAAAAGAACACGGGATATTTGTTAACCCAGTTCGGCGCTTAAACAAGCCCTAATCTGGGGGATACCAATCCAGGAAGATGTCCAATAAGCAATAGCCCTAGACTGATGACAACAACCCGCAAGTTATGCCCTTTCCATCTAGCAACTCCCCTATTGTCTATAACCTAGGGTCCTAGCCTAGATCTGAGATATACCTGATCTCACTTCCTTACAACCTTACAAACAGCAAGGATTTCAAAACACAAATATGGAGTCACACTCCTAGAAACTAAACCACTCATACCTAAAGGCTTAGAGTGATGTACAAGAAACAACCATACTCCATGCTTAAAAGCTTTGGAGAAACTACAGAGTTACAATTCAAAAAACACAGTCCTACAAAAGCATCAAGATGATACTAGAGAGGCTCACAAATAAAGCACAAGGCTTACAAAGACACGAAACCCTAAAAGTCTACATTTTGATATATTGGTTTCGGTGAAGAAACTAGGTTTAGCTCCTTCCTTTAAATACTCCAACAAAAGTCCTTGATCAGAGTTAATCATGAGCTTGATTTGTTTGACTCAAGCCATTTGACCACATTAATTACAATAGATTCTTTCCATAAATATACTCCAAGGAGATTCTTCATAAAAGTAAGCTTGACCAGGATCTGAAGTATTAAATGATGATCCTCATAATAAGCCTGATTAAAAACGTGATTAAATGTGTCAGATATGATTCATGAGAGAGAAACACGATTTCCTTAAATAGAACACGCACGCGCACATAACCAAAAGCCGGATACGATGTTATGGCATCTTATCCCACATCCTGCAGCAAAGTTTATTTCACCAAAAATGCAGCCAATACAGAAGACTCAACATATACATTAAATGAGATTTCATCATCTCATTCTAATTCATTAATGCCTGTCGAAAATACAGGCTAACACCATTAAAAAGTGGGTCACATTAATTTGTGAACCCCGTTAATTTTTAATGTGTTTATCTAGAACCAAATAAAGAATAAATAGAGAGAAACATTCATTTTGACCGAATTATAATAATAAATGTAGCCATAAAATTATAGTATTAATGTAGTGCCAACCATAGTCTCTATTAGAGTGCGTCAAAAAAAATACTAAAAGTCTATACTACTAGAGACAAACACCTACTAAATAAATAAGTAGTACTCCATAAGTAACATTTACTACTTGCTTGTAAAATAAAATAAAACAGTACTACTAAATACTATTGAAAATAAAAAATATAGTACAACTGGTCTGTACGTGAGTACTGTAGAGGGAAGAAAGGGACAAACGAAAATGTATGGAGCAGTGGGAAATGGCAGCAAATATGGTGAATGTTACAAAACAACTACGACGAACCTTCTTTGCCCTCGCCGACAATTGTACAAACTCACTATACTACTACTCGTGTGATTTATGTTTATGTTTAGTACTTTTAATTAACTTATTGTTTATTGTATTTTTTTTTTTTTTATAAACTCTTGTTAAATATCATTCATATATTATGGATGTGTATAGTTGAAAAGATAAAGATAAGAAAATAGTTTAATAAGTCTATTTAATTTGAGTTTTCGTGAACATGATTCAATTGGTAGAAACATCATATGTAGGAATTATGGTTCAAATAATGACACTCCATTTATATTTTTTAAGAGTGAAATTTTATAACCACTAGACTATTTAGTCCAAAAAAAAAAAGTCTAACTCATTTGGTAGCTAACAAGTATATTATTATTATTAGAGACCGTCAAAAGAAAGAAAAAATATATATATTATTAGAGTAGTTATTGTTCTAACCACAAATTTTTTACTTCTTGATATATATTCAAAGTGAGTGAGTCTAGCAACTAGACTACTTAAATAAATAAATATAATATTTCCAATGGCATATTTTAGTTTCAACTTTTAAACTATTTAGTGATCTTTTGGGGTGTCCACTCTTAGTTGGCTTTTCCCATTTTCTTTGTTGGTGGCTGCTTTGAGTTGATTTGGCGGTTTTGTTGATTTTTTTAGGCCTTTTTGGTATTTCTTATGTATATTAATTTATGTTTTTATTGAGTATTTCTTATACTCTTGCTTTGTATCATGACTATTTTATTCATTATAAATATTTATTTATTTGTCATTAAAAAAACAACTATTTAGTGATCTTTCCGATGGCATATTTTAGTTTCAAATTTTAAACTATTTTTTATGTCAAACAAAAAACTTTTAAACTATTTTAGGAAGTGAGAAAAGTAACATCCTAAATTTGTTTGATACACCAAAGGTCAGCCCAACAATATAAGATCGTCTCTAGGCCCATGCACTTTTGTTTTTGTTTCTTCTGGTTCAAATTTCAATAGATCTTCACATTTATTTTTGAGTTGTATTTTTCGCACCTCATGGATTTCCTCCACCACCCCCTAAAATTACAAAAATATCCTTCACGCACCTTAAGGAGCGAACACACATCGCCTTTTAGAAAGCGAGTGTGTTAATTTTACACCGGTTGAAATGGTTACAGCCCCCAAGATTCAAATTTAAAAAATACATGTTCGCTCTCTAGGATGTGAAATATTACTTATGCGTCCATCGCCTAAGCAGCGAGCTGTCGTCCTATATAGGAAAAATATGATTCTTCATCCCCCCCATTTCAACAGTTATGAAAAAAAAGGAAAAAAAAATCAAATATCGCCTTGAATCCTACTCAGTCGAAAAGTGCATCAAAGTTGAAGGATTGTGGTCGGAATCAATCAACTTGCAGAGAAAAACCTTACGCAAACTTGCATTTCCCTTTTTTTTGCGTTTTTCTGAGTTTTTTTTTTTTTCCGACTAGGGTTGCTCGCATGTTTTTCAATGAGCAACCTGTATGTTTTCGCTTACTAGGGAGCGAACAAGGCTTATGCATAATTGTAATTTTTCATTTTTTTGTTATGACATTGTTTGAATGAATTCCTTTTTTTTCCTTGTTGTTTAGATATTGAGGGAGGTGATAAAAGGAAAGGCCTTCGATTATCATATATTTACTAATAAAATGGTTATTAATAAAAAAAAATAGCAATGTTAAACATCTCATAATTTGGTACATTTATTATAAACTATAATTGAAACATGATGTCAAATATAATATAGTCAAATTCTCTAAATTTTCATGTTAAATATCAAAAGAAAACTTAATCTTATTGGTTTATTATTTCATTAGTCTATTTAAAAATAAATATAATTATTTGTTTAAATATGTTAATGTAAAATAGGCTTTTAAACGGACTACTAGACTACATCAGACTTTCAAAAGACCTCAAAAGACCATGCTCAAGCCTAAGAGATGAGTCTATGATAGGCCACAGACCAGACTCAAGTCTTCGATTTACTGGTAGGCCAAACTCATGCTTGGCAAAGTCTAACTTGTCATAACCTATTCCCAACTCTAACCCGACCATGCCACAAGCCCACAACTTTAGAGTGAGGATGCTCGACGTCGTCGATTGAAAATAATGGCGGTGACCTACAACACATGTTTAATTTTTATATCTTCTTTTTTTCAAAAATGATCATCGTGCACATTTCCTCTTTTAAACTTACCAACAAAAATGACCGATCCAAACTCCATACTAATGGTCTGTTTGATTGGGAAGAAAAAAAATTGGAGGAAAGAAAATAACGCAAATCAATGATTAAACTTAAATTAAAATTAGTCCAATATTATTCATTAGTTTGCGTAATTTGACTTAAAATGACATATTTCAATTTACATATACTTTTGGTTGACGAGGAGTGGGGATGAATTACGAAATTAATTTACCTTTTTATCTTTGTAATATTAAAACACTTCTAAAAATAACTTGCAAATTAAAAATAAAAATTTATTGATAATAATTTTTCAATATTAATAATTCTCCCAAATATATAAAATATTTATCACTGTTAATTCTATATAAATATGTAAAAAAAGCAACGAAAGCAAAATATATTTTTTTTTAAAAAGCAAAGAAGCAAAAGTAAAAAACAAAGAAGAAAAAAAAAACTTTTACACAAAAAGCAAACGGTGTGAACGAAAAGAGTGGGCAAATTAAAAAAATGAAGTGAGCGCGAAATTAAAAAATGGGAAAATATTGAAGCGGGAAATGGCGCCAGTATATAAAAACCTTACGTAAACTTGCATTTCCTTTTTTTTTTTGTTGCCTTTTTTTTGAGTGTTTTTTAGACTAGGGTTGCTCGCATGCTTGGCAGCGAGCAACCTGTATGTTTTCTCTTACTAGGGAGCGAACAAGGCTTATGCATATTTGTAATTTTTCATTTTTTGTCGCGACATTGTTTTAATGAATTCCTTTTTTTTTTCCTTGTTGCTTAGATATGGAGGGGGAAAGGCCTTCGATCATTATATATTTATTAATAATATGGTTATTAATAAAAAAAAATATTAGCAATGTAAAACATCTCATAATTTGGTACATTTATTATAAACTATAATTGAAATATGATGTCAAATATTGTTATATTCTCTAAAATTTCATGTTAAATAACAACAAGAAAATTTAATCTTATTGGTTTATTATTTCATTAGTCTATTTAAAAATAAATATAATTATTTGTTTAAACATGTTAATGTAAAATAGACTTTTAAACAGACTAATAGACTACGTCAGACTTTCAAAAGATTGTGCTCAGACCTAAAAGATAAGTGTATGACAGGCCACAAACTAGACTCAGGCCTTCGATTTTTTTGATAGGCCAAATTCATGCTTAATCGATCTTTTGATTTTTTGATTGGCTCAAAGGTGACATATTTCGGAAATGGATTGCATGTGGTCACTATTTGACTGCAGGTTAATCTCAACCTTTTAATTTTATTAAAATATATTATTTATTTAATTAAACTTCAATCTAAAGATTCGCATGCAATGACTGCAGCATGCTTTAACTGCATGAGATCTAAGTCCACATATTTCAATTACATATATTTTTGGTTGACAAGGATATGGGATGAATTACAAAATTAATTTACCTTTTTATTTTTATAATATTAAAACACTTCTAAAAATAACTTGCGAAATAAAAATAAAAATTTATTGATAGTAATTTTTCAATCTTAATAATTCTTCCAATCATATAAAGATAAAATATTTATCACTATAAATTATATATAAATATGTAAAAAAAAGGAACGAAGTAAAAAAGTAAACAAATTATTTTTTAAAAGCAAAGAAGCAAAAAAAAAAAAAAATTTACCCAAAAAGCAAACGACGAAGAGAGCGGCAAATTAAAAAAATGAAGTGCGCCAAATTAAAAAATGGGAAATTATTTGAGTGAACGGAGCGGGAAATGGCGCCGCGCCAGTATATAAAAAGTAAACATAATGTCAAATATAGTCATATTCTCTAAAATTTCATGATAAATAACAAAAAGAAAATTTAATCTTATTGGTTTATTATTTCATTAGTCTATTTAAAAATAAATATAATTATTTGTTTAAACATGTTAATGTAAAATAGACTTTTAAACAGGCTAATAGATTACGTCAGACTTTCAAAAGATCATGTTCAGACCTAAAAGGTAAGTCTATGACAGACCACAAACTAAACTCATGCCTTCGATTTTTTTGATAGGCCAAATTCATGCTTAATCGATTGGCTCAAAGGGGACATATTTCGGAAATGGATTGTCTGTGGTCAATATTTGACTACAGGTTAATCTCAACCTTTTAATTTTATTAAAATATATTATTTATTTAATTAAAATTCAATCTAAAGGTTCACATGCAGTGACTGCATGAGATTTAAATCCACATATTTCAATTACATATATTTTTGGTTGACAAAAAGAGGGGACGAATTGCAAAATTAATTTACCTTTTTACCTTTATAATATTTAAACACTTCTAAAAATAACTTGCGAAATAAAAATAAAAATTTATTGATAGTAAGTTTTCAATCTTAATAATTCTCCCAATCATATAAAGATAAAATATTGGCTTACATATGTTTTTGGTCTCTGTAATTATGTTTTATTTTGAAAAGATCTCATGTAAAAAAAAAAAATTGATTTTGATCCTTGCAATATGTTAAAACTTTTAAAATAACCCATGACTGGATTTCTTGATGATATTGCAGGAACTAAAATCAATTTTTAATTTTTTTACAGAGGCTCTTTTCAAAACAATGCATAATTGCAAGAACCAAAAACATATTTAAAAATTGGTCATGCCACCTCTAAATCTAGTTAGGTGTTATTTTAAAAATTTTGAGATATTGCAGGAATTACAATCAAATTAATGTTTTTTGCAGGTGCTCTTTTTAAAACAATATATAATTGCAGGGATCAAAAATATATTTAAGCCTCAAAATTTATCACTATAAATTCTATATAAATATATAAAAAAAAGCACCGAAGCAAAAAAGTAAATAATTTTTTTTTTAAAGCAAAAGAAGGAAAAAAAAAAAAAAAAAAACAAAGAAGAAAAAAAAAGCAAACCACGAAGAGAGGCGGGCAAATTATAAAATGAGGTGAGCGCCAAATTAAATAATGTGAAATTATTTGGGGGAAACAAAGCGGGAAATGGCGCCAATATATAAAAATGGTGCGAAGAACTTCCACAACCATTTTTTCATCTTCGAATCTTCGCACGCGTAATAATGAAGAGAAAACTCGAATTCACTGAACAAGATGAAGAACCAACTAACAATCCTCATCGTCGTCGTTTAGATCTTCCCGCCGATATTTCCAAACGGATTAATTTCCTCAACTCTGCCTTTTCATCATCCGAGTCAGATCGTTCCTCTGCGAGAAGTGCTCTCTTCGTCCTCACGGAGTTCGCTAAAGACGGTACCGTTTTCTTCTTCACTTGCCTTCGCTTTGATTCGATCTGTTGATTTCGGTTTAATTTATGGTGTTCAATTTTTGTCTATATTGTAGAGGATATTGTGGATGTCATAGTGGATTGCGGTGCTGTTCCTGCTTTAGTGAAGGTTCTGGAGACGGCGAATACGTTTGTGAGTGGCGATGGTGATTGTCACGCTGATCGTCATCGGTATGAAATGGAGAAAGATTGCGCGTTCGTCCTTGGTTTACTCGCTGTCAAGGTAATTTAAGTTATATTTTGTTGTAATAATGTTAATTATTTCATGAAATTGTGTAGAAATTAATTTGGTTATGTTTTGTCTTAATACTGATTCAATGACTAGATCAATTTTTGTTAATAGGAGTCTCAATTTTAAAAAATTTCATGTGTAGTAGTAAGTTAGGTTGGAAGATTAGGGTTGAGAAACGGTTTATTTCAAAAGTTTAAAAAATTATATGCATAGTAAGTTAAGTTGGAAGATTAGGGTTGAGAAATTATTAATTTCAAATGTTTTAAAAAATTATATGCAAAGTAAGTTAAGTTGGGAGATTAGGGTTGAGAAATGATCCATTTCAAATGTTTAAACTAGGATTTACGTATCTAGTGACAATAATTTTCTACCGTGACTGGTCGAATAATCTGAAAGTTTAGTTTTAAGCGTTTATCTATTGTATAATTTAGGGATTTAAGCACCTTCTCAACGAGTAGTTATCATGCTATGTATATGCAATTATATAATTGATTCATCATGACATTTGCATTCCATTTGAATATTGAACACTGGCGTCTGGCCATTACTTTGAGGAAAAGATATCATGATTGTGTTTTTGTATATCGATTTTTCTCTTTTATTTTTAATTATTTTTTCAGATTTTTGTACATCATGAAGTATATTAACTTGGGTTTTTATTTCTTTATGTTCAAACAGTCAGAGTATCAACAACTTATTGTTGATGCTGGAGCCTTGCCCCATCTTGTAGGATTGTTAAAGAGATCCAAAAGCCCTATCATTTCTCAAGCACTTTTTTCGGGTCTTCTTAGGAAAGCAGCTGACACAATAACTAACCTTGCTCATGAAAATACCTGCATCAAGACCCTTGTCAGGTTTTTCCAGATTCCGGTACCTTAGATATATGTATGTTGTATATATTATATTCATTGTTCTTAATTAGATACTATGTTCAGGGTGGAAGGTGGTATCCCTCCTCTTGTTGAATTGCTTGAATTCAATGATACAAAGGTACAGAGAGCAGCTGCAGGGGCGTTGCGAACTCTTGCATTTCAAAATGCTGACAATAAAAATCAGGTAGCTAATTTTGCACGGCAACTTACTATGGTTGGTTCTTTTGTTATAGTTGCTTACAAGAATGAAAATTGCAGATTGTTCAATGCAATGCGTTGCCCACTCTTGTACTGATGCTTGGATCAGAGGATACTACAATACATTATGAGGCGGTAAGACACAAATGAATTCACATAATCCTTTATATTAAATCTTGATTTTCAGAGTACGAACAAGCTGACTGAGCGTTTTGTTTTGTAGGTTGGTGTGATCGGAAATCTGGTCCACTCTTCGCCTGAAATTAAGAAAGAGGTTCTTCTAGCCGGGGCTTTACAGCCAGTTATTTGCTTATTAAGGTGACTCTTCTTTTATAGGACTAGTAATAGAATTTGATTTATTTATCAAACATTATAGCTGCTATGTGCTAGTAAGACATTACTTCTATATTAATCATTTACTACATTTTTCTCACTAGTCTATGATTTCAATGATAGTTCCTGCTGTTTGGAGAGCCAACGAGAAGCAGCTCTTTTAATCGGTCAATTTGCTACAACGGATTCAGACTGCAAGGTTGACTAAGTTTTGTCTCTTACAAACTTACAATGCAATAAGTCTTCCATGTGTCGAATTCTCTTATTGATCCTCATTCATGGTTCATGCAGATTCATATTGGCCAAAGAGGGGCTATAAACCCCTTGATTGAAATGCTTGAGTCTTCAGATTTACAGCTTAGGGAAATGTCAACTTTTGCACTTGGGAGGTTGGCCCAGGTGATTATCACTAGCAGCCATTATTTATCCATATGTGGGGGTTATTTTCTTGAAATCAACTCTAAATGTTTATATAATTCATGTTAGGACTCTCACAATCAAGCTGGTATTGCTTACAATGGAGGTATAGAGCCTCTGCTCAAGCTTCTTGGCACAAAGAATACTCCTGTCCAACACAATGCATCTTTTGCTCTTTATGCTCTTGCGGATAATGAGGTGAAGTTAGTTTCCTTGTTCTCTACTTGGTCAGCATTGTATGCGGCCCTTTATAATAATTTATGTCTGGTGAAATGCTGCCACTGACATAACAACTTTGTATGATAGGACAATGTTGCAGTTATTATTAAGGCCGGCGGTTTTCAAAAACTGAAGGAGGGACATTTCAATGCTCAAGTACGTTATTTACTATCTAGTACATGACTCCAATACTTTTAGCATTTAATTTACCGACATTTCTTCTTGGGCATGACAATTTAGCTGTTTATCAAGGTTACCAACAGAACCTCTTTTTCTCACTAATTTATTGCCAATTTAGTTTACTTATGATTGTTGTTTGAGTTGCAGCCCACTCAAGAGTGTGTAACAAAGACGTTAAAAAGATTGGAAGAGAAGATGCAAGGGCGAGTAAGTTTTCTCCCGAACTATTAGTTCCTTTGGCTGGTGATTTATTTGCTTAGTCATAAGATGATAATCACAATCAATGACAATCACAATCATTTCAAACAATCCTTTTTACTGTTGCTTACATTATTGATTTTGGTTATTGTATTAATTCCTCTTTTACAGGTACTGAAACACATGCTATATCTCATGCGTACTGGGGAAAAGGGTGTTAAAATACGTGTGGTTCTTGCTCTTGCACATTTATGTTCCCCTGATGATCGTAAAACTATTTTCATTGACAATAATGGTAACAAACTTTAATATCCACTTTTCTGTTCCCTCTCTCTGTTGGTACTTAGAAAGTATTTTCAATTAATATGCTGCTAAATCTTCAGGATTAGAATTGCTGTTGGAGCTTCTTCAATCAACAAACCAAAAGCAGAAGGGTCAAGCTTCAGCAGCGCTTCATGCAATGGCTACCAAAGGAATGCGTGCCTCTATTCTTGATCCTGCTCCTACATCACCAACTCCTCAGGTATTTTGCATTTAATGTTGCATTGGGCTCATCACATTTATTTTGTTTTTTTGTTCTTCACTTGTTGAAGAATTTGTTCTGCGGTATCATAATTGCAGAATTTAGAACTTATATTTTTGGAAATTGAGTTCACATTCTACTGCTTATATTATGTGGATGAGAATGGAAAATGAGATCTTTGTTTTTGTGCTTTATGTAGGTTTACTTGGGTGAGGAATATGTAAACAATCCTAAACTTTCTGACGTCACATTCATGGTTGAAGGTAAAGAAGCTGCTGCTACTTTGCTATTGTTTTCTGTTAATTTTTTTTTTGTATGCATATTAAATCTGATATATGTACTAATTTTCTCTCCAGGAAAAAGATTTTATGCTCATAGGTCTTGTTTACTTTCTTCTGATATATTTCGTGCAATGTTTGATGGAGGTTATAGGGTAAGTACTAATATATTTCATGCAACGTTCCTCCTTTCTTTTGCAAATATTCAAATAGAAACTTTGATTGAGATGGCTGTTAAGAGTACTAGTTATCTTTCCCAACGAGCATTTTGGAAATTTTGAATCCTCTAATCACTCTGCAATTGAAATAGGACTAATGGATCTGTGGAGTTAAGTGTAAATATCCTTAGTAATGTCTTATAATGTGTAATGCAGGAAAGGGATGCCAACGATATAGAGATTCCAAATATTAAATGGAATGTCTTTGAGTTGATGATGAGGTATTTTGGCACAGTTTATTTTCTAACATTTTGATGTTTCTATAATAGGCTCTATGTATGAACTGATTTTCTATTGGAATTTTAGATTTATATACACTGGAACAGTGGATGTTGATTTGGATGTTGCTGTGGACCTCCTTAAAGCTGCAGATCAATATCTTCTTGACGGTCTTAAGCGTATTTGTGAATATACCATTTCTAAGGTAGGCTGCGACTTGAGTTTCATAGTTGTTTTATTTCTTTTATTTTTGTTGAACTTTTAATGGTTTATGTTAAGAATCAATTAGTATTGATTAGTATTTAATTGTATTTATTATATTACCTTATTGTGTATACACCATATGATTATAAATAAAGACTTAGTGTAGTCTCATTAGACACACTCGCCTTGCACCAGATCAGTTTTCCGGTCAATTTCCGGCCTGTTTCGCCGTTCGTCGCGATCGTCACAGCCCTTCCCATCACTTAACGACCCTGCTTGAACGTTTCTCCATCATCATCACTCATGGCTGATAACTCCGTCACCGATTCCGTCACTTTTACCAAAGTTCCGCTCATTCCGTGCGAGAAACTAACCGGTACAGACAACTACAACATATGGGCCGGTGCTGTTCAGTTATGGTTTCAAGGTCAAGGAGTTGCAGTTCACTTGACCAAGCAATCGAAAGATATTGCCACTGCTCATCGTACCAAATGGAGGCAAGTCGATGCATCTCTATGCACTGTGTTATGGTTTTCTATAGCACCCAATCTCCAAGCGCAATACCAAGCCTTTACTACTTGCTATGAGGTTTGGGAAAAGGCCAAGAAAGTTTTCTCTAACGATGTTCATCGTCTCTACAGTGTCGTTCTCAGCCTAAACTCTTTGAAATTGGAGAATATGGATATGCAATCTTATCTTAGTAAGCTTGATTCTTTGAAGGCTAATTTTACATCCTTGATGCCTTTTACTAGTGATGCAACAACTCATGCCGAACAACGCAGCAAGTTTTTCATGATCATGGCACTTGTCGGGCTGCCACCAGAACTTGATTCCGTACGTAATCAGATTTTATCGGGATCCACTGTTCCTGACTATGAATCAGTTAGTGAACAATTGTTGCGTTTGGCTACACCTCATGCTTTTGGACCTGCCACTACTCCATCTCCAACTGAATCCTCTGCTCTTGCTTCCCATTACCATGGTCGTGGTGGACGGAATGGAGGACGTGGTGGCCAACGTCATAGTCTTCGTTGCAATTATTGCACCCGTTATGGCCATATTGAAGCTGATTGTCGTACAAAGGCAAGAGCACAACAAGCAAGAGAACAACAACGACAACCTAGGGTCGCTGCCGTTGCTCAACCAACGATCACCAATGATGTTACTATTTCGTCTGATGATTATAATGAGTTCCTTCGGTTCAAGGCAGCCCATCAACCATCATCTTCTACCGCAGTTGCTCAGTCTGGTAATCCTGTTGCTTTTATCTCTACATCCTCCTCCCTTGGTCCTTGGGTACTTGACTCTGGTGCTTCCGATCATATGACTGGTAATAAATCCCTTTTATCTCACTTGTCATATTCTAATTCTTTGCCTTTTGTCACTGTGGCGGATGGCTCTAAAATCAAAGTTCAAGGCCTTGGTCAGGCACACCCACTCCCAAACTTGTCTTTAGATTCTGTGCTTTATATTCTTGGTTGTCCTTTCAATCTCATATCTGTTAACAAGCTCACACGTACCCTTGATTGTTCGGTTCTTTTTATTGATAATTCTGTTTATGTCCAGGATCGACGTACAGGACGGACGATTGGAGCAGGGAGTGAGTCCGGAGGATTATATCATCTCTCACCGCCGGCGGCATGTGTTTCTGCTGCTTCTCAAAGCCTTACACACCAGCGTTTGGGTCATCCCAGCCTTAATAAAATGCGTCTTTTAGCTCCAAGTTTTTCTAAGCTTTCGTCTTTTGAGTGTCAGTCATGTCAGTTAGGCAAACATACTCGTCACACTTATAGTCAACGAGTAAATAAAAGTGCTATGTCACCTTTTGCTTTAGTTCATTTTGATATTTGGGGTCCTAGTCGTGTCAAGTCAACTTTAGGTTACTATTACTTCGTAACTTTCATCGATGATTTTTCACGATGTACTTGGTTATTTTTAATGAAAAATCGTTCAGATGTTTTCCATATATTTCAAGAATTTTATGAGGAAATCAAAAATCAGTTTGACACTTCTATTAAAATTTTACGCACGGATAATGCTCGTGAATATATGTCATCCCAATTTCAATCCTTTTTAACTTCCCATGGAATAATCCATCAATCATCATGTGCTCACACACCACAACAAAATGGTGTCGCTGAACGGAAGAATCGTCATCTAGTTGAAACCGCACGAACCTTTTTACTTCACCACAATGTCCCTTCTCGTTTTTGGGGTGATGCAATTCTCACAGCTTGTCACCTTATCAATCGAATGCCTTCGTCTGTTCTTCAAGATCGGATTCCATACACCATCTTGAACCCGGAACATGATCTCTACCCCATTCCTCTTCGTGTCTTTGGTTGCACATGTTTTGTTCACGACCTTAGTCCAGGTAAAGACAAACTTTCTGCCAAATCTCTCAAATGTATTTTTCTGGGCTACTCACGTATACAGAAAGGATATCGTTGTTTTTGTCCCCAACTTCAACGATACATTGTTTCGGCTGATGTTACATTCTTTGAAACTACCCCATTCTTCTTTGCTTCTGTGTCACTTGATGATAATTGTACTTCAGATGTTCGAGTTGTTCCTTCTATCATCCCCGCACCCATTGGAACACATATTGATTCACCAGCACCATCTCCTACTCCAACTCCTCCTCCCTTACGTGTCTACCAGCGACGAACACATCGTCCATCGGATGTAAGAGATGATATTGATCAACCGACACCATCTCCTGCTTCAGTTGATCCTCCAGCTACGTCGCCTGCACCTGAACATCCCATAGCATTACGAAGAGGTATTCGGTCTCGTAATCCTAATCCTAAATATGCTTGTGTTTTAAACTATGACCGTTTATCCACTACCTATGTTTCTTTTGTTTCTGCCTTGGATTCTGTGTCTATTCCTAAATCTACAGGTGAAGCTATGACTGATCCCAATTGGCGTCAGGCGATGGTGGAAGAGATGGCTGCATTGCATTCAAATAACACTTGGGACATAGTCTCACTACCACCAGATAAAACTACAGTGGGATGTCGTTGGGTTTATACAGTGAAAGTTGGACCAGATGGACAGATCGATCGTTTCAAAGCTCGTTTGGTAGCTAAAGGCTACACACAAATATTTGGTCTCGATTATGGTGACACTTTTTCTCCGGTAGCCAAGATCAGTTCTGTTCGTCTCTTTCTTGCGATGGCTGCCATTCATCATTGGCCACTTCATCAGTTGGACATTAAAAATGCATTTTTACACGGAGAGTTGGAAGAGGAAGTTTATATGGATCAGCCTCCAGGCTTTACTATTCCTGGAAATTCTAGACTTGTTTGTCGGCTCCATCGTTCTCTTTATGGGCTAAAACAGTCCCCACGTGCTTGGTTTGGTCGCTTCAGCTCTGCCTTGATACAGTTTGGTATGACTAGATGTGAAGCGGATCACTCAGTTTTCTTCCTGCATTCCTCCACTGGTCAACGTATCTTTCTTGTTGTCTATGTTGATGACATTGTTATCACTGGAGATGACCTAGATGGTATTCAGCAACTCAAAGCCCATCTTTTCAAAAACTTTCAGACAAAAGACTTGGGTCCTCTCAGATACTTCTTAGGCATTGAAGTTGCTCAGTCCTCATCAGGCATTGCAATTAACCAACGAAAGTATGCATTGGATATTCTAAGTGAAACTGGTATGCTTGATTGTCGTCCTATTGATACTCCTATGGATCCGAACGTCAAACTTCTTCCGGGTCAGGGGGAGCCATTGAAAGACCCGGGAAGATATCGACGTCTTGTGGGTAGACTCAATTACCTTACAGTCACCAGACCTGATATTACATTTGCAGTGAGCATTGTGAGCCAATTTTTGAATGCTCCTTGTGATAGTCATTGGAACGCAGTTATTCGTATTCTCAGATATATAAAGAATGCACCAGGAAGAGGACTATTATATAAAGATAAGGGTGATGCTAAAATCACTTGTTATTCAGATGCTGATTGGGCCGGATCACCGTCGGATAGGAGATCCACATCTGGATATTGTGTTCTTATCGGAGGAAATATGATCTCATGGCGGAGCAAGAAACAAAACACAGTTGCACTATCTAGTGCCGAAGCTGAATACCGTGCTATGGCAGCAGCCTCTAAGGAGCTTGCATGGCTTAAAAATTTACTCTTAGAGCTTAAATTGGGAGATCTTCAGGCCACAAAACTCATATGCGACAATCAAGCAGCACTCCACATTGCATCCAATCCGGTTTTCCATGAACAAACCAAGCACATTGAAATAGACTGTCACTTTGTAAGGGACAAGGTACTCTCTGGAGAAATCACCACAGATTTCGTCAGGTCTGAAGACCAACTGGTTGATATCTTCACAAAGTCTCTCAAGGGATCTCGAGTGGATTATATTTGTAACAAGCTCGGCTCATATGATATATATGATCCGGCTTGAGGGGGAGTGTTAAGAATCAATTAGTATTGATTAGTATTTAATTGTATTTATTATATTACCTTATTGTGTATACACCATATGATTATAAATAAAGACTTAGTGTAGTCTCATTAGACACACAATATTATACAGAAAAATACAGTTCTAATAGTTTAATTTAATATTCTTAAATTATTCTTGAAGGGTATCTCTGTGGAAAATGTTTCACTAATGTACGCAATGTCAGAGACTTTCAATGCTACATCGTTAAGATATTCATGCATACTCTTTGTCCTGAATCATTTTGCTAGCTTGAGTTCCAAACCATGGTATGTTATCTTACATTCTTTACAACTTGAAATGCACTTTTATATAGTACATAAGATTGATTGTATTTTTTCTCAATCTCTCTATACGCAGGTATTCTCACTTTATTCGTTGCATTGTGCCAGACATTCACAAATTCTTCTCAACTTTACTTACCACTAAATTTGGTCTCGTGGATCCTTAGATTTATAATCATTACACGAGGAAGGATGAAAATGTACAAAGCTGTAGATGTCGAATTAATTAGAAACATAATCGGGTGTCATTTTTTGGTAACAACCTTTGAGCATGTTTGGTTCTGCATTGTCATGTGATGAATGCACTGTGAACAAACTCTTGAAAGTGTAGCTTCTGTCCAATTGCACAGGAGCACTGTGATTTTGTAGTTTTTTCAAACTTACATTTGATTGATAGGGAAAGTCATTTTATTGTAGAAGAGTTGCAAGAATCCAAAACTGTACTTCATGTTATTTTGACATTAATCTTAGGAATGTTGGTTTTGGTTGGAGAATGCTGGTTGCAGTATTCTCATTACTTAACAATAGTGTTGTTGCTTGTGGATTTCTTATTTACTAATAATAAGCTGCTATTATGTTCTTTTTTAAATTTTGCCAGAGACAAATGATAGAGAACTAGACCTAAAAATTAAATTATGTGAAATAGACCTAAATGATAGATCACCAGAACTAAAAATAAATTATGCGAATGAGTTAATAAACATTGGAGTTAGTTACTCCTGAAAAAACATTGGTTGCTTAAAAAAATATGTTGGAGTTAGAGTCTGACTATGCATGATGAAAATATTATTAGTACATTTCGAAATAGTTTTTTTTTTTGACGGAGAAATAGATTCTTCTATATACTTAAACATTTGTATTGATGTCTTAAATTGAGATTTGAAAATTTGTAGGTAGGTAGGAAAAGTTTTTTGAATTTTAAAAGACAAGGTAATAACTTGTAAGATTTTTGCTATAAGAAAACTTTTATGATTAAGCTTTTGTAGTTTGAATTTTCATGAATTTATGGATTTATTTATAAGATTTGAAAGAACCTGCCTCAAAAAAAGATTCCAATGAACCTGTAAACTTTTTTTTTCTTTCTTTTTTTGGTAAAATCAAATATATATTTTTTTTTATAATAGGTAAAATCAAAGGTTACATATAAAACCAACTTTAAATGATGAGGTATGAATAAAAATAAAAGAAGTAAAACTAATACAATCATCTCCACTCATTTAAAGTTGTATCTAACTCTCATCATCCCAATCACATTCCAGCAAAACAAATCATTTCAATTATTCACAACTAGCGTACCGACGGGCACGCCGCCTTTTTTTATTTTCTTACTAGCGGGCCAAACGGGCACGCGTTTGTGTGTACATATTTTCTATTATGCTAATACGTGCCAATTATAGTACATATTTTTTATTATGCTAATTTATATACGTTCCCCGGTAACCAAATAAAAAAAAATCAAATATATAATGTAATATTGTTCATTGTAATTTGTTCTCTTTAGTTTTTATCATTATACCAGTAAACAAATAAAAAAAGAACTGTTTGATAATGTTCTACAATTCCAATGGTTCCGGAACACCACTTGCCTCATCAATTTCAGTTTATAATTGAAACTTGTAGTGGTTTCTTTACCTATGTTCATGTTGAAAACTACTGCAAGATATTTCCTTTCAAATTTCCTGCAGTTCTTGATCCTTACAAATTACAGTTACATGTTAATGTTCTTAAGCTAAGTGTACAACACAACATCGTCCCCAAGAAAAATAATCCTCAAATATTAAGATCCTGATTATTTATACTAGCGGGCGTTTGTGTGTACATATTTTCTATTATGCTAATACGTGCCAATTATAGTACATATTTTTTATTATGCTAATTTATATACGTTCCCCGGTAACCAAATAAAAAAAAATCAAATATATAATGTAATATTGTTCATTGTAGTTTGTTCTCTTTAGTTTTTATCATTATACCAGTAAACAAATAAAAAAAGAACTGTTTGATAATGTTCTACAATTCCAATGGTTCCGGAACACCACTTGCCTCATCAATTTCAGCTTATAATTGAAACTTGTAGTGGTTTCTTTACCTATGTTCATGTTGAAAACTACTGCAAGATATTTCCTTTCAAATTTTCTGCAGTTCTTGATCCTTACAAATTACAGTTACATGTTAATGTTCTTAAGCTAAGTGTACAACACAACATCGTCCCCAAGAAAAATAATCCTCAAATATTAAGATCCTGATTATTTATATTATAATTCATCGATGAACATATGTGCTATATGAAATTGTTTTTGCATGTTATATATCAAAGAATAGTTTTTAGCAATTTTTGTTACCAAATGGACCACAATACCACATATGCAACATACAATGTAGAATCTGTGTGATACAATAAGTGGAAAATAGATCCATACCAACATTGAGTCTTGTTGATTATAGTAACATATTTGACGATTAAATGTAAGTCACTTTGGACTTGTATCTCTTTTGCAATTGACCGATGCAACATCTTCAGTAACCAAAGTCATGCAATGTAACATCTTGATTATAGGTATATAGATTAAAATCAATAGAAAAGACAAATTAGTCTAGCCATAAAGTAAAGAGAAAACACTTTCTATATGTTCAATTAAAGTAAAAATAAGAGTAATAGAAAAACAAAAAATGCAAATAAATGTATATTAATAGGAAAGAAATCAAAACAACTTTTGTCAACATTGATAGGAAAAGAGAATTGGTCTTATTTTTTCGCTTTCAACATGAAGGGCCAAAAACAATTGGAATGAAAAACAACAAATTAATAACATGACTTGAAGGACAGAGACAACATAAAATTTAGAAGAAAATCCACAAACATGAGGAAAAGAAACAAATAAGAGAGAATAGATGACGCATGTCTTACATGTCCATCTCTCATTTTTCCTTTTCCTTATGCTGACCATTTTTTCTTCCTTCTTTAGTCTTTACCTCTATCCTCATGCAAGCTCTGTATACAATGAGAGTAAAAGAAATTATGGAGTCAAAATTATTTGGAAAAGAAAGATAAATTGAGAAATTAAATTACCAAATTGCAGTTGACAAATGTTGTCGGACGATTATAAAAAATTATCAACGCCCTTCGTTCACACATTAATTAAGGCTTCCTCAAATGAAACTCTTGTCAACATTGTTGGACTGAACTATGAAGAAAGGAAAGTTGATATCAAACGCTTCCTAACCAATAAGAGAAATGAATTAATTACACTTGATTGCTCAATTATAGTAACTGACTTTAAAAACAACACGGCAACCGCATTCCTCATGTCGCATTGAGAGTTTGAAATTTTGAATTGAGAAAACCATCTTATTGATGTGGTTGTAGACTTTGTTTATGGGATATGGCATTACAGTTACAATGTTTTTTTGAAACAATTACTATCCATGAAGGGTAAAGGTTTAGTAATAAGATAAATATATATATATATATATATATAGAATCAGTTGTCATTCTCAAACCTGTTAATTTGATAACATGTTATGTTCCATCACATTTGTGCCTGTAATCACAAACCTTCACTTGTAGTAAACCAATTAGTAATGAAAATTTAATTGAATAAACAAAACCATGTAGAAGAAATTAGGATATTTGTACCCATGTGCCGTGAAGTGGTGACACAAAATTTCTACATTGTTGCTCCTTAATTATACCCACATCCACACTGCATGGAGTATTTGTTCTCAGATGAATTTGATGCGGTTAAATTGCACGGCTAATATTGGTTATATGAACTGGTCTGCAGCGGTTGTCTTTTTCCTCCAAAAACTGTGAAAAAAGTGAGTTTGATAGGTATAGATTATCCGTGTCTATTTGTGTGATTTATGTTTTCTGCTAACGTGTGTAAACTATAAACAGTGCTTTATTAACATAATTAAAAATGCAGATCATTTTCAAAAAACAATTATTCATAAAAAAATGTGTAAAAAATTATAATAATTTTTAACATATAATTATAAGTTAACAGAATAGAAAATGCGGATCACACAAACAGTGACATGACAATAACAAAATAAAAAATAAAAACGGATTGACGGGCACTCCGTTTGGACGCTAGTGATAATAATATGTGTAAAAGATAATTTCTCAATTTTCTATACATCTTTTCTTTCTTTTTTTTGAGTAGTTGACTTTGAAAATAACAAATTTTTCTGCTTCACTTCTTTCAATTGACATTTCCTGCATTTATTTTTTTTCATAAATTTGTTTTGAGCAATAGAGTAATTATAGGAAACATAAATTTGTTTTGAGCAATAGAGTAATTATTTGACAATGTAGTTTGGCAATAATCAAATTACTATAAAATTAGTAACCAATCTATTTTAAAAGCAACCAAATATTCAAAAATTCTGAAGGGCAAGAAAAACTTGCAGTCTATTAACACCCTTTTAAAAGGCGCTATTCGAATATAAATAGAACATCTTACTCAGCATACAAGTATTTGTTGATATTGTAAATTCACCTTTAGGATGATTTTTTTTGCACCCTCATTCTTTAAAACAAAAAAAAAAAAATTCACGCACTATTGTCAACCAACCCTTTATTCTTTTCATATTAGAGTCGCACTAATTCTCTTCTTTAACATGGTTGTGTTGTTTACTCCCCTTTCTTGCGGCTACCTCTTACCACCTTGACATTACCACCATCATCATTGTAGCCCATTTTTCCCTTTATTTTTCTTAATTTCTATCGCAATTATCTATTTCCTTTTTCTTGCAGCGGTGACATGAAACACATTTTTCACTCTAAAAGAAAAAAAAAATTCTTATAAGAAATTGAATTACCTAAATCTACATAGATATATTATGATGTTGTGGCTATTTTTATCTCACGTGTACCTTTAAAGTAGATAAAGAGTATGATCAAGTACTTTGGGTGTGTTTGTTTCCCATTTTATTTTAAGAAAAAATATATTTTTGTGTTTGTTTCCCATTTTATTTTAAGAAAAAATATATTTTTTTCTTAAAAAAAATTATTTTATAACTTTGATGGTTTTTGTTTTAATTTTTTTAAAAAAATATTTTTAACTCTAAAATGAAAAGCTATTTCTAATAGATTAGTGTAGGAACTTCCTATTCTAAAAAAAAATATTTTATTGTAAACAAACACAATAACTTTAGATTTTCTCAAAATCTCTTAAAAAAATCTATAAATTTTTTTTTTTAAAAAAAATTATTTTTTTAAAGTTTAAACAAACACACCCTTTATTTTCGAAAAAAAACAAAGTGAACCATTAGATAAGTAGTGGTTGAGAAAATGTTCTAATGTTTCTTATTATTTATTCAAACATGGACACAAACTCTCCTAAAATTTTCTAAAAATTTGAATAAAAAATTCAAGAAAAGAAAGAATTAAAACCCCATTCCTATCTAAAAGCAAATTTCCGTCAAAATATCAAAATTTGTGGCACCCCCGCTATTTTGCAACTGACGTTTCGAAACCTGTTAATCAATAAGAAAGCAAGAGAAGCAAAAATATGAGAATCACTTTACAATTAAAGCAATATTTGATATGGTGAAAATTGATAGCTGATTAAGTTAGGGGCAACACTATTGTATTTGATTTAGAATGAAGGATAATTGTGTACCTTTTTGAATTTCCCTCATAATTCTACAATACATAATCCAAATGTCCACACATCATTAGCAAATTGTAATAATTTAAATAAAGCCACCAATTTTCTATTTTTCACTCCAATTTTTCATTACATATCTCGTTTTCTTGTGTAGAACAAAGCACACTTCTATGATGGTTAAAACCAAGAACAATAAAAAACATTTGGTATATTGTCACTTTTTAAGCAAATTGTGTATTGTAAAATAGAAAAGAAAAGGCTACACCAAAACATCTTTATATATATATATATATATATATATATATATATATATATATATATATATATATATATGTCTTTATATATTTTTTAGATTAGATATATTGTATAGATATAGATAATAGATCTAGTTAGAAACTTCAGTACGCTTTTTAATGCAAAGATCATATACTGGCTTCCAAATTGTAACATTTGGTAACATGAGTTCATACCTGCAATGAGAGTAAAAACAGAGCATGAATACTTGACTGCTCTGAGAATTTAATTTTCTTGATCAAATTGTTATCCTCTATTTCACCACGCACAATTTAAGATGAGATTAAAGAAAATGTATGGACAATGTAAAGCAAACTTTATATAGTCAGTCAATCAAAATTCATTATTGTATCGTATCGCTTCACATTTTTACTTTCATTAAATATAATAATTAAAATAAAACAGTCCTTTTAAGTTTCTAACCGTGATTGTCTCTTCCATAAAAAAACTGCCATCTTCTATACTTTTAGCATACTCTTAAAATATGATATGCTCTCCTTTAAATGAAAAGTAACAAACATATTAGAAAGAAACAAATAAAAAAGTAACAAATAAAAGATAAGGAAAAAAGACATGATCAAATTTATTTTACACTAAACATAGTCCAAATGAAAATATCTCAGTTCATATTCTATAGTAACTTATATAATTTGGTATGAATAAGCTCTCGGTCCACCCAAAATTACAACCAACCACTTCCTCCAATTTCTCAACCAAGCCTCAGCTGTCCTCAGCTAAAAAAACTATGAATCACATATATATAACATGAACACACAAAATGACAAAATTTAACACAATTCTATATGTCAACGTCGTGTTTGTGTTGGACATTGACACATGTCTAACACTGAAACCCTTTGATCTAATTTGTTAAGTGTTTCTGTTTCCTAAATCAAAACTCAATCAAATAAATTATTATAAACAACGTGATCATGTATAAGGTAATTATAGAGAACGTTAAATTCAAAACAATTGAATTTCAAAGTAAGCAATAAAACCAATCAATATTTAAATTGATTTGCTGATATTTCCATAGCCATAAAATCATGAACCAAAACATTGCATTTCAAAGCACAATCGTACGTACATGATGATGATTTGAAAAACCAATAAAAGTCATCAAAATTACATGATTGATTCAAATGTAGATGGGGAAGAGAAGTTTGATTTTTTTTCCATAACCGAGTAACATTTTTGAATAGATAAATGATGGATAATGGTTTTTTTTTTTTTTTGGGTACATTGATGGATAATGGTTTTATTAATAAGTAACTGTAGTAATGGCAGTTGGTTATTTAACCAATAAATATGAAGTTTTGAACCAATTAAGGGTTGAAGAAAATCGTCTAGATAGAAAAAAGCGAAGAGATTTCATATGTTAATTTTCATAAACTGTGGGTTTGTGAGCAAAGGTAGTAATAAGATTCTAAGGATGTGTTCGTGATATTCTCGTGATGAGAATTTTCGCATGATATCATATAACATTACTCTTAAAATTAAATTGAGAATTTAATCAAAAGCAAAATAATAAATTGGGGGAAAATTATCAATTGATAATTACCATTAATGGGCAACAATGGTCTCCAATCTCCATGACCCTATTTCTATATCATTATCCTTGTGTTCTTCTTTCATTCCTACTTTACTTTTGACCATTTTTTTATTTTGAGTGGGTGTTTGTCGTTAACCCTCTTTTGATAATAGGAATATGATAATAGAAATAGTATTATTTTGAGAGGAAGTTGATTGTGTTGGATAATTGTGAAGCAGTTTTAGAAGTTAAGGATGTGAGAATGTTTTTTTTTTTAGACGGATGTGAGAGAGTTTTAATTTTAACCATATTATTATGCAGTTGGAAATTTTATTAGATTTAATGTGTGAAGGGTTTTATAGGCAATATGAAAAGTCCACTCCAAATGAAAAAATGAGTTCTCTTTATATATAGTAATAGATAATAGATAATAGATTTATGTATTTTTAGTTTTTCTCAAAATAAAAATTGTCATTTACGTGCATTGAGTCACATCATAAGTAAAATAACATTTTGAAAAAAAGATAAAGAATAGCAACATGAATTATGTAGGGTTGCTAATAGAAGTAAAACCAAAAGAGCAAATTTGTTTTTTTGACAATACCGAAAAAAGCATATAGTACTTATATTGTGTCATTGAAAACATAGTCACGTAGAGACGTTGAACCCGATATATAAATCGCTTTAGTGACGACAACATTTCAGACATTGACAAACAAACATAAAAAATAAAATATTGTACTCAAGTATTCTACAACCAAAAACATATACATTACAACATCATTGATTTTTATTAGGAAGACCGAACATGAAATGCAAATTCAGAATATATTTTATTTCCTTGCATTTTTTTGTTAAAGTAAATTTTGTAAATTAAAAAGACAACATTGTTATAAAAGAAGGAATAATACGTTTAGGAGTCATAAAAGTTATAAAAGAACACTCCACTTTAATTCTATAACTGAGAATTTTCGTAGACATTCCATCGATTTTCGACAGATAATAATCAATTAGTAATATAAAATGGTTGTAAGACATAATAGAAGGGCATCTCAAAAAAAATTAAATTATATGATGTAAATTCGTCCTTGAAGCTATATATATGAGCATCGAAATATTCTTTTCGATTCCACTACTTCTTAAAAAAGGAAAACGTTATTTTCCTCTCTCTTTTTTGTTATTATTTTGTTATTTGGTAGTTTAACACACAAAATAGAAAAAGAATAATGTAAATCATAGATAAGTTCAACTTAGTATAAAATATAATTGTAAATTATAGAAAAGTTCAACCGTGTTGCTAAAAATATCCATGTAGCAGCACCCATTGCATTACTATTTGCTATGCTTGTAATCATTTTTGCCTAAAAACATCCTCAGTACTAAATATTCATCTTAAAAATTATAATTTGTCTTTCATCACCTATCTCTAGTTCAATTACACATTATGGAACAAAAGGAATGCATTGCTATGGTTCCTTCCCCTAGACTAAGTCAATAAAATCAACTTGTTGAGTTTGGTAATCTATTACTCCCGATCCACAAACACAATGAGTACTCACATTTTCATTCCTACACTTGGTACTATAACATAATCTTCAATGTTCTTCCACAAGCCAACATGAAAGACCTTCTATAAATTCTTGAATCTACAACACAAATGAAACCCATTGTCAAGCACCGTTTCATTTTTTATTAAGCAAGGAAATCACTTATTTCCTAAACATACTTTGTTGCTTTAGTGTTGAGCATGTTTTCAACAAATGCATATGATATTGTTAAGCTTTTCAACCTCCTTTCTTACATTTTATTTTTCTCACTCTTGCAAACCTTCATGATGTCGCTTCCTCTGAATTGTTAATCAATTTATAAAATAGTGATGAATGTCCCTAGTAGTGCAATTGATTTCCATGTCAAAGAGATTACAGACCTGACTATCTGTAAAAGATGAAGTGATACCTATAAATATTTATTTTGACAATGTCATAATGAATACCTTCACAAGTTTGAAACCTCAAAGTCTTTCATCAAATTTTGGCCTAATTTCTTCTGCATCAGACCCATCCAAATTGCACTTTGGTTTCTTCTTTTTCTTGCATCATTTCACTATCATTCAATCAACCAATTGGTTTGATAACATTTGGAGGAAAAATAAGAAATGATGTTTATTTTTAAAAATTAAAATGAAAGTTGAATAAAAATTCCAAAATAGCAATAAAAATATGCAACCCAAAACATAATAGAAAAGTATATAAATTGTTTGTTGCCATGCAGTTAGAATGAAAATTAGTACATATGACATAGGGCATTTTGATTGGATATTCACATGACAGTTTAATCAAACAATAAAGGAAGAGAAAGTTCAGAGAGAGTAGAGAGGAGAAAAGAAACAAAAATTGATGAACAAATATAGTCATATGCTACCTTTCGACATTGCGCGGGGCTGCTGCATGCAGTTTTCGAGCATTGCATGGCTAGGTTCGTTGAAATTATTCCTTCATTGCCAATAAAGTTTCACAACCGAGATTATAAAAATCAAATCAATCAATTATTCTTAAAAAAAAAAAACAAAGTATTAATTAATTACTATCTCTCAATTGCTACACGGCGTAGTGAGGCCTATAATCCACTGCTTCCCAAATTTCCCTTATTTTATCTTTGTTTGCCAATTTTATGGATATTCATCCTTGTTTCAAATATTGAATTGAGAGAACAAACTACTACACGACATAGTGAGGCAAAGTAGAGGCAGCAGTTTAATTACTTATGTTAAATTTGTAAAGTGAGAGTAACCGTTCAACTTCTCATGTTTTTGGATTAGAATTCTAAATTATTTTAAAGATGTTCCAAAAAACCAATAAACCTATCTATAGATTAAATTGATCAAATAGTTTTGCAACATATCCACAATTTCATATATCAAGGATTCCTCAATTTCATATTTCAAATTGCATACTTTGCAATTTGAAATATTGTGAAAACCATTCATATATAGAGTCACTTCATGTCATCATTTTAACGTTTGTAATAACAAAAGATTGACAAATAAAATAAAACAAATGCTAAACATTCAACACAGACCAACCATATTGACATTGTCATAGTTACCTTCAACAATGGAGTCTCTTCCCTCCTCCCTTTGTAGGATCATTGCTGTCAAAGAATTAAAAAAGGAAAATGGTTAAAAGCAAGAAAAATAAAAAACACATTTTATTTTACAAATAGAAAGAATTAAAACAAATGAAAAAGAAAATTGACAACCTATACAAAACGTCATGTTTTTGCTTTAATTGTGTAATGCCAACCAATACAAAATATGAAGTAAATGGTAAATTACTTTTGATCTCTATATGGCAGTTTTAATTTTACATTTTCTACGTGAAATGAAACTGAAATTGGAGTAAAAGAATTAAAGATAAAATGATTGTTGTCAATTGATGATTACGTTTCTTAACACAAATAAAAAAACAACAAATAACCAAAACTTTTACTGAAAAAATAAACAAACACATTAATGAAAGGAAGAAAATTAATAAATTGGGAGAAAATTAACAATTAATAATTACCATTAATTGGCAACAGTGATCTCCAATCTCCATGGCCCTATTTCTATCATTATCCTTGTGTTCTTCTTTCATTCTTTGCTTTTGACAATTTTTTATTTTGAGTGGGTATTTGCCTGTTAACCCTCTTTTGATAATATGAATAGTATTATTTATATATGTGAGAGGAAGTTGTATTTGGTTAACTGTGAAGCAGTTTTAGAGGTTAGCCTGTGTTTGGTTTGAGAGAAATAGGGAAGAGAGAAGTTGGGGCGAGAGAAATTGAAGAGAAAAGCCCAACTTCTTTCGTTTGGTTTAAAGAGAGATTGGAAAGAGAGATGTAAGAAATGTGGGACCCATGCGTTTTCCCTTTCTCTGCAAGGGAGCGAAGAAATAGCAGAGAAACTGTTAATTGTTTTGATCTGACGTTTTTACCCTTGACTTCTTTATTGGTTGCACTTTCTCAAAGCTACAACCTGCAGACAAATGGGAAATCAGAGTTCCCAAAGTTGTTTAGGTTGGCTGCATCAGGAAGAGCATCTCCACCGACGTCGACGTAATTCACAACCGCCGGTTACTACATTCACTGAAATAATGTTTTTTGTTTCATAGATTAATTAACTATAACTATTTGCTGAATTGAACATTTTAACATTGTATAAGAACATGTTTGAGTGCATTGGGTGGAGGCAACGAAGATAAACATCCAGGTGGATGTAAAGTGGTTGAGACACGTTTATGGGGGTGATAATATTCATAGTAGTATTTGATAACAGTTTTGTAACCTTTTGTGTTAAGCAAATGTATAGTTTTGTTACTTAAAGTAATTAAATTTAATTAAGTATATAAATTAATTTAGAATAATTAATAATTTGAATTTTACTAATTAAGAAAATTTCTTAATTATAGTATAAAAATAAATATTAAATTAACTTTGAGAAAAATGAAAATAATAGTAATTTTTTAGTTAAGGGTATTTATGTCATTCCAAAAAATAAATACATTTCTCTCTTTTCTATTTCTCTTCTTACTCTCTTATACCAAACAACACATTAAATCTACTCTATTTCTCACCTTTTTCTCTCTTCTCATACTCTCTCTTACCTATTTTTCTCTTCACAATTTCTCTCCTGAACCAAACAAACCAAGGATGTGAGAGAGTGTTAACCATATTATTAGATTTAATGTGTAAAGGGTATTATAGGCAATATGAAAAGTTCACTCCAAAAAGTTGAATCATCTTTATATAGGTAATAGATAATGTGTAAAGGGTATTATAGGCAATATGAAAAGTCCACTCCAAAAAGTTGAATCCTCTTTATATAGGTAATAGATATATAAATTAATTTAGAATAATTAATAATTTGAATTTTACTAATTAAGCAAATTTCTTAATTATAGTATAAAAATAAATATTAAATTAACTTTGAGAAAAATGAAAATAATAGTAATTTTTTAGTTAAGGGTATTTATGTCATTCCAAAAAATAAATACACTTCTCTCTTTTCTATTTCTCTTCTTACTCTCTTATACCAAACAACATATTAAATCTACTCTATTTCTCACATTTTTCTCTCTTCTCATACTCTCTCTTACCTATTTCTCTCTTCACAATTTCTCTCCTGAACCAAACAAACCATTAAGGATGTGAGAGAGTGTTAACCATATTATTAGATTTAATGTGTAAAGGATATTATAGGCAATATGAAAAGTCCACTCCAAAAAGTTGAATCCTCTTTATATAGGTAATAGAATATGAAAAGTCCACTCCAAAAAGTTAAATCCTCTTTATATAGGTAATAGATATACACTAATTATTTTAACCTTTTTTTATACTTATTTATTTATAAATTTCTTGCTATACAAAAGACCAAATATTCTTGTTAAACTCAAAGCTTGCAACATTTTGTCAAAAATAATAATCTTGCTATATAAAAATTAGTCCAAATACTAAACAATCCATTTCACTTTTTACTTCTTCAATATAATGAAATAAATGTTTTACAGAACTAATTTTTTTTTTGACACAAATTAATAGATAGTACTCCCTCCGTCCCTTATTATAAGCATCTTTACAAACATTTTATTTGTCCCTAAATATAAGCTCATTTTTCAATTCCCTAGACACATTTATTATTACTTTTTCAAACATTACCCCACTTTGCATTGAAATACGTAAAGTCAACTACAAATACATCTTTTCACCAAGGACAATTTAGTAATTGTAATATCCAAAAAATATACTTTAATTATTAATTACATTATCAACTTTTCTTAATAAGCGTGAAATTTCTTTTGGGGTGTTATATATAAGGACGGAGAGAGTATAAATTAATAGTAATATTTTGCGAACAAAAAGAAACAAACCAAATTATTATCCAAAACAAACGGAACGTGTGTATGTGTTGGCCGATGTAGTTAGAACATGAAGCAATAACTGAAACTCAAGAGAAGAAGGAATAACAATAACAATAACAATAACAATGGTGATGATGATTATGAGTGTTCAATTTCAACTATCATCATCATGCTTATGGCTTCCAAACTCTCCATCTCCACCAATTTCTCCACTTTTTCTTCCCACTCGTACTACCAGATTCTCATCTTCACCTCTCGCTGCCACACCAACCTTCTCTTCTCAATCTCCCACCATTCAGGTAACCCCAAATTCAACCACTTTTCTCATTTTTTTATGTCTTCATTCTTGTATTGTATTGTCCTGTTTTTCAAATTCAAGTTTTTAACTTGTATATATACACTAAACCCTCAATTTACTCATTAATTATAATTAAAAATTGAGTAATCAAATATTGCACTCAAGTGGTTAATGAGCTCCATCAAAAGGACAAATCATTTAGGAGAATCCGAGTTCAATTCTTGAGCGAAACAATTTTTGGTCATACTTTACTTACTTCGTAGCTGAACTCTGAAATATTAGTCTTTTTCCCTTGGAAACCAAATGGTTAACCAACAAAAAAATTGAGTTTTTTTTTTCAAGTTGCCGAACTTTATTTTCCTCGCAACTGAACTCTGGATTATCAGGGTCTTATCCAAGAAACCGGATGGTTATGACCAATTTTTTTTATTAAGAATTGAGTTTTTTTTCTTCCTTGTGATTGGAATGTTGTAGATAATTGGCAATAATGCATTTGATGGTAACCAAGGAGAGACTAATCTTTGGACTGATCTTGATACTGATCTTTATCATTGGACAAAGGTTTTACGCCCCGTGCAGGTATTTATTATGTGCACTTGCGTATGTATGTGTTGGTTCTTGCTTCATTTCCAAATTTAGGGTGCTGATGATTATTGCTTGGTTTGGACAGTGGTTTCCTGGTCATATTGCAAAAGCAGAAAAGGAATTGAAGGAACAGCTTAAGTTGATGGATGTTGTTATAGAGGTGCGAGATGGACGGATTCCGTTGTCTACAAGTCATCCACAGGCAAGTTAACATGAATAATGTTCATGTCATGTGTATATCTTTATTCTCTATGGTGTACCCTTGTTGTCTTAAACCTAGACTCTTTTGGATAAACAACTTAATTAAGTGCTTATAACATAAACACTTACGTATAAGTCCCTATTCTTATAACAAGAAATAAAATAAAGCCAAATAGTTTTCATTTAAGTTATAATCTGTTTTCAAAAGTTATCATGGGCATAAACTCTTCCAAACAGTCTCGCAAGTGCGTATGTCAATAGATAAGCTCAAATAAACCAATCTAAATAGGCCCCGATCCGATTTGTATTTGATTGGAATATTTGGCATTTTATTCTCTATCATTTCTCATCGCTTCATTATCTGATAGGTTAATTTTATCGTCAACGGGGTGTTTGGGGTAATCAACTTAATTAAGTGCCTATTCAGCAATTGTTTATCATATAAGTGCTTATATATAACTTGTTCTCTATAATTGAAGAGGGAATGAGAGGAAACCTCACACAAGTTTTGGTGAAGTTATGAAAATAAACTGAAAATACTGCATGGTCATATCATAACCTATTTTCATAAGTATCCCAAACACTAACAAATGCTTCTTTTTTTTCATAGGATAAGGTCAGTATTTAAGTCTTTTATACTAGAACATTGAATCTTAAGTTTTCATCTAGCTCTTACTCCTGATTTTGTAGATGGATCAATGGCTTGGTAATAGAAAGAGAATTTTGGTTTTAAATAGAGAAGACATGATATCAACTGCAGATCGAAATGCTTGGGCAGAATATTTTACTAGGCGTGGAACAAAGGTTGTCTTCTCCAATGGACAACTTGGAATGGTATCCAAACAAGATCTTTTCTCCTCCATCTCTCCATGTTCTGAAGTTTCGTGTTCAACATATCTGATCCTATGTTTTATGTACAGGGCACGATGAAGCTTGGCCGGTTAGCAAAAGAGTTAGCAGCTGATGTAAATGTTAAACGGAGAGCCAAAGGACTACTTCCTCGTGCGGTAGGTTGCTTGTAGCAATTGCAAACCAATTTTGATTCCTTTTTTGTTTCTTTCGAACTCTTGTGCTAATATTAATTAAGAGGACAGCTTTTCTATCTTTAAGAATAAGGAAGCATATCGTTTATTGGAGAAAGAAAGAACTTATTCCTGTTTGCATATACTAGTTTTTGTTGCTCAATTTTGACTTAAGGATGACTTTTTCATCTCTAAGAATACGGAAACATAGGATTTGTTAGAGATGTAATACACTAATGTTACTATTGAATAGATTCGAGCTGGAATCGTTGGATACCCTAACGTTGGAAAATCATCTTTGATCAACCGTTTGTTAAAGCGAAGAATGTGCCCAGCAGCTCCAAGGCCAGGAGTTACAAGAGATTTGAAGTAATTTAGTCATTTTATTTACTAACATAATTTCCAACTTAACATTTTTATTTGTTAAATGAATTTATTTTCTTTATACATGATTTATTGTAAAAGGTGGGTTCGATTTGGGAAAGATCTTGAATTGCTGGATTCTCCTGGGATACTGCCTATGCGAATCAGTGACCAGTCAGCAGCTATAAAACTTGCAATATGTGATGACATTGGAGAGAGGTCCTATGATGTGGCTGATATTGCTGGAATTCTTGTGCAGATGCTTACAAAGTTTCCAACAGTAGGTAGGTGTCGTCGTGACATGATGCAGCCATTGAATAGCTGTTTCGGTCAAGGATATCAATGTTGAAACTTTTACCGCTTAAACCCCCCAAAGTTCAAACTTATAATTCTTAATCTTTGTTCATGCAGGTCGAGACGTGCTTTGTAAACGATACAAGATTCACGAAGACAGTGAATGTGGTAAAATGTATGCCAGCGGTTTTTTCCCTAAAATAATCTTTTATTGTTAATATATTTGTCTTGCACTTAGAGTTCAGACAGTAATATTTGTCTGATCAATTTGATATCATGTATTTATCTAATTGTAGATTCATAGAAAAGCTGGCCGTTCACTTGTTCAATGGAGATGTTCATCAAGCAGCATACCGTGTCCTGTCAGATTTTAGAAAAGGTAGGTTTGGTTGGACTGCATTGGAGAGGCCTCCTAGGTGATTTCAGATGTTTGCTTTTAGAAGCAAGACTCTGTGAAAGGCTAGAACTGAAAATCATGCGGGAGATCTCCAGAAGTATACTGCAGAACTCAACCCTGCATGCTGATATGCTATGATCATGAATGCCATCACGAATAGGAAAAATCGATAATTTTCTATGAAGATTTGAGGCACACTAAATAGAGGATTTGAAGCAATAGACGCTTGTTATTGCCATGTAATTATTTTTCGGTCTGATGGAATGAAACATAACACGCCGTGTCTGTATACTAGTCTTGTAACATAGGAGTCTGTATGCATCATGCTAACAATATTCTTATTGTGTGCACCCTTAATAGTTTATTATATAGTGTGATGATGAAATAAACTAGCTTGATGCATCTCAACAACCTTGTGTCTGTCATCATGAAGTTATAGAATTTATGCTTTGCTTTGAGGAGTAACAAAATCGTGCATCAATTTAATTTTCCTTAACAGACAAGTTTCAAATGATATATTGCTTTCAAGAAAGACTGTGCAACAACCACATGTACTTTAGGAATCCCAAGCAAATTTTAAGGGATAAAAATTTCATCACAATCTCTATTCGGTTACATGATTGCAGTTACAACTTACAAACAAGGGAAAAACAAAAAACAGAAAAAGCTACAGAGAAATGGAAGCAGAAAAAACCAGAAAAGTGTCCTTAAAAAAATATGGTTGAATTACTAATGGCGTATGTAGCGATTTTTTTTCTTTAATTCATGTAATTGTGGAACATCAATGATACATTGTGTGATGTTTGGATGCATAGTTTCATCTTGCAATTGTTGAAGCACATGAAGGGTCTTCTTTGTTTGACCAACTTTCTTTAATTCTACAAGCTTGCATTGGCCTTTCAATTTGAAGTGTTTCTGAACCTTCTTGCTCCAATTGTAAACAATAACTTCCAAATGTGTCTAAACTAACCTGAAGTCTAAAATCTATACCGAACAAAAAGCTCATTTCCAATCTGTTTAATTCAGATGTGCTTACTCCTCCAACTTTAGCATAGTAAGCATTGTTGAAGAATCTGAAAAACCAAATAGAAAGTTAACAGCTTCAACAAATAACGATAGTGAAAACTAATCAAAATGGCAAAAGTAAAAGGAACTACTTTTCCTTTAAATAATTCTTTCTGTCAAATCCATCATTTGATTCAACATATTTTAACACTTATAATGCAAGTTTGTCATCAAAATTTAGGCTGCAACATCAAGATTTTTTATATCTACACGACCGCAACATCAAGGTATTTGTTGGCCGCAATTTAAACTTTGGTTATCATTGTCAACAAGCTATGACAGTCATATTAATCGAGTTTTCACCATATGACCAAAATAAGAAACATAACACAAATAGTAGCAATGAGATTATGATGTGCATTTTATTCAATTTCAAACTTTCACTTACGCATCATCCATAAACTTTGCTGCTAGCATAATGCTGGTTATGAGAAGCCGGTGCACATTAAGTGAGGTCAATTTGATCTCTGTGTGCTGAAGAAATCTATCCATGTATATGTGTGCCACGACAAAACAGGACGGGCTGCAACCCGAGTACTTACAGATACGATCAATGTACTTACGAACACTCAAAGTAGGTGCTCTTAAACCATGAAAAACTGTAACAACATCTTCTATATGTTTTGCCTCCAATAGGATTTCATTTTTCTGAACTGATCTCTCAAGAAGTGAGGAAAGAAGTGACAAAACCCGTGGAACTCCAACACCTTTATCCAATTCTGTAAGCCCCAATGAAAGGTATACATCCGAGGTTATATCATCAGTTCCAACAAGAGTCCCCATATCGAAGCTACAAAGAAACGGACAAACAATAATTAATACTATTGGAGGATCAAGTCAACAATCAACATGATAAAGCTTAAACTGTCGAATAACAAGTCGTTAGAACAGACAAAATATCTTCTCAATGAAACTAATATCTCATTGTGTCATGATTTAAAGGAGGGAAAACTTAACCTTAGTGCCAATTTGGTTAAACTCCACAAGCACATATAGAGAAAGAAATACAAAAAAAAAACGCACGATGACTAAGATATTTATATAGTAGTTTCTATTATAAGTTGACATTACTTTTGTCTCAATGTTTTCAGAAACACACTCATTGAACTTATACAAGGCCAACACCTACAAGTTTATAGGGATTTATTCACAAACGAAAAATCATAACATATTTTAATAAAAAATCTCTCATAAGTTAGAAGCTGACTCAAATTAGTTCTTAGTCTTTTCACAGCCGTATATTAAGTATCAACTTAACCATAGAAGAAATTCTCCATAACCAATCACCTCACTCACAACTCAGCCCATCCCCTCCCCTTTACTAAAATTGCTACATATACACTATGCCATATTCATTTTCGATCCTTTGATCTTGACGTCTGGTTCTTACGAATGGAGAACCCCCTTGTGAGCCAAACAGGTTCCCCGACAAAGATTAGTCATAGTTAAACGACGGTGGATACTTAGTACCTACGACATGGTTATCCAAAAAACACCTTTGATCTGGTGTACACACAAATATAACAATTCTAATCCTATATATAGTCTCTAACATGCAAGGTAACTTCATGTTTGGTTAGATCTAAGCAACCCCTTAAATCCTTAAATAAAATATCTAGAATGCACAACTCAAAAGCACCTAGATCTCAAGTTTCTTGTCTCAAACCACAAACCAACATCAACAAGTCCACCCAACTTGTACCAAACTTTTCTCTCACAACAATAATCTCTCCAACAAAAAGATTACATACCCAATTTGGTCATTGTTGTTCTCTTTACAAATCAATCCCACCAGATCTCAAAAGATCAACTTTACTTCCACCCCAGAAGTTAGATATAAAAGATTAACACAACTTACATAAAAAAGACAGAATTTTTAAGCTTTTTCAGCTGCATATACTTTAAAACTATCCTCAACCCTCCCACCCAATAAACAAAAGAAACCAAAAAAACAATGAACAAATGAAACCACTCACCCTTTATTCAACAAAACAATCACAATAAAAATCCACTACTAAATTCAGCAACAAAAAACATAATGAAAATAAATCAAATTTAATTATGCTTAAAGTCCAATGCAAGTGATGAAGAAAAAAAGAAAGAAACAAGAAACTTACAAATTATAAAGAGATAATAACTTCAATGGGGTTATGGTGATTGAAGCTTTTGTTACATAAGAATGAAGCTTGAAAACAGTACTCTTGTTGTGAAGACAACAGAAAAATCATGTCTGTGTTTGCGCCATATTTTTTTTTGTTTCTTTTTTCTAAGATGAAGTTGTAATGTTTCTACACAGTGGACATTAATGTTGTTAACTCACACATAAAGATAATAAAGCTTCAATCTTTCTTTCTTTTTTTTTCTTTTTCTTTTCTTTAATTATAATTAAATCTCACAGCACACCACCGCTACCGTACATATACCATTGCCAACACCTTCCATTTTCATTGCTAACTAAAGTAGGTACTAAATCAAATCAAAGTGTTTTTTTTTTAATTATTATTATTATTATTATTATTTTAATTTGTGCCCCCACAAATTTCCACCTAAATAAATTAGTTAGTGTGATGAAGATGGTACACACATATTTAAAATAAAATGAAAATAATATGAGCTCAAATAAGATGTGCGGTAGTGACCGCCAATAATAAATTGATTTAAATGATAAATGGTTTGATTTTAGTAGGTTGTATTATTGTTTGTATAGCGAAATTTATATGAGGTATATATTTTTCTTGAAATATATTTGTATAAGAATAATACTCTCGTATTTTATGTATTTTTATTAACATAGTATACAAAATATATTTCTCAATCATATATTTATATCAGAAATGAATCTTGAAATATTCTAAATAAAAATATAAATTATAAATACTAATGATATCTTATTTTAAATATAAATTTAAAAATATTCAAATCATATAATTCTCAACAATATTTTATTAAGCAAATTATATTAAACTGTTAGTGAAACAAAAAAAAAACTTCAAAAAAGTAATTCTATTAAGTAAGTGATTATGAATTTGATTTATGTTTTTTGTGTGTAGAAAAAATTCGATGAAATCTTAATCTTAATGTTTCTAGAATGAAATAAATTTAAAGTATGAATGCTCTTTGACATCTTATTTTGGATATAAACCTCTAACCCTAATTTTTTATTATAAAAAAATAGTAAAAATTCATTTGACCTCTTATAATTTTCTAATAGCTCAATTTAGTTCATAACGAAAATAAAACTCAAATTGATTATCTATGCAATATACGTGGTGAGCATAGTTTAAATATTTCTTTTTTTTTTTTTATTGTAAAAAAATGGAAGATAAACAAATAAAGCAAATATGACTAGTACTACACAAAAGAAAAAGTAGTGGTGATTGGCTTGATTGGTTTTGTGGCTACAGTAAGAGGTTTGAACATATCATTGAAGAAATAATAATAATGTGCGGTATGTTAATGCTTTCACATAAAATGACAAAACAAGCTTTATGTGCGGTGTATGTTGGCCATGCATGGTTGAACCACAGAAAGTGATGAATATTATTGGAAGATATTTTAAATGTAACTTAATTGTTATTTTAGGTTCATGAATTTATTATTTTATTTTTCAAATTTTATTTGATTGAGATGCGGATAATTATCCCATACGAAATCTACTTTACTATTAGTGTTTGCGTAAAGTGGGCAAGAATATTTCGCCGTGAAGGAATGAAAGATTCTGTAGCAATTTTGTGGGAAAAAAAGTAGTAATATTACTTGGTTCTACGGAAGTTTATTAATTAATTGCGGTTTAATAGATTTTTTTATTCTTGTATGTTTGTTAATTTTTTATTTTATTCTCTGTATTTTGTTTTGTTTCAAATAAGTCTTTGAATGTACAATATTTTTTGATTTTAGTCCCTAAAGTCAAAATCCGCAAGAAAATTTGAAGGAAAATTTCCACGAAAACTGTAGATTTTCCTGCGGATTTTGACTTTAGGAACTAAAAAAAAAAAAACATTCAGGGACTTATTTACAACAAAACAAGACACAATGATTAAAATAAAAAATTCGCAAATATACATGGCCGAAGATCTATTAAGCCATTAATTGCTGAATCACTTAATTTATTCTAAACAAAATTTGGATAAGACATCTTTTTGTAAAAAAAAAAAAAAAACTTAAAATCTAAATTTAATAAGGGAGTCTATAAATAACGAACAAATTTATAGATTTATCAAAAGATGTTATAGACTCTTACAAATTACAATATAGTTAGTGTCATTTGTAGATAGGCACTCCACAGTCGATGGGTCATTCATTAGTTAGTGGTTAACTTAAATACTTAATGTGTGAGGAAGACATGCAACTACAATTTCATGAGCTATGAAAAATGTCTTCAATTTCATTGGGTGAGATATATTTGTATATTTGTTTATGTAGGTCGTTCTTATTCGTGAAAAAATAAAAATAGAGGTCGTTCTCTAATTATTTATCCAGCCCATGTTAGATACTTTATTATTACATTGTGTGAATTTCTACTCTTAAAATATTTATTTGTATATAAAAAAATATCAGTTTAAAAATAGTATTTATTTGTATATTTATTTGATGTATTTATATTTATTAATAAAATAAATATAATATAATATTTTGTCTTAAATTTATATATAAGAATTGTAATTTATGTGTCAATTTTCTGATTAAATTTAGAAATAACAACGTGCTTATATTATTATATTCATAATTATAAATTATTATTTTTTACAAAAGAAACTGTTTAAAGTTATTTTGTCATTTTATTGATAAATTTATGTTGATTTTTTATCCTAAAGATTTGGGCTATTTATGTGTGTGTATAATTTTTTGGGCTTATCAAACTTGTTGGGAGAATGCCAATAAATCCAAATTAAGAACTTTTCTTTTTGAAATAACATTCATCATGTATTTGTAAGGATATCAATTTGCATATGCTAATAGAGTTCTCAGTGAAGATTATCTGTTTGAAATTTTGAAATGGAGATTTTTCTCTGCTTTATGGGGATGGAAGTAAGGGTTTTTCAAAGACATTTCAGAGTGGAAATCAGGGAACTGTGGGAGTATCCTCCGCCATTCAAATTTTCTACATGTTTTTTAATAATTATTTTAAAAAAATAGTTAATACAATAGAAAACTAAGAGCCATTGTTACGGTAATCATATGTTATTTTATTGTTGCATTCACTACTCAACCCTAAAAAAATGTACCAAGTATATACACAATGTTCACACTATCTAGTACTCCTCTTATTTTATGCAAAATATGTTTTTATATATAAAAAAAATAAAAAATATATGTGGTTTTTTTTAAAGGAAGAAATAATAAGTTACTAGTGCCATGCTTTTGATAAAAAAAATATTAAATTTTTATTAATTTTCAATGTTTGTGGATCTCCATGAATACCATAGAAATTTGTGGAAAAGGGGATGTGAAAAAATATTTTTCCATGACAAAAATCGAGACAGAGAACAAATTTAGAGCGAAGAGCGAGGAAACATATTCTTCACACATTTCCTATCCGTTTACATCCCAATATTTGTTAGTAATTTAAAAAAAATATAAATTTAATCTCCGTATTACATTAATAATTTTTTATTTTTGTTAGCATTCTTCCTCTTATTATTATTATTATATGTGAAAGGTCTTTTTTCTTTTTATATTTTCTTATTGTTTATCACAATTCACAATCACAATAATAATCAAAATTTATAGTTCCTTTGTTTTTCTGCTTAGCCTATTATTAAGACAGTAATAAGACAATCCTTATCCACAATTATAAGAACCTTGACCTATGATTTGTTTCATTTTGGCAGCATATTATATATAAATAAATTACTATAATATGATTAAGACAACTAATGATTAGACAGGACATCACCATGCTAGTCACCACCACCACTTTATTGAATAAGAACAACAATAATAAAAAAAAATTTAAAAATTGCTTAACAAGAGAAAAAAAAACCATTTTGAAATTTGTTTGGAACCGGTAGAAAAGTAGAATGTAAACCTGACACTTTTCATTGCTATTTGCAAATTGTTCAACGATTTCAATCATGACATAGAAATAAGTATAATAGACTATCAATTAATGAGTTAAGTTTAACATAATCCTCTTTTGTCTTGCAGAAGATGTTCTCAGTAGAAGTATCTCTAAATTAGTAACTGAGGGCAAGTTATTTCAGATTAAAGGCACTAGAAACGTTCAAGTTCAATCTCATGCTTTCTATGCTGATGACATAATGATCTATTGTAAAGGCAATCTCTCTGGTCTACAGGCTCTTAAAGATCTTTTCACTACCTATGCTCTAGAATCTGGTCAGGTTATAAGCACTTCCAAATCTACCATTTTCTCTGGCTCTATCACTTCTGGCAGGTTGGCTTTGATTGTGCAACATCTTGGCTTCAAAGTTGGTTCCCTTCCTTTCAATTACTTGGGTGTTCCTATCTTCAAAGGGAAACCTAAAGCTTGTTATCTTCAACCTATTGCTGACAAGATCAAAAGCAGGCTCTCTTCTTGGAAAGCATCTCTTCTTTCTATTGCTGGTAGGGTTCAAATGGTTAGGTCTGTGGTTTATAGTATGATTGTTTATAGCATATCCCTCTATTCCTGGCCTGTCTCCTTGCTTAAAGACTTGGAAAGAGCTATTAGGAATTTTATTTGGAGTGGAGATGTGGATCAAAGAAAACTGGTCACTGTTTCTTGGAAAAAAGTTTGTCGCCCCTTCGCTCAAGGTGGATTAAATGTTAGATCCTTAATCAATCTCAACAAGGCTTCTAATCTTCTTCTGGGTTGGAAACTTCTCAACTCTCAAAGTTCCTGGGCCATTCTTCTTAGGGATCGTGTTCTTCGAAATAACAGTCACATCCACTATCACATTTTTTCTTCCATTTGGAGCAGTGTTAAAGAAGAGATGGCTGACATTAGGGGTAATTCCACTTGGCTTATTGGTAATGGTAATAATATCAACTTTTGGAATGATGATTGGTGGGGTAATTCCTTGGCTTCTCACTTTAATATTCCTCCCAATATTAGTTCTCTTCTTTCCTCCAGAGTTAGTGATTATGTGCACTTGGTGTATTCCGGAGGCTCTGGCTAATATTTTTCCAACTCTTGTTACTCTTGTGAATGAGATTCCCTTGCCTCTTGAACCGGACCAAGACGAGCTTCTCTGGAAGCTCACTGATGATGGCTGTCTTACTCTTAAGGAAGCCTATAGGTTTAAGTCCCATGCTTGGCAAATGCAATCTTGGGCTACTTACATTTGGAGTGTTGATATTCCCCCCAGCCAAGTCCCTGCTTGTCTGGAGATTAATGTTAGATAAATTGCCTACTGATGAGAATTTACGTAAACGTGGTTGTCACATTCCGTCAATATGCAACCTCTGTCACAGGTATGAAGAAACCTCATCTCATTTATTTTTTACTTGTGACTTTGCTGTGCACCTTTGGTCTTGGCTTGCAGGTTGCTTAGACACTACCCTTAACTTGGTTACTAAAGACAATATTTGGAAGTTGTGTGAGTCGGATTGGTCTCCTCAGTGCAAAGTTACACTAAATGCGGCCATTATCAATTTGATAAATATTATTTGGTATGCTAGAAACCAAATTCGCTACAACAACAATCTCATTACTGCGACTATGGCCATTGGTTTGATTCAAGCAGGCACCTTCTTGTCGGGCAACAATACTAGGAAAGTCTCTTCTAACTCGGTCAAGGATTTACTTTTTCTAAAAAAGTTTGATATTAACCTTCACTCCCCTAGACCTCCTTTGGTGAAAGAAATTATTTGGCACCCCCCCTTTACCTTCTTGGTTAAAATGCAACATAGATGGGGCTTCTCAAGGTAATCCTGGTGCTTCTTCTTGTGGGGGTGTCTTTCGTGACATGCATGCCAATTTTGTTTTCGCTTTTGCTGAACCTCTTGGGCAAGCTAACTCGTATTATGCTGAGCTTTGTGGGGCTATGCGTGCTATTGAAATTGCTTATAATAATAATTGGTCTCATCTCTGGTTGGAATCTGATTCATCTCTTGTAGTTGGTGCTTTTGGTAGAAGTGTTAACAATATTCCTTGGTCCTTGCGTACTCGGTGGAAAAATACGAAGACTATGCTTCATAAAGTCAATTGTATCGTCACTCATATTTGTAGAGAAGGCAACCAAGTTGCTGATGCTTTGGCAAACCATGGACTCTCTTTGATGGGATTTACTACTTGGTCTGATCCTCCTGATTTGGCTAAGGAGCTTTTACTTAGAAACAAAAATGGTTTACCTAATTTTCGTTATTGTGTTTCTTAGTAGGTTTATCCTCTTTAATTTTATCCTATATTGTATGATTTTGGAGCACTGCACTTTTTTTTCCTTCACCTGGTTTTTCCCTATGGGTTTTACAGGTAAGGTTTTTAACGAGGCAGTTGTCATTATTTCGCTCCTACTTGGGTTTTGGTCTAGTCCCCCCAAGTCTATTTGTAATCTTTCTTCTTTTTATCTATTAATATATGGGAGTTAGCTTGTTGATTAAGAGTTTGGAGGGGTGCCAACCTAGTTGGGATGTCTCTATTCCTTAATCTTGCTTTCTCTTTTGCTTAAAAAAAAAAAAAAAGACTTTTCTTAACTAATCGTTTCAATGGTAAAAGACACCGCACTTGATAAAAATGATTTTAGTTTGAATTCTACAACTGCAATCGAAAAAGAGTTAAAATTACTATATTAAAATTGGCATTCAAATCAGATTAGACCGTTAAGAAAGCAATACTAATAGTAAAAAAAAAAAAAAAACTTCTCATATAATATGAAACAAATGTGAAATTTTGGTTAAGAGAAATATTCATGTTCGACACACATCATGACATCAAATAATATTATCAATTAGTTTATTTAGTGATAGTTGTCCTCACAATTTTCACTATAATTTAGAACAGATAGATCAAACTGAATTTCACGTTCTGGACTTGGCCCCTCCCACTTTTAACAACAATTAAGAATAACTTATTGGTTTGTTGAATTCGTTATAAATACCGACAGACATGTGAACTTTTCTTCTTATGTCTGCTTCATGTGATGCGAGCACTGTTGTTGTTGCAACAGCTCAAAGAGCGTTGCTATTTACTACCAAGGGTGAAAAACTCTAATTAGGCAGTATTGGAGGAATATTTTGGTAAATTTGTAAGATCCACGAGAAAATAATAAATATGAATATTTTGATAAATTTGTAATATTATCTTTCGGACTGGTCCAAGATTCGACCCTAAGACTATGGGCCTAATAAGCTGCCTAACTCAGCTAAGAACCACCGATATCAAAACCGTATACCACAAAATAGAAAAAGAGGGTCATCCGTCTCACACGCCGAAAATGACTAAATCTTTTAACCGTTAATTACGTGTATGTTTGGTTCTGTGATGGTAAGAATTGATTTTGATAGAATTGATTCTGTAAAATTGATTTTGGCTAAAATTGATTTTAAGTTAAAGTGATTTATGTTTGGATATATTCATGCAAAAGTGAGTTGAACAAACAATTTGAATGTAAAAATCAATTCTAGAATCAGAAACTACGATTTCTAGCTTCAAGTAGAATTAATTCTCAAGGCAGAATTAATTTTACTTTTGAGAAACCAAACAACTTAGAATCAATTTTACACGTCCAGAATCAATTCTGACTACTTAATAATTGAAACCAAATATACAGTACATCCATGTGATACGTCACAACAATTTATTAAAGAGACCAACCACAATAATAAATATATACACTCTCATTATGAGATTTTTTTAGTTTTTGAAAACTCACTGACTTGAGCATTGAAATGTTTTTGTATGTACACCATCTCATTTCGATGAAGAGCAACTTAATTCGCACCATTGCATTGCTTGTGCTCTGATCATCAGCTCTTTGACAAATCAACCCTTACAAAAAGTGATTTATCTACAGAATTTTTTAGGGAGAAAAATAATGTGTCAAGTAATGTAGAGAATACCTCAAAGTCTAATATTAATAATTTTTCTAAAATTTATCCCACTTTAAAAACACTAACAAATAGTAGTTTAAAGACAACAAATAGTAAATTGGCTTTTAATTATTATATCTGGTGGATGAACTCATTTATTTGTTTTTACATATTGTAATTGTGTATCTTCTGTTTCACAATTTGTTTTAGTTTCATAAATTTATAAACTCTTCTAATTTTTTTGGCACATTTTGTATTGAAAAGATTCGTTTGGTTGACTTTATATATATATATTCATTTTAACTTGTTAAAAAAAACTAACAGAATACAAATTCTAAAATGTAAAAATAACAATTTTATTTCGTTAAAATCCGTGAATTTTACATCAACAATATATGTCTCTTAGATATACTATTATTACGCAGCCTAACTGCTAAGAATTACTTTTTGACAATATACCATTATCTATTCTATACAATATATAAAGAAAATGCCTCTTTTGATGCAGATTTTTTTATTGTCACTTTTACCCTTTACTTTATTTAAATATTTGTATTTATTGAAAAATAACTTCTACACAAAATTTATTTTCAGTTTACTTTTTTTTTAAAATAACTAAACACAACTAAAAAAGAAATTTAGTAGTTATCAATTAATTAACAAACATATTCTTATAAAAAAAAATTAACAAACATATTTTTATTGAAACTGCACAACGACATATATGTATATATATAAGGTACCCAATTTAAAATAAATCACTATTTACAATACCAAACACGGAACATTAACAAGTTTTTAGTAATTGATATATAAATATAAGGAAAATGCTAAACAGTGCACCCGGTGCACTAGTTAAGCAAGTTTTTATGGAAACTTTTTTTTGGAAATTGTGCATTCAATGCTTTGAAAGTATAAAAAATTGTCTTATCTATATTACTTTTGTCTTTTATTTCCATTTTTAGCATGCTTAACAAGTGCACTATTTATCATGACCGTAAATATAAATATGTCTAAAGTTTCTTGGGTCTTAAGATTTGTCTTGACCTTATAGAAACCAAGTATAATACTGTAATTTGTTTTTATAATAAACAGAATAGCTATCAAATTGTTGGCTACATGTTGTAACCAAAAAAAAAAAAAAATGTTGGCTACATGCTTACATATTGTCGGTGGACGGTGGGTGAGACTGTTTGAGCTGTCCATCGCTGGAATGGGGTATAAGAATTTTTGTAATCCAGCTAATAAATTCTATCATATCTATATTCTATATTTTAATAAAATCAAACACTCTGAAATTCTTTTACATGAAATCCAATCTAACACATCAATTTATGTGTATTCAATAATAATATGACATCTCATTAAAAACAATTAAATTTAAAATTAATGTGGAAAAAATTAATCTCCTTTGCTAAAAAAAACTAATTTTCTTAAATAAATTCGCACAACCAGTTAAAATCAATTCTCACAAAACCATAGCTGGTGGTTTTATCATTTACTTTGTTTGAGCCTTATATAATCTGTTTGTGATTATATTTCTGTATCTTTTTGTGACTCGTTGTAAACTTTGATAGTCTATCTTGGTACACCTTATGCTAAAGAGATTGCTTTTTTATATTATATCTATTTTGGCTTGTTCAAAAAAAATTCTCACAAAACCACACAAACCCCTTAAGCAAACTGTCACTAATCTTATTCAACCTTCATTGTAATTTACAACCCACCAAACTTCATAAGCCAAAAACAAAGTAGAATAATATTTTTTATTGGTATTACATACTAAGTGTATTTTATTGGTATTAGATAAAATTTCTGGGATAAAATGTCAAATTAAGCAACAATCAATGTTTATGTGAAAGTTTCTTGTATTCCATAAGAAAGGATATTAACTTTTATTTTTGACGCTTTTTTTTTAACTAAAGAAAGGAGATGAGTTTTTTTAGTAAAAATAAAGAAGATTAGTTGTTTCTACATTAATTTTAATTTTTTTTAATGAGGTATCATATTGCTATTGAATGTACATAAAATTATATGTTAGGTTCGACTTTATATAAGATTTTCTTCTGTTGAAAATATGTATATTGTAAAACTTGAAATTTATACTTACGTCGAAAATTGCAGGCATACAATCAATGTTTTAAAAACCGATCGCTTTTGTTTCTGAAAAAAAAAAGCTCAATCATCAATTAATCATTAGTTGAATAATTGAACTATGACTAAATGCATTTAAATTTTTTTAAATACAATTATGTCATTTAAGTTTTTTTAAGTTAACAAATATATTTTTTAAATTTCTAACTTATTGCACCGTCACATTTCTAGTTAATATCCTTCGACATGTGTCTTTTTCATCAAAATATCCACTATGGTGGAAATCAACACAAGATAATTGAAAAGGATAATGTTACAACAAGTTTTTGTAACAGAATAATTGGAAGGGTAACAATACAACATGTTAGAAATTTGATCTATTTAATTTTGCTATATATTTTTTTTTTATTTGAAACAACTAAAAAGTCAAATTTAATAAACATTCTTTTAGTTTGCACAAGATGTGCACAATCCAAAGAAGTTAGAGTTGTCAATTTCACAAATAGAGATTAAAAAAAAGCATGCGGAAATAACATCATACAACCATATCTATATCCTCTAATTATAAGAATTAAAACACTCGTAATCCCAGACAAGTCGAAAGATTTAAAGACCATCGAGTAAAATCACTCTCAAACTCTTTAACCTTCACTTTAAACCACTACAAATATGAACCTTTATTTATTCAAGTACAAGGTCACCATCAAATAATGTTATTAACGAAGAAACAAACAATCATTCCAAACTTTTCAAATCATCCAAATTATCGTCAACCAAATAATACGAAAGTTATTTTTACACTTCAAATATCGAACTTGTAGACCTTTAAATTGAAGAGCATGTGAGAGTACGTTTTTATGAAGATCCCTATGCACTCATAACCAATTAAGAACACCGCACCACAACTTATGAGAACGTTCACAATCGAAGAAGAGATACACTAAGGATTCACAATTATCACACGCAAGAATCCAATTTTGAACATCACCATTTATTATACTTCTTATGAAAATATTATCTCTTGCCAAAATTCTATTTGTCAAGAAGCGCCAAATAAAAATAGACACTTTCAAAAAAAAATTATATTAAAAAAAAACATGTTTGAATTTTGATATATTTGCACATGTTATAAAAAATATTTTTAGATTTTTTAAAGAAGCACAAGAAGTAGGACACAAAATGAAATAGTCTTGCTATTATTCAATTATTCAAAATGAAAAGGAGTTTCATTTTCCTCAAGTAAGATAAGATAAAATTACTGTAAATGTTTCATTAAATGGTAAAAAGACTATTTTTATCAGCAAAAATAGACATGTTTTGTATTTGATAGATACTGGACTCAATAGTAATTAGATAATTAGATTAACCGTAATGCATTACATTTTTAAAAAAATTTAAAATTTAGACGAGTTGATTTAACCGGTTGAACTACGAACTGATAATCTGATTGATTAAATGTTACCGAATTTGCAATTAGATTAGAGAAAATTGACGTGATCTAACCGGGTTGCTGGTCGAACCAACGAACCATTTAAAAAAAATTGCTTTTTAAATTAATTGAGTTTCTAATGTATTTGGACTATATTTTAGATTTATCGAGTCTTACTTTTCGCCATCCCAAAAGAAAAATCTTAAGATACATAATAATACATTAATATTACTATGCTTCCGAACGTTACATTTACATTTTAATAAAATCCCCACTCTTCACTTCAATTCAACACAAACTCACTTTTGAAAACTAGCCGTTACATAACGTTATCGTTCTCACTCTGTCTCTCAAACACCATCCAAATCCATGGCTACCACACCTTCTCCTCTTCCTCACATCAAACACGCTGTTAACTCTTCTTCTCCTCAGTTTTCTCCATCTTCTGATAAACAATTCTGGAGTACTCTCCGTTGTAGAATCGATTCCCTTCTCGATAATCGTCAACCCAAAATTGCAGCTTCTCATCATCCATCTACTTCTATAGATCAAATCTGTTTGGTTAGTATAGTAATTAATTATTGTCTAATTAGATTAGTTAAACTTCAATCAAATTATTAGGTTACTGAACTTCGTTTTTAATTTTGTTGTTACAGAATGAACGAGGAAATCGATTGAAGGAAGATTCGTTGTTACTCATCAGAGGGTTTGATTCTGTTTCTCATACACTCTCTCTTTTGTCTAATAATTTGGACAATGCCTTACAGGTATTATAAATACTCCTATTAATACTAATACTAATTATTATTATTATTAATTAGTCTTGTGTTATCCGATTAATTCATGTTTTAGTTATTATTAATAATAGTACTATACTACAATCTTGTGGAGAAATAAAGTGTGTTAGTTTTTTTGAGTTTGCAAGAGAAATCTGCAACATTAGATTAGATTAAATGTAGCAGAATATTGAAATTTATTGTAAATTAGATTTATTTTGTATAGTATAATTAAATGTTGAAGATTTGCTTTGAATTTTTCTACAGGGTGCTAGAGAATTGGGGAATCCACCCACATTAACTGATATATTCAAAAGCACAATTGTTGAGTCAGAAAAGAAAGAACAAGAGGATGATTCAGGAGAGTCAAAGCAAGGAGTGAAAAGGAAAATTGATGAATCCTATGAAGATAATGTCATAGAGTCACAAACTGAAAATGGAGGAAAATTGCATGATAAGCATATCAAGAAAGCAAGAAATGTTGGTTTTTTTGTTTTTTGTTTTTTTACTTCTCTTATTAATCAGTTTGTATTAGACTATTAGTTAGTGTTTGTGGCTAATTGTAACTTATTGGTAATTTTTTTCAGCTTGCAGTTTCAATGGCAAGCAAAACAGCTTCACTTGCAAGAGAGTTGAAGTCTCTTAAATCAGATTTATGTTTTATGCAAGAAAGATGTGGTCTGCTTGAAGAGGAGAATAGAAGATTGCGCGATGGATTTGCTAAAGGAGTTAGGCCTGAGGAAGATGATCTGGTAAGGAATTTTATCAATCTTAGTCGTACTAGATTACTAGACATGTAGGCTGATGCGTGGACACCGATAATAATTTAACAAAATGGAAGTAATTGAATGTAACGACATATTTCAGTGTCTAAACCGACATGTGCTGTTGGACAACAGACAGCAGACACGACTTCAATTTGAAGTGTCTGCGCGCTATATATCATTTTGTATTGTTTAGAATTTCATTGATTTTAGGAGCCGAGTTGTTCAAGTTATACTAATCTTGTGTGATGGTGTAGGTGAGGCTTCAGCTGGAAGCACTTCTTGGAGAGAAGGCAAGACTAGCCAATGAAAATGCAAATCTGATGAGAGAAAACCAATGCCTTCACCAGCTGGTGGAGTACCATCAACATAATTCAGAAGACCTCTCCGAGTCATACGAGAATGTCATCCAAGGAATGTGTTTGGACTTCTCATCACCCCCACGGACAATTTCTGAAGAAGAGACAAGGGATGAGGATGGTGATGATGACGACACAAATAGAGAAGAGCTATGAAAACCGAGGAACCGTCTTTAGTAAATCATTTGTATAAGTTTTCTGCAGAACCTTTGAGGATGGAGAAGAACCATCTCTTCTTGTAAAACAAAATTTTAAGCACCATTATAACACCAGCTGTAATGATGTTTCAAATATTCTTTGTATTTCCGCAGATAATAATGATCTTGTTATCTAACACCCTAAAATATTAATTTATCCTTCTAATAATAATGTGATAATCTCGTTGCGTTTTATTAATGATCAAATCAGCAATACAAAGGGGAGCAATATCAAAGATACACTAAATTTGAAACAATAGGGAGACATACAATAGGGTAGGGAAAAGGAAGGAGATGGAAGGGTACAGTTTCACTTTCTTTGGATGTCATGAATTGAAGAGGAAATGGAAAATGAATTTTAAGAATAGTGATTTTAGTGAATTCATATTCTTCCATGAACGAACAACTGGTCGCTTTCTTTGGATGTCATGAATTGAAGAGGAAAATGAAGTTTAAGAAGAATGATTTTCAGTGAATTTGTTTTCTTCCAAAAAAAAATAAACAAATGATGAAGGAACACAGTCTTCTCAACTGGGTTGCAGGAGATTTCAAGGACAAGGCATTCAGGATGAAACTATCAACAATGAAGTTGACAACAGAAGATTTGATGTTGGATAGATGAGGTTGAAGGAGAGGTAGGGAATTGGGATCCTCTCTATTTCTTTTATTGGGACACAAGACAGAATAATAGACTTTGATGGAATAGGTCTCATCAAGGAGGATAATGAGGATTTTAAAAATAGCTTTGATAGGGATCAACAAATTAATTTGTATCTATCTATCTATCTCAATTTAAAATTTCTTTTGTAAAAGTTGTTGAAAAACCAACAATGAATGGTGATTTTAGATGAATGTTACCATGTCATAATGGAGGTAGAGACAACTATTGTTAAAAGGGAGTATTTACTAGTGAAAAGGATGGAATGAGTTTTGGAGAGGAGAGGGAAAGGTTAAAGAAATAAAATTTTACCCCTTGGTTGGTGCTTTTGAAAGAGAGTGAAATGACTTAAAAATCTAAGCAAGTTCCCCGAAGTCATCTTCCAAATGACGAAGATAAGGAAGGGAGTTGTCTTCCTCCTCCTTCGCCCTCTCATAACTCGCAAACAAAGGGTTTTGTGCTGAAGGAGGAGCAAATAAAATGCCAACAGATACAATAAGCCTCCTCACCCTTCCCCTATAAAAATATATTTCCAAACAACGCATAGTATATACTATATGTTAGATTTGAGAGCATGCACCAACAAAAATGAGAGGAACATTAGAACCACAGACAAACATCATGTTAAACTTAAAGCAACAGAAATTGATACAAAAGCAAGTTCAAATAGTTAGGCGCAAGTTCTAGGCCAAGCAGGTGTCTTAGTTTGTAATATGATACAGAAAAAGAAGTTATGCAGCATTAGCTTTTTTGTTCATCAGCCTTCAATTCTCTTTCTTTTAGCTGCAGAAGTTGAATACTCTGTCGATTTCTTGAGTCGCAGCTTCAGCGGTTTTTGCCAAATTTGAAAACCGTAGAAGTTTAATTGATAAAAACAAAACTGTATCTGTTAATTACTTGATCATTTAATTGTGCTCCATAAAGGACATTTAATTGGACAATGCTTATGACACTTGTGTAAACCAGAAGTTTTACTGAGATTTGGAAGCAACATAGGCTTCTAAGCAATGATAACAAGGTTTGGTTTTAGTTTGATCAAGAAATTTGACATGTTTAAGGACCTATAAATCTGCTTCAACATGGCCACTTCTCTTCTTTGAAACTCTTGTGCAATAGAAATTCATGATCTTGGTACAATTGGAAAGTGGGCATGGCATACTACAACTTTGTCTTTGATGTTTGAACACGTGAGCTGAATACTCTTGGATCATATATAAAACTGCCCATCAAAAGTCCAAATTATCACTGAAAAACACTTGGAAAAAATTTCTGGCCATTTTTATAACTTTGAAACCTCAACTTTGGAACTTCGTAACTTTCAATTCCCACGAGCTTTTGGTTCAATCTTTCCACAATAATGAAGTATGAAAAGTAATCTTTAAGTACATCCCTCTAGCATGAAAAATGAATGCTTCGATTGATCACAAATTGGCCATAAAGTCATGCACTTGGTAAGGTCAAAACTCTTGGAAAAAATTCAAGTGTCAGGATTTTTCAACAACTTGAAAACATCAATTTTGGCCATCAATTTTAAGCACTTTAATGATCCTTTTGACCTCAAATCTTTTCACCATGTTGAAGTTTTCCATGAGATCTTGAGATAGAGCCCCTGTGTACAAAATTTAGTGACTTGAGGAAGAAGTTACAACCATGACAAATCACCTCCATGAACATGAATTCTTGGTACTTAGAAAAACCCAAATCATAAGCAAATATGTGATCCCATACCTTATGTGCATGATTGTGAGGTTGTTGACCTATTGGAAAAATGTAGATGAATTTGAAGCATAAGTCAATTATGATTGAAATCAATAGGGCAAATTTTGTGCTGCAACACAATCCTTTAATCAACATGCAGTCTTCTTGATTGTGTTTGTAACAATCTTCTGAAAGATTTGCGCGCATAACATAATATAATATTATCGTCTTCTATCCTGGACATGTTGATAATGTTGGGCAGGATGTCTTACTTGGAGTGAGACATCTTATCCAACATGTTGCACTTAATACATTAAGTTGTTTTAGCATAATGGAGCCAATCATGGGAACTACAATAATAAAATTTTGTTACGTTAAAATTTTGTAACATCTTATTCAATAGTGATTGACGCTGAATTTGATAGGAAGGACCACAGTTTGATTTCCCCTAACTGCAATTGGAAGAGAGCTAAAATCACTTGATATCAGAACTGACCGCGAAGCATATTAAACTGGTGGTGAAACTTTGTAACCTTTTCATCAATTAATGGTAAAAATTAGTATGGGTACAAAATACTTACTATAATAAATGAGGGGTGAAATTAAAGTATGCCACTCAATTTATAATTCTTCTAATAAATTGTTTAACGAGTAGTTACTATATACTAGTGCACACATCATCATCATCATCATCAGATTCATAATCATAATAATACTAAGGAAAATGCTAAACAGTGTCCTCGGGACACTAGTTAAGCTTACTAATAAAGAAACTTTTTATTGTAATTTGTACATTCAATACCTCAAAATTGTAAAAAATCAATTTTTGAACATTAATTTTTTTTTTGATATGCTTAATAAGTGTCCCAAAAATACTGTATAGCATAACCCTAGTACTAATAGCACACATCATGGTTTCAAATTAATTTCCAGCTATGTAAGACCTTTTATGGTAACTTTATCTATTTGATCCGAAGCACACAATGAGTTATGGCCTCTCTTTCTCGTGTTTTATTTTTATAACAAATAATTTACTATAATTTATCTTTTTCTTTAACCATTTTGATGACATGATAAGTTTTTTTAATAAGCTAAATTAGCACATTCAAATTGGCACCGATAAAAATCGAACTTAAGAAAAACACACTTCCAAATCTCGAGATAATACCACTAGATCAACCCAAATGGGTTGATGACATGGAAAGTTAAGTAAGGTAGATATGTAGATTATTCAAAAAAAAAAAAGGTAGATATGCATGATTAAAATAAGGGTCATGTTAACTTGTGCCCTAAGGGCACATGTTAAGCTACTTAAAAATAGAAGTATAACATTTAATGATACAAAAAATTTAATGCTTAGAGAATGTAATACACCACAAGTTCAATAAATTTTTTCCATATTTATCTCCTTACCATATGCCCTTAAGGGCACAAGTTATAGGGGAGTAGTTAGAAAATTAAAACCTCATTTTCTACGTATCATAGTATAGAGACGAACATACATATATATATATATATATATATATATAGGTTAATCATAATATAGAGGCTATTCATAATATAGAAAATTGTACAAACGAACAACATGATGAAAAATTTGTTTGTACTTGTAATTTATATTTTGGATTTGATCCTGCTTACTTACTGGCACTGCCGCTTATTTTTATGGTATTAAATATAATTTTATTCTTTGTTTTTTTTTTTTATATTGAAAATATGATGTATTATTTTGGCTTAATTCATACTTTCGTCTCTTATATTTATTTTAGCTCTCAATTTGATCCCTTATATTTTAAAATACTCACGTTAGTCCCTTATGTTTTGAACGTTACTATTAAATGGTCTCTTCCGTCAAAAAAAATTTAAACGTCGTTAATTTTGGCCACGTGTTAGACGGAAACGGGCTTAATTCATATTTTGGTCCCTTATGTTTATTTTAGCTCTCAATTTGTTCCCTTATGTTTTAAAACACTCACATTAGTCCCTTATATTTTGAACGTTACTATTAAATGGTCCCTTCCGTAAAAAAATTTTAAACATCGTTAATTTTGACCACGTGTTAGACGGAATGGACATTTTTTACACAGTCACCCTGCCATATCATTAATTGGATTTAAAAAAAAAATTAAAAAACTAAATTAACTTAATAAGAATTGGGGTGAATGAAAATTAGGGAGAAGTACAAAAGGTTTTCACTGAAAGAAAATTTCATTTGAAACTTAAAAACCTCTCTCTACTTGTCACTGGTCTCTCTTTCACTCTCAACTGTGTTCATGCATAAACGAAACCCAGAATCCGGCGCGGTGGTCGCCGAGCCAGACGGATTCTGGGTTTCATTTAGTTTTGTAATTTTTTTTTTTAAAATCCAATTAATGATATGGCAGGATGACTGCGTAAAAAATGTTCATTCCGTCTAACACGTGGCCAAAATTAACGACGTTTAAATTTTTTTTGACGGAAGGGACCATTTAATAGTAACGTTCAAAACATAAGGGACTAACGTGAGTGTTTTAAAACATAAGGGACCAAATTGAGAGCTAAAATAAACATAAGGGACCAAAATATGAATTAAGCCCGTTTCTGTCTAACACGTGGCCGAAATTAACGACGTTTAATTTTTTTTTTACGGAAGGGACCATTTAATAGTAACGTTCAAAACATAAGGGACTAACGTGAGTGTTTTAAAACATAAGAGACCAAATTGAGAACTAAAATAAACATAAGGGACCAAAGTATGAATTAAGCATATTATTTTTTATAGGCTAAATTGCAGTTTTGGTCCCCCAAGTTTCTTAATTGTGCGATTTTGGTCCCCCAAGTTTTAAACGAACAATTTTAACTCTCTAAGCTTCACAATTGTGCGATTTTGGTCCCCCAAGTTTCAAACGAGCGATTTTAACTCTATAAGTTTCACAATTGCTCGATTTTGGCCCCTAAATTTACCCTCTTTTGCATTTGGTAGTCCCTGTTTGATTTTTTTTACTAAAAAATTGCTTATGTGGCATTTAAAAATAAAATAATTTTTTAAAAAATAAATAAAATATGTTTTTAAAATTAAAAAAATATTATAAATAGTAATATTTGTATTTATAAAAATGTATTACAGTAAAAATCATTTTTTAATAAAAGGTTTAATAATTTTTAACTTTTTTAAAAAAAAAATAGTTTACTAATTTTTTGAAAAATAGTTCATAAAAAAATATATTACTTTTTTGTTATAACAAAATTACTTTATAAATAAATAACATAATTACATATAATAAAAAATATTTTATAAGTTGTTTTTTTAAAAAACACAATTTGTAATTTGTTTAAAAAAATAGAAAAAATGTATATTTAGAGCATCCACAATGGAGCTACCCATTTTTGAGTACTTAACCGAGTCTCACGTGTACACATCACTAATTTTTAATTTTTTAATAATAGTACTTAATAAGTATTTAACCCCTCTAACCCAGCATCTCTTAAAAAATTTTAAATGGGTCCCACTAATAACTCTACATCTCAATAATAACACTACATTAATATAAATGGGTCCCACAAACACATATATGTACCAATGCTTAAATAAGAAGTAGTACCTATTAAGTACTCAAATATACTTTGCTCCAATGGTAGTACTTAATAAGTACCGATTCTTATAAGAATAGGTACTACCATTGGAGATGGTCTTAGTTTTAAAATGCCACATAAGTAATTTTTAATCAAAAAAAAATAAAAGAGGGCTAGCAAATGCAAAAGGGGGTAAACTTGGGGGTCCAAAATCGAGCAATTGTAAAACTTAGGGGGTTAAAATCGCTCGTTTGAAACTTGGGGGACCAAACTCGCACAATTATGAAACTTAGAGGATTAAAATCGTTCGTTTGAAACTTGGGGGACCAAAATCGCACAATTAAAAAAATTGGGGAGCCAAAACTGCAATTTAGCCTTCTTTATAATGTGTTCTACTTTGCTTTTGAACAGATAAAAAAGACTTTGAAGAAAATGCATCATCAAATAATATATGTCGTGAGCGTTCTAAATATATTGGTTTTAATGTTCTCCAAATACTCTAATTATGAGAGTTACTAATATTTTAATTATTTGTTGTACAGGTAAAGAGACTATTTCGTCCAATGATTGTTCTGAAATTGCAAGAAAGTCTTTCAATATGGTTTCGAGTGGTGGATCTTGCAATCGAGTGAGTCAACCTTGGGTTTATGGTGGATGTTGCAGTCGTGTGAGTGAAACTTGGGATGATGATGGTCTTCCGACTGACATTGACTGGAGACAGAGGGGAGCCATCAATGATGTGATGGGCCAATTGGATTGTGGTACCCTTTTCTAAAAATATTAATCAACAAACTAATTTTTTTTCTTAATTTTATAATACTAATTAAATAAACGGTCATGCTAAGTGCCATGAGGACAATAGTTAATGATATTAGTTAAAGATAACAAAAATAAAAACAAAAGTAAATTTTTGTGTAGAAAATATTCTTTTAATTTCAAAACATTGAATACACTATTTTCAAAATTATATTATTGTTTCCTTAATTAGTATCCCTAGTACACTGGTTAACATTTCTCTTAATTAATTAAATTATTTAATTTGTAGATAGTTGTTGGGCTTTTTCGACTGTGACTTTAGAAATATATTTGTATTTTATTTTGTCTAGTTTTATAATTTATAACAACACTTAACATTTCTGAAGAAAAAAAAAAAAACATAAAAAAACTTAACATTATTACTAGGATTCTTATTGATAATCCTCCTAATTGTATAGTTTTAAATGTGGAGTTGGGTTGATAACCATTGGAGACTCCCCATAGTTTTAGAAATATTTTTTGTGTTGGTAATGAATTTATTCCACTGATCAAAATTGTTGTTGAATCTCCCCTTTTAAGAATGCGGAAGGACTCCCAGCCACTTCAAAGTCTCTTTCCAAACAACCGATAACATCGGGCAATTGAAGCATATATGATTTTCATTTTCTTCACTGCCACAACCTCCAAGGGGTGTAAAGAAGGTTTTGTAGACGAAGCATTTAAATATATAGTTAAACATAAGGGTTTAGCGTTGCTCGACTGTTATCCTTACACTGGAAAAAAGGAAAAATGTTGTTGCGCTGGAATGTACCATTATGGAAGAATTAACAACTATGCGAAATGTAAAGGTGAAAAAACCTCCAAATGGCTGTATCAAAACAACCAGTATCAGTTGTACTGGTTCTAAGCAAGGCCTTTGAAGACTATAAAGATGGTGTATTTGAAGGACCGTGTGAAGTTAAACACATAGATAAGATGAACAAATGACATGTTGTTAATGTAATTGGGTATGGCACAGACGAAGATGAAAATGAATACTGAATTTTAAAAAAATTTCGGGGAAAGAAATGGGGTGAAGGTGGATACATAGAATGAAGAGGAATGTTGGTCTTTGTGGTATTGGAAAGTTTAGTTTTATCCCATACTTGACACTACCATTTGAACAAAACTGTGTAAATGTTTAAAAACAAAAATCTTATTAAATAATAAAAAAATCCATTTATTATCAAAAATTCCTTTTGAATCCTTTATTACAAAAAACAATCCTTTTTTTTTTTCCTTCGGTTCATACTTCATAATAATCGGGAAAAAAAATCCTCTTTCAAAACCCTAAACTTCTTTTTCTATATTACACAATTTTTATTTGTTTTGTTCTCAAATCGTATTTTATTTGTTTTCTGTCAAATGGATCATAATATGTCCGGTAATAATATTTATGATTACATGAGTTTGTTCCAAACCAATCTCCTAGTGGTAATATTTCCAAAATCATTCTTATTTTATTTATTCATCACCACCACCCAATACCACTTTGGTTTAAGTTCCTCGAGTGCTGCAATTATCAACTAAAAGTGATCTAGAAAATATTAATAGGTTTGATGAAGAAGCACGTACTTCTCAGAAAAAAAATCATGTTCCTTTCTCGTCACAAGAAAATACATTTGGGAGCGTTTCAGACAAGAGAATAATCAAAATTAATTATTATATTTTTTATTATATAGTTTCCGTCATATTTATGTATTTTTCACCATTTTTTATTTATTGTTTTGCATTTCTCATTATATATAATTATTAATTAATTTATCTACAAATTTGTTAAATTAAATTTTTTTTTTTGACCAAGTTAAAAAAAAAATATAGAAGGGACCACTTGTTAATAATGTATGATACTCAAAAAAAGTATCACCACCGGAGCAAAATATGTACGAATTGCATAAGTACTACTTGGCATTGTAGGGACCGCTTGTTAATAATATATGATACTCAAAGTGGTATCACAATTGGAGATGCTCTGAGTAACCGTTCCTTAAATTTTACTGTCGTTGGAGAGAGTATATTAGGCGTTGTTTGATTCTTATTTTTAAGTAAAGTTGTTCGTGCAAGTAACTTTCAGATTTTGAATCTTAAATTAAAATAAACATTATTTCTCTTTTATTCATCACTTTTCATCACCAGAAACAACCAAAACTAGGAAAAAATAACTGAATCAAATGATAAGTTAGAAGCTTAAGACAATTCTTTAAACATTTTTTATTATCGTAACTCTTAGATCTTAAGACGATTCTTTAAACAACTTTTATCATCGTCTCAAGTAAAATGACAATGATAAAATTGAAAGAAAAATGATAAGTTATAAGCTTTAAGTTATAAATTATTAAATTATCTTATCAAATAAGTTGTGATATAGTCAAAATAAAACTGAGCGATCACTTTGCTTGTGATATGATTGATATTGAAATATCTAAACAATTGCACGGTTTATTGTTGTAGAAAGTGAAAGACATGCCTTATATTCTATATGCAGTCTCATGTGAACCTTGACAAAGAAACAAGGGTAATCTCTATAGAGAAGACTAAAATAGGATGCAAAATGAGTATCACATTGAAGATCAAGCTAATCAGGATAATCATGAGCATGAACATGTTGATGATCACGCTCAAGGTACTCCATATGTAGTTCATGAACATGACATTTACCTAGGTTGTGAGTGTTTAAAAATTGTGGAATATATTGTTTTGATGAATGTCAATAGTTGAATTCCAAACGTTGTTGTCCAACATGACTTGCACAAGGTCAATACAAATTGGGCCAACTTGTTGGAGAATGAGAAAATTGCTATCTAGGCCCCCTTACTCTCAGGCCCTCCTAAAATCTCAAAATACATCTGAGGTATTGGTAAAAAAATTCGTCGTCTACTTAACAAAATTCGTCGTTGGCACAATATTTTGTCAGGTAGACAACGAAATATAGGAATAAAGATAATGTCACAAGATTTCGTCGAGTAGACAACAAACTATACATACCAAACTTACTTAGATACTCAAATAGAACTTCCATTGCAATCTCTTCCTTATCAATTTATTTATTTATTTTGAATTACCATAATATAAATATAAAATTTTCAATACCGTTTAACGATTACTAACTCTGTAAAAAAACTTCAATATGCAAATAAAGTAAATTCTCTCTTTCCAATCAAATATTTTCTTACACACTTCATTGTTGCTTATATTCCAAAGCAGCTAACGGAAACATCTCATCATGTAACACTAGTCAAAAGAGGATTATATAAAATTCAAATACGTATTGTGTACAAATATCTTGAAATAGACTATGAGAAATGGCTCTTACATAAATAATGAAGTACATTCCCCAAATTAGTAAAATTGTTTAATGAGATGAACGAATCTAAGGGTGATCATAAACCACGTAGTATTTCATTTGTCCTACGTTAGCTCCTTGTCCACACAAAGTAAAGACATGAGATCTAGTTGAGCAAACTTATAACGAATCAAGCACAAATGCTGGGGTGTAATTGGATTGGTTTGGATCGGTTTTTGATGAATCTAAAGTCCGAACCAATGTATACTCGATTGGTTCGGTTTGGATCGGTTTGTCCTGTTTTTGAAAAATGAAACCGAACCAAACTAATCAGTTTGGATCGGATACTTTGATTGGTTTTGTAATGCTTTTTTTTTGCAATATTTTTCCTGCTATTATTTTTTATCCGATATCCTGTTATAATTTTATTTAATTACACATAACACTTATGTAATAAGTTATCAGCATACACCGTACTTTAATTGGTTTTTAAACACATTTTAATTCAAACAAAGTTGACAAAATACAATCCATAGATGAAGTTCACTATATATATATATATATATATATATATATATATATATATATATATATTAGAATATAGAACATTGAGTTTATTTTTAATTTGAATATTGAAACGGTATATGCATAGGTAGAATTTAGAACATTAAATAAATATATATATATATATATATATATATATATATATATATATATATATATATATATATATATATATATATATATATATATATATATATATGGTTAATAATATACCTATTGGTTCGGTTCATTGGTTTTTAAAAATTGAATCCGAGAACCGAACCAAACCACGTCGGTTTTTAATTGGTTCGGTTCGGTTTTGAATCCGAACCATAAACATCGGTTTGTTTTTCGGTTTCGATTGGTTTGGATTGTCGGTTTAATTGGATTTTTTTGATCCGCTTACACCCCTACGAATGCACACAGTCCATATTGGGGTCAGCTGACGGACCAGGATTCAGTGCATTCAAAATGTTCCCTGCAGTCATGCAGTTGTCATCATGGCCGTCCGATTTAAATACCTATTTGATCAGACAGACAGAAATGCAATGAATGCATGACTGCACATAAAATCAACTTCACTTAATCCATTTCCGTCAGCTGACCCCACGCCTCTTTGATTAAGTACTAGCGTAAGGAGTAAGGACCCGTACAATGCACGATGCTTTCGATGTTTTTAACTTTTTTTTATTTATTATTTATTTAATTTTTGGCCTGGTCAGAACTAGTTTCACAAAACACCGATTTTAAGAAAGTTGGTTTTGTATTAAATTGGTTGATAAATTATGTTGATTTTCCATATTTACTCTTAGTAATGACTTTCCTATAATTAATAGAGTACCCGCTTACAAAAAAGAATTAAATGTTATTAAAAAAAAATATGTAATTTTGGAAAAACATAATTAATGTAATTGATAATTGCAAAAGGGTAGAGAGAGAGAGAGAGAGAGAGAGAGAGAGAGAGAGAGAGAGAGAGAGAGAGAGAGAGAGAGAGAGAGAGAAGAAATAATTTTTTCATACTCGTATCCGCCCGTATGTAATCATTCATGACCGATTTTTCAGAATTGTTGACTTGAAATCCGACTCGCACTTGACCGAATACTTCCATGTGTTGTCGGTTATGTCGATTTTTGGTCGAGTTGCGGATCGATGCTCAGCTCTAATTTCAACCACGCATGTATTCTGGCAAAGGAAAGATATAACAATAACAAAGTATTCGTGATGCATTCGTGAAATTGAATTCATAAGCATTTGTGATGCATTCATAAATAACGAGTCATACTAACCAATGCTTTCAAGCATTAGTTAATAATATATAAAAAAGTTAAGTTTTATATTAAAAATAACACTTTTCATACTTTATAAACATTGACTACGCAAATTACAATATATTTTTACTTTATAAAATGATCTTAACTAGTGCGAGAGACATCATTTGCATTTGCCATAAAATAACTCATGCATTTTACTTACAATAATAACTAGAAGAAATTTTAAATTATATATATATATTTAAATATGTCATATAAAATATGTTTTTAAATAGATTAATTAGTCATGTTAGACTTTTGAGAGGTCAAATTGATGCCTACCAAATAAATCCATGACAAACTAAATATGAAACTTAAGCATTACTATATTTTTTTAATAAATCAAATTAAGATATTTTAAAGCCTAACTTTGTTCTACTCATGCCGCCCCTAACATGGAACATGTTTGGAGCAAACGTAAATAGCTCCAAAAGGATTTGGATCCTCTCCAATTTTCTTTCTAATATTTTCTCTTCAATGTGATTTTAACCATTCATTTGCTTATTTTTTCTCTCTTCTTAAGTATTATTTTATTTTTTATAATTTAACAACCATTGAATTAATAAAATGAGAGAAGTCATTGGAGAGAAAATTGAAGAGGATCCAAATCCCTCCAAAAGTGAGTGCCTTGTCTGGCCCTGAATTCTTTGGTACATCCGCAGCACTATGGTTGCGTCTTTCACGATGTCAATTTTGCTTTGTAGAAACCAAAAACGGTTTGGTTTTGTGTTCACAATCTTCAGAGTATTGGAAACTTCAGAGTCATAAATTTTCCCCTGCAGAAAACGGTTAAGAAAACAGCTTGCAGTTCTAAACCTCTAATTTACTAGACACAATGCCCGTGCGTTCGCACGGGACATATGTATTTATCTAAAAATAAATAAATAATTATTTGGTATTTTTAATTGGTATTGCACTTATGACTATCTTTAACAAAACAATAAATAAATTGTTTTGAAATTTGATACTAATACTAATTTCTAATCCTTCGATCTTGCATTTTTAATACTATATTTTGTTGGAAAATTATATAGTAGTCCATTACATGAAGTGATATGAAGAATCTAAATAACATGGTGCAGCATAGCTATGTCAATTAGTTTGTTCATATTGATGTAGTAATTTCTATGTTTTCATTTCTTTTTTCTTTCTATGTTTCAAGATATGTGACATACGGGTAATACGGAAAACTTCTTTATAAACAACATTTACAGTTTCATCCGTATCTTCTTTTTCGTCGGTTATTAATATTAGATTTGGCTTGACACGGAGAATCATAACTAAAATACGCTTTTTTCTTCTCCGGGAATTAAATCCAAAGCATAATCATTTATTGCATCAACAATTGTATTTTTAGGAGCTAATATAGCTTTAATTAGTTATTTTATAAAGAATTTTAAAAAGTTCCATATAAAAACTGATTGAATTTTATAAGCAATGAAACAAATTGAATTTATAGTATAAAAAGAAAAATCGAAGATATGATAAAAAAATTGCAATGCCACAAAAAAATTTCAAAAATAAGAAAAAAAAATAGAATATCATTCGTCACAACCAAAATATTTAAAAAATGTAGTTCAGGTACATCAAACAACAATAATTAGATTTAAAAAAAGATTGATAGTGCGATGAAAAATAAAATGTAATTGATGCATTGAAAGTCATAGTTATTAGGTGGTGTTACCAACATATTTCAAATAAATTCAAGTGGCTCAGTAGCTAAATAATAAAATTGTATACAGAAAAATTTTAAAAATAAGGAAAAAAAATACAATATTGTTAGTCACAGCCAAAATATTAAAAAAATATAGTTTAGGTACATCAAACAACAATAATTTGATTAAAAAAAAGATTGAAAGTGCGATGAAAAATAAAATGTAGTTGATGCATCAAAAGTCATAGTTATTAGATGGTGTTACCAAATTATTTTAAATGAATTCAAGTGGCTTAGTGGTTAAATAATAAAATTGTATAGAGAGGTTGTGGGTTCAAATCTAGCTGAAACAACTTTTTTATATTATTTTAGTTTTGACTAAGTAATTCCCTCCAAAATAGCAAATGTGATTAGGGTTTAGTTAGTAGCATGTTATTCCTATTAGATATACTAGACACCATGCCCGTGCATTTGCACGGGTCATATATGTGACATAACAATTTATATATATGTAACATACGGATAATAGGGAAAACTTCTTTATAAACAACATTTTCAGTTTCATCCGTATGTTTTTTTTTTCGTCAGTTATCAATATTTTCAAGTCTTTCTTTAAAATTACTCTTGACATTACAACATATAGTTGACCATGAGAGAAAATTGATTGTGGAATATATACACCAACATGTTTAAGTGACTGACCTTGGCTCTTGTTGATCGTCATAACAAAGGAAACAACCACTGGAAACTGTCTATGTTGAAACTTGAACGGAATTCTTTTATATAAAGGAGTCAATGTTAACCTAGGAATAAAATCTTTTTCACCAATATTGTTGTCGGATATCACTTTACCTTCAACGACATATGATCCCAATTTTGTAACTATCAACCGTGTACTATTGCATAATCTCAAAGATTGTTCAATGTGTCTGAGCAACATTATGTACTCCAACTTTTAATCTTAACTTATGATTCGGAACTTCATATGCAATGGTGGTGTTTAAGAATTCAGGTGTATGAATATCATCTGGTGTGTCAAAATTTGATTTGGATTGACACGAAGAATCATAACTCAAAAACAATTTTTTATACTCCATGAATTAAATCCAAAGCATAATCATTTATTGCATCAACAATTGCATTTTTAGGAGCTAATATAGCATTAATTAGTTATTTTATAAAGAAATTTAAAAAGTTCCATATAAAAACTGATTAAAATTTATAAGCAATGAAACAAATTGAATTTATAGTATAAAAAGATAAATCAAGGATATGATAAAAAAATTGCAATGCCATAAAAAAAATTCAAAAGAAAAAAAAAAAAGAAAATACAATATCGTTCCGTCACAACCAAATATTTAAAAAATGTAGTTCAGGTACATGAAACAACAATAATTGGATTAAAAAAATATTGAAAGTGCAATGAAAAATAAAATGTAGTTGATATATTGAAAGTCATAGTTATTATGTGGTGTTACCAACATATTTCAAATGAATTCAGGTGGCTTGGTGGCTGAATATTAAAACTGTATAGAGAAAAATTTCAAAAATAAGGAAAAAAAAGAAATACAATATTGTTCGTCACAACTAAAATATTTAAAAATGTAGTTCAGGTACATCGCGATGAAAAATAAAATGTAGTTGATGCATTGAAAGTCATAGTTATTAAGTGGTGTTACCAACATATTTCAAATGAATTCAAGTGATTTAATGACTGAATATTAAAACTGTATAGAGAAAAATTTTAAAAATAAAGAAAAAAAAGAAATACAATATTGTTCGTCACAACTAAAATATTTAAAAATATAGTTCAGGTACATCGCGATGAAAAATAAAATGTAGTTGATGCATTGAAAGTCATAGTTATTAAGTGGTGTTACCAACATATTTCAAATGAACTCAAGTGGCTTAATGGCTGAATATTAAAACTGTATAGAGAAAACTTTCAAAAATAAAGAAATAAAAAAAAATATACAATATTGTTCGTCACAACTAAAATATTTAAAAATATAGTTCAGGTACATCGCGGTGAAACATAAAATGTTGTTGATACATTGAAAGTTGTAGTTATTAGGTGGTGTTACCAACATATTTCAAATGAATTCAAGTGACTTAATGGCTGAATATTAAAACTGTATAGAGAAAAATTTCAAAAATAAGAAAAAAAAATAGAAATACAATATTGTTCGTCACAACTAAAATATTTAAAAATATAGTTCAGATACATCAAACAACAATAATTTCTGAGCAACATTATATGTACTCCAACTTTTAATCTTAACTTATGATTCGAAACTTCATATGCAATGGTGGTGTTTAAGAATTCATGTGTATGAATATCATCTGGTGTGTCAAAATTTGATTTGGATTGACACGAAGAATCATAACTCAAAAACAATTTTTTATACTCCATGAATTAAATCCAAAGCATAATCATTTATTGCATAAACAATTGTATTTTTAGGAGCTAATATAGCATTAATTAGTTATTTTATAAAGAAATTTTAAAAGTTCCATATAAAAACTGATTGAAATTTATAAGCAATGAAACAAATTGAATTTATAGTATAAAAAGATAAATCAAGGATATGATAAAAAAATTGCAATGCCATAAAAAAATTTCAAAAGAAAAAAAAAAAAGGAAATACAATATCGTTCCGTCACAACCAAATATTTAAAAAATGTAGTTCAAGTACATCAAACAACAATAATTGGATTAAAAAAATATTGAAAGTGCAATGAAAAATAAAATGTAGTTGATATATTGAAAGTCATAGTTATTAAGTGGTGTTACCAACATATTTCAAATGAATTCAAGTGGCTTAATGACTGAATATTAAAACTGTATAGAAAAAAATTTTAAAAATAAGGAAAAAAAAAAAGAAATACAATATTGTTCGTCACAACTAAAATATTTAAAAATATAGTTCAGGTACATCGCGATGAAAAATAAAATGTAGTTGATGCATTGAAAGTCATAGTTATTAAGTTGTGTTAACAACATATTTCAAATGAATTCAAGTGGCTTAATGGGTGAATATTAAAACTGTATAGAGAAAAATTTCAAAAATAAGAAAATAAATAGAAATACAATATTGTTCGTCACAACTAAAATATTTAAAAATATAGTTCAGATACATCAAACAACAATGATTGAATTAAAAAAAAAAAAAGATTGAAAGTGCGATGAAAAATAAAATGTAGTTGATGCATTGAAAGTCATAGTTATTAAGTGGTGTTACCAAAATATTTCAAATGAATTCAAGTGGCTTAGTGGTTAAATATTAAAGTTGTATAGAGAGGTTATGGGTTCAAATCCAACTAAAACAACTTTTTTATATTATTTAGTCTTCCTAAACAATTCCCTCCAAAATAGCAAATGTGATTAGGGTTTAGGTAGTAGCATGTTATTCCCATTAGATATATAAAGATAAAGATTTATTTTTGACAAAGTTCTAAACTTCTAATTAATCACATTATTTTTTTTTTTGGGTTACTAATCACATTATTATTTAACCAGTTAAAAAAAAAGACAAAATTCATTGACTCAAATCATGTCTAACAGTTTCGGTTAGGGGTGTTCGCAGTCCGGTTAGGTTCGGTTTTTAGCCAAAAAGTCATTCTAACTGCGAGATAAAATTGCATGCGGTTCAGTTTGGTTCGGTTGGTTTTTAAAAAATCATCCAAATCAAACCAAACCAATGCGGTTAGGATCGGTTCGGTGGTTGCGGTTTATACAATAATTAAAATATACTAAAATTAAATTAAACTAAATACAAAGAGTGACCGCGGTTTACATGCATGCTCTTACTTTTTTTTTTAACAACAAAAATATTCATTAAAATCGGGGAACACTCAAACCCGAACCCAATCAACTCGAATTTTTCCCGTCAAAGCGGGTACGATTTGGACGGGTACCCACGGGCCTGAGTTTTATCGTCATGCCTACACATAAGGTAGTAAATAATTGAATAATGAAACTATCAAGATTTGTTGTCTTTGTTTCAATGATTTATTTGTCCATTGTTTTTGGACTAAGTATATTGGCATATAATAGAAACTTATTGTGGTTTTAGTGGTATTGGAATATAATATTTAGCGGTTAACCGCAGTGTTTGCGGTTGAATAAAAATCTCATCCAAATCAAATGCGGTTTTTGCGGTTTTCAATTTGAATTGGTTTGGTTTGCGGTTTTACTTTTGAATTGGTTCGGATACGATCACCCCTAGTTTTGGTCAATAGGAATATTACATTATTATATAAGGACCAGGTTTAAATTCGAATTCTCCATTTATTCACTTCAAAAAATAAATTTCTTCTAATTACTAGACTGCTTAACCAAAAATTATTCTGATGTTTTTGCAAGGTGTGTACGCGAAGTGATGTAGGAAATTATTGTCCTGGCTGTGTTCGGACAAATCAACAGTTTTGTTAAAACTCCAATGACTATTCTGTGTGCAATTTGAGCAAACATAAAATGATAGATGATAAATGTTTGGCAGGATTCATAATAGGTCCGTTGACGCCACTAAGTTTGGCGATGGCTTCAAAGTTCTCTCATTAAAATATTCAAATCGATGCAATGCAGTGAAATGGTCCCTAACCCAACAAAATGCCAAATCAGTATTATTTGTGGAAGGAAATCCATTTTAGAGATCTAAAATACTATCATATTGCTTCTTTTATTGGTCAATATTATCAAATTACCAGTAGTTTAGCAGTCACGATAGAAAGGGTAGGGCCAAATTTGGATTTTAGCAAGGCAAACAGTACTAAAGTTACACATCAAATTATATATTTAAAAAATTTATAAGTCTCAGCAAAATTCTAACCAATCATTATTTTTTTATTTTTTTTTTGATTTTCACCACCAATTGAATCTGATTCGGGGGTCAGTTCTGGCATCAAGTGGTTCCAACCCCCTCCCGATTTTGTTGACTATATAAGACCAACTTTTTTTAAAAAAATAATCAAGACCAACTCAAAAGACCTCCCAAAAACAAAACAAACTTAATTATACCTTCCCTTACTCTCACACGTATCAACACAATTGGCACGTACGAATTCATATCCCAAAAAGTTTCAAATACAAAAATCTCTCAAACTCCAAAATCACATTTCATTTCATTTTCATTCCATCTTATCCTCGTCCAACAAAAACAACAACAACAAACCTTGTTTTTCTCTCCAACCATGGCATCATCAACAACACCAATTCTGAAAGATGAATTAGACATAGTGATTCCAACAATAAGAAACCTCGATTTCTTGGAACAGTGGAGACCATTCTTCCAACAATATCATCTAATCATTGTTCAAGATGGTGACCCTTCTAAGGTCATTAAGGTTCCTCAAGGATTTGATTATGAACTTTATAACAGAAATGATATTAACCGCATTTTGGGTCCTAAGGCTTCTTGCATTTCATTCAAGGATTCTGCTTGTCGTTGCTTTGGTTTTGCTGTTTCCAAAAAGAAGTATATCTTTACTATTGATGATGATTGCTTCGTATGTCTTCTTCATCTCTATAATTTATTTTATTTTATTTACTCTTTAATTCTAATTTAGTATTCTTATTTTTCATTTGTTAAATTCTATGAAGCACAGTCATTAGAGTTTCCTGGACACGTAACACCTACACTTAAAAGATTACACTGAGTTGTCATTTTTTCAAATTACTATAAGTCATGTCTAGTGTTTGTAAAAGTGTTTGTGTCCGAGTTTTATAGGTTAAATCTTTACATGTGCTCGTCATTTGTCAATTTTACTCTGTTTGACCTTCGATTTGACTTGTTATTGGTGAATTTGACAGAATTACGATGATAAAATGATTTTGTTGAAGCTTTCATGGTAGTTTTGGTCTACATGAACGTGGTTTATTATGATTCTGTTCTATCAGCTCAACGTCAATTTAAATATGCACCCGACGGATTTTTTTGTTTTGTTTTTAATGTGTTGAATAACAAAATTTTAATTTAGTCTATGAAATTAACATAATTTTAAAATCATCTTTAAAAGTGCACATTATTAATTACTTTAGTTTTTTTGGGACAAATTTAGAGATTAAATTGACGGTTGCGAAAAGAACAAATGTGATCTAGAATGTTTAGTTTTAAGAATTGATATTTTTGAATTTTTTTAAAATTAAGGATCAAATCGACTTGAAAGAATTAATATCATCTAACATATTTTGTTTTAAGAATTAGTTTTATAATTTTGTTAATTTCTAGGATCAAATTGATCGATGTTTGGGACTACATTGATGATTTACGTTGTTTGACTTGAGATCTTAGCTGGAATTTGGCATGATATATGTTTTTTGTTTCCTTTCTCTATTTCTATAGACCTTTGTCATTTGGGGATTTTTAAAATATAATTGAAATTATTTGTCGTTCTTATTATTTTATTTCTTGGCCTTACTGTTTAGATTTTCAGATCTATGCTTACAGTGAACTTAGTAGTGCTTTGTATGGAATAGTGTTTCCAATGCCACTGGTAATAGAAACTATTATGGTAGTTGAAATCTGATAGGACATGCTCTGCATAATTACCTGGTCTGTTTATAATATATGTACACGGAAAGGGAAACATGTTGGTGGTTCAAATTCAATCATTAGACTCATTATCTTTTCAAATCTGATAGTACATGTTCTTTTATAGTTGTCACTCTTTGGTTAATATTATTGAATCCCAGACACCTTTATGATTAGGATTTAGGAGTTTCAAGGTGTTTGACACTCGTATGGCACTCTTTCGACATGTATCGGACAGTTCGGGCAAGTGTCCAAAAAAATCTTTTTTTTTTTTAATTTAGTTCGACACTCTTTGGGTTGGTGTCTAACATCTGTAAGACACTCGTACAACACTTTCCAAACAAGTGTCCAAAATAATTTTGTTTCCTTTGCTTCTACTCTCCTTAGACGCATATAAGACATATTCACAAGAATTAAAGATGTGTCAAAACAATAATGTTGATCAATTGGGGATTAAAGACTTTACATTTTGATTACAAATATTTGTAGCTTTTTCGATAGTGGATGGATAACTAAAGATCAAATACTATCGTATCTTGTTTTAAAACATTTTTTAATGAAATAAGTTGCTCAAGTTAGATGCACATATGTAGCGTCGTTGGTGTTCTATGTTTTTCATATTAGCAGTGTCGACGTGTCCGTGTCGGAGTCCATGCTTCATAGTTAACATATTGTAAGTATGTCCAGCTTCCAACACTTGTCATTATCGTACACCAACACATTTCATTACCTTTAATAACTTTTGTTCTCTCAAATTATTATCAATATCAGTCTCATGTCTAATGTATGTGTCATGTCAATGTTTTATTGCTAGATCCTTCCTTGGTCTCAGGTATCTATGTTTTTTTTAGGTTGCAAAAGACCCAACCGGCAAAGAAATTGATGCCCTGCAGCAACACATTAAGAATTTGCTGACTCCATCAACTCCATTTTTCTTCAACACTCTCTATGATCCATATAGAGAAGGTGCTGATTTTGTTCGCGGATATCCTTTCAGTCTTCGTGAGGGTGTCCCAACAGCCGTTTCTCATGGTCTCTGGCTCAACATTCCTGATTATGATGCTCCAACTCAGCTTGTGAAGCCTCTTGAAAGAAACAATAGGTATTGAAGCCTCTTACTGATATCTATGTGTTAATCTTGTCTGTGTTTTTGTCTGGTTTCTTGTTTTATGAGATTGTTTTCTTCTTCTTAGGTATGTGGATGCTGTTCTAACAATACCAAAGGGAACCCTATTTCCCATGTGTGGTATGAATTTGGCATTCAACCGCGAATTGATTGGTCCTGCATTGTACTTTGGACTCATGGGTGATGGCCAACCTATTGGTCGCTACGATGATATGTGGGCTGGCTGGTGCATGAAGGTATTCCAAATTTCAATTTTATTGAATTAACCTTCTCCTTCATGTATGTGTTATTTGAAGAGTGCGAGTAATACACTATTTTGTCAATACGGTCTCTATTATTGATTGAAATTATGTGGATTTTAATTTTACAAAATTGTTTTCACATGAGTGTTGGTTAATAATAGAAAAAGTGTTTGAGGAATTTGGCTAATCTAAAGTCAAGTAAAGTGTAAAGTGAGAAATCAAGGATTGTTTTTTCAACTAACTTATGATTTGCTATTATATACTTTTGATTTGTTAATCGATGGTCCATAATACCCTCTATATCTATACTCTCTAAAGCGACTTGCTCACTTTACAGGAGTCGGATCCAAGTAACAGAATGTGTTGTCTGCGATTCTCATGTTATATATTACAATGTTTTGGCTTTGTACTAACTAGACCCCTCTCATATTGATGATGTAGGTGATAAGTGACCATTTGGGATTAGGAGTGAAGACGGGTTTGCCATATATCTGGCACAGCAAAGCAAGCAACCCATTTGTGAACCTTAAAAAAGAGTACAAAGGAATTTACTGGCAAGAAGAGCTTATCCCATTTTTCCAATCTGTTTCTCTTTCAAAAGAAAGCACAACTGTTCAGAAATGCTACATTGAACTCTCCAAAAAAGTTAAGGCTAAACTTGGATTGGTTGATGACTACTTCAACAAGCTTGCAGATGCTATGGTTACTTGGATTGAAGTTTGGGATGAACTTAACCCATCTGAGGAAAAATCTGTTACTTTGCCTAATGGTCTAGCAAAGTAGATTCTTGATTTGTTCTTATGCAGAACAGAGGATATGGCTATATTTATCAATTTACTTTTTCTTTTTTGGTTCTTTTCTTAGAATAATAATAAAGTATGAATGGATGTTAATTGTATTGTTTTATATATAATTTCTTCAGGATGGATTGTAGCTCTTATTATTACTTATTAGACCATGTTAACTTTCAAATTTAATATTGAGATTATTGCATTTGGGAATGTTTTTCCATAGTGAGATTTAATATTGAGATTATGGCTATATTTAGTCAAGGCCTTTTTGTCTCTCTTTCCCTTCCTAATGCTAAAACTAAAACTCACCAACCCTTTCCATTTCCACTTTTCCAATTAGGCAAATATACTTATTCCATTGTTAGATTATTAGGATTAGGATTAGGATTGATTGTATTTGGTGGTGTTAATATAAATTAATGTGTTATAATTGGATAGATCTTTGTACACAGTAATTATTAGTATCATAGAAGTACTGTTTTGATTAAACTATGGAAAATGCAAAATGATGTCTCTAAGATATTAGTTATGGAAGTTAAGAGCATCTTTATTGTAAGGTATTTAGCTATATTGTTAGACTAAGTAATCAATCCTTAAATTTTATTGTCGTTGGAGAGAATATATTTGACGTTGTTTGGTTCTTATTTTTAACTAAAGTTGTCCGTGCAAGTATTTTTCAGATTTTGAATCTTAAGTTAAAATAAACATTATTTCTCTTTCATTCATCACCAGAAACAACCAAAACTAGGGAAAAAAAAATAACTGAATCAAATGATAAGTTATAAGCTTAAGACAATTCTTTAAAAAAAAATTATCATCGTAACTCTTAGATCTTAAGACAATTCTTTAAACAGCTTTTATCATCGTCTCAAGTAAAATGATAAGTTATAAGTTTTAAGTTATAAATTATTAAATCAACTTATCAAATAAGTTATAATATAGTCAAAATAAAACTGAGTGATCACTTTGCTTGTGTTATGATTGATATTGAAATATATAAACAATTTCACGGTTGTATTGTTGTAGAAAGTGAAGGACATGCCTTATATTCTATATGCAGTCTCATGTGAACCTTGACAAAGAAACTAAGGGTAATTTCTATAGAGAAGACTAAAATAGGATGCAAAATGAGTATCACATTGAAGATCAAGCTAATCAGGATAATCATGAGCATGAACATGTTGATGATCACGCTCAACGTACTCCATATGTAGTTCATGAACATGACATTTACCTAGGTTGTGAGTGTTTAAAAATTGTGGAATATATTGTTTTGATGAATGTCAATAGTTGAATTCCAAACATTCTTGTCCAACATGACTTGCACAAGGTCAATACAAATTGGGCCAACTTGTTGGAGAATGAGAAAATGGCTATCTAGGTCCCCCCCCTACTTATTTCAAAGCCCCCCTAAAATCTCAAAATACCTTTGAGATAGTGGTCAAAAAAATTCGTCGTCTACTTAACAAAATTCGTCGTTGGCACAATATTTCGTCAGGTAGACAACAAAATATAGGGGTAAAGATATTGGCACAAGATTTCGTCAGGTAGACAACGAAACTGTGGTTTGGTAGTTTCGAGATGAAAGTAGTGGTTCTTGCGCAGGAACTATGTTTAGACGTATTTTCGTCGCGTACTCAATAAAATTGATTATCAGGGGCATTTTCGTCACTTTGAGGGGTCTGAGAGTAAACATGGGGAGCCTAGATAGCAATTTTCGAAGAATGAATCATACTATGTGAGAATTTTAAAAATAATGAAAAGAGAAATATTATTTGAATATTTAATTTTTGATAATTTTCTCTCTTATATTCATATTATATTTTTATTTTTTCTCTATTGTTTTTGTCCAGTAAAAATAGAAGAAAAAAATTGTCCCAAAATTGTCTTAAAATTGTTGTTCAAATAACACACCTTTAATGAGAATAAGAAGGGTGATTTTGAAGTAGTTGTTTCTCTCAAAAGAAGAATGGTTCAAAAATTTATCAATGCACTTGATGTATATATGTAATAGAGACTTTGTCAAATCAAGCGTGTTTATCTTTCTTAAATCTAATTTCTTTAATTTGCATCCTAATTAACCCTAATTTGATGTTACTTAGTGGGGAATGAATACTACCGTGGGTAATTAATTCTTTAACTACTCTACCTACCTGTTTACCAATGCAAGCAAACACTTTATATTCTTTTTATTTATCCGTTTATTTTGCATTTTGAATTAATATTTGTTGAAGAGGGATTATTGTATGATGAACGAGGATGTCCTGTTTCAACCTGTTGGATTGGATTATTCAGTTGAGATGACAAAGATTGAATGCTAAAAGTAAGTTTTGTTTCACATAATTGGTGCTGACAAATCAATGGCAAAGTTTGCATTGTGTATTGAATCATTGTTGGTATTCCTCATAAGCCAAAAAATAAACAAACATGTTAAGCTTTGTTAACAAAGTTTTTTACTTGGTTTAAGATGGTTTCTTGAATCGGATTTTAGTTTGTAGAATTCGATTTATTGGTAATTTTATAAAGAACGTTGTATCTTATTATTATTGAGAATAATTCAAAGTTAGTTAGGTATATGGTTAGTTTAAGATGTTGTGTAAGCTGTTACTTGTGTAACAAGTAAACAGAATTGGTTAAGCATGTTAGTTAGTTAGTTAGTTGAGTTAGTTGCTTGGCTTCTAAGTAACCATAGTTGGTTAATGCTAACTCAATAATCCTTGTGTATAAATACATGCTACACCTATGTAAATCATTCAAGTTGATCAATAATAATAAATCTCTCCCTTTCTCTCACCCTTTTCTCTCAATTCACTCAATATTTCTTCACCTAGTTTTGTTCATAGCTCTAACAAACTGGTATCTAGAGCCTCAAGGTTCGTGGCTTCAAAGAATTGATCAAGATTCACTATAATCTGATCAATTAACATAGGAGGAAGATGACAAGTCAATTGGAAACACTCAGCAACAGTTTTGGTGGCAAGTTACCAATTCTTGATTCAACAAATTGGGATCGGTAGAATAAGCAAATGAAGGTGATCTTTGGGTTCCAAGAAGTGCAAGATGTGATAGAGACTACCATCACTGACCTTGCAGCAGATGCAACAGAAGTACAAAGAACTGCACATCGTGCATTAAAGAAGAAAGATTTCAAAGCAATGTTCTTCATTCACCAATGTGTAGATTTGGTGAATTTCCAGAAGATTGAGAATGCAACCTCAGCAAAACAATGTTGGGATATTCTTGAGAAGGCACACTCAGGGAATGAGAAGCTGAAGCAGGTTAGGTTACAGACTTGGAAGAGGAAGTTTGAACTACTGCAGATGGAAAACAATGAAAGCATTGCAGACTATTTCAACAAGCTGACAAACATCACCAACCAGATGAGAAGTTGTGGTGAGGTTTGTGAAAATCAAACTCTTGTTGGTAAGGTTATGAGAACTTTATCCCCTAAGTTTGATTACATCACTGTTGCAATAATGGAAACAAAAGATATGACTACACTGACACTAGATGAATTGCAATGCACACTTGAATCTCATGAACAAAGAATCATGGAGAGGACAAAAGATAGAGCTACTGACCAAGCATTGCAAGCACAGATTGTGAAGAAAGGCAATGGCAAATGGAAAGGAAAAGACAAGTTCAAGAAATACAACAATTCACAAGATAACTCAAAGAAAAGCAATGATCAAGGTGAAACTTCATCCCAAGGTTCTAATCAGGATAAGAAAGGGAAGGTTAACTTGAAAAGTATACAGTGCTACAACTGTCAGAAATTTGGTCACTTTGCCAAAGATTGCAGAGGAAAGAAGGTACCAAGACAAGCAAACAACCAAGATCCTGATGCTCACTTGGTTCAAGAAGATCGTGAATCAGAGGTTGATCCTAGATTACTAATGGCTACAGTCACAGATGAAGAAACTCATCATGAAGATTGGTATCTTGATACAGGATGCAGCAAACACATGACAAGCCATAGAGAATGGTTAGTAAACTTCAAAGATTCATCCAAGACAAAGATAAGGTTTGCTGACAATAGAACTATACCAGCTGAGGGTGTAGGAGATGTGTTAGTCACAGGCAAGAAAGGGAATCAAGCACTCATCACAGGAGTGTTATATGTACCTGAAATCAAGACAAATTTACTAAGCATGGGTCAACTGTTGGCAAAGGGATTCATCATGCACCTAGAGAACAATATTATGGAAGTGTTTGATTCACAGAAGAACATTATTCTGAGAGCTCCACTATCTCACAATAACACATTTCAAGTTCAAATTTCTGCAAACCAGTGCCTGGCTGCTATGAAGGTTAATGATGAAGCTTGGCTATGGCATATGAGGTATGGCCATTTGAATTTTAAGAGTTTGAGTTATCTGCAAAGTAATGAATTAGTGAAGGGTTTGCCTGCTATAAAAGTACCAAATGATATCTGCCAGCATTGCTTGCTAGGCAAGCAATCCAGAAAATCCTTTACAAAGGAGATAGCTATGAGAGCTAGGCAGCCACTTGATGTGATCTATAGTGATGTGTGTGGACCATTTGAGACATTGTCCTTAGGAGGAAGCAAATACTTTGTGTCATTCATTGATGAATTTAGTAGAATGATGTGGATTCAGTTAATGAAGACCAAAGATGAAATGCTTCAGAGATTCAAGTCCTTCAAACTAGAAGTTGAGAATCAGTCAAGCAAGAAGATTAAGGTGCTTAGAAGTGATGGTGGTGGTGAATACACATCACATGATTTCACTGCATACTGCATTGCCAATGGAATCAAGCATGAAATCACTGCACCTTACACACCTCAGCACAATGGAATGGCAGAGAGAAGGAATAGGACAATTATGAATATGACAAGATGTATGCTGAAAGAGAAGGGATTACCACACAGCTTTTGGGGTGAAGCAGTAGTTACAGCTTGCTATGTCCTGAACAGATGCCCTACAAAGCAGTTAGACAAGGTACCTGAGGCAATTTGGTCAGGTCACACTCCATCAGTAAAGCACCTAAGAGTATTTGGTTGTCTCTGTCATAAACACATACCAGATCAAAAGAGAAAAAAGCTTGATGACAAAAGTGAAGTGATGATTATGATAGGTTACTACACTGCAGGTGCTTACAAACTTTACAACCCTCTCACAAAGAAAGTGACAAGTAGCAGAGATGTAACTTTTGAAGAAGATAAGAGCTGGAATTGGGATAATACTTCATCACCAGTTCAAAAATATGTTCCATTTCAGTTGCTTGATGAACAAGTAACTGAAGAAGCAACTGTGTCAACACCTGCTCCTGCAACAAATGAGCCAGTTGTGCTAAGAAGATCGGAGAGAGGAAGTATTCCTAATAGAACACTACAGGAATATGAGTCAATTCCTGATGATATGATTACAACAGATGGGGATATAGTGCACTTGGCACTGTTTGTAGATACTGAACCCTTGACCTATGAACAGGCAGCCAAATATGAAGAGTGGAGAGAAGCTATGGATGAGGAAATAACTTCAATTGAGAAGAACAACACATGGGATTTGGTTCATTTGCCTGCCAATAAGAAGCCTATAGCAGTCAAATGGGTATACAAGTTGAAATACCAACCTGATGGAACTATAGCAAAGTACAAAGCAAGGCTAGTTGCCAAGGGATTTTTACAGAAGCATGGTATTGACTTTACTGAGATTTTTGCACCAGTGGCAAGAATTGAAACAGTGAGAGTGATTGTAGCTATTGCAAATCACTTTGATTGGGAGTTTGTTCAATTGGATGTCAAGTCTGCCTTTCTCAATGGCAAACTTGAAGAGGAAGTATACATTGAACAACCTCAGGGTTTCATAGTTGAAGGAAAAGAAGATCATGTGTTGAAACTGAACAAAGCACTATATGGCCTGAGACAAGCACCTAGAGCTTGGAACATGAGAATAGATGAGTTTCTAAGCAGAAATGGATACACAAAGTGCACTGTTGAACATGGAATCTATGTTAAAGGTACTTCACAAAAGAGAATTTGCATAGTGTGTTTATATGTAGATGATTTGCTGATAACTGGAAGTAGTAAAGATGAAATTGATAAGTTGACAAAGCTGCTGAACTCAGAATTTGATATGACAAATTTGGGAGGATTGAAGTATTTCCTAGGGTTGGAATTCACTAAGACTAGTAATGGCATGCTGATACATCAGAGAAAGTATGTTTCAGATGTATTGAAGAGGTTTAACATGGTGAATTGCAATCCAGCTAGCACTCCAATGGAAACTGCTTCAAATCTGAATGCTGATGATGAAGGAAAATCTGTGAATAGTACTCACTATAAGCAGATAGTAGGAAGCCTTAGATATGCTTGCAACTCAAGGCCAGATATATGTCATAGTGTAGGGATTGTTAGCAGATTCATGCAAACACCTAAGCTATCTCATATGCAAGCTGTGAAGAGAATCCTAAGATACCTGCAGGGCACAACTGATTATGGTGTTTTATACTCCAAAACTGATGAGAATCAAAGGAAGCTTGTTGGCTATTGTGACTCTGATTGGTCAGGTGATAAAGTTGAAAGGAAAAGTACAATGGGATATATCTTCACACTGTTCAATTGTCCTGTATCATGGAGTTCAAAGAAGCAAAATGTGGTTGCTCTATCCACATGTGAAGCAGAATATATTTCTGCCTGCAATGCTGCCTGTCAAGGTTTATGGTTGCTAGCATTACTGCAGGAAATGAAGATTGATATTGAACAGGAAGTTGAGCTAATGGTTGATAACAAATCAGCCATTAATCTGGCCAAAAACCCTATTGCTCATGGCAGAAGCAAGCATATAGAGACAAAGTTTCATTTTTTGAGAGACCAAGTTACAAAGGGAAAGATCAAGCTAACCTACTGCAACACAGAACTACAAGTAGCTGATGTGTTCACTAAACCAATGAAGATTGACAGATTCAAGGATTTGAGAAGAATGATGAATGTTCAAAGCCTTGAGACTTTGAATTAAAGGGGTGTATTGAGAATAATTCAAAGTTAGTTAGGTATATGGTTAGTTTAAGATGTTGTGTAAGCTGTTACTTGTGTAACAAGTAAACAGAATTGGTTAAGCATGTTAGTTAGTTAGTTAGTTGAGTTAGTTGCTTGGCTTCTAAGTAACCATAGTTGGTTAATGCTAACTCAATAATCCTTGTGTATAAATACATGCTACACCTATGTAAATCATTCAAGTTGATCAATAATAATAAATCTCTCCCTTTCTCTCACCCTTTTCTCTCAATTCACTCAATATTTCTTCACCTAGTTTTGTTCATAGCTCTAACAATTATGATGTAGAAATTGAGATTAATTTATCAATGAGTCTTTATTGCACTTAAATTGCACTTGAAACGTTTTTTAGTAGTTTTTTCTATTTTTTGTGTTGACATGTTTTTATTCTTGCTGTGTTTGTATATGTTTTTTCTGGTGCATGAAGTTGTGTTGTTTGTGATTAGCTATAGCTTTGGCGTGTTGGTCTATGTCGTGTTTAGAATGGGGAGTTGTCGTGTTTGGTTGGTCTTTTGTGATTGACGTTGATTTCTTTAATTTATAGTTTTGTGGTTATTGACATGTTTTTAGGTGTTATTGTTACCAAGTGTGTCTGTTTCTTCTGCGCTTGAAATGGAAATAAGGAGTGAACAAACCATTATCCTTTGAAGCCAAAATGAAGATGTTAATTGTATCCAAGAGCAGAGGTGGTGTTGGTATTGTTTTGAAGTTGAAACATGACGTGATTAAAAAATTTGTTGCTCAGGTCGTGTATATATATATATGAGTAACATTGGAAGAGAGTTGTGTTCTTTTTTATCTTCTTAGCATTCATAAATTTTAGATTTTTGTATTTTTGGATTAATGTAGTTATATGAAAGAGTATTGCAAGGAATTTTCCTCATCCAAATTCAGTTTGGCATTGATTTTTTACCAAGCACCAACATGTCAATCGATTATCAAAATTTATGCTCATCAAAGTTGTTTGTAAAGATTTCATTTTGAATGCCTATATATTCATAGGTTCAAGAATATAATTCATCTCATATAAGTTCCATGAAAAAATGTCATTTTGAATGTTCTAAATATTACATATTTTGAGTTAAGCATATTTTATTGATATGTGTTTCTTTCACTTCTTTGTACATGCAAGAATATGCACATGAATGCAAGCTATCAAGTAAGCAACGTTGAAGAACCAGTCCCACTATATATTCCAAGTGGTTTTGAGTTCTTATATCACCTTAAGGGTGTGGGAAAGATACTTTTACTAAATATAATGTCATGTAACGTGTGTTGATTTAATTCCTTTATTTCTTCTTAACATTACTTGATTTTGAATATTTCTAAGGATGGCATTGTTTCATGATAATGGGGATTCATGTGTGAAAGTTGTGAGCAAGTGTTTCTAACAAAACGTGTAATGTTTAAGTGTTTTATAAAGTTTCAATTGATCTGTTTTTTCTTAATTTTATAAAAGTATATAAACAAATGATGGATGAAAGATGGTAGAAACTTCACATCCTATTAATATAAATAAAAAATTAGAGTTATTTTTCTACAATTTTTCCATCTCACACTGAAGAAGTTCCTTTATATTGCTCTCCGATACATAATAAATTAACTGCTTTATCAAAAGATATTTCGCATTTGTTATATTCACATCCTCATATAAATAGTCACAAGTTTACAGTTTATTAATGTCACATATGTGACCCGTGCGAAATCACAGATAAGGTATCTAGTTAGAATATAAGAGGCATTGTCTACCCTACAGGGTTGACAACTTGGTATTGAAGAGATTTTGTGTTAAACATAAGTCTAATTTTATCCTTATTTCTCACCGTGACTTTCAAGTGTCTCTCTTTAATAAAATTAATATTTTTTATGCATCTATAATATTGTTAACATACAAAATTTGATGCGATGAGTTGAAGAATTTGATTGATTATTAAATATTAACGTTAAAAAAAAACTATGGAATGAATGATGCATCATGTATAAACTATACCCATGCACAAAACTTACTTAGACACTCAAATAGAATTTCCATTGCAATCTCTTCCTTATAAATTTTTTTATTTATTTTGAATTACCATAATATAGATATAAAATTTTCAATGCCAGTTAACTATTATTAATCTCTGTCAAAAAAATTCAATATGCAAATAAAGTAAATTCTTTCTTTTCCAATCAAATATTGTCTTACACACTAGTCAAAAGAGGATTATATAAAATTCAAATACGTATTGTGTACAAATATCCCAAGCTAGTAGCTAGTAATTATTTTTTAAAAAATTATTTTATTTATGATAGTAACTAGTGCCTAGCGGTTTATAGTAACAACATATATTTAAATTGTTACTATATAAAAAATATAATAAGAGTATTTTTATATGAAATATAATTTAAAATTTGAAAATTAGATTAAATCATATAAAATACAACTTTTTTTTTACTTTTCTCTTTTCTTATTTAAAAGTCCATGGGTATGTGAAACAAAAAAAAAAGGCCATGGGTATAATTTTTCGATTGATTGATTTTGCTATATATAAAAGTTTAACGGCATAATTTTTTATCTAGGTTTATGTGTGATTATCTTAACTATATATATTGGTAAAAAAACACATTCACAATAACAAATACTAATTCTTAATAATTTAGATATAATTATAATTTCTGCCAAAAAATTATATAATAATAACATTTCTATTAGCAAAATCATATACATTCTAAAAACTATATTAAACTATATTAAAAAAACACTCCATAAGATATATTATTTTTCCAATTATTTAAGTGCTCTTGTTGCATTTGAGTCTCTTAGATATTTGCTATATAGACACTGTCACTATCATAGTCATCATTACCACCGAGGAACTAAAGAAGGTATGAATGAAGATGGAAATCAAAGAGGATGATGTTGAGGATGGTAAGCAGATGAAAGGAAGAATAAGAGTTAGAGAACCATTGATAGGAAAAGGAGAACACAATAACAAACTTGTTTATGCAAACAATCATCCATGGATGGTTTACTTCACCACATTCATTGATGTTTGTGATTCTTGAGTAAGTCTTTAATTACTTAAGAGTTTTAATAGAAATATGTTGTTACCTATGGAATTAGTTATTCATTATTTTTTTTTCAAGTTGGATATTCATCTCCAACTCAAGAAGCTATTAGGAAGGATCTTAATCTGTCTTTGGCAGATGTAACCAAGTAGTTATTTAAAATTTGATTTAACACAAGAAAAAAGAAATCATTTGCAACATGTTACATAAAAATTACATAAACATTACATAAGAAAATAAATTAACAAAATTACAAAAATATCTTAAGATAAACACAAAAAAAAAAATTACATTTAATTAAAAAACACACACAACAAAGTTTATTCATTAAACATATATTTAAATAAAAAACATACACCAAATTATTTTTTGGTGCAATTATCATTTGCAAGATGATTTTCCTTATTAGCTCTTGTCGTAAACACACGGAAACACTTTGGACAATCAAATTTAGCTTCAGAATGAGAAGTTATATGATCTTGGAGACTCTTTTCGGTTTGAAAAGTTATTAGAAGATTATATCTAATTAATTAAATAATTATTAAGTAATAGTTAATTGAATAGTTTAAGTATTAGCAATATACAGTATTTATATTATTTATGTTATTGGGTTGTTTATTGGACTTTATGCCCTTAGGTTAGACCCATTAGAAGAATTATATATATGTAGTGTTTTATACACTTTAAGCTAATCAATGAAATCAAATGTTTTTGAAATTCCGGCACTTACTAGTAGACAGATGTGATAGCAGATGTGCTAACACTTGTCTCAACAACGTTGGACAGGGAGACAGATGTTACCACGTTTGTCTCCACGAGAGTTTACCTGAACAAATGATAATGCAGTAATTAAAGGCAGAAAGTAAATTGCACGCTTGGTTTGTTAACCCAGTTCGGACGCAACTGCTCCTAATCTGGGGGATACCAATCCAGGAATGAATCCACTATAATAGTATTGATTCAGAGTCTAACTACCCGTTAACCCTCCTCACTCAATCACCATCTGTGCAAACTCTACCTAGGCCTAACCTAGATATGACCAGCCCAGGTCACTTCCTTAACAATGATGCTACACCACACCATTAGACACCTACCGGGGTATAAATCACACTTCAATGAATGGTTGTTTGGAGACACCCTCCTAGACACATAAACACTTTTACCTAAAGGCTTCAAGTGCTAGACTCACTAACTCTTTGCTTCAAAGCTTCAGAGAAAGTAACATTACAACTCAATAAACACAGTCCTAAGCATGCATCAATGGAATGCACGAAAGGCTCACAAAGAGACTCGATTTTGACACTAAACCCTAAAACCAAATACGGCTTGACTCTCTTAGAGAACTAGGTCTTGGTCTTCATATATTTATAGTCCAGAGCTGCTTGGACTACAAGAAATATTTGGGCTTCAGAATCCTCTTGAAAACGCGTGTCTTGATCTCTTTCAAAAATAATCCTTGAACCAAAAGATTCGATTTGAAAATATATTGTCACATATTTTCAAAGTAAATCTTTCCAAATATTGCTTCAGCAATTAGCGAGATTCCCATTGTCTTGGCGCGCAAGCTAAAACCTGAAACAAAGAAATTAGGGTTCAAAGTAAAGGCGGCGCGCTGAAAGGCGCGTACTAGGGTTCCAAGTCCAGCTGGCAGTGTTTCTGACAGATGTTACCACATCTGTCACCACCTTTAGACTAGCATCTTGTTTTTGCAAAATGAAGCCAACATCTAAAAACCCAACAATCTCCCCCTTTGGCAAATTTTGGCTAAAACAACCTTAGCACGTTCTGGAGAGAAATCTTCAGCAAATTCCTTCAACTGTGATTAAGTGATTTGATGAAGAAGGAACTTCACATTTTGCAATATGTTACACTAGGTAACGTACAAGAGATCAGAGGCAGCGGTCATAGATGCTGCTAGCCTCAAGGTCAACACTTAGAAGAGATAGTCTCTTATAGTGGACTCAAATATGGAACACTGAGTTCCTTACAGATAAACTTACCACATAGACGTGGCTCAGGAAAAATAAATCCCTGATATCCTGAGAACCTAAATTCCCAGTAAAACATGCAAGTGCAGAGAGCACAAGCACAAGCATTGCCAAAGTGCAGAGAGCACAAGGCACCATCAGATGTGACAACATCTGTCACCACACCTGGTCTTCAGTCTTCAAGACTCTTTCAGTCTTCAAGAGAAATACTAGCTTATCTCCCCCTGGAGTCATGCATACTGAGAAACCAAGTTTCCCAGACATAGGGTGCAAATTGCTTGCACTAGCAACCTGTAACCTGCTTGAGAGAGTATAAGGATTACTCCCCCTTAACACCTGCATTACCTCTGTTACTCCCCCTGAGTATAGTACCTATGTAAAAATTCTGAAACCACAGCCTGTCTTATGTGCCCCATATGTTGGCACATGTGACACACCTGTACCTGTCAGAACCAATACTACTCCCCCTTTTTAGCCAATAAATTTGACAAACAATAGGCAAGCATTTTTAGATTAAGGCAAAGTACTTAAAATATAACCACACAGAAATAGAAGCAGAGTGTAGCAGAATTACAAACCACAAGCACACGTAGGTGCTGCAAAACAATATTCAGGGCATAGCCCACACAATTTAACCAATTAAAAAAAAATTACAATAGAGGCCCCAAAGCGCCTCAAACAACAGGACTTCCTTCAGAGCTTTCTCCTTCCTCGTCCACTTCCTCATCTTCCTCCATATCAGGCTCAGCTTGCCCAGCATTCATCTCCTGCTGAAGAGCTAGGATAACCCTATCCATTTTGTATTTCTTCTCACCCAGGGCCTTGCTCACATCCTTCAGTTCAGCTATCATCTGCTTTTTGGTAAGGGGTGGAAATGGTTCCTGGACAGATGAGGTACCCACGTCTACCACATGTGACCCCTGTATTAACCTGTAGTTCAAGGTCATGGCAGATTCCCTCTTGCAGGGTACATCAGTGCTCCTAAGAATGCTAGGATGTTGCTTTAACATGATTCCACACAGTATGGTGGGAAAAGCAATAGGCATCTTAATTGCCATAGACTTAGCATGCTGAATAGTTTGATTATAGATATACAGACCAAAATCAAATTTTGTCTTAGTACCTACAGCATATATAATCTTACCCAGACCTGTGGAAACATCATACGAGTGTGTTGTTGGCACCCAGTTAGTAGCAGCTATTTTATTGAGAATTGCATATTTTGCAGTGAGCTTTGTGGAGGAGAGCTTGTCCTTCCTAGGCCAACCTTTGACCAAACCTCCAGTGATAGTCTTGCACACTGTATTGTTAGACACATTGAGTTCTGCAATGTCTTCAACTTCTCTCTCTAGGTATTCATTCACCACTGTGGGTGAAAAAGCAACTTCAAAGGCTCTGACAAACACCTTCCTGTACTCATCACTACCAGCATCATCACAATCAGCTCCAATGTTTACAATGAACTCCTTTACAAGGCTTTCATAGCAGCTTCCTAGCCCTGTAACAGTCTTCATCAACCCTGCAGCTTCAATCACCTCATTGATTTCACCATATTCCAATATATCCTGGCTCACATTCCTTTCTAGTGCCAGTCTTCTGTGATAAACGTACTTCCATCTTGAGGCTCTATCTTCATTGTGGAAAGAGATGTTGTCCATAGGGACAGCAGCAACAGCTAAGGGAATCTTCTTTCCACCAATGCTCTTTCTAGATTTTCCAACAGAGGGAACAATTTCCAGTTCCTCTTCAAAGTCAGAGTCACTCTCTGCCCTTTCCTTTCTCTTCAAATTTTTCTTCTTTGCCTCAGTTTGAGGCACCACTTTACTCCAGCCTTTTCTTGGTCCATAGGCCTTTTTCTGCCTAGTTGTGACAGATGGGGCAGCAGCCACCACAGGTGTAGTACTAGTGCTTTTCCCAGTCCTGCTTCGTAGCCTCCTAGCAATACTAGGTGCAGGATCTTCCTCAGCAGTTTTTTTCTCAGAATCAGAGACATCAAGATCAATTGCCTCCACAATTTGTTCATCTTCTTCTTCATTTTCTTCAATTCTCATATCATCATCTGGTTCAGAGTCACTAACCACCTTCTTCTCTGGACTCTGATGAGTGTTGTCATCACTTTCATCCTCTTGGATATTGTCATCTTTGCTCAGATCTATTTCAGGATTACCTGCGTCCTGAATTGGTGCGTCAGATGTGTCATCATGTGACACCTTGGCTTCTTCTTCATTACTTGCCTTAGAAACATCTTCATCAGTATCACCCTTTTGATCTGGTGGTTCTTCCTCAACTACAGCAGCAGTTCCTTTGGTATCTGAATCATTCTCCCCTGGTTTTTCAGTCGGATTCTCTTTTCCCATTTCTAGGGTTTCATTAACATCATCTAGAACCTCTTTCTCTGGGGATCTGTTGACAGAGGTGTCAACTTTGCTGGTGTCAAGAGGGCTTTCATATAGATCGGTCATGGTTAAAGCTCTCTTAGTGCTCTTGCTCATTTTGGATTTCTTTCGCTTTGTCTTCACAGATTTGATTGAAGCAGAGGGAGAGTCGGAAGCACTTACTTTTGAGGATTTACTCCTTTTTGACTTCGACTTCTTGCTTTTCTTCTTCTTTCCAGACGTTGAAGGAACTGCAGTTAGAGGCACAACATGAATAACTTTATCTTCTCTCATTTCGATCGGTGAATTTTCTCTGTGTTCTTCAGAAACAGGGGAAGTTTCTCTTGAGTTTGTCATGATGATGTTTGAGTTTGTTTGAGAAATTGGAATGATGATCGGTTGAGTGAGAGTAGAATACGAGCGATTGTTTGTGAAATGAGAGGAGCGTGTTGACGTATCAGAAACAAATGAGAGAGGAAGTTTTAATTGATGACCGTTATCGGAAGTTATTGTTTTGTTTCTTGAAGGATCGTAAATGTTACCGTTAGGAATAGCCGTTGCATGATGATCATATGACAACTGCTGCAAGTAACCGCCTTGGCAAATTTCAAAATTGCCCCTTAACTATCTCAATTGACTAACATAACGGGAATGTGAGAAGTTACGAACTGTTTTTGAATTTTGATATATCCGTATCACACAGCACATCTTTCTATCAATTTGAGGTGCTCCAGTTCTTGATTTCGTGTGGCAAGAGGATTTGTTCTTTCTTGATTGAACTTTGTTTGCAAAGGTAACTTTTTCTCCTGTGAAGTTGTTCTCAGGTGCCACCACATGTGTCTCACATAGAGGCTGTTGTATCATATCTTCATCAATTTTAACGTTAGCCATCATACTTACCTCTGTTTGATTTTCTGACTTAAGCTTGTCTATCCAATCTTTCAACTCCGCTAACGGCCTGTAAGGATCCATTAGGTAGTGACTTTCACTGACCATAATGGGAATTCTTCCTTTCCTTGAGGTAGACAGATGGTGCACCGACTATCTCCACTTCTTGAATTGTTCACGATTACTCTGTTGTCTAGTGAGAGTTTCATGAGTAAATTCTTCACATTTCATCCGCTTAGGGTCTGCTTCAGTGATGTTAGTTGATTCTTTGTCCTCTGATGTGATCCAGATATAAGTATTAGCCCTAGCCCTTTTTCCTTTCATAATCACATCTCCATTATCATCTTCTACAAGGCATTCAGTTTTAGTGAATGTCACTTTGCAGCCTTGGTCACAAAGTTGGCTAATACTAATCAAGTTTGCCCTAAGACCTTCAATAAGTATGACATCATTAAGCTTAGGTATCCCATATTTGGCTAGGTTACCTCTTCCCTTAATTTCTCCTTTTTCTCCACCTCCATAAAAAACAAATTTTGCAGGGTGAGGCTGTAAGTTGGTTAGAAGGTCTTCCTGACCTGTCATGTGTCTGGAACACCCACTGTCAAAGTACCAGTCACTCTTAGAAGCTCCCTCAAATGTGTGAGTCATCATACACATATTCTTTGTCCCTGTGCTTTTGGACCCTGTTTTGGGTTTTCCGCGCCTTTTAGGGTAACCGTATAACTTATAGCAAAACGGCCTTATGTGTCCTTTAATACCACAGTGATGACATACCCATGTACGCCTTTTGTTGTGAGTTTTAGATTTCAGCATTGGTATGGGATGTTGCAACATCTGACTCTTCATAGTGGGATCATGTTTGTTTACTGCTGGAACAAACTTCCTTTCAGTGATGGGTTGTTGTTTATTTAGGACGCTTTGTTTGTATCCAATTCCCCGACAGTTTCCTGGCTTTTGACCTACTCCAAGTATTTCTTCTAGCATGTCTGTACCTGTGTTGAGTGATCTGAGTTTCTCGTCCCACTTACATAGCTTAGAGTTAGCAAGAGTCTCCTCTTCAGTTAGCTTGGATATCTGAACTAAGTGTTCATTTCTTTCAACTTGAAGTTGCAGAATGAGATTCTTCTGTTCTTCTTGAATTTTCTTCATCTCATCATTTTTGATATGCAGCTTCTTGAAGAGCCCAACTAGCTGATCATATTCCTCATCTTCAGGTTTCTCATATAATGAGCATACTCCAGTCATGGCTGTGATGATCTTTCCTTCTTCTATACCAAAGTCTCCTTTCTCTTTTAAGTTATTCATATTGCTTCGCTGTCTCTTAGAGTATGTAGGGCATTCAGATATGTGATGTCCAGATCCCTTACATTCATCACATTGATTGAGACCTTTTTGATCTGTATCCTTTGTATCACATGAGATGTGTGACACATCTGTCCTTTCCCTCTGTTTTTTAATTTTCTTGAACTGTCTTCCTATGAAAGCTAGGATTTCTGGGATATCGTATCCTTCTTCTTCTGAGTCCAGAAAGGTTGATATGAAGCTGTTTTCCTTATTCCCTTTCTTTGCTCTCTCATTTCTACCCATTTCAAAGGTTAGCAATGACCCTACTAGCTCATCCATTTTTAATTTGGATATATCATGAGCTTCTTCAATGGCTGTGACCTTCATGTCAAATTTTTTTTGGTAAGGATCTGAGCATTTTCCTTACTAGTTTTTCTTCACTAATCTTTTCTCCTAGGGCTTCAAAAGAGTTAGCAAAATCAAGTATGCTCATGTGAAAGGTGTGTACACACTCATCTTCCAACATATGTAGGTTCTCAAATTTGGTAGTCAATAGTTGCAGTCTTGACATTTTGACTTTAGAGTTGCCTTCATGAGTTGTCTTCAGCACCTCCCATGCCTTTTTAGCCTCACTGCACTGCTTGATGAGTCTAAACATGTTCTTGTCCACACCATTAAAAATGGCATTCAAGGCTTTGCTATTTCCTAAGGAGAGGTTATCCTCTGTTTCAGACCAATTAGCTTCTGATTTCAACATAGTAGTTTCTTTTCCATCTTTGTCACATATCATAGGATGCTTCCATCCAGTGACAACTGCCTTCCAAGTTCTTCCATCCCAAGACTTAAGAAAAGCACACATTCTTGTTTTCCAATAGTCATAATTAGTACCATCTAGCAAAGGTGGCCTATTTACCATACCTCCTTCCTTATCCATCTGACCAGAAGTTGTACCCTGGATCTCACCCAAGTACAGGCAGGGTGCCTGCTCTGATGCCAATTGAAATTCCGACACTTACTAGTAAACAGATGTGATAGCAGATGTGCTAACACTTGTCTCAACAACGTTGGACAGGGAGACAGATGTTACCACGTTTGTCTCCACGAGAGTTTACCTGAACAAATGATAATGCAGTAATTAAAGGCAGAAAGTAAATTGCACGCTTGGTTTGTTAACCCAGTTCGGACGCAACTGCTCCTAATCTGGGGGATACCAATCCAGGAATGAATCCACTATAATAGTATTGATTCAGAGTCTAACTACCCGTTAACCCTCCTCACTCAATCACTATCTGTGCAAACTCTACCTAGGCCTAACCTAGATATGACCAGCCCAGGTCACTTCCTTAACAATGATGCTACACCACACCATTAGACACCTACCGGGGTATAAATCACACTTCAATGAATGGTTGTTTGGAGACACCCTCCTAGACACCTAAACACTTTTACCTAAAGGCTTCAAGTGCTAGACTCACTAACTCTTTGCTTCAAAGCTTCAGAGAAAATAACATTACAACTCAATAAACACAGTCCTAAGCATGCATCAATGGAATGCACAAAAGGCTCACAAAGAGACTCAATTTTGACACTAAACCCTAAAACTAAATACGGCTTGACTCTCTTAGAGAACTAGGTCTTGGTCTTTATATATTTATAGTCCAGAGCTGCTTGGACTACAAGAAATATTTGGGCTTCAGAATCCTCGTTGAAAACGCGTGTCTTGATCTCTTTCAAAAATAATCCTTGAACCAAAAGATTTGATTTGAAAATATATTGTCACATATTTTCAAAGTAAATCTTTCCAAATATTGCTTCAGCAATTAGCGAGATTCCCATTGTCTTGGCGCGCAAGTTAAAACCTGAAACAAAGAAATTAGGGTTCAAAGTAAAGGCGGCGCGCTAAAAGGCGCGTACTAGGGTTCCAAGTTCAGCTGGCAGTGTTTCTGACAGATATTACCACATCTGTCATCACCTTTTGACTAGCATCTTGTTTTTACAAAATGAAGCCAACATCTAAAAATCCAACAGTTTTATTTTATTTATTTTAATGTCTTTTATTTTATGCTTTCTTTAATGTTTTCCTAGGATTAGTTCTAGCTCTTTAACGAAAGTGCTCTTACATAAGTGGCATTGATGGCTTCTGGAGCCACCTGAAGCAGGTGTGTTGCTAGAAAAACAATAACCCATTTGAGAATTTGGAAAGTAAGAAATATTTTAAATTGAGAGGGAAAGAGAAAGGTGTGGTTTGTGTTACGAGGTGAAGCATCTATTTATAGATCTCATCCACGTAGCACTATTGACATTTGACACACTCAAGAGAAGAATATGTCATTTACTAATGTTTTGTTGTGAACGGTAAACCCCACAAGCAATATCTTCGAATTTAAAAGTAGTAGGATAGAATTCTCTTGAAAAAACGTCTGTGTTTTTTTTTTTACGGTAAAAATCGTCTGTGTTTTGTTTATGAAAAATACTAACAAATATTCTTAGGATATTGTTTGTTTAAATGTTTAAAAGTGATAATTTTTGTATTAAAAAATGTATATTTATTATTTTTACGTGTTTGACTTGTAAGTCAATAACAATACTAAATTAGCATAAAAAATTCAAGTATATAAATAGAAAATAAGTATAATTTATAATAAATAAAAAATTACAAAAAGTATAATTTATAGTTAAATACAACCTTCACAACATTTAAATGAAGTTTTCTGTCAAAAAAAAAAAAAAAACATTTAAATGAAGTATAATTTTTAAATGAAATTTTTAATAAAATTTGGTGTATAAAAAATGAAAAATGTCAAAATCATGAGTTTATGTACATAGTCTCTTTAATTAGTTCTTACTCTCCATGCTCTCTTTTCCCTCCACCCACTCGGCAGCTTTGCATTTACTTCTAAACCTGATCCCACTTTTCCCTCCACACCCCACTTCTATCACAAAGACATGAAATAATACACACAAGACACAAGAAAGGTGAAAAAAGTTAAAAGGGTCCTTGATTGATTGGACAATAAGGTGAAGGCAAGAATTAATAAAATTGATGTTGAAAGATGGGGAAATTTATAATTCAAACTTAATAGATGAACAAAAATTTGATGAACGAATATCATAGATGAAGAAGTAATTTCTTAGGCAATTAACTAAAAATGTTGTTGGAATATAAGAACATCAATAACAAATGAATATCATTGTAGCAAGCAGGCTTGTATTTACTCTTTATTTTTGGACAAATTAACCTTGCATTTACATTAAAACAATTTCAATCTATATAATAGTTAAATAGTTAGCATATAATAGTTAAATAGTTTATATTTGGAAAAAAAAAACCTACTTTCTATTTACAATAAAATTCTAATAACTAAATATTATTGACCGAAAATTGCAGCAAAATTAAATTCTACTTTTTACAAATTTCTATTATTTATAGGGTCATGCTAAGCATACTAAAAAAGGAAATAAAATAATAAAGTTAATGCTAAAAAGAAAACTTTTTACATTAAATGCACAAGTTTCAAAAAATTATTTCTATATTAATATGCTTAACTAGTGCACCCGGTGCACTGTTTAGCATTTTCATAATAGTGAATATTAAATTCTTTTTGTGATAAAATGCAAAAAACCAGTATACTTCTTAAACAATGAGATTTTTTTTTCCTTATGCAATTATCTCTCTTAACATATTAATTTAATGTCGACAAAATAGTTCTTTGATTCGTAAAACTGCTCATTAGCTTATTGATTTTGAAAGGAAGTTATTCAAAACACTTCAATTTCCCAATGTACTATAGAAGTCCTCTAGAGACACTTGTTAAGAATTCAAATGTAAAAATATTTTTTTTGAAAGTTTTGTAATCAACATCTTAAAAGTTTAAATTTTTGTTTTTTTTATTCTTATTTCAAACATTAAAAAATTTTGGTTAAATGTATTTTTTGCCCATATAAAATTAATGAATTTTGATTTTTTGTCCCTATTAAAAACAATCACATGTTTTCGTCCCCAAACATATTACAAATGAATGAGAGAAAATTAATATTATCTCCATTTCTATATGATAGTAATTAGCAAGTGTGCAAATTTGTTTGTCAAGTAATATAAAAGATATCGAATCCACATGGATTGTGATTAATCTAAATGAAAGGAACTAAACGAATACTTATGAGAAATATGAAATGACAATTGGGGGGTTTGACAATTTTGGAAGTAAATTGAGTTTGAAATTAACAATAAAGAAAAATGATTGAGTTTTGCTTCGAATCCATTGTATGTCACTATTGATGTTAGCGTCTAATACCCTTACAATGATCAATTCAATTACTAAGACAGTTTAACTAAGCTATTAAACGCAAAACTCGTCTATTTTGCAGGGAGATAAAGACCTATTTACCCAATATAAAAATTATATTGCATATAAAAATATAAGTCATGAAAAACACAAAAACTTATCTAGTAATTTTTTCATGAGCTTATAACTTATTTATATTAGTTTATAATTTATTTTGATAAGTTAATTCAGTTAGCTTATAATTTATAATTTTTTTATTTTAATTTCCCCCTTATAACCTCCCTTAAAAACTTAAATATTAATAAGCATATTTTTTTAGGCCTTTCATATTGATATATGTTAGGATCGAGCTTGACAAGAGCTTGACTTATAGCTTGACAATAAGTCGATGTTCTTATTGGTGAATTACTATCAATCAAAAGTAAAAGGTGTTGAAAAACAAACAATGGTGATTTGTTGTTAAAAGGGAGTATTTACTAGTGGAAAGGATTGAATGAGTTTTGGTGAAAGGAATATAATTTTTCACCTTGTTTGTGAGAATGCTTTTGAAAGTGAAAAGACTTGAAAATCTAAGCAAGTTCTCCAAAGTCGTCATTCAAATGACGAAAATATGGGAGTTGCCTTCCTCCTCCTTCGTCGTCCTCTCATAACTCCCCCAAACAAAGCTAAGATAGTAGAAAAGGGTTGGGGGGCAAATAAAATGCCAACAATAAGCCTCCTCACCCTTGGCCTATAAAAATACCTTTCCAAACAACACTCAGTATATACTATATGCTAGACTAGAGAGAGGTCAAAACATCAGAACTCAGAATCATATTTTAGATTTGAAAGCATGCACCAACAAAAATGAGAGGAACATTAGAACCACAGACAATGAGACAAACATCATGTTAAACTTAAAGCAACAGAAATTGATACAAAAGCAAGTTCAAATAGTTAGGCGCAAGTTCTAGGCCAAGCAGGTGTCTTAGTTTGTAATATGATACAGAAAAAGAAGTTATGCAGCATTAGCATTTTTGTTCATCAGCCTTCAATTCTCTTTCTTTTAGCTGCAGAAGTTGAATACTCTGTGTCGATTTCTTGAGTCGCGGCTTCAGTGGTTTTTGCCAAATTTGAAAGCTGTTGACGAACAGTATCCTTCAATCTAACATATTGTTCATTCAAAACACGATTCTCTTTCTCATACTGCAATATAAAGAGATATGATCAGGTACATCAAGTTAACTAAATGATCTCAAGTAATTAACAGATACAGTTTTTTTTCTATCAATGTCAATGTAACTTGTAAGTATCCATGCTACATTGGTAACAAAATAAGAACCAAAAACAACATTTCAACAACTGCATTGACGCAACCACAAGAACCCTTTTAAAATGCGTTAATCAATTTTTAATTAGGTTTATTTGCCCGCAAACCGAGTAAGCAACATCAATGAAAGAAGCACTTAATGACTACTCATTGAAGATAGTTCTTCAAATTGATAGATATCATTGTAGGACATATAAATATATAGAACCATTTCAAAATCTTCACCTAAATGCATAAGCTTTTGAGATAGTTAGTCCATAACAGGATATTAGACCTTCTATGACCAAGAGATTGAGAGTTTAATGTTTATTCTAATAGTCACTAAAAGGGATAATAGAAAAAGGGAAAAGGAAGTTAGGGGCAACAAGATTATGATATCGGATAAAAATACATTTTACAACAATCAGGATGCAGCAGGACAAAAATAAAAATAACACAACATACCATTTCTACTTTGCTTAGAGCATTTTCCAACTGTTCGTTAAGTAGTTGATTTTCATTTGTTAAAGCTTGAAGCTGCAAACATGCAAGTCAATACACGATATATGAAATATATGGGACAATCAGAACAAAAACAGTAGGATTAAAAAATGCATTAGGATTTATTCTTAATAAAACCCAACCTTTTTCTGTGAATCAATGTACATAGTCCGGTAACTGATAGGTGCCATCGATGGGGCTTCATATATGGAAACATTTCCATCAATCTGCAATGAGTTCAGAATATATAGCAATAAGAAGTTACTCTGAAACATGAAACATGAAAAATAACAGTAACACATTCTCTTTAAGTTTGAGAATATAGTATACCTTGGATTTCAACAAATCTATGATCTTATACAAATCTTCTATTTTATGCAAGGCATAGTCAACTTTTTCATCTACACCCTTGTTACTTATATTTTCAGCAGGCTCGAGCTCAAGCTCAGGCTCAAGCAATAATTGTTCAATTTGAGCATTTGGCTGTGGTGATACTCGCTCAATTTGAGCATCTGACTGTGGCAATACTTGCACGTGCCCAGTTTGAGTATCAGGGTTTGGCCGTGGTAATACTTGCTCAGTTTGAGATTCTGGTTCATCTTTCTCACTATCACTAACTACATCCACAATGCACTCAACGCCCTGCTTTGAGTTGACAGATTTAAGAGCCCCGCTTTTAATGCGTTCTGACCGCCTCACAGATGCGTTGCGGTATTTGGACATTTTCGTTGTGAATTTAGCATACTTCTTTTGATGTTTACTCACCTGCTTAGTTTGCTCTTGTGGTGCTTTCCTTACAGGAACTGATTCCTCTCCGGCAACTGATGAATTCGGATGCTTTTGCGGGGAACACGCAGGGTGTGGATTTTCAAGCTGAGACTGAGAGTCTAACACCTTTGTTGGATTTACATTACCATTGCAATCCTGTTGCTCAGATATCTCTGCAGACGGAATTGCATTTTCAGCCTGTGTCAGGAGAAAAAGACAATAGTGAATTAACATATATGTTTCTACGTGCCGAGTTTATTGGATAATAAAATTCACGAATCAATACTTGATAGTACTACATAGGGGGTTCCACTACTCAAATCCAAATTCCATTGGTAACACTTGATAAAAAATATACTACATTACAATTTGTAAAAACACTACTAGAATTTTGTATATAAGAACAACTACATTACAATTTGTAATTACACTACTAGAATTTTACACTGAACCTAACTCATCCATACAAAATCGACTCGTAGGATGAAGGAATTGGAACACTTCCCACTTATAAACTCATTTTTAAGTCATATCCAATCTAAAATAAGAATCTCAACACACCCCCACACATCATGACTAGACATCTAGTGCTCGACGGTCTAGCAGATCTTGAAAAGACGCTGATATCATATTAGGGTTTCTTAACGGAGCTAACTCATCTTACAAAATCGGTACAAAACCGGTTTGTAAATTGAGGGATCATCCCACCATAAAGTAAATAAATTCACAGCACCTTAAAAAAAGATTATTTTTTTTAATAAAAAAAAAAAGCTAAATAGTCTCCAAAAGGTAGATAAAAAAGCAAGCTTTTTTCACAAAGAAAGTTCAAAATAATGAAAAGTTAACAACACAAATGATGAATGCATGCAACCACAAAATGAAATCTTTCATATTTCCTCTTGACATTGATTCGTGCAAACATTCAAAAATCAAAAAACCCTACTCAAACCATAGCCATAAAACATGATCAACGAAGAAAAAACCAAAATAGAAACATGGAAATGGAAACACAAACGTAAATACAAACATAAAACAAACACTAAACAACAGGAAAAAGATTTGATCGTAATATTAAAAAGAAGGAAAAAAAATTATGATTTTTTGTACCACAAAGAGAACATTGTCATTGTTCTTGAGTTTTGGTCTTCGACCCATTTGTGTGTTGAAATGGTACAAAGAAGATCAAAAGGCGTGAAGAGCTCAGTCCTCACTGTGTATTGGAATTTGAAGAAGCAGAGAAAAACCAGGTTTGATTGTTTACTAGTTTGAGCCAAACAAGAAACAAGAATGTAGCAAAAGCAATTTCACACGTGAAAAGATTTACCAAGTGTAAATGTCACGTGCGGTTTAGGTGTGTAGTAATCTAATTTATTTTTTGGGTTAAATAAATTTTTGTACATTTTTTGTTCTCTACTTTTAAATTAACTTTTGTGTGCTTTTACGTATACTCCCTCCGGTTCTATATATAAGCAAAATTTGCTTTTCTAGATTCATTGCAAAAGTAATGTATCTAGACAATAATATTGTCTAGATACATTACTTTTGCAATGAATCTAGAAAAGCAAATTTTGCTTATATATAGAACCGGAGGGAGTATGTTTTAATGATTTTTGGTATTTATATTTATAATAATATAAGGACCTTTGTCATAAAAATTTAGAATTTTTTAATATAAGATGAATTATTTCTGACTAAAAATGCAAATAATTTTAAAAATTATATTTAATTTATTGTTAAAAAAATATAAACTTTTACAAAAAAGATTGTTATAATTTATTAAACATAGAGCTGTAAAAATGGGTCGGGCTATCGGGCCGGCCCATTAGCCCTATAGTTTTACACGGGCCGAGCTTTTAAAAAAAGGTGATCGGACCTTATCGGGCCGGCCCCTCGGGCCTATATTTTTAATGGGGCGTTATGGGCCGGCCCCACGGGCTTTTGGGCCGGCCCCTTAAAGAGTTAAAAAAAATATTTTGAAAAAAATTCTAAAAATAATTTTAGCTAAAAATAAGGAGTTTTAATTACCATTAAATCTTTAGATAATTAAGTAACAAAAGATAAGATTTGTTAGTTAGGAGATAATTAATAAACCAAATTTGTTTTTTTTTTTAAGATTAAACCAAGTTTGTTATGGACAGAACAACAACGCTGAAAATCCTAATTTGGGTTTTCAACCAGCTAACCCGGTGTCTTTCGACATCAAGAACACTGTTTTGAATGCTCTTAAAGAGAACCCGTTCACAGGATCAGAGACACAGTGCCCAAATCTTCATCTGGCACGCTTCTTTGAAGCTTGCAGCTACACTGATCCGACTGGCATATCTGAGTCAGACAAGAGGTTAAGGTTGTTCAAACTGTCTTTGACAGGGAGAGCACGTGACTGGATTGACACTCTACCACCAGGCACTATTGCTACTTGGGCAGAACTTGAAATCAAATTTCTGGACAAATATTTTCCTATTCATAAATTTCTGGAGAAAAGAGCAGAAATCACAGGTTTTGAACAAGGGGATGCAGAGTCACTACATGATGCTTGGGAAAGGTTTAAGCTATGTTTGAAGAAATGCCCCAAGCACGGTCTCGATAGTCACCAACAGATGCAGTACTTTACTCAAGGGTTGAGGCCCCAGACTAGGATGTTGCTAGATGCTTCAGCAGGTGGTTCTCTGAAAAATAAAGATGAAAGTGAAGCAAGAGAGTTGATCGAATCTATGGCCCAGAACGAATATCGAGTCCAGAATGATCGGGGTGCAAAGAAGAAGCCTGGCATGCTAGAGCTTGATACAGGAAACGCAATCTTGGCTCAACAACCCAAGATGAACAACACAATGGAGTCCCTGTTAAAGGTTTTTACTACTACTCCTACTCCACAGGTACAGGCAAAGGCAGTTCAGGGTGTCACTTGTGATTTTTGTGGTCAAGGCCATGCTAATGGTGAATGCTTCCCAGCTGGATCAGAGGAAGCTAATTATCTTGCAAACTTCAAGAGAGGAAATTCAAACTACAATCCAAATTCTAACACTTACAATCCAGGGTGGAGAGACCATCCAAACTTCGGTTGGGGTGGAAACAAGAACCAGAGTGCTACTCAATCAAATCAACAAGCTCCTCCTCCTGCTAACAATCAACAAAAAGCTACAGGTTCGTTAGAAGACACACTCTCTCAATTCATCAAATTTACTCAAGGGAGTTTTGAAGCTGTTAAGATCAGTCAGGATCAGATGAAGGCTAACCAAGAAGTCGCTAATAAGAATACTGAAGCCTCCATCAAGAATCTAGAAACCCAGATTGGTCAGTTGTCTCGACAGTTTGCAGCCTCACAAAACAACGGGTTTGAAGGCTCGGCAAAGGATAATCCTAGGAATGAAAATTGTAAGGCTATCACCTTAAGGAATAGAGTTGTCCCTTCACCTGAAGTTACCCCTAAGAAAAAAAATGTGAGTGAGGGAGAAGTTGAAATGAAACTGAGTGAGGAAGAGGTTGAGAAAGCTGTGAGTGAGGGTGAAGTTGAAAAAGAGTGGGAAGTAGTAGAACCCAGTGAGAGTGATTATGAGGATGTAGTTGAAAATCCGAGGGAGAAAAAGATGGAAAAAAATAGAGGTGTGGAAGAGAGTGAAGAAAAATCACCGCATGCTAAGTTACCATACCCACCCCGGAAGAAGAAAGTGAAAGCCAAAGATCACCAAAACTTCAAAAAGTTTATGAAGATGCTTCACAATCTCCAGGTGAACATTCCCTTTGCCGAGGCATTAGAACAAATGCCCGTTTATGCCAAGTTCATGAAGGAGCTTTTGACAAAGAAGCGGAAACCTTTAGATGATGATACGGTTGACATGACTGAGGAGTGCAGTGCAATAATACAAAAGAAGCTTCCTCAAAAGAAGAAAGATCCAGGAAGTTTCACTATACCGTGCTCCATAGGTAATATCACTGTGGGAAGAGCATTATGTGATTTGGGGGCAAGTATCAACTTGATGCCCCTATCTATGATGAAGAGAATCCCTGGTGCAGAGGCAAAACCCACCAAAATGCAACTGTCATTGGCGGACCGTTCCATTGTACATCCGTATGGGATACTTCATGATGTTCTGGTACGAGTGGCAGATTTTGTTTTTCCAGCTGATTTTGTCATTCTAGATATGGAGGATGATGCTGAGGTAGAACCTGTGCTTTTGGGTCGTCCTTTCTTGGCGACTGGAAGAGCATTAATCGATGTGGAGATGGGAAAATTGATGTTGAGAACCCATGGAGAAGAAGTGATGTTCAAGGTGTTTGAGACTATGCAACAACATGATGATGAGCCTCAATGTTTCAGTGTAGACGTAATAGAAGAGGTTGTCAAAGATGTTTTAGCTGAAGAAACTCCTATACCTCCTTTGGAAAGAGTAATTGTTAATTCCATTGATGATCTAGAGGAGGAGTGGGACAAAGAGATAGAGATTTGCCTCCGTCAATTAGAGGCAAGTCCCATAGAAGAAATTTCAGCAGTGAAAGAAGAGGTATCCATTCAAGAAACAAAGGGAAGTGTCGACAAAGAACTTGTAAGTACTATTCCTGAACTAAAAGAACTTCCCTCTCATCTCAAATATGTTTTCTTGGGAGGAAACTCCTCATATCCGGCAATCATTAGTAGCACGTTGAGTTCTCTAGAGGAAGAAAAATTGGTTAGAGTTTTACAAGCCAACAAAGAAGCCATGGGGTGGAGTATATCTGATTTGAAAGGTATTAGTCCAGGGTTTTGCATGCATAAAATCCACATGGAAGACCAATACAAACCAGTGGTTCAACCTCAGAGAAGACTTAACCCAACAATGAAGGAAGTTGTCAAGAAGGAGGTGCTGAAACTCCTTGAAGCTGGAATGATATATCCTATCTCGGATAGTGCTTGGGTGAGCCCGGTGCATGTGGTCCCTAAGAAAGGTGGTATGACGGTTGTGAGGAATGAAAAGAATGAGTTGATCCCTACTCGCACCGTCACAGGTTGGAGAATGTGCATTGATTACCGGAGACTGAATTCGGCAACACGGAAGGATCATTTTCCCCTTCCGTTCATGGATCAGATGTTGGAAAGGCTTGCAGGGCAAGCCTACTATTGCTTTCTAGATGGATATTCCGGGTATAACCAGATTGTAGTGGACCCGGCGGATCAAGAGAAGACGGCCTTCACATGCCCTTTTGGGGTGTTTGCTTATCGAAGGATGCCCTTCGGGCTATGCAATGCGCCGGCTACTTTCCAGCGGTGCATGTTGTCGATCTTTGCCGACATGATGGAGGACACAATCGAGGTATTTATGGATGATTTCTCTGTTTTTGGTAAATCTTTTGATAATTGCTTGACCAATTTAAATGCCGTGTTGAAGAGATGCATAAAAACCAATCTCGTTTTGAATTGGGAAAAATGTCATTTTATGGTAAAAGAAGGTATTGTGCTTGGACACAAAATCTCTTCAAAGGGCATTGAGGTTGATCAAGCAAAAATAGAGGTTATTAAGGAATTGCCTCCTCCCGTTAATGTGAAGGGGGTTAGAAGTTTTTTAGGACATGCCGGTTTCTATCGGCGTTTCATAAAAGATTTTTCTAAAATAGCAAAACCTATGAGTAACCTCTTGGTTAAAGAGAATGAATTTAAATTTGATAATGATTGTGTGAATGCTTTTAATGTGATTAAAGAAAAGTTGGTCACCGCGCCCATAATTATTGCACCAAATTGGGACCTCCCATTTGAATTGATGTGTGATGCAAGTGATTATGCGGTTGGAGCGGTACTTGGCCAACGACAAGCGAAGTTTTTCCATGCAATTTACTATGCGAGCAAAGTTTTAAATGATAACCAAGTGAATTATACCACAACGGAAAAAGAATTGCTCGCCGTAGTGTTTGCCTTGGAAAAATTTCGCTCTTATCTAATTGGTTCCAAAGTGGTTGTTTTTACAGATCATGCAGCACTAAAGTACCTCCTCACAAAAGGCGATTCGAAACCTAGACTCTTGAGGTGGGTACTTCTCTTGCAGGAGTTTGACTTGGAAATCAAAGACAAGAAAGGTGTTGAGAATGTGGTGGCTGACCATTTGTCAAGGTTGGACAATCCAATGGTGACCAACAAGGAAAAGTGCATCAATGAGGAATTCCCGGATGAAAAATTACTTATGGTTTCTCAGAGACCTTGGTTTGCCGACATGGCTAACTTCAAGGTAGATAATAAAGTTCCGGAGGATTACTCTTACCAACAAAAGAAAATTTTTTATAGAGATGCGCACTTTTACTTTTGGGATGACCCATACTTGTTCAAAGTCGGTCAAGATGGTTTAATTAGAAGATGTGTGGATGAGGAGGAGGCAAATAAAATCATGTGGCATTGTCATAGTTCATCGTACGGTGGGCACCACAGTGGACAACGAACGGCGGCTAAGGTACTCCAAAGCGGTTTCTTTTGGCCGACATTGTTTAAAGATTGTGTGGAGTTCGTCAAGAATTGTGAAAATTGCCAGAGGACCGGCAATGTATCAAGGAGGGATGAGATGCCGCTAAATAATATGCTTGAAGTGGAGCCGTTTGATTGTTGGGGGATAGACTTCATGGGACCTTTCCCATCATCTAAGTCTAACCTTCATATCTTAGTGTGTGTGGACTATGTAACAAAATGGGTTGAAGCTATTGCTTGTCAAGCTAATGATGCCCATACTGTGGTGAAGTTCTTAAAGAAAAACATTTTTACCAGGTTTGGTGTGCCAAGGGTTCTCATAAGTGACGGTGGTAAGCACTTTAACAACAAGTATTTAGAGAATCTTCTGGCCAAATATAATGTCAAGCATAAAGTGGCTACCCCATACCACCCTCAGACTAGCGGTCAAGTGGAAGTGTCTAATCGACAGTTGAAGCAAATCCTAGAGAAGACGGTTTCCAAATCAAGGAAAGATTGGTCTATGAAGCTTGATGATGCTCTTTGGGCTTATCGGACCGCTTTCAAGACACATCTGGGTTTCTCACCTTATCAGCTAGTTTATGGCAAGGCGTGCCATTTACCGGTTGAACTTGAGCACAAAGCCTATTGGGCTGTAAAATTTTTAAATTTTGATGCAGGTTTAGCAGGTGAAAGGCGGCTATTGAAGCTGAATGAACTGGAAGAATGGAGGTTGCAAGCTTATGAGAATGCGGTGATTTTTAAGGCCAGAACCAAGAAGTATCATGACAAAGGATTGATAAAGAAAGAATTTCATCCGGGACAACAAGTATTGCTATTCAATTCAAGATTAAAGTTATTTCCCGGTAAACTCAAGTCAAAGTGGTCTGGTCCTTTTGTTATCAAAGAAGTGTCATCGCATGGAGCCGTTGAATTACAAGATCCAGGTTCGTCCCAGACATTCAAGGTAAATGGGCAAAGACTCAAACCGTACAAAGGCGGAGAGATTCCTACTGAGAGGGTCTCAATGGTGCTGACTGACTTTTAAGGTCAACAAGGGTCAAGCTAGTGACGTTAAAGAAGCGCTTAATGGGAGGCAACCCATCAAAAAAAAAAAAAAAAAAAAAAGAGAAGCTGAGGAACAGGAACACGAGGCTGCGCGATGCGCAGTCAAGGCAAGAATAGTTGGGAAGCTTCGGGCTCGCTCGCAATGCGGAGCCTAACCCACGCGATGCGTGGGTTCAAAAAATTTGACCGTTCTGTCACCAATCCGTCCGTTGAAGTGCAGCAGTCGAGGCCACTTATTTCACTATTTGAAGTTGCTATGTATTTTTATTTTTTTTCTGTCAGTACTTTCCAGTTGTTTTGTTTGTGATTTGGGTGTTAAGACATTTATAAGCACCTCTCTTGTACTGTGATTGTTTATTATTAAGTAATGTGTCTGTTTAATGAAATTTTCAGTTTGGTAATAGCTCTGTTTGCATGATGAGAATCTCGGATTAGCTTGGAAGAAGACACTATGGTTGTTGATACGAGTTTCGATGAAAGTTGGAACGACTGAGAGATGATACAGACGAGATGACTTGGCACAGTTCAATCGAATCAACCTTCAGATACCTCAGCTAGTGAGCGCTTTGAGCCAAATAAATTCCACGGTATACTCTTTCTTTCACATCTATTGAGCGTATCCATGCTTTGCATATCTTCTAGAACTTGCGACTATTCTCTATTGTTGATTGGTTTTTACATTTACACACATAGAGGCATTTTTTTGGTACTCTGGGCCTTTCAAGCTACCCAATATATGTTTTATCTTTGCTAAACCAACTTTGAGCCTAAAAGAAAAAGATATACCCCTTTCTTTCGGTGACAAACCACAAAATATGAGCCTTTGTTGACCTGAACGTTTGTATCCCTTTACTATCTCTGGAGTTAGGTAGAAGCTCGAAAGTTCCTTGTCATGGCACTGTTTTAAGTTTGGGGTTGCTTCTGGTATTAGCAACGCTTTAAGTTTGGGGTAGAGGTACTAGAGAACATATAAAAAGGAAAAATACAAAACAAGAGCAAACATCATCAGTAGTCTCTTAAAAAAAAAAAAAAAAAAAAAAAAAAAAAAAAAGTCAGTTCTCTAAGTACCAAATCATCATGAAACTAAACCCAGGTAATGGTTAATTCTCAAAAAGGAACAGTAGTGGATACATAACTCCAGTTTAAGCCTACTTTCCCAAATATATCCCACCGTTACCCAAGCCAAGTTATAACCCTGAAGACCTCAAAAATGTGTGTAATGTGATAACTTTGATTGACATTTAGAATTTTTTCAAGCTTATGGCAAGATTGCATTTGCATGTTGATGGAGTGAATACCCTGTCAAAAATTGAGTGAATTGGTGAGTGAGAGATAAGGTTGGATTGGTTGGTCTGTGCTAATAATTTCTGAAGTGTTCTGATTGAGGTCGTGAAGACAGGATTCTGAGCTTAACATTGACACTATAGTGAAGCCGGAGGTTCCATATCCGGGCGAAAGAAAGTGTTTGAGATTCTTATCATCCAAAGAGATTTGTTAACTTACTGACTATTTTATTTTGCAGAGATGTTCCTTGAGGACAAGTAACGGTCCAAGTTTGGGGTTGTGATGACACCCGGTCATACATAGCATTTTAGAGTTATTTAGTGTCAATTTTAAATCGTAGTTAGTATAATTGAGTCACATACATGAAGTTTAAAGGCAAATTATAGGAAGTTGAAGAATTGAATGCAAAGTGGAGAAAAACAGGTGTTTAAGAGCAAACCAATTGAAGAAGAAGCAAAAAGTCAAAGTTCAGCACCCTACGCATCGCGTAGGGTAAGCCACGCATCGCGTAGCTTCGCAGAAAATCCAAGGTGAGCTTCGGCCTTGCTCGCATCGCGCAGGAAAAGCTGCGTATCGCGCAGCCATGTAACAGAAATTTGTTTTCTCGCGTTTTCTATAAATAGCGGGTTCCAAGACTGACCTAGGGGTCGATTTTCAGTGCAAACATATCAGAGAACTCGTTTTTGACGGTGCTACGGCGATTCAACACCTTCATTCATCGAATTTTATGTATTCTTTCTCAAACTTCTTTGCTATGAATATTCTTAATATGAGTAGCTAAGTCTTTTATTGGTTAGATTCTTAGATGATCTTCCTCGGATCAATCTAGGTCATGTGAACTTACTAGAGGCTTATTATTTCAATATTAATCTTGTCGTTATTCAGTTATCTCTGTGCTTAATGTTTTTTATGAATTGACGAATTTATGAATTGAATTTAGGAATCAATTGATTACTAACCCTAACTATTGAACTGGAACTGAGATAATTATTCGATTAATAATCACTTTAGACATATAGGATTATTGATTGTGGTTAATAGAATTAACGTACGATAAACTTCTTGTGATTATAAATTCATCTAAGACATTAGGGTTTTATTATTATAGGAAAGCGTTCTTAGTCACTAACCCTGGTTTGAACGATTTTGTTAATTCATCATGCCGGCAAGAGAGAGATTGCGAGATAAGCCCATGTTCATTCTAGATTAGGAAGAGGAAGAGATTCGAAGAATCTAATCAACCTTTTTATAAACTCGAATTCACCAATCTTTTACCTTTTTGTTAAGCAAATATTCTCAAGAAACACCCCCTTTTGTTCTATTTAATTTTGAGTTACATACGTATTATCCAATTGTTCGCGTCTGATTCGGAACAATCCCTGTGGAAACGATAATAAAAATACACTTGCTTTTGTACTTCAACAATTATCTTTATTTGAAAAAAACTAATAACATTTTAATTAATCATTATAAATAGAAAAGTATAAGACAAAATTATTCAAATTATAATTGGTCACGAAATAAAAGTAACATAATATAACAACCTTCGAGTACTAGAGGTAATGTATTAATACTTTGTGGTTTTGTTCATTCATATAGTTACAATGTAGTGATTAAGTTGCCTTTAATTTATTAGCACATATGTATATTAATATTATGAGTTGCACCAATACTTGTTACTAGTTCACTATTTATTTAGGTATATATGTGTTGTTATGTTTGTTTTAAATTATGCCCATATAAGAGTTTCAAGTATGTTGTTGATTGCTTCATTATGTGAACAGTATGACCGACATAAAATTTGATAATCTTATATACAAAATGTTATACGTCCAATGTAAATTGACCATGATTTATAGATGTCTGATGTGATATTGTCATGTTCGGTTCAGTGTATAAGCCAACAAGATAGAAAGAAACAAACATGTAATGTAGTGGTAATACTAGAGGTAATGTATTAATACTTTGTGGTTTTGTTCATTCATATAGTTACAATGTAGTGATTAAGTTGCCTTTAATTTATTAGCACATATGTATATTAATATTATGAGTTGCACCAATACTTGTTACTAGTTCACTATTTATTTAGGTATATATGTGTTGTTATGTTTGTTTTAAATTATGCCCATATAAGAGTTTCAAGTATGTTGTTGATTGCTTCATTATGTGAACAGTATGACCGACATAAAATTTGATAATCTTATATACAAAATGTTATACGTCCAATGTAAATTGACCATGATTTATAGATGTCTGATGTGATATTGTCATGTTCGGTTCAGTGTATAAGCCAACAAGATAGAAAGAAACAAACATGACAATTGATTTATATATGTCTGATATTGTCATCTTAGATAATCCTTAACATTTGATTGTCTCTTGTATCTTTCTTGTGTATAACTTATAAGTAATTCTTGTGCTTACCTTTTATAATATTATTTTAATGATCAATTTAATTTTAATGTGTTTGTACTTTGTAATGTAGTCATGGTTAAGGGAGACTATGTTGCAAAAAATACTAATAAAAAAAGGCCAAGGAGATCTTCTGTTTGGAAACATTTTACAAGGATTGGTAAAGTTGACGGGGGAGAAAAATGTACATGTAATGGTTGTCAGGGTATGTATTCATGTGGTGCAGGCACTAGTCAGTTAAAGCGCCATATTATTGCTTGTCCTAAAATTCCAAACAATGATGAAGATGATGAGGGACACATGTTGGATGACAAAGAAACATTATTGAAGAAGTTTCAATTTGATGATAAGGCTTACAGAGATTCACTTGCTAGAAGCATCATACGACATGATCTTCCATTTAGCTACGCTGAGTATGATGCGGTTTTGGCTACAAACAAGATATTGAATCCTGATTTTGTTCCCATTTGTAGAAACACTGCAAAAACTGATTGCATGAGTGTGTTTTCAAGTGAAAAGGAAAGACTAAAGAGTGTTTTAGCATCCATTCCAGGTAGAGTTTGTCTAACTTCTGATGTATGGACAGCTGTAACAACGCAAGGTTATATGACTGTCACTGCTCATTATGTTGATCGAGATTGGAAGTTAAATAGTAAATTACTTTCATTTTGTCACTTGGATAATGTACATACAGGGTACGAATTATCTGGAAAATTGTTTGGTGCTCTTAAGGATTGGGGAATAGACCGTAAAATATTTTCACTCACATTGGACAATGCATCTTCAAATGATAGCATGATAAAAATTTTGAAACAAAGGCTTAATTTGCAAGATGCGTTGTTATGTAAAGGTAAATATTTTCATGTCCGTTGTTGCGCCCACATCTTGAATCTAATTGTTCAAGATGGTTTGAAGGCGGCGGGTGATGCTTTGCATAAAATCCGAGAGAGTGTCAAATATGTGAAGGCCTCAGAGGGGAGATTGAGGGTGTTTAGAAAATGCATTCAAGATGTGCAACTAGATAATGTAGGAGGTGGATTCTTAAGGTTGGATGTTTGCACTAGATGGAATGCCACATATATGATGCTTGAAAGTGCTATTAGGTATCGACGTGCATTCATTAGCTTGAGTTATGAAGATAAGAACTACAACATTTGTCCAAGCACTGAGGAGTGGGAAAGAGCAGAAACCATTTGTAATATCTTGGCTCCATTTTATAATATTACATGTTTAATTTCTGGGTCATCTTACACAACCTCAAACTTATACTTCATGCAAGTTGCACTTATAGAGATGGATTTGAATAAAAATTTGATTAGTGAAGATGAAGTGATCAAAGATATGACCAAGAGGATGAAGGAGAAGTTTGACAAGTATTGGAGTGAATATTCGATTACTCTTTCACTTGGAAATGTTCTTGATCCAACATCAAAGTTGGACTTTTTGAAGTTTTGCTTTAAGAAACTTTACCCAAATAATTATGAAGACAAGATTAAAAAAGTGAAGGATGGTTTGCAAGATCTCTTTGATGCATATAAAAAAGACACAGTTCCAGCAAGCTCATCTTTAGATAGTTCATCAAGAAACACTCAATCTCAATCAGTTGATCAACCATTGAAGAAGACGTCGTTTTTGAAGGTAAGGTTTATAAATTGTTACAAATCCTTATGAAAGTACTTATTTCTATTGTTGTAAGTCAAATAATAAAAGTTTAAATAATAGTAAATTTGATAATTCTATAATTAAAGTCTAAATAGTAATAAATGTGTCAAATAATTATTGTACTGCTGTCATTGATATATTAATATCTTCCCCTTAGAAAAGTTAAAATAAGTTAATATAAGTTAACTCTACTATTGTACTTATTTCTACTATTGTTGTCAAACAATTGTTGTGTTGCCCTCTTAGTACTGCTTACATTTTTTTTGTTTACATGAATGGGGTTGATTATATTCCATTCAAGTTTAATTTGAATAATTTTTGTATGTCTAATTCTATGAATACCGTCAAGAAAAAATACAAAAGATCTCAAATGATGGTAAGTCTGAACTTGAAATATACTTGGATGAAAAGTGTCTTCTGGATGATGATGTGGATATTCTTCAATATTGGAAGTCAAATAGTGTTCGATTTCCTCAACTTGCAATAATGGCGTGTGACATCTTAAGCATTCCAATCACAACAGTGGCTTCTGAATCTTCTTTTAGTATCGGAGGTCGTATCTTAAATAAGTATAGGAATTGCTTACTCCCTAAAACTGTGCAAGCTCTCATTTGTACACGTAATTGGTTGCATGATTTTACAGAAATTGGACCTTCTGGTAAGTTTAATTAATAACCCTTTTGTATTATTTGCGATTTGTATTTGCTTCTTAGTTGTTGACTAATCAAGTTATCGTGTATTATGAATTGCAGATATACCCGAAGTAGAAGAGATACAATTATATGAAAAATCAAGTGTTCAAGAAGAGACTTAGGCCGAGAAGTTGCTTAATTTATAATTTACTTTATGTATTTTGAATTGTTAGGTTAAAAGTTTAGTTGGTGATGTAAGCTTGAAATTTATTAGCTTTGAAGGTGCACTTTATGAATCATCATTGACATATTTGTGACTTTTGCGTGAATATTTTGTAGTATTTATTATCTCGTGAAATCATGACATCCACTTTTTTATGGTTATTAATTTGTGTGTGATACATATGTAATTTTATTATCCATTGAATTTATTTTGTAAAAAAAAATATGTCAAAAAAAATATGAAAGTTTGTCGGGCCGGCCCATCGGGCCATGTAGGCCTTTGCTTATCGGGCTGGGCTTAATGGGCCGGGCCATGAGGCTTATTGGGCCGGCCCACTAAAGCCCCTTTATATGTTATGGCCCCCGGGCCGGCCCCTTTTGACAGCTCTAAATTTAAACATATGCTCTACGACCAATTTTTCATGTTAAAAATTTAAAAGATAAAAATATTCTCTTAAAATTTGTACATTTAATTTATGAAAAATATAAAAATAATCAAATGTACATATTTTAATATAAATCATTAACATATGTCTTTAAGATTAATATATGGTCTTATGACGCTTGTTAATATTTTCCTTAAAACTAATACTATCTCTCTTAATCAATGTTTTAAAGACATTTGTTAATATTTTTCTTATTTTATTTTTCTTCATTGTGATCCAAATAAGAAATTTTTTGGGAGGAAATAAAATATAAATATCTACCCATTTTATACTATTTTTAGATAGTTTAATTTTAAAATCAAATCAATTTTCTTTATAATTTATTGGATTCGGTTGATTTCATTAAAAATAATGTCATAAATTATAAAGTTTCTTTCGGTTAAAAAAAAGAAAGAAAGAGTTCCTTCACACAGAGATGTTAAAGTGGGCAGCTCAAAAAAAAAATTTCAGGTTTGAATTTTAAAATTCCATTCCGAATATTTTCGGGGCTTTTTAGCTCGGTCAGTTAAAATCCTTTAAAATATAGACTAATCCAAATAGATCATGGGTAGTCTGAGTCCGAATAAATTGTAATGAAAAAATTTAAAATAAATATGAGTAACTTGGTTTGGAAAATTTGGCCATAGTTTTTATTTATTTATTTTTTTTATATGTGATTCCTAGATTTAATTTGTGCTATTTAGGATGATTGATAGTTAGATGTGTTGTGATTTGGTTTGCTGGAAATGTAATGTAAATTTAGATATTTGAAAACAAAAAACAATTTTTTGCAATTTTCATTTTTTAGGAAAAACTAAAAAAAGAAAGAAAATTCGGGCTAGCCCGCATAGGGTTGGGCTCGAGCTATGCTTTCTACATCTCTATTTTATTACTACTATTGTTATTCTATGGGTTACTCGTGCGTCCTACGAAATGACAATTTTACCCTTTCGTTACTTAAGTAGCGGACATTATAAAAAAGAATATTTTAAAAAAAAAAATGTTATTTGCTACTTAAGTAGCGAACGTTATGATAATAAAATTTGATATGGTGTTTTAGTAGGTGTCAGTGACTTAAGTAACAGACGAGAATTTTATAATTTCGTAGGACGCATCCCAAAAACGGTAGGGTGGCAGAAGTAACTGTCCATTTTTTATTCTGACTTTTCAGTCCGACCCGATGTAGCACGAAGCAAGCTCGGGTTGGCCCATTTTGACAACTCTATCCTCATGTTTTCAATAAAAAGAAAATAGTTACTCCATGTTGGCCCATTAAGGCGCATGGAATAAGATTTTTAGCTCGCTAAAGCCAGGGGCGTTTCCAACTTTTTGGAGGCCCTGTGTAATTATTAAAAATTGACCTTCGGAGGTCTGGTAGAATTATTAACATCAAAATGTTATCATCGATTTATATTACAAATAACATCAATAACACAAAAAACTAATCATTTTTCAGTGATACAAAAAAAATAATCAAGAAATGATTAAAACTAAAATTATGTCAAATAAAATTGCAATTGTAATGTTAGAATATAAACCAAGGACCTTGCGCACACAAATATCACAACCTACTACTAATCTATTGACGCACATTTAGTATTTAAGGAAGATTAAAAATATATAATTACTAATGTAGGAGGACTTCAAAATTTGGAGGCCCTAAAATTTCTCAAAAATTTGGAGGCACGATGCCGTCGCACATGTGCTACAGCCGCCCCTGACTACAACGTGGGTTAGCTCACAAAAAATGAATGAAATAATATAGCAGGTGTTTGTATGTTGAGATCAGATGTCTATTGTAAAAAAATGAGAACTGTCCATTGTAATTGTTGATAAAAATTAAAAATGAGAACATTTCATTGTTTTTTGTTTTAAAAAAAGTTCATGGTGTTTCCACAAAGTCCACTTTGGAAGACCTTCACTCCATTGACATCCCTAAGAAAAATTAACATACACAATTAAAAAATCCAAATTATAAAGTATATAATATATATCTACTAAATAAGTTTGCTTATATACCATATAAATTTGTAAGACAAATTGTTCGAAAGAACCATAATTCGACTTTTGTAGGCAATCATTTTTGGCAAATTTTATTTACCCTATGGGTGAATAATGTGTTATCGAAGTCCCCTTTTCCTGACAAATGAAGTGTTAATATGAAAAATAATATGGCATATAAACTACATGTGCTTAGTATATTATTATTTTTTCAAACATACGTTGGTTAAAAATAATTTTGGGCCCTTTTGTGGAAATTGATTTGGAGCCTCATGCAAACACTTTCGTGGTATTATGTTTGGACTAACCCTAACAATGATGAAAGTTTATTTGTCTAAAGTGAACTATAAATTTAGATATTAAATTAAGTACTAAGTAATATGAATTATTGACAGAAAATTATTTGACCTATTAACGACAATGAACTATTTATCAAATTGTGAAAGAAAATTAGTTCAGGCAGTAAGAGATTTAGACCTATTAAGTAAGTGTTATGTTGCTCGTACTGAGATTTAGACCATAACTATTAGGTTGGAAAATTCGTTGCAAGACTACTAATAAATTTAAATGTAGTTCGTCAAACTCTATGTGCTAAGTCTACAACTCGTTATTGATTTGAGCCAATCAACCTCATCACCCTCACAATGTTAATTAGACTATTTCTTCTTCCACCCATAACATATCTCACACACTTCCTAATTTAGAAATACTTCAACAACACGTTTAAATTTAAAAACCCAAATTAAAGTAAAAGAAGAGGGCGCGAGAAGTGGGGGGATGTTATCTACCAAAAATGAAACACTTCATTGGATTAGATTTTATTTTTGGTGAAGACTCAACTAAGCTTTTTATGGAAGATTTCTTTTTCCACCCCCCACATTTCTTTTTCACTCTCCGGGTTTCTATTTATGCCTCTGAACAAAAACTTCGGTAAATATAAACTGAAGTTTTGATCCGCTTACATCCCTACTAATGCATACTTATGAAAGAAAAGTTCGGTAAATAAAAACCGAACTTTTTTTATGAGGGGTGAAAAACTTCGGTTTCTATTTACCAAACTTTTAGAGGATAAAATTAGGAGTAAAATTTGATTTTTTTGGCGGTGAAAAAAAAAGTGGGGAGTGGAAAAAGAATTCTTCCTTTTTATGTCAACAATTCTTAGTTATTGGGCCGAATCCTAAAACCAGCTAAAATGGCCCAATACTCCTTTTCATTAAATCATATTTTGGTATTCAAGTCTTTGAATTAAAAAAAAAAAAAATCAAATTTATATATTAAAAAGAACATTAAATTAAATATAGATAATTACAAACACAAGCTTTTTCCAAAGTGGAAAAAAGTAAAATAGTTTGGGCTACCCAATTTTAAATTAGTGTGATGCTTATGAGTGGTTTAAAGTAATTGTTTAAGAAGTCTGAAAAGTAATTTTGTCTTAAAAATAAAAGTCAAAGAACTCTCAAAGTAATAATCACAAAACTTTTTATATAAAAATTATCCCTTTCAAATAGTATATTAGAACCACTGAAATGAATGATCCATTTATGTTATACTCTTGGTAGTTCTCCTGAACACAAAGAAAGATGGATGTCCACATTGTTGTAAAAATTGAACCTATTCAAAATAATAAACAATATATAAATTTATGTAATCAAACAAATATGAATCAAAATAAATAAATAGAGACACAGAAACTTATCTTTCGGTGAGTGTCGTAATTTGACGTTGATGCTGCCGCGTAGTAAACAAGTACGGTGTCACAAGTAGAGATGGCCTTGAAAATGGTAAATCATAAACAATACCTGAGGCGTGCTGATCGCACTGTCCTTAAGGATTTATCCGCCTCATAAACGCAAATCCCCCAGGATTCAACAGGTTCTTCTCATTGAGGAATTCAACATGTATCTCTCAATGAGGTAACAGAACTAGCAAGAAAGTAATAGACACCGATGATGTAATCCAGAAAGTAATAACTCAAATTTTATTATGAGAGGAGGAAAATTGTTGTTTTCGTGTTATGCTTGTTTCACTTATATTTTACTCACAATTTATTCTCACTCTCTTTTTCCCAAAATCACCCACCTCCTATATATATATCCTCCTGCTCTAATTAATAGTATGCCAAATAATAACATTCCAAACATAACTATAAATCCTAGTAAATAGGATTGAAATCAAGTAATTGCCCTTTTAAAGAAAAACGTGTGTGTAGTCATATGAGATGACTTGGTCAAATGATAAATTAATTAATTTAATCATTATCATTAAATAATAATTAACTTTAAAATAAATAAATAAAATAAAATATCCAACAAACATATGATATTATAACAAAATACTAATTATATAAAATATTCCAACACAAACCTCTCACAATTTGCAAGTCTATTTATTAATTGAAACAATATTAATTAATGATTATTTTACAACTTTATAAAGTTAGGAAACATCTAATCTAATTAACTCGTGATCTTAATTATATTTTTCGAGTATATATGACTTGCAATGAGTTATGACTTATGAGTGCAAAATTTGTCATCGTGGTTTCGTAAAAAAAGATGTCATCATGGGAGATGTCTTATTCTGACCTTTAATTGATATTTAATTTGAATTAAAAAAATTCCACTCACTAACAACTGTATGGATTATATACGAGTGGAGGCAAGGCTGTTGAATTACGTACACAGTATCAATCAAACTAAGGCAAAGCTTTTTGCATGTCATGAAGCCACAAACACACACACACACACACACACGCACACAATGATGATTATCTTAGAATCTAAGAATTGTAATTAAGTGCACAGTTTTGTGAAGGTTGGAATCAGATTAATTAAAGTCAAGCTTCAAAATAAATAATGATATTTTTACCGTCCATAAAGCATAAATTAATGGAATCAATGCATCTTCATTTTATTTAACGTTTAATGTCCTTTTTTTAATCAATATGGATATTCATCATGTGCAATTACAAAGATTAATTTCTTTAATTTTATAAGACTCAAATGAGTAGTAAACTTTCTTTAAAAGTTTCAATATTGCTGCATGTCCAAATTAAGAATTAAACTCAAAACTTTGGTTAAGTTATAACTAGACCTATGACATTCCATCTCAACGCCTTTGAATTTAATGTTTAATGTCCTTTGAATTTTCATTACTATAAAATAAAAAAATTGGCTTTATATATAAAGAAATGCTAACGAGTACACTTTTGAAGTACTCTTTATGGATTTTAAATATTAAATTTTAATGTAAGAAATTGAAATGTTTTAATTTTATAAATAATTTTTTAAAAAGTATTTTTAAAGAGTGTTAGTTTTTTGTTTTGACTAATAAAGAGTGTTAGTTGTATACTCCTTTTTTAAATTTATGAAAAAAATGACAAATATTACTAATATTCACGTACGATAAAATTTTAAATTCAAGTTCAAACGAAAAGAGGTGAAAATCTAACCATATTGACATTGCCTCACTACAACAAATTTGCCGTATACCCACGGACATATTTAGCGACGGTTAAAAAATCCGTGGGTATTGTGTAGGTAATCCGTGGGGGGTTGGGTTATGGTGCATATGTGCATAATTTCTCACGCCCCCCCCCCCCCATATTGCTACGCGCGCCCCCCACCTGCTACTTCCCCCCCCCCCAAATTGCTATGCGCGCCCCCCATTTCTAGCTCCCCTCCCAATTTTATTTATTTTTATTTTTTTATTTTAAAATTTCTAGCGCACCCCTCAGTTTTTTTTTATCACGCTTTTAATTTTGATTGATTGAATTTTATTTTATTTTATTGATTAGGGATAAAATTCAAAGTATTATGTATGGTTAATTATTTTAGTAGTTAGTTTTAAACTAAAATCATGCCAAAACTATTTCTGCTGTAGAATGGTTTCAAAGATGTGTACTCATAAGCCATTTGTGCTGTGGAATGGTTTCAAAGATCTGTACTACAAAACTATTTAATTAAAATCATTTTAATTTAATATGATTTTAACCGAAACCATAAGTATAACTTAATGGTTTCACTACTGTTGTATCTGAAAACCAAAGTAGCTCCTTTATGGTTTCAAATAAAACATTTATATTTAATTTAAAATAAATATTATAACTGAAACCATAAGTGTGACATAATGGTTTCATTAGTTTTGTATCTGAAACCAAAATAGTCCTCTTATGGTTTCTAATAAAATATTCATATTTAATTTAAAATAAATATTTTAATCGAAACCATAAGTATAACTTAATGGTGTCACTAGTGTTGTATCTGAAAACCAAAGTAGCTCTCTTATGGTTTCAAATAAAATATTTATATTTAATTTAAAATAAATATTATAACTAAAACCATATTTTATTCATAATGATTTTCAAAATAATATTGCATAAATAACCAATGATTTTGTAACAAATCTAGGGGAGAAAAAGAATAAATCTGGGGGTGTAAACTGTGTAAAAAAAAACCAACAACACAAACAAAAAAGGAACTGGGCTTGCAGGCCCAGCAGGCTAAAAAAACAAAACAGAATGTGTGTGTGTCAGCAGAACAGAGGGTGGGAAAAGTGAATCTGTACGTGGGTATGGGGGCGCGCATGAGTAATTTTTGGGGGGGGGGGGGGGGGGGGGGGGGGGGGCGTGAGAAATTCTGGGCTTATGCATGGTGCATAAATATCACTCTTATGCACCATAACCTTGGCCATCCGTGGGTATTCGTTCAACTTGGAAAATTCCCACAAAAATAAAAATAAAATTTAAATATTATAAACTAGACTTTTCATCTATCTTCAAAATCCCTAAAATTTCATGTTGCTGCTTGTCACCATTGTTATTTCTCCAAAAATCCTAAATCCCTATAAAGCTTTTACCGGTAGTCCGTATCAACAAATATGTGGGGGTGGTCTTTCTTCTGTTAAACAAGTAAATATTGATGCATCAACAGAACCCTTTTTAACACGGGATAAGCTTTCTATGGTTCTGTTGAGTTGGCTGCTAGACCTTGCCAATGTAAAACCATTGGATGGCAGTCTCTTCAATAACCCTTCAGGTACCTTGAGATTAATACCAATTACTCTTCAATTTGTGATAAATTGCATAATGATTCTTTATTTAGGAGTCCACATCTTATTCTGATTTTGTTGTTTGTTCAAAATTCACCCCTCTTTCGTTGGGCTTATGCTCCTAACGTTGATAATCTTAGTATTTCTTCTTCATGGGGAACATTACTTGTTAGGTTTTGATGATATTAATATTATTGTGTCTTTAATATAATACTATTTTTCAAGCATGGAAGAATTGCAGATGCACCTGATGTTCTTCCCGATGGTCACAAAATAGATAATACTATTTTTCTACTCTGTTCTTGGCAATGCTAATTTGTCTGATTATTACACGCATGTTTGTGTTTGTTGATAATTATTTATAGTTACACTTTTTGGTTTTTGGTTTTGGATTTGCTGATTTTTGGTTAATTACTTACGAAATATAGTGGTTACTAGTTAGTATGTAGAGAATATGTTTTTTGTTTAACTGTGAAAGATTATAGTATGTGAAGGATATGGTTTTTAGTTGTTACTACTTACTAGTTAGTATGTAGAGGATTTGGGGTTATGAGTTTTGCCCACTAAATTATGGTTGTCCTATTCACCTGAATAGGCTATTTAATTTCTAGCTAATATAGTCTCACATAATTAGTATAACTATATTTGTGATTCACAGACATGCCATCAAAGTGAGTTGCCTACAAGGTATAAGAAATGAAAAAAATAAGTTTGTGGTGATTTTCAAGGTATGATATGACTGTCTTCTTTGCAATTTTTTTGTTTTGGTGGATGTCTTCTTATTTGAAATGTTAATCATTACGACACTAGGAAATTTAATTACAATTAAAAAAGTTGTTTGTGCTTTATACTTACGCTTATTTTCAAATGATTGTGTATTATGTGCAGCTCAAGATTAAGGCGAATAATCTTTTAACTGCTATACACTCAACAACCGTCAAACATAATATGGTTTGGCAAAATTGATAGAAGGCTATGTTTGTGACTGTGACACTGAGAAAAAGTGATTTTTATTTTCCTGTGTTAAATCATAATGACTTTCTCATTCTAGTTTAGTTATTGTGATTTTTATGCTAATGGAAACTATTTCTTTGATGTCTAGTGAGTTCATGACATGTTTTGTGTGCCAATACTATTTGCTTAGCTGTTTGGCTCATATTGTTACCTATGATTGCAGATTTTTTTAACTGAAACAGAGTGAAAATTCGATACTGTGACGGTGCCTCTTTTACAGAGGATAGTGAAGGTAGGGTAATTCTTAATCGACTTTGTGAATAGCCAACTTTATTCATCAAGTTTTTCATAAGTTATACCTTATGCTAGTGTTAGCTGTAGATAGTAGATACATCACACATTATGTTTTTTGGATGAAAAATTAGGTGCAGATACTCACAATTTCATTGTGAAAAATTGTATGAATGTGGCATAAGGGAGTGAAAATAACACTAGTGACACTTAATGCACATACACGGCTTAAATTCATCTTATAGGGCTGTTTCAAAATACTGATTTGTTAATATTATCTGTTGAGATAGGCAGCGCAACTGCAATTCCGAGCACAACGCATAAGGAAGTGAATATTTATATTCTTTTGCTTCTCATTTGGTAGATGTCTTCTTTTGTAATTGTTTATTAGTTAATGGGTGAATATATTCTTTGGTTTTGTATAAGTAGCTTGAATTGATGGTAAAGGTTACTCTATTACACAGTGACTCTCAAGTTCTCTTGAATAATGTTTGAGGTTTATCGAATCTAATTTCTGTTTACCGTGTTTGGCTTAATTTAATAGACGATTTTGTCCGAGTATGTACATGTTTGGTTTCTTTATGGCCAAACAAGGCATCTTGAGTTCTTGCAAGTATTTCGAGGATAAAATTATCGTTGTTGAATTAAGTGAACATTTTATTTTATATCTAGGCCGATGGAATTGATAGATACATTAGTTGTCTAAGATGCCAAATGATGGATTGATTAATATTTTATTGGTTATGCTTTATGAATCAAAGCACTTCCAAGTACTTTACAGAGCGTGTGGTAGGGGAATTTCTCAACATTTCAAAGCTTAAATTGATAGAAGGAGCTCATACAAATAAAAGGTACCCGTCAATTTTTCCTTAAATTGTAAAATCAGTGTGTCTCAAAGGGGACTTTTCTGCTTTTAACTTTGAATTGACTTATAAAGGGGTTTCTGTTTAGTTCCCCTATCTTTGTGTTCTAATGGTGCAAGTATTTCTCTTACAGGTGATTGGCTTATTATCTACTGAAACAAACTGAATATAGACTTATCATTCATAATATGGAATGACTAGTGCAGGTACTTACTTTAACATATACCTTTTCAATTAGGAGGTTTAATAAGTTGGCAGTGCACCAATGTATAATCTCTTTAAGACTACAAGATTACCACTACACATTTTTTTTCCTTTCCTTTTCAGCGAGTATATTTTGATGCATGTTGTAGTGCTAAGAAAGTTACTAGAAGGTTTGGGTTTGTCAATGATTTGTTGTTGTAAACTAAAGCAATTTTTCATGTTTTGTCTTAGAGGTTTCACTAGCAGCAAATATTTTTGTATTGTGGAGGTCTTTAATCCGAGGCTTGGAGCATAATAACCACTTAATTTAGGATTTGTTGGTGCTTGGAACTCTTCATTTCGCTTTTTATTTAAATTGTGTTGCTTTCTTTCAAGAACTATTCTCAATAGTTTGATCATGTGTTTAGCTTCAATGAAAATGAAAATTGCTTAATTGAAACATGTTACCCTGAAGACCTCATGTTGTTGAGGTAGTTATGTTTTATGTAGCACAAATTATTGATATGCACTTTTCACAAGAAATTTCAAATAGATTCTTTAAGGCTTAAACATCATTTTAGTCCTTGTAAGTTCGCGATTTTTTGGTTTTAGTCCCTGTATCTTTTTTTGTTGCAAATTAGTCCCTGTATGTGCAAATAATTTTGATTTTAGTCCCTAAAGCTAAAATCCGCAGGAAAATCTGCAGAAAAATTTGTTAATTTCCTGCGAATTTTCCTACGGATTTTAATTTTAAGGACCAAAATCAAAAGATTTGAACATACAAGGACTAATTTGCAATAAAAAAAGATACAGGGACTAAAATAAAAAAATTGCGAACTTACGAGGACTAAAATGATATTTAAGCCATTCTTTAATTACAGATATTGTTAAGCTAGTAATGTTTTAAACTTGTAATATTTTATTTTCAGTAGTTTCAAGATACTTCTAGTGGAATTCGGCAAATGAATTCGTCAAGTCCAGACACATATGAAGATGGAAGAGAGGAAGATTAGAAGGTAATTATAATTTGATGGAGTATTTTCTTTGTAACAAGATACTTCTAGTGGAATTCGGCAAATGAATTCGTCAAGTCCAGACGCATATGACGATGGAAGAGAGAAAAATTAGAAGGCAATTATTTTGATGAAGTATTTTCTTTGTAACTTCTGTTATTGTTACGACTTTGTATTTTTTTTTTTTATTTATTTTCACCACCAGTTTAATCTGGTTCGGGGGTTAGTTCTGGCATCAAGTGGTTCCAGCCCTCTTCCGATCGCAGTTGCGGGGGATCGAACCGTGGTCCTCCCTACCAAGTTCAGCGCCAATCACCACTGAACCAACTAACGATTGGTTATGACTTTGTATGTTTTTAAATAAATTATAGTGCTCATGTTCTTAGGTTAGTTTTAAGATACTTGTAACGTAAGACTTGTTATTTTTTCAATATAATTGAAAGTTTTATTTTGTTTCATAATTATTGTGGATGTTTATTTTTTATCCTTTTTCAATATATATATGGGTGATACAAAAAAAAATATTGGAAAAATTTATTTTTTTATCCTTGTGCTTCTTGTTGTACTATTATCTTTTATGGTGGATTTTGTGTGTGCAAAACATGTATATTGGCAAATTATTATTATTCTAAAAAATTTATAATCCATAAAAAAAATGAAAAAAAAAAAAATCAAACCTATACCAACGGACATATTTGTGGGTAAATTGATTTATAATGGTTGTTAATGTCCGTGGGTATAGCTCTAAGATTTTCTCCAACGCAAAAAAATGCTGTAGCTATAGCCTATTGTGATGGAAAAAATCCGTGGGTGTAGCGAAATAAAGCATACAGAATGAAATGTCTGTCGGTATAGGTTTTGAAGCCTATACCCACGGTTTTTGGACCTTTTCCCACGGAATTTTGCCGTTGGTAAATGGCAATTTTGTTGTTAGGCCTTCACCTCACCTCAGCTTAAATATAATTTACATTATCTCATTATCATATTAATATGTGCCATAAATGCACAGTTAAGATAATTAAATATAAAAGTTTTGTAATTGTAGATATAAAAATTTTAATACATGTCCCGTGAGCCTAACTCAATTGATAGAACATTTGTACGTAAAATATAAGGATTGAGATTCGAAACACTTATTCACTTTTAATAGGTGAAATTCTAGCCATTAGGCTATCTGACAAAAAAAAATTTAAAACATAATTTTTTTTATAATGTAATTTAATGTATAAAATATTGAATACCCGATTTCCATTTTTTTCTGAATTTACTTTGTGCCAATTTCCTTTATCTCAAATATAATAAAAATTAAAAGTAATAGAAGTTAAATTAATACTTTGTGAAGGTAAGTCATTTTATTTTTTTATTTTTTGAATCGGCAAAATTTTATTAAAGAACAACTCCTCCACAAGAAGTGAAAGGAATTGTTGAGAAAAACATACAACAAAAGGTAACGTGATATAACACAATTACCCAGAAACATAACACCTAAACAGCACCCCAATCCACCCGTACACCAACAGTAGTTCACTAACCCACCAGAGAAAACCCCTACCCGACCCTAGGAGACACTGCTAGACACTAACTTCCGAACTCGAATTAAAATTACTCGGCCCATCAGGATCCAGGAAGCAGCCCCAAAGGTCGAAGGTCGAGGGACACCGGTATACAGAGAACCGACAGTCAACACCTGATGCAGTAGAGTCGACCAGATACCAGAGCCCTGTAAATCTCAACAGATTTGAACACCCCTCATCGACTCAGAGAGTCCTGCAAATCTCACCAGATTTGAAAAACGGTCAGCGACTCTCGTATCAGGAAAAATCCACTCACACTCGGCATTTAACCATCCAAACACCTCTCCCACACCGAAACAACCTGGAGGTACGATAAAACGACAACATCCGTCAACACGGAGTGTCTACATACCTCGCCCTTTCGGGCGCGCCAGGACAACAACCAAAGCCGATAAAAATCTCAGCCAAACATCTCCTCAGCCTCCTCATCCAACCACCACCACTACCAAACACCTCGAAACAATCCCCACAATAACCAACACCACCAAATAACACCAACAACGCCAAAACTCCAGACCACCTCTTCCACCGTAACCAAAACTCTACACTGATCCACTCTTGCTGCTTCACTATCGCCTCCATCAACACCAAAACAAAACCCCAACACCGGATCCAACACCAGAAACGGACAGAGCCAAAAGTGCAACAACAGTAAGTAGACGCAAGGAGAGAATTACCACGGAGGAGGCATGGTGGCGCCAGGAGCCATCATCACCATAACAGAAACAGAGAGCCACCACCAAATCAGAGCAACCCCATAGCCGCCGGAAAACACGATTTCGCCGGCGTTACCACCGGCCAAACCCGTCGCCGCGCAAACCACCTCCTGAAACAACAAAACGGCGCCGGGAGAGAACACAGCACCACCAACACACCAAAACGGACCACCACCACACCAAAAACGCACTTGGAAAGCCCCAACCGCACCAACGTCAACCATTATTCTTTTAAATGATTGTTTTATATATCATGTCATTTTTTAAACTTTAAAGGGAATCAAATTACTATCTCAACAGTTGTCAACTTAGTTCTAAATTTTATTTTAATTTTGTTAATACGTGTGTCAACTTAGCTGCGTATGATTCTTAAAAGAATAATTCATTATATAAATATATTACGTGTGTCATATTTATTAAAACACACTTACTAATATTGTACTAGTATGTAGACATAGGATCGGCCTAACGTAAAAAGAGCACTTATAAAATTTGTGCTACAAGGCCTTTGTTTTCTATAATTCAAGGCCTTACGTGTGTGCATATATATATATATATATATATATATATAAATTATTATTATTAATTTTTGAGGCCTAAAATCCTTTAAAAGAAATTTATATTTTTTGGGGGTCTAAAGCCCTAGCTTGAGCTGCTTTATGCTTGGGCCGACCCTGATTAGACCGGTAACCCGTTGACATACAATTACAAACTAGTAGATGTTTATATAAGATAGTAGAAAAAATAATTAATATTCTATAAGTGATTAATATAAGTGCATTTCTTCTACACTCTTAGAGTCTTGAGCAGATTTGGAGATTTTTAAGATTCAACTCATCTTTTCAAATTAAATAAAAATAAATGAGGAAGTTTTGTAAATAATTCAAATATTATAGCACTAGTATATGTGTAAATTTGATAAAAAAAAAATAATTACACTTGAAAATTAAAATTGAATTCTTCACCACTAATCTTTAAGTAAAATTATTTAAAAATGTTTAGATGAGATGATGTATGTCACTTTCAATATGCAGTGACATTAAAAATTTTAAAAAGAGTTTATCTTTCATTTAAATTTTACAAGATTCGAAGAATTAATCCCTGCAATGAAAAACCACTTAGACTAATTACTCCCTCCGTCTCTTATTATAAGCACATTTACAAATATTTTATTTGTCCCTAAATATAAGCTCCTTTTCAATTCCCTAGACACATTTATTATTACTTTTTCAAACATAACCCCACTTTGCATTGAAATACGTAAAGTCAACTATAAATACATCTTTTCACCAAGGACAATTTAGTAATTATAATATCCAAAAAGTATACATTAATTACACTATCAACTTTTCTTAATAAGCGTGAAATTTCTCTTGGGGGACTTATATATTGGGACGGAGTGAGTAATTTTTTTTATACTATTAATTAATACGTACATTATATATATGATATGACTAGTTTCGTTTTGGTATATTGATTTCCATTTCCATGCGTGGAGCGTGCAAAACCATAGGAATAAATAAATATTGTAGCACAAGCATTAGCTATCACGGTCAAAACTCAACTTATTAGTGCGTTTTATTAATATTTTTAGACCGATTCATGCAAGAGAATCCATTGCCTTTTCCTCCTAAATTCTAGTATAATAATATATCAAAGACAAATATGCTTAAGTATATCATTAACATATAAAAACGTACATAATAATGAGTCTATTGCTAGCTAGCATATTTAGGTTTATATTGAGTCTATATGCATTAGTTCCCTTGATTGGCCAATTTAGAACAACCGCAAAGTAGTAATTAAGGGTGGATTAATATACATAATACATTCAAAAGCATTTGATGGATTGATCTATAAATGTTTAGGACATTGACCTAGCTTATCAAAAGTGTGTAAGACGAATATATTCTTGTCCCCTTCCTTTATTTCCCTTAACATATTCGTTTTATATTTTTCATTCTATCCTTTCCTTTAATTTTCCGGCATTAGTTTATAATATAAATTTTAATGCATTACATTACATGTATTTGAAGCAATTAAATATATCTAGGAAAGGACTATATGAGTGTGGTGTACCAAAATCAGTAAATATTCTAGGTCCCTATATATTGTAACCTTCACGACCGATTTCAGCATTTATACAATATAAGTTCTTTAATAGGAATAAGATTCTTCTAATAGACTCTATTTTATTTTATCATACAACTAAGTTTGGTACCATATAATTGGTTATTCTACGTCATCATTGTCTCAAAACAAATTAATGTCCTTAGTTTTGCAAAGTTAAGGGGACCACATATTAATAAAACTATCTTACTCCTTTTTTTAAGAATAATTATTTAAATTTTGTATTAAGGTTTTTTTGGTCTCAATCATGTACTATTAAGGTTGGACGCGGAAAACATGACTTCCAAACCAACGTTTTGCATTTGTTTCTATTTTTAGGCACTTATGTTACTTCCACAATTAATTAGATGTTAATTTTGTTACATACTGTAGTAGTAATTGTTATGCAAAGTTGGTAATGATTGCTATTTTAAATGTCACAAGAACATAGATTATTTGTGTTAGTAAGAGAAAGTGTCCTTGTGACATCTCATATGACAATCAGTATCAACTTTATGTATAACAATTAGATACTTACAATGATAACTATTTTTAATATTATTAATCCCAACTTATTTAATTTCTTTTCATAAAAAAATGTATTTAATTATTATAGATTATATTTTAATTTTTTTATTAATGGATCTATCATTTAACATTTCGAATTGGACCTTTAAATAGTTAGGGCCGACCTTTCTCATTAACATAAGAGATTTATTTAATTATCATATAACAATGGAGTAAAATAGTACGTTATTCATGGTTATTCATCCATCACACATTTAACATATTTGCCTAGATATTTTAGAAACAATTTTATATGTTTATGAATTTTTGCATTGTCTCGATTACTAATTAAACTAGTTTTATTTTGGCCCGGGTAAAGACCATCAACATTCGTGTTGGATTCGGTCACTTGTAGCTACTACCCTGTCCCAAATCGGACCATAGGATAGTAACCTCCATATCACGACACAACGCTTATAAGTTACTCGATAGCAGGTACACCCCCATCTTCGAGAGTCACATCTCAACAGTCCACCATCAACTCTTCTACATACTTTCATGTTTGAGATCATAGATTTGAAAGAATCATATTTTAAACATAATTAATTGCAAAATCTGGCCAATTTTTGCAATGTGATTAATTTTTCAATGTGTTAGGGGTGAAAAGCTAAATATTTCCAGGAAAACCGTTCCGTTAGCTTCACTCACTACCACTCATTACAAGTTCCAATCCTCAGTGATTATGGATAAGACAATGAGAGCATATATCTTGTATATTGTATGGTGTAAGAGTCATTGCCACACAATTAATTTGATCAATCCATTTTGTGTATGACAACATGGTTGCACAAGTGGATAACTTTTTACTATCCCATATGTTGTAATGTCACTAATGTGTGTATGCTGATGAAGCATTTCGGCAGTATTTCCAGTGAATTTTTAGCACTTTTCTGAATATGCAGATTCTTATATACTTGCATTGTTGATTAAAGGAAAAAAAAAGTGTATAGTACGACGGAAATATTATTAGTCTTTAGATATTTCATAACCAAATCTTAATTGTATATTATTTTATCATTTGTATTAGTGTTTAAAAATTGGATCAAATCCGCCATTTCAACAATCGGTCTGATTCGGTAATCGGTGAATTTTTTGGTTGTTTGATTGTTGTATTGTAGTTTGATTTAAATGCGGTTGGTTCGACCATTTTTTATTTTGGCTATGACTTATAACACTGAAATCCTAATTCATTCATTCATCTAATCTAAACGAGCTGTAGTGAATTCTACAGTCGGAGACGTACCTACAGGGAATTCCGTTATCAAACTTTCTCGTGTTTTATCATTGTTTTTATTACTATTTTCTTTTGTTACTAGTTGTGCACAACATTTTATTTTTGACATTTTTATATTTGTTTTGTTGTCCGGTTGATTAAATCAATTGAACTATATATGATTTGAAGGTTTCATCGGTTCAATCTATGATCTCATTTTTAAAACATTGTTTGTTTTGAAGACATTGTGTCTATGACATATTGCTGATCAACTGGTCCATACAAATAATAGCCAAAAGAGAATTTAATTTACTAAATTGTGCTAAGCTTTTGAAATTCTTTTATTCTCTTGATCATTTTTTTGTATGTTATTATGAAAGCTAGTAATAGATATTTTATGGATTAAACTTTTAGACTATAAGAGAAGAGTGTGACTAAGAAGACCAAGTGCTTTTACAAAGTAGCTTCATTTGATTGATCCAACATCTATTTTAATTTAAAAAGCAAATAATAATATGAACATTTTCCGTACACTTATCGATTGTGGAGAGATTTGGCCAATAGGAAAAGTCAGAAAAAAGTGATGACGAAAATGATTCTTTCTTCTTTTTTTTTTTCTGACCAGAAATATATACCATGTTGGCCCATGTTAATTTGAAGAGTGGGTTGAAACTTCACTATTGAGTGAAAAAGTCAAGAAAATGTTTGGAGATATCTTGGTAGTATATTAGAAGACATCAAAATGTAAAGAAAAATATTAAGCTTAGAAGACATGTAAAAGTTTAGAATTATTTAAGTTTTATTTTACTCTTGTTTGGTCGGTTGACTTATTAATTAGCTTACAATTCCTCCACTAAAAATGATCAAGATTGTTTATAATCATTCACTTTGACTCTGTCTGCATATTGTATATTATATATTTATGTTGTTAGTTTATTATTTTGCTTTCAATGAGAAGTATAAAAAAATAATTTTGGAATTAACTTCTGATTCTTCGGGGGAAAGAAAGGAGCTTTAGTAATTAATAATTTGACCACAATGTAAGTAAAGTCTGATTGATAATAGACTATTATGAATTGAATTCAGATTCTTCTGAACGATTCATTTTAGAGGAAACTCATTAATTAACAACTTAAGTACAATGTCTTAGCTTATTATTTAGCAACGACTTTTCTCATGAGTTTAATTATTTTTCTTCATTAGTCTATAGCGTTTTCTGAAAAGATACTCCACATAACATTAAAATTTATATCAAATCATTTATCTCTTATTTTTATTAATCATCCACAACTTATACCTTTTTTGCTATATATTGACTAACAACTATCTTATTTGGCATCTACAACTTTTTCCAACAAGTCTTTATATAAATCAAATATCTCTATGTGCAATCGTAAAAATTAATCCCTCGAAACATCTCCTAACATTGTTGGATTTTGTCCTCGTGAGTTTAACTAAGTTGATAGAAATATTGCATTAAATATCCAAGAGCCGTGACTCAAACTCTGAACATTCAACTTATTCACTTTTAAAGTAAAATCTTTAAGATTGGATTTAAATTCGAGACCACCTATTACAAATCGATTAAGAGAAAGAGACAATGAGTGCTAGTTTCAATCTTGTAGTGTTATAGCTTAACATCTGATTTTTAAACCTTCTAAATGATAACAACAAAATTTATTTTTACTTCTATTATAAGAATTTAGGTGGAGAGATATATAAAGTATGTTTATCTACTAAGGTAATAGTAATAATTGAAGAAACAAAGATATATTATTGGTAATGCATGAATGGTGCTAATCCAATTCTGATTGAACAATATATAGTAATTAGAATTTACAATTGGTTTTTCTTACTATATTTAGTTTGTTCTATTGATGATGGAAATGCCAAACCTATGGCCACAATAAAAAGAAGTTCAGTTGACAAACAGAGGGAAAACTCTGTCACTTTGTCACCACTTTGATTTTCTGTGGCAGCAAATTGATTTGCTTAATTTATAGTAGTAAAGATAAGTCATTCTCAGCACACTCCAATAAAACTTTCACCCTTAACTATATTCATCCTTTACCACCCTATTCATTCCCACATATCTTACCTCATCTTTTAGAGATGATTAAATTTACTACACACTTTTCATTCATAGTTTTGTGCTTCAAACTTGTGCTAAGGTTTTATTTATTTATTTTTGATAGAAAAGGTTTTGTTTTTCACCCTTTGATTCTTAGGGGAAGAAAACTTTAGTAGTCCAGAGTTCGGGACGAGTTCTAATATCAAGTGGTTAAACCAACTAACATTTGTTAAAGGTTTTATTTTTAAAAAACATGTTATAAATTTTTTTATTACTAATATTTGTGGGTTAACCTTACATAACATTTTTAATGGAATCTCCTCCCCCTAATAATAATTCATCTACAAAACTTGGAACTTGAATTCAAGACCTTTAGTTAAAATTGTTTAAAAGAAAATACATTTACTTAAAAGATCCGGGTCAAATTTCGATGGAGCTAATATAATGTTGATATTGAAGTTTTAACAAAAAAAAAAATGTCTGCAATTGATATTTTAAAAATAAAAATGTTATCATCATTCAATAATAATAATAATAATAATAATTAAAAGAACCGATCATTAAGAATAAAAAATGCTTTTATTATTGATTTGGACATACAATAACGTTAAAATTTTTAAAAAGAATTTACTTCTAATTTAGACTGTACAAAACTCGAATTAATTTCTAAAATAATAAAAAATATCTAATTTTAAAAAATAATAATTAAATTCTCTCAAACCAATCCGCGTGAATTAAAGCTATCTGGCAATGAACTTTAGCAGCACTTGTACGGATGACTCAAATTCTATTACTCTGACTATCACCAACAGGGATTTAGATGCCAAAGTTAACTTTTTAGTTACATTTTTAATTTTTAATTTTTTTTATATTCATAAATAAATAACAACTCAATGTTTGTTACTAGTTGAATAATACTAAAGCATGACCACAAAATCAAGAGGTTAGATATTAACAGAGTTTCTAAAATTTTGATTTAAACATGGAGAGTAAACCGTGTTGATTTTTATATTATTTCAAGTCATGAAAACTTTTTAACTCAAAATAAATGATGGACATTGATTTTACCGATCAGAGTCAACATCGCTGGTATTCTTGACGTTACTCCATTCCGATGGAATGGGAGGAGGTTTGTGTATCTGCGGGTGCTCCGACGCTCAAGTCAGTAAAGTGAGAGTGAAGCAAGGTTTTTAGAGGTAGGATATTGTACCTGACTCCTGTGAATGAGGAGTTTATATAGTCCTCAACGTTGGACCAAAACCATTGAACGGAACCATCAATAGCGGTTGGAAAATGGCTGAAAAGTCATGATGAATATTTAATGCTCATCATTTCGATGTTGAGCGTTACACTTCATCTGTCTTTACCCGTTGAACTGCTTCTAGATGCTTTTGGACTGCGCCCCTTATTGGGCCATGCTCGACAAAAAGGGGGAAGCTGGGCTGCGAAGACCCAGTTCAAAACAGAAACATATTTAGTTTTTGAGTATCAATAATGGAAAAACTCAAACACACTCAATAGCAGTAAAACTTACACATACTAAATATGGAGAAGAAGTTTGCAAGTTCAAACTCATATATCAATATATTAAATATCTCTGCAACATTTTATCACATATGAGTTGAATTTACTAATAGAAACATAGCAAGTCATGTAAATGAAAGAAATAGTAAAAATATTTTCTTTTTAAAGTAAATGTTAGTTGTTAGTACATATTTGTTAGGTTATATATCGTGATCCGAGTTTGAATCCGAGATCTAACAATTATGTAAGTTTTATTTTAATGGATTATCACTTTATATAAGAGAGGAAGAAGAAATGTTAGTAGGCAGAGTTCAAACTCTAACCACCTTCTTAATTCTTTAAACGTTCCAACCCTTTTAGCAATGACTATGCCTTTGGGGACAAAATAGTAAAAAGTCACTATAACTAAATTTTGTTAATTTGAATTGAAAATTAATTTTTGAAAAGCTACCAAACTTAGAGAAAATAAGAAAAAAATTATACTATTTTTTACCACCACTTTCCTATTTGTTAGGGAATAGGGACCCTCTCTCCACTAGACACAATAAAGTAACAAAGGTTAGTAGCTTCACACCATTGCCCAACTATATATTAGACCCACCTATTTCACTCCTCATTCATCACCATTCCTCTCTTCCTCTTTAATTTTCTCTCTTACCCTAACAAACCTAATCTTCAATCTCATCTCAAACACTCAAAATAATCAAACACCAAACCATGCTTTTTCTTTAAGACTCTCCCAACTTTGCTCTCAACTCATAATATCCTCTATTTTTTAACTTAGAAAAAAAAATCCTCTGTTTTTCCCCTGTTTCACTTCTTCTGTTTTTAAAACATTTTTCATTTTGAATATATAAGACAAAATGTCTTCTTCCTTGTGTCAAGGGTTACAATCTTGTCTTGAACCTCTTGTGATGGAGCCACGTGTACTAAGGCTCAAATTGGCTCCACCAGGATCAAATGTTTCACCACCTTCCTCAGAACAAGAAAAACCTATCATCATCATCAACAATAATGAATGTGACAAAAATGACACAAAATCTGGTTGGAGTTTCCTTCAAAATCTCACTAAAACTGAAAATGGAAATGATAAAGTTTATGTTCATCCAACTGTGAAACGTTCTGCTTCAATGCTAAGTGAAAAAAGCTTAGAAATGTGCACCGAAAGCCTTGGTAGCGAAACCGGTAGTAATGCCGGTGAAAGTAGTGATGATGTTTCATTATTTTCTTGTGAAACAAGAAATGATGTTAATAACAATAACAATAACATCATGATGAATAATTTTACTGTTTCTAGAAGAGTGAATAGAGCTAGTAATTTTCCACCACCACTCACTTCAGTAACTGATTTTGGTGGTGTTCATGTTAGGCCTCATCGCGAAGGCGGTAGGTTAATATTAGAAGCTATTGCTTCTCCTTCTATTACTCCTTACTTTCATGCAGAACGTTGTGATGGTAGACTTAAGCTAAGTCTTTTTGAGACTGTTTATGATTATGATGGTGATGATGAAGATTATGAAGAAGAAGAAGAAGAAGATGAAGTTGAAGAAGAAGAAGAATATGAAGAAGGTGAGAATGAAAAGGAGAATGATGATGTTGTGAATGAGGAAGAGTGTGTAGAGAAAGTGGAAGATGAAATGGGTGTGACAAAGTTTGCAAGGCCAAGAAGGTGCAAGGAAAGTGGGAATAGAGATTTTTTTGGTGATGGTTACTTTGATCAACTTCAATCTATTTCACTATGTCTTTGAATATTATTTTTTTTGTATGTTTTACTACTATTATCCATCTCTCTCTTGTTTTAGGATTTGAAGACTTATGATTGGTGCTTATTTCTCATTGTCCTAATGGAAGTTAGTTATTAGTTATATTCGAACATTGTCCTTCTATCTATATGGTCTCCCTTTCTTTGTGGTGCTAGTCTCTTTCTCTCTTTTTATTTTAGCTAGATTTTTTATGTTTTCTTCTGTTTATTGTATTTATTGTGTTTTCTAAGTTCGAAAAAGCATTTATGAGATTTTACCCGACTCTCGGCAGAATTCTATATCATCAAAATTCTTTTCTTCTAAAATCCAGACAAGGCTGAGACAAAAATGAATGTTTAAATAAGAAGATACAACTATCTTATATCTTATAAAAAAATATTGGTTATATGCTAATTTCATCTTAATTTGGCTTACCATAGTGATTACTCACATACAACATTTTTTCATGATTTAAAGTATTTTATTAGAAAAAAGATAAAAATGAGCATGTGAAGTAAAGGTGTACAACTAATTCCAATCCATAGAAAAACTTCAAAAGAAAATATGAACAAAGAAAATGAAAGGAGAAAAAGCTAATGGTGGGGTATAATATACCAACACATAGGTGGACCCAAAACCTTAATTGCACTATATATGTTGATTATCATTTTTTTTCTTTTCCCACGTCAAAATCATACATTACATAAAGAGTGATGTATTCCCATTTCTTTCTAATGATAAGACTTTGCTTTGTTGGCAATACTTAAGGTAAAATACCCTCTCAATTTGAGCATATTGTTAGGCTCACGTGAGTCCTAACTATCTATTACAAGCATGCTTCACATGGATAACAACACTCATTGTTTGTTTTCATTAGGATAATGAGTTACTACATCTTATTCTCAACCTTTTTTTTTTTGGTAGATATCTTATTCTCAACCTTTAATTACACTACCCTCTCAATTTATAACCAACTTAATGTTTGAGACCCAATTCCAAGTTATTTTTGTATATTAAGGAGGGAATTTTACAAATCAAATTTTATGGTGCAGCCGACTAAACAACGCTAGGTTAAGAGAAATTATTTGTTTCTCTTAATTAACCATTCTACGGTCAATTGCACCATAAATTCAACTTAGAAGAAACACTTTCTCTCTCTCAAATTCGAATAATTTAGAATATGCGTTGCGGTTGCGCCATAAAGTTAGTTGTAGACATTTGAGTTCGCAAAATAGCAAAAATATCAATCATTATTGAGAAGAGATGGGATGATGTATTCCCTACAAGCATGTAATGTATGTCAGTTAGAGCAACATGGGTGGGCATGGAATCTTGCTAACTCATGGGAACTGTTGAGGGTTAAGAGTGAGGGAAGGAGGGCATACAAAGTGCATGGCTTCTTAATCTAGTAATAAATCAATGGGGGGAATTGAAAACAAATTGTTGCATGTATAACTTCTCCTTCAATAGAAAACCTAAAACAAGTTGTGTTGTACGGTCTTTAGTACCAATGCCCGGTAACTATCAAAAAGGAGGCAAAGAATGAGGGACCCCAAAACTGTATAACATGGACTGACTTCATCATGTATAGTGTATCTCACCCATGTGATACCATTTTGCCACTCCTCTTCAATCATTCCATCATCATGTTATCAACACATTGTAAATTTTAACAATTGGTCCTACTTTCTTCCTTTATTAAAGGATTCTTACATCATTCAACGGGTGCGGCGCAGTTGATAATCCACGTTGAGCATGAGTATGAAATGGCCGAAGTTCTATTCTCACAAAACGTGCATTCAAATCAATTGGTTGAGCTAAAACATCCGAAGGAGTTTGAGAAAGAGATTGGTTTGAATCCCGACTACTAATATAATATACTAACAGCTAACATTTGCTTATAAAAAAATTGTATGATCAATAGATATAAGCGCGACTAAATTTTGAGCAAATGACTAGTCCAATAGCCGGCCGAAAGGTTCACAAATACAATACTAGAGTCGATTGGCACCTATTTGAAAATACACAGTTAACTTGAAATGTAATTAATTCGACCAAATATAATAAGTCTCATAGCTAATTAATGCAAAGGATTTATGTTTGGGATATATACCTTAGTTTAAAGGGGAGCCAAAGGACGGATTTGGATTAACTGTTGTAAAGAAATTACGCAGTTTCACACAATTTTAAATTTCATCCGTTAATTTATGATCAGACGTCCTTAATTAAATACAAATAAAAAACACTAAAAAAATTCATCGGTTAAATCGTAATCATACAGTTCAGATGTACTGCTGCGTCACATAGTAACTGCACCAAATTTGATTGCCCAAGGACCAAATTAATGTGGGATAAGAAAAAGATTCTTATGCGAGATATTATATGATCAAAGTGAGTATTATATCCTAGTTGTGATGATGTGACATGATTATAAGGTTTTTTAGAGATGAAGTTATAGGGGTAACATTCTTGAAGAGGGGAAGGCAATGGCTAATCGTGGAGTTTGTGCATCCATACATTAACTTATTTTGTGTTAAGGGTTTGGATGACACTAGTAGTGAAATGAAAGTTTGAACCCCATCACATGCATCATTTGGTCCCTAACATCATGTGCTACCTTTAAGAACCTTGTTTTTATGTCCTTTAAGCACATATTCTCTCACCATATCATCTCACAGTAAGAAAAATCTTTGGGGCAAGCTGCATGTCCCCTAATTTTATTTTTTTTGTCACATGGAGGTACTAATGCTAATATCTCTATACATAATTTTGTCTATAAAAAAATCTATGAAAGATCATTTAAAGGGGAAAGTAGATTTTATTTTTCCACTTCATTTTCTGGATTCGATATAGGTGATAGAGTTTGGTGTATCTATGAAAATTGGTACCTCTCAAGTTTCTTATTCGACCAAATATGGCTGTACAAATAGAATAGAAAAAAATATATAACACATTATATGCAACTTATTCTTTTCTGGTTTTGTGTTGCCATTTGTCGATCACCTAGAGTTTTAATTTGTGTCTTCAATCAAGTCAAGTGCAGTTGATATGAATACCTAGCTAGTCTTGTATGATCACAAGAATAAAATATATAGTGCTTTTTTTTTTTAATAATAATAGCAAGCTCATAAATATTTCATTCATCACAATAAAAACAAATAAAAAATGGTAGAGTCAAAGATGTGGTGACTATCATAGAATTTTAACGTTTTTGCTAGAGTATGAGCAATATAATTTACGTGCGAAATTTATCTTAAAATTTGTATAATAATCTAAAAGTGATTGGCATGCTTTCAAAATGCTATCGTACTGAAGTTTGTTGGATTTTTCACTAATAACATCCACTATTAGCTTACGATTTAGCTCTATTGACACTCTTGATATCTCAATTCCGAGCCAAGTGATTGCCTCCTTTTAACCAATTGCCTCCGCGTCCATCGTCCATCGCTAGGGGTGTGCCTTCAAACTACATGGTCTTTGCTGACCTTTATTATTGTGAATATACATGCCTATGCCATAGCGATTTAGCTTTTTAAAAATTGTAGCGTCTACGTTACACTTCATTTTTATGTCTTCCGGTGGCTGCCAACTGTTGTTACTATCAACATTGCTTTGTGTTGTTGATGCTACCCCGATCCTAAGCTGCCTCCGCTACGCGCAGAAATCTTGCGCATCCTCTCATATTTTTTCTTCCTCCCATGTAATTTTTAGACATACACAAGGAGACAAAAAAATAGATTTAGTGTTGTATCATTATTTGTACCTGAACACTATACATTTAGTCTTGTGATCATTCAAAACTTGCTTTGATTTGAATGATCATGGTTTTAACTAAGATAATCGTTGTCGTAATTGCGGCAGCAATGTTAAGTATTTATTAATGTTAAGAATCAATTATAGGAAAATCAATTCACTATAGTCAAATAATGACAACAGATGAATCATAGTCATATCATCTAATTAATAAATTGTAATATATTTCATAATATTAAATCTTTACCATATGATTTTAATTAAATGATTTATAATGCACTGACTGCATGACTGTAATAATATTTTTCGACCATAAGAAATTTTGATCCAATTATAGGTTGTACCATCCATAGTTGAGTGGGGTATCATATGTTCTATGCTCAAGATGATTCAGAATAAACTTGAGAATCTTCCTTTGGATATTTCCTTTTAAAATTGATGGCAAGCCAAAGTTAAAATGATCTTATAATCAAAGTTGTGAAAATTTTGGTTTTGGTTTTTTACATGATTTTTTCTAGGTTACTCTCAAAATTATGTGTTATTTTACATAAACAAATTTTGCAAATGTTGGATTTTGGTCTTTATCGTGCGACGTCGTTGTTAGCTTATGAGTCCAACCAAAGTGACACTAACATAGGCTCTATTTGATAAAGATAGATGTATTGAATTTTTCGTTGTAATTACAGCACAACTGCAATAGATTGGGGCAGTTCGATTTGAAATTGATAGTCAATACGATATCATTTCTACTTAATTTTTTTACTTATAAGTGACCTGAACGGGAAAAGTATCTCACAGAAAATTGAAGAAAGAAATTAATTCTATATGTGTAATTTTTTTTTACACATACATTCACTAGATTACACCATAATACACGCCAATACTTTCTTTTTGCACCATAATGTATGCCAATTTTTAGAAATACCAATAAGCTAATAAAAAAAATTACAACTCTTTATCATGTATAACTTTTCAATTTAGTAGACTCGAATCAACATATCATACATAAGAAATTAGGTGACTACCCATCTATCCTTTTATAATGTGAGGACATTTATCTTTTAATCAATGAGAATAAGCCACATTAATAGATTTGTATGTGATCCCCTTAACTAAATGTAACAAATTTGTAAGGGTCATATACAAATGGTTTGTTCTCATTGATTGAAGGATAAATGCCTTCAAATTATGAAAGGGTAAATTAAAATTTTCATAAATGAAAGAGGTTGGGTGTCTAGAATTTTGAACAACATGGGGTTATATCTAGAATTTTGAAGGAGGTTGGGTGTCTTTTGCACACCAACCACACTACTATAGTGGGCTTATATATGTTGAACTTGTTTGTTTGCATTTTTACTTTTTTTATTTTGGAAAAAGTTGTTTGTATTTTTTTTTTGAGTCAAACCAACAAAGTTATTATAAATTCACACATATAAATAGACAAATCGGAGTTTGAATTTAATTATGACATTCAACCTAATAATTTCGATAATATTTTTCAAATTGAAAAGAGACTTATATTTAGGGATAAATTTTATCTTTGTAAATGTGCTTATAATTAGAGACGGAGGGAGTATAAGGAATTCTAGAGGTACATAAATACCGCTCGACTATTTGGTGTTGTTTTGTCTACTGTTTGAGAATCCCCCTCCAAATGGTAGGTAACATGATCTGACAAATAGTTTGTGTCATAATTCATTGCAATTTGCCATATCTTAATCGTATAATGTTTGTTGTTTCCGAGGAAGTCTTACCTAGACACATGTATTTAGGCACACACACAAGAATGAAAAAAATTAAAAGAAAAATAAACTTATCACATCAATTAATACCACTTTATTTTTTTTATCTTTAATTTTATTTACTTGTTGAGTGTGTGTCTAACATGTCATATTTAGTATTGTGGCTAACTAAGCATTTTTCGTTGTTTCCTTCTGCATAAACATTTCATAGGTGAGATACATGTTATTTTATAAAGAAATAGAAATATTTATTCAAGAAGTTACATAAAATAAAGATGTTACACTTTTGAAATAAGCTTTTGTTTTGAAATGTAACCCAAATAAAATTAGGGTCATGTTAAACAATATACCGAGACACCGTTAAGCATATTAAAAAAAATTAAAGATAAAATTAATGTTAGAAATGTTAAGTAATGAAGAAAATAGAGAAGAGATTGAAGTTTTGCAATGTTGCTTAGTCTACAAGTTACTTGAGCTAACTACTTTTCCCGCCTTTCCTAACTAACTATTGGTAGTTATAGAATAGAGTAGGATTGCTTATAGTGCAGCTTCATTGCAATGTATATAAGCATTTCACCTTCATTCATTGTAATTCAATTGATCAATGTTACTTCAATTCATTTTCTCTCTTTACTCTTGAAAATTCCTGGCACGCGTGTTACGATGCTAAGCACGATGCTATAGCTTCTTGGTCCTCAAAACGTGATGCTACACACGATGCTATAGCATCCTGCTGCGCTGATAACTTAATATAAATAGACCAAATAACAGAAAGCAAGTAAAAGACACTTGGTGTTTGTTAACCCAGTTCGGCGCTCAAAGCAAGCCCTAGTCTGGGGGATACCAATCCAGGAAGATGTCCAATAAGCAATAGCCCTAGACTGATGACACTAACTCTCAAGTTATGCCCTTTCCATCTAGCAACTCCCCTATTGTCTATAACCTAGGGTCCTAGCCTAGATCTGAGATATACCTGATCTCACTTCCTTGCAACCTTACAAACAGCAAGGATTTTTAACACACACAAGAAAAGTTTTGGAGACACACTCCTAAAAACTAACACTCGTACCTAAAGGCTTAGAGTGCACACAACACACATAACCCTAACTCCATACTTCAAAGCTTAGGAGAGGATCACAAGTTACAACTCAATAGAAACACGTCCTTAGCTTGTATCAAGGTGACACAAGGAAGGCTCACAAATAACACACGCAAAACCTAAGCACTAGACTCAATAACAACGGCGTGAACAACCTCAAATTAGGTTTTGCACTGCACATATATACTCCAGCAAAGTCCTTGATTCTGAAACAATTAAGACCTTGATTCTTCTTGACTCAAGTCTTTGACCACATTAATTAAAAAGGATTCTTTCCTAAAATAATCTTCAAGGATATTCTTCATTAATTATTCAAGTCAAGGATCTGAAGTAATAAATGATGATCCTCAATAAAGTCCAAACACAAACGCGTCATGCAAGATTCATGAAAGAGAAAACATAAATCATTCCATAAATAGAACGCGCGCCTTCAGAGTCCATGATGTCGAACACGATGTTGTAGCATCTTGCATAGCATCCTGGTTACCAAAAAATGCAGCCAATACGAAGGACTCAACAAACTCCCCCTTTGGCAAATTTTTGGCTAAAACAAATAAAGACCATACAGGGACTTAAATAGATACTTCAACTACATATCTTTTTCTCAACATAAACACACAAGCATAAAGATCTGTATAGACTATTCTTCAAAGTAGATTCCATACTATATCTCCATGGAGATCAACAGACAAGAATATATGTGTATCTTTTAAGAACATCAGAGAGGCATGCAACAGCGGAACATAAAAACAACTTAGCCTTAGATGGTCAGAACAATCAAAAGTAACAGGATGCTGTAGGGAATGCTTACAACATTTCATACTACATCTCCCCATGCACATGTGCATAGGATGTTGGAGCATCTTATCCAACATCTCCCCCTGCAGATCACATCATATTTTTCTAGGGTACTCATGCTCACATATCAGACATCAGATCACACAAGTCCACACACAATATCAATACCATGGCAGTGCAGACTAGCAGGTGAGATAAAACAGGTAAGCAACCAAAATAACCAAAATACCATATCCATATTATACTCCCCCTTTTTGCCACAAATTTGACAAATTTAACAGTACAGACATATGAGGTTCAGGAGCTTATTACAAAACAGGAATTAGGGATTCAGAGTCTCAGCCCAATAATCAGAATAGTAACAAAAACATCAAAACATCAAACGAAAGAGAACAAAAATAACAAAGATAGCTAAGCAAATCCATGAGCAGACATTCTTCACTCAGAAGCACTGGAATCAGTCACCTCCAGCTCCTCTGTGTCACCACCAACATCTTCATTCCCTTCTGCATCAGATGCTGCAGCATCCTGCTCAGCATCATTTCCAACTGCAGTACCAGAACTAGGACCTGCTTCCTCAGCTTCTTCTCTCTTAAGGGCAGATATAACCAGCTCAAGCCCTTTCTTTTGCTCATCCAGAGCAAGCACAGTTGCTTCCAAAGAGGCAATCATTTCCTTCCTATTCAGAGTTGGAGGAGGATCTTGCCTAGGTACAGACTTCCTAATCATAGGCCCTGCTATATCTGCAGCATGGGTCCCTTCAAACAGCCTAAAATGTAGAGACAGAGGTGGTTCTCTTTTGAGAGGTTCATCAGTAGCTTTCAGAATACCAGGGTGTTGATCAAGAATAATTCCACAGATGAGACTAGGAAAAGCTATAGGCATCTTGATTGCCCAAGACTTGCCATGAGCCATGGTTTGCTCAAAAATGTAAGCTCCATAATCAGCAACAGTGCCAGTACCAATAGAGTATATGAATCTAGCTAGACCAGTGGCAATATGAGATGTATGGGTTGTAGGAACCCGATTCAAAGACCCTATTCTGTTCAGAACAGCATACTTCACAGACAGCATACAAGAGGGTATTTTACCTTTAGATGGCCACACCTTGACCTGATTGGCTGTGATGGTTCTGCACACTTCATTGTTGGTAACATCAATAGCAGTGTAATCCTCTTCTTGCCTACCCAGATATTTGTTGATGATTTTTGGGGAGAACTCCACACACTTGTTTCTAACCCAGACCTTTTGATATTCAGTGCTGAGAGGATTGTCACAGTCCTCAGCAATGTTGACCACAAACTCCTTTACAAGCTTGGCATAGCAGGTGCTCATGCCACTGACAGTTCTCATCAGCCCAGCATCTTCCAACAGATCAACTACCTCCTTCCAAGCCAAAGTCTCATCAGACAACTCTCTTTCCAGCCCTATCCTTCTTGCAAACACAAATTTCCACTTCTTGGCACTGTCCACAAAGTGGAAGGAAACATCATCTATGGGAACATCAGGAACATTGGTTGGCACGAGTTTTCTGCCAACTCTCTTCTGAGATGTTGTGATGCTAGGAGCATCATGTTCAACATCATCATCATCAGACACATCAGTAACAACCTTCTTCCTTTTCAAAGACCTTTTCTGAGGAGAAGGTGTGATGCTAGGAGCATCATGCTCAGCTTCATACTCAGAGTCACTCACATTCTTTCTTTTAGAAGTCTTCTTCTTTGGTTGAACAGGAATCTCAACCTTGCTAGAGCTTCTACTGGGCCCCACAAGTTTCTTCTTAGGTGACTTTGTGGCCACACCCTTTTTCTTCTTCACAGACTTAGGTGTCTCCTTTACCACCTCAGTTTCTTTACCTTTTCTTTCCCTGAGACGCCTACCAATGCCAGTCTTGCCTGCAAGGGAAGACCCAACAGACTTGATCACAACCACTTCTTCTTCCTCACTTGCTTCCACATCAGCAGTATTCAGATCTGCACCTTGGTCAGGCTCAGCATCAGATGCTAAAGCATCTTCAACAACATCCTTGTGAGCTTCTTCTTGTACCTGAGATGCTGAAGCATCAGGAGCAGCATCCTCTTGAGAGATGCTATTAGCCAAGGATTGTAGCACATCACCAACAATATGGTCTTCCTCATTGAGTTCATCTTCTTGTGGAACATTAGGAGCAGGGGATTGTGTCTTCTCAGTTTCCAACTCAGTTTCCCCCTTTTCAGCATTAGGGATTTGAACAGTATCAGGCTCGATCTGCTCACTACGAGTGGGTGCTGTAACAACAGATGGAACAACCAACTCCTCAGAGCCCTGATTGGCCAAAAGAAAAGCTTGCATGTCGAAATCGGAGTTGTAACGAGATTGGGATTTCTTCACCCTTGGTTTCTTACTCCCCGTGGATTTGCCTTTCTTCGATGACTTGGGTTTAGAGGAAGAGCTTTTTTTAAGGACTGAGGCAACAGAAGGATGAATGGTGGTGAGGGGAACAACATTGGAGATGAAATCGGGCTGTTGATCATGGGGTGGAGATTGTGCAGGAGAGGCGACGGTGGGAGAGTTAACAGGGGAAGACATTGTGACGGCAAGAATGAGAAAGTAGGATTGGGAGTGAGAGAGTTGTGAGGGTTGAATGGAGAGATTTGATGGAGAGGTGGAGAAGTTATAGTGTAGAGTGAAATAAAAAGGGAAAGAATCAAAGGTTAAAGATTTGAAATAAAAATAACCAACTAGGTGTAGTGGCGTGTTTAAGGAGGAAATTAGGCCATGATTGCCTTGATTAACGTGCAGCCTCTGATGAAGGCAAATAACTGCTGCACGCGCCACTAACGGTAACTGCTATAACTCCTCATGGAGGCAAATTCCTAACTTGCCCCTCAGCTTCTCAAACTGCACAGCATCAAGAGCTTTTGTAAAAATGTCTGCCACTTGCTCTTTTGTGCCAACATGCTCAAAAGTAACAATTTTGCTCTCAACAAGATCTCTTATGAAGTGATGGCGAATATCAATATGTTTAGTCTTGCTATGTTGAGCAGGATTTTTTGAGATGTTTATAGCACTCATGTTGTCACAATACAATGTCATAGCATCTTGTACAACATCATACTCAGTCAGCATCTGCTTCATCCAAACAAGTTGTGAGCAACTGCTACCAGCAGCTATGTACTCAGCCTCTGCTGTAGATAAGGCCACACAGTTTTGCTTCTTACTAAACCAAGAAATTAGGTTATTTCCTAAGAAGAAACAACCACCTGAAGTGCTTTTTCTGTCATCAGCACTCCCAGCCCAATCAGCATCACAAAACCCAAAAAGCTTAGAATCTTCAGAGTGAGAGTACATTATTCCATATTCACTAGTTCCATTCACATACTTCAAAATTCTTTTGACTTGAGTCAAATGGCTCACCTTAGGATCAGATTGATATCTGGCACAAACCCCAACAGCATAGGTGATATCAGGCCTACTTGCAGTCAAGTATAGCAGGCTTCCAATCATGCTTCTATATAAGCTTTGATCTACACTTATTCCTTTTTCATCTTTAGTGAGCTTCAGATGAGTTGGTGCTGGTGTTCTCTTGGATGTGGCACTTTCCATACCAAACTTTTTGACAATATTTCTTGTATACTTACTCTGAGAGATAAATATAGTATCATCCATTTGCTTGATTTGCAGCCCAAGAAAATATGTTAATTCCCCAACAAGACTCATTTCGAACTCTGATTGCATCTGCTTGACAAAATGTTGTACCATCTTGTCTGACATCCCACCAAAAACAATATCATCAACATAAATTTGAGCTATGATGAATTCACCTTTTTCTTGCTTAACAAACAAAGTTTTGTCTGAGGCTCCCTTCCTGTAGCCTTGATCTTCTAAGAACTGAGTTAATCTTTCATACCAGGCCCTGGGTGCTTGCTTCAAACCATACAAAGCTTTCTTCAATTTGTAGACATGGTTTGGATGCTCAGGATCAACAAAGCCTTTTGGTTGTTCAACATACACTTCTTCCTGTAGGTACCCATTCAGAAAGGCACTTTTTACATCCATTTGGTAGAGCTTGAACTTGAGGATGCAAGCAACTCCCAAGAGAAGTCTGATGGATTCTAACCTTGCCACAGGTGCAAAGGTCTCTTCAAAGTCTAATCCCTCAACTTGAGTATATCCTTGTGCCACAAGCCTTGCTTTGTTCCTGGTGACAATCCCATTTTCATCTGATTTGTTCTTATACACCCACTTGGTACCAATCACATTCACATCTTTTGGTCTTGGGACCAAATCCCACACTTCACTTCTTTTGAACTGATTCAACTCTTCCTGCATAGCCTCTATCCATGCACTATCAGATAAAGCTTCCTTGACATTTCTGGGTTCAAATAGTGACACAAAACAAGAGTTTGAAACCACATCATTTGTCCTTCTAGTGGTTATCCCTTGTTCTGGGTTGCCTATGATCAACTCTGTGGGATGGTTCTTCTGTACACGTACTGAAGGTCCTTTCTTTTGAGCTTGATCTCCAGAATATGTGGCATTAATCTCTTCTTCAATCTCTTCATCAGACTGACCTTCAACTGGATGTTCAGATGCTGTAGCATCTTGTTCAGCATCATGTACAACAGGAGTACCCTGGTATTTATCAACAGTTTCTTCCAGAGTAGAGTCTTGGATTACAACATTTATGGATTCCATCATTACCTGAGTCTTGGAATTAAATACTATGTAGTCTCTGCTGTTTGGAGAATATCCTAGAAAAATCCCTTCATGGCTCTTTGGATCAAGTTTCCTCCTAGGTTCTCTATCAGCCAGAATGTAACACTTGCTTCCAAATACATGGAAATGTTTTACAGTTGGTTTCCTATCTTTCCATAGTTCATACAGAGTAGATGTGGTACCTTTTCTCAAAGTGACCCTGTTGTGAATGTAGCAGGCAGTGTTCATAGCTTCAGCCCAAAAATAGTAGGGGACATTCTTGGCATGAAGCATGACTCTTGCTGACTCTTGAATAGTTCTGTTCTTCCTTTCAACTATCCCATTTTGCTGTGGAGTGATAGCTGAGGAGTACTCGTGTTTGATTCCTTCAGAGGCACAGAATTCATCAAACCTAGAGTTCTCAAACTCCTTTCCATGGTCTGTCCTGATCTTTACCACACTACTTGCCTTTTCCCTTTGAACTTGCAGACATAGCTCCTTGAATGCTTCAAAGGTATCTGATTTTTCCCTTATGGAATCTATCCAGGTATACCTTGAGTAATCATCTACCATAACAAATGCATACCTTTTTCCTCCAAGACTTTCAACTTGCATGGGACCCATGAGATCCATGTGAAGTAGCTCAAGAACCTTGGTGGTTGTATGATGCTCTAGCATTGGATGTGACATCCTGACTTGCTTACCAATCTGACACTCTCCACACTTGTTCCCTTCTGTGATCTTCAGTTTGGGCAAGCCTCTAATGGCTTCTGATGTAATAACTTTCTTCATCCCCTTTAAGTGTAGATGGCCTAATCTCTGGTGCCACAGTCTCACTTCATCTGTAGTTGTACTGAGACAGGTGGTGTTCAGATCTTCCTCATGAGGTATCCAGAGGTAGCAATTATCCTTGGACCTGGTTCCTTTCATCAACAATTGATTCTCTTCATTGTTCACAGTACACTCAGTCTTGGTGAAATTAACCTTCAACCCTTGGTCACACAATTGACTGATACTTATTAGGTTTGCTGTGAGACCCTTTACTAACAGAACATTCTCCAAATTGGGCAGTCCATGTTTCACTAAATCTCCAATTCCAAGAATTTCTCCCTTAGCACCATCTCCAAAGGTAACAAAACTGGTTTTGTATGGCTTTAGGTTTCTGAGAAACTTTTCTTCACCAGTCATGTGCCTGGAGCACCCACTGTCAAAATACCAATCTTCCCTTGATGATGCTCTCAAGGAGGTATGTGCAATCAAACCTACATTTTCTGTCTTAGGCCTCCACTCCTTCTTCACAGGGACTTCTTGTTTCACATCTTCCTTTGTTTCATTAGCTTCAGGTTGCTGAACAGGGTAACCATGAAGTCTGTAGCAAAATGGCCTGATGTGACCTCTTCTTCCACAGTAATGACAAACCCACCTTCTGTATGTTCTTTGGATTTTGGGCCTTTGATGACCTTTTGGGTTGGATTCCAAAGCAAACTTGGGAACAGGATAGGTTTTGGAATGCTGTGCAGGATGCTTTAGCATCGTGGCACCAGTGCAAGGGTCAAAGACATCTTCAGCAGATTTAAATTTTGTCTCAAGATTCTGTTGATACTTGTTCAAATGAGAGTAATTGTAACCTACTGCTTTAGCCTTACCATTTGGTAAACCTTCAAGAATTTCCTCTAGAATATTTGTTCCAGAGCTTAATTGACCCACACGTTTCTTCAAGTCCTCCATTTGAGCATTTGCAAGGGCAGCTTCTTCTTGAGCTTCAGAGGCCTTCTCAGTTTGAGCCTTTACTTCTGATTGAAGCAGATTGATTGTCTTTTTCTGCTTCTCAAGAATTCTACACATTTCTTCAAATCTTGACAGTAGCTCATTGTAAGTGCTTGCCAGTTCTTCATAGGCCACATCTCCTTTTTCCTCAGTATCACTGTCTGGAGTACAAATTCCAGTTAGTGCAGTTACATGCTTAGCTGATTCATGCTCATCTTCTGAATCTTCATGTGACCAAGAAACATTCAAACCCTTTTTCTGTCTTTTCTGATAGGTTCCACATTCTGTTCTTATGTGACCATACCCTTCACACTCATGGCATTGAACACCCTTGCTTTGGCTGTTCTTTTCTTCAGGTTTGAATTTCTTGAAATTGCTCTGTTGTTTGTTGATGTAGGGTCGGATGCCAGGAGCATTCTGACGATTTCTGCGATCAACTCTCTTCAGTACTTTGTTGAATTGTCTGCCAAGCATGGCTATAGCATCAGCAATGCTTTCTTCTTCCTCATCTTCATCTTGATCATTGTTATCATCAGCATTAGAGACAAATGCAATGCTCTTGGTCTTCTTCTCACCACGCTCATCAAGAACAGTCTCAAAGGTTTGAAGTGAGCCAACCAATTCATCCATCTTCATAGTTGAAATGTCATGTGCTTCCTCAATGGCTGTCACCTTCATGTCAAATCTCTTGGGAAGGGATCTGAGTAGTTTTCTTGACAATTTCTCATCAGATACTTTTTCTCCCAAGGCTTCAAAAGAGTTTGCAATATCCAAGAGTGTCATATGAAAATCTTGAATGCTCTCATCATCTTTCATCTTGAGAGTTTCAAACCTAGATGTGAGACATTGAATTTTGGATTGCTTTACCTTTGTGGTACCTTCATAGCAAGTCTTCAATATCTCCCATGCTTCCTTAGCTGACACACAGTTCTTGATCAACTTGAAAACATTTGCATCAACCCCATTGAATAAAGCATAAATGGCTTTGTTATTGTAAAGAGCTGCAGCCTCTTCCTCTGTAGTCCACTCAACCTCTGGTTTCTTCACTCCTGTTGAGGTTCCTTCCTTGCTAGCAACAGTGGGATGTTCCCATCCAGTCAAAACAGCTTTCCAAACTTTGCTATCAATGGATCTTAAAAATGCGGTCATTTTGGATTTCCAGTGATCATAGTTGTTTGATCCATTGAGCAATGGTGGTCTATTCATGTATCCTCCTACCTTCTCCATAATGCCAGAAATATTAGGTCCTGGATCTCACCCTAGAAACAGGCAGGGTGCCTGCTCTGATGCCAATTGAAAATTCCTGGCACGCGTGTTACGATGCTAAGCACGATGCTATAGCTTCTTGGTCCTCAAAACGTGATGCTACACACGATGCTATAGCATCCTGCTGCGCTGATAACTTAATATAAATAGACCAAATAACAGAAAGCAAGTAAAAAACACTTGGTGTTTGTTAACCCAGTTCGGCGCTCAAAGCAAGCCCTAGTCTGGGGGATACCAATCCAGGAAGATGTCCAATAAGCAATAGCCCTAGACTGATGACACTAACTCTCAAGTTATGCCTTTTCCATCTAGCAACTCCCCTATTGTCTATAACCTAGGGTCCTAGCCTAGATCTGAGATATACCTGATCTCACTTCCTTGCAACCTTACAAACAGCAAGGATTTTTAACACACACAAGAAAAGTTTTGGAGACACACTCCTAAAAACTAACACTCGTACCTAAAGGCTTAGAGTGCACACAACACACATAACCCTAACTCCATACTTCAAAGCTTAGGAGAGGATCACAAGTTACAACTCAATAGAAACACGTCCTTAGCTTGTATCAAGGTGACACAAGGAAGGCTCACAAATAACACACGCAAAACCTAAGCACTAGACTCAATCAATAACAACGGCGTGAACAACCTCAAATTAGGTTTTGCACTGCACATATATACTCCAGCAAAGTCCTTGATTCTGAAACAATTAAGACCTTGATTCTTCTTGACTCAAGTCTTTGACAACATTAATTAAAAAGGATTCTTTCCTAAAATAATCTTCAAGGATATTCTTCATTAATTATTCAACTCAAGGATCTGAAGTAATAAATGATGATCCTCAATAAAGTCCAAACACAAACGCGTCATGCAAGATTCATGAAAGAGAAAACATAAATCATTCCATAAATAGAACGCGCGCCTTCAGAGTCCATGATGTCGAACACGATGTTGTAGCATCTTGCATAGCATCCTGGTTACCAAAAATGCAGCCAATACGAAGGACTCAACAACTCTAACAAGAAAGATAATTTTTATGTTTTTATTAATGTATTAAATGAATAAATTTTAAGATAAAATTCTCATGTTAATTTGTTTAATTAGTACCCGAGAACACTATTTATTATTTTTCATAAAATTATAAAGCACATCTCCCATGTGAACTAGTCCAAATATGTTGAACTAGCATTTTCTTAAAATCTAGGTTAGAATTAAATAACTCTACAAACAAACTTATAAGTTGAAAGATGTTTTCAAATGTTAAACGAAATAATGTATCATATCATTTTTTATACTAACTAGACTCTCACCCGTGCGTTGCACGGGTTTAGATTTGTGATAAATGTACGATTTAAATTTCTATAATTAAAATTGCATATAAAAAAATAAAATGAAATCTAAATATAAATATATTGAATTTTAAAATAGGCAGTACAAATGGAGTCATGGTTTCCGACACGTGGAATGCGAATTTGATTGTCAGTCCACATTAAAATTGATTAAGGAAGGGGTCCCTCCAACCCACCCTTATGCACCTATTATTGATCTTATCAAGAGATTTATTGATTACCCGTGGCTTTTGTTCTTTCATCATAGTTACTTTGTAATTTTACACATCAAAATTATAACTAAAAATGTAGATTTATAAAATATGCAACTTTTTGGCAATTTCATAAGGTCTAAGCCAAACATAAAACTAAACATAAATCAAAGACAATCACATTAAGCCAAAATAGAGTTTTGCTCAAACTGTCCAAATAAAAAAATACAATCCGTGCGGTCCGTGAATTGTATGGGTCTTTTAAAATATCAAACTATAATATTTTTCTGAAGTCGGTGGACAATAGGTTTGTTTGTACACTGTTTTTTTTTTATACGACGGTGATTGGGATGAGAAAAAACAACCGCATATATTACAATAAATTATGATCACATTTTTATTGAGGCGATGCTCATTTGCTAGCCAATGGGCCCTTTAGACACTGATGCTATAATGTGCATCCAAATGTTGTATTTTTTAGTGTAATTGTACAATTAATTGTTTCCTTATTGATTGATGACCAATTAATTGTTTCAACCTCTTAATCAATTCTCTTTAGGTAAAAACAGCATATGATTTCTATTGAACAAATATCACTCCAATCATGAACACCACTATTTTTAACGTAGCTAACAATTATTGTTTATTTTTTATCTATTACTATATATAAAGAGAATAGCTTTATTTGGTGTTGACTTTTTAATTTCTAAATTTACCCTCAATATATGCTATGGATTAACACAACACACACTGTGCATAACCCACGCATAAATATAAAACATAAAATATATATAAAATATTAAAATATATCTATTCTATACCTATCGATAAAGATGAAAAATTATGTACAACACAAACGTGCCCGTTTGGCCCCTAGTAATTATAAAATTTAAACATCAAAATAAAAATTTATGATATACGGTTTGGACTGCAAAATTTTGCAGGTTCACAACATGCTCTTATCAAAAGCCATGAAACAATTCCAACACAAACAAATACTACACCAAAACAAAACCAATCCACACAACCACCTCCAAACCGAGCAAGAGCAAAACTATACTCATACTCTAATAACACCATCACATAGCTAATAAAACCTGCTCCACCCACATGTATACACTTCAAAGATCAAATTGAAGATTTAGAAACCTCACAACCACATAAAAAGATTAAATTGGTGACACCTAACTCGCATATGAAGTACATGAAAACTCAATGTTAATGTATTACAACATAAATTCTCAGTATTTTTTCCAAAGCTTCATTCTTATGTAGAATATATCTCACTCGAAAAATGCTTCAATGACATCTGCAAATTCAAGAGAAAGACCATCTCTAAATGATTCAGTACACTAATTTAGTCAATAGGAAGTAATCATCCCCTAGAATAAAATAAAACAAAATGGATAAACTACAATAAAGACTTGAAATAAAACAAAAATGGATAGACTACACTAAAGACTTGAAATAGTTTAATAAAACAAAATTGAAACCAAATTGGTACAATAATCTCTTATAATCACACTTCATGGCATGATACATATAGCACACCTCACAAAATCCAAATCAATTAACAGTTCATTCAACTATAAAATTGAACACAAAAATACTTGAATTAGAAAACATGGGAATCATCTCCAAATCATAAATTGTAAATCTGAATTCAGAAACAAAGCACATTCAAACCAATTGAAGTGGTAAGGTAGGAAAGAGTTCTTTAAAAGAAATGTCACTAAAATTGACGGAGGAGGAAAACATCCATACATATGGGAATGGTAAACAATCCTAATTAATTTTGTTGACATGATCAAGGATTAAATCTAAAGTAAAATGGAATTTAATTGGAAGAACAAATTAAAACCAAAAATAAAACTTGTATAAGATTTATTATTGTCTCAAATCTTAACAAAGATTTTTATGATGTTTTCATAGAAATAACACATGGAAAATAAAATGATAGAGATAGTAATCATACTAATAACATGGCTATCTTCTTTGAGACCTGCATTGTGCTAGCATATGGCATAAAATGGATGAGGAAACTACAAAGAAAGCAGAAAGTGGATAGTAAATAAACCATGAAACCGAAACAGAGATAAAGTATACAATTTATATCTACGAAAGCCAAAAGGTTGGAATAAACACCCGTAGAACAAAATTTGACACCATGAAAAGTGTAGGAAAAGAGCAAACCTACAAAATTGATAGAAATACCACTCAAACTCCAAAGTAAAACAGAAAAGAGCACATAAATCCACAAATTAATTTCACAAATCTTCTTTAGGCCTTTATATTTGCTACAGCAAAAAGACATTACCACATTCAAAATAGCTATGAATTCAAAATAATTTAGGTACTTGAGAAAGATTAACTATCAAACTATCACAACAATATTGTTTTAAATTTCTTTACCTATTATTAGAATGAGATTCATAAACAATCGAAGAAAATAAATTATTAACATTTTTCTACATAGTGAACATATATATATATATATATCATAAAGGAATAGATTTGGTACCTTTTTCCACAAAGCAAGTGTATCCGAAAATAATATATTACTATCGAAGTGACATCAATATGCGCAATTTTGTGATGAACTGTACCCGCCGTTGATGCTTATTCGTTTTAGGTGCCGGCTGGCTTAATCTAAAATACACATTTGTAACCCAAAAAGAACATGAGTTATGAAAGTACAATTCAATGAGGCATTCAATCAAACATGTAATAGGACAAGTAATTAAAACTGCAAAATTTACACAAAAGGTGGTAAAATAATAAAATAAACGCATGGAAGAATGAGAAAGAAACTCACTCTAAATCAATATTTGATGATGAATGAAAATTTGTAATCTTTAATTGCAGAATCCAAATCGCATCTTCGTCTTGGCCGAGAAAATAATTTCAAAGGAAGCTTCGGTGAAGGTCTGTCCAAATGATTTATTTCCTTGGCAAAGTGAACAATAAAACTTATGTCAGTATGACAAAGGCTGAGAAGAATCCTCTTTTCAAACACAGTAATTAAAATCTGAAGATAAAGTTGGAGAAGAGAAATTAGACCAACAAATATTTAGTGATGTGTAAAAATTATAGTGGAAGAAGAATTACAAATTATTAAGAATGAATATGCAGAAAGAGAAAGATGAGAGAGAGGAGAACGAAGAAAAAAGGAAGGAGAATGAAGAGAGATAGTAGAGAGCACTGGTTTTTTTTTTTCTTCTTCTTGGGAAGGCATGAGAGAAGAAGCTACTCACGTTTTTCATAGTGGGCCATATCTTTCCAACTAATTATGCATTTAATTAGCTTATACAATTTTTTTTTTACTAAATTTAGCTTATACAGTTTATTAGGCATTAATAAAAACATATGCATTTTCTATGCACAATAGGTGGCATAGAGCAACGCAAAAGCATTTTTCCTAGGACTTGTGCTCTTTAAAAATATAATTGCATTAATACCGTCACACTTTTCTTAGATTTGTGTTTTTAAAAAACGGTCAGCATTAATTGTAATGTTTAGGAGGGAAATTAGTTACAAATTAGGGTTTTTTAAGCACTCGCAAAACATAACTTTTATTATAATTAAGATTAAGATAAGTAATTTGACCATGTCATCACAATCATCCAATGTAGGACCGATAAATTGTGTGAAGTCAACGAATATAACATATATAGATATAAATAAAGATATAACAAAATTTGCTACATATTTAATTAACTGTCTGATATAATGCAAAGTACTATTTTAATTAAGGAGGACGCCATCCACCACACGTTGAGAATATATCAAAAGAACTTCCTAGCTATGTTAATTATAGTCTCCTTATAATTTCAAATGCCAAAAGTTATTGTAACCCCATTATTTAGACGAGTTGGGATCCTCTCCATTTTTCATTATTTCCATTTCTTCCATTACCAAAGTTTTTAAATGTTTTGGGGTGTGTGAAAGAGATTTGGGCCCACTTAATGTCACACTTTTGCATTTATATTTTCAAAACTATATAATAATGGAGGAAATGGAAAGCATAGGAAATGGAGAGGATCTCAACTCTATTTAGACATGTGGTCTTCCGCTCGTATGTAACACTAGCTCTTACCTTGTTCAACTATATTGTTTGCCACATGATGTTAATGTTATGAATCTTGAATATCAACTATATATGTCCTTTCACTTAGACTTAGGGGTGAGCATGAACTCGCAACCCGACTCAAAATCGATATAACCGCTAACATATGGAAACACTCGGTTGGGTGCGGGTCGGGTCTCTGGTCAACGATTGTGAAAAATCAGTTATGAACGATTGTATACGAGCGGGTCTCTAAAAATTTACATTTTCATAACTGAAACCGACCGAACAATTATTAAAATACAAATTTTTTTTTTTTTTTTCAGTTTCGAGCACCTTTTCTCTCTCTTAATCTTTCATACTCTTCACTTTGTTAATTTTAACTATTTTTTTATAGTGGAGAAAAATGATATTTTTATAAGTTTATATTTATAACATGTTGATAAAGGAGATGTGGAAGATAATATTCTAGATTTATCTTAATTTTTATTTCTCATCTACTATATATTATTGTCGTTGGATTTACAAATTTAAAACAAAGTAACTGCATCTCATTATTTTAATTGTATCATTTGTTGCAGTGCGTACGAAAATACTGACTATTATTGAAAAATAATAAATTTTTTGATTAATGAAATTTTAAATGTTACAACAAAGTTTCAATCTAACCCGAGCAAACCGACCCGTTATACCCGCCACCCGAATGACCCGACACCCGAACAAACCGAAAATGTAAACGGTCGAAATTTGGTCCAAATTAAGAGGTTACGGTTTTTATCGGTTTAACGATTTTCGGCCCGAACCCGACCGATGCTCACCCCTACTTTCACTATCAAATTTGTAATGTTGGATCCTTGTCATTGGCCTAATCCAAAATTCCACTAGTTAGATCGTGTAAGAGATTCAATACAAGTGTCCTTTGTGAAGTCATAATTTAATTCGTTTTGTTTCCAATTTAAGTAGTTTATTAGATCATATATCCGTTACACCAAACATTTTCTTAGACATATGGGGCTTTGGCTAGTTGATTAATTACTTACTACTAAGTTAAATGCATGCATGGCCAATATGTCATCAGAGAAATTGATGAAATAATTGCACGTAAAGTCGCACGTGTGATAATTTATTTTAGACCCAAATAAGTCGTAAGACAAGAACATGGCCCATGACACACGGTGGCTGCCAACCAAAGTCCACCACACTATACTTATGGTGCCCAATATTTCATTCATGTTATAAATGAGAAATTTTTTTTTCTACCCCAACAATTATACCTTCACCCTTACAAATAATTATTTTTTCCAATTTTATCCTTTGACCTCACCCCTACAAATTTTTTCTTTTGAACAATTTTTTTTTATGCGAAGGAGGGTTCTCTTCAACTCTTGAAATTCAGAATTTGCAATAGCTAATCTTCCTTAAATTCATTCTCAGGGTTAATAGCTAATCTAGTTACACACCAGATCATTGTCAATGTTGTCAATAGATTTGTGCTCATAATCGTGTCAATAGCTAATCCAGATTTTGCAATAGCTAATCTTGTTACACACCGGATCTCTTTATTTTAAATTATTCCGGTTCAAAATTTTCATCACTCACTTATTACAATAGCTAATAAACCCTGCAAAATCTGGATTAGCTAATAAACTAAAAAAAAAAATTATGAACCTGATTAGCTAATAAACCCTGCAATTGAAACTCTGGATTAGCTAATTAGGGTGTGGAAGAATAAGTTAGATAAATAATGGAGGATTATGAAGCAGTCATTGACGGCGACGAAGTTCTCATCACATCCATATTCTATTTATTAGGGTGGAATGATAGCCACCAAAAAACTTTGAATGTGGTTAATTGTAGAATTTTCTATTAGGAGGAGATTTTGATTGTGTAAGATCTGGAGATGTGCAATTTAGGTCTCAGTGCTATGCTGCCAATGATGGAATTAGACTACTTTTTGGTTCATTGTTGTAGCCAATTGTGTGGTGTCGTGTTGGAGCTGTTTGTTTCGATTGTACTCAATTTGAAATATCTATACGTAATTGTCTTCTCTAGTGGAGGTGTAATATGTTTATTGTGTTTGTATTGAAGTTTGGTGGTGTGTTGTGGCTAGGTGGTTATCAAGGTTATGTTTATGAGATAAGAGGGTGAAAGAAAATGGTGGTGGTGGTAAAGTGTTCCGGTGAACAAAACAATTTATGAATCGGATTATTTATAATAAGTAATTCGGAGAACAAACATGAAAATTGGTTGTCATGAATTTTTGTGAACCGGATTACTTTTTTCAAGTTTACCGATTTCAAAAGTCGAAGAGAAGCCTCCTTCACATAAAAAAAATTGTTCCAAAATAAAAAATTTGTAGGGGTGAAGTCAAATGATAAAAAGGATAAAAATTGGAAAAAATAATTGTTTGTAGGGGTAAAGGTATAATTGTTGGGGTAGAAAAAATAATTTTCTATAAATGATTGAAAAAAGAAATATTTTATTCTAATTTATCTAACTTATTTTTTATAAAATTTTTTATAAATTAATTGCACAAAATTGAAGAAAATATTTTTATTTTTGAATTCTTCTTTAAGAGTACATGTTAACAAGATCCTAATTATAAATATGTTAAAAATCAGATATATTAGCTTATAAATTGAACTGGCTGTTGTGTTATACTGATCTAGTCATAGATGGAGTTGCAAATTTGTACTCCATTCATCTTATTATAAAGTGTCTCATCTGTAATAATTTTTTATCTCAAAATAATTGTTACTTTAAAATATTAAAGAAACAGTAATTTTTTTTCTCATTATATACCATCTTTTTTGTTGAAGAATTTTCATTGTATATCTTTTTTTAGTACTCCTTTCGACCCTTTTTTATAACACATGCACCCTTTAATTTAGCACCTAGATTACCGCATGTCAAACACATAATACACCCTTTGATTTTTGTTTACCTTTCCTATGTAGTGTTAGGAAAACTTGCAAACAAAGAAGGGAGTGATGCCTGCGATACCATCACCAAATCAAACCACCTATGGACCATAGAGAGTACCTCCCAAACCAATGGGTCGACACGAGACAAATAGATGATTTTCGGATTCCACCTCCCCCTACAAGACACGCAAAGAGCTGCCACACCCTCCTTTGGATAACAATTAAAATTTGGAGGCAATTATAATACAAAATGAGGTCAACTAAATGGGTCAAAATGGAACAATTAAAATTTGGAGGCAAAAATCAAACAATTGTGAGACTTATGTTGTTAATTAAAATCAAATGTTGAAATTTGGGAGATCAAAATCAAGTAATTTTGTGAACCTATAATTTTGTTAACCTATAATTTTAGGCCATAACTTAAAAGTATATTAAACAAATGAGTCTTATATAATTGTACACCCTAAACATGCTCAAAGTTGCCACTATTTTAAATCCACTGATCTATTTCACTAATTACAATCTATAAAAATATATTTTAATAATTCTAGAATTTATTTTATCATTAAAATCCTCCCACGTGTGATTTTTTTTAAAACCCAAACACATTTTTAATTTATTTTTTATGAAACAAATGGAGTAGTTTGTTCGTGAATATAATTTTCTTGGGGTCAAACCCAAATTGTTTGTTTTTGTACTAACAGATGCCATGTCCATTATTAATGATATCCAGAGAATCCAAAAGAGTATCCTCCGAGGCCCCCCCACCTATATCAACCTCTTGGAATGGATCCTATGATATCAATTTTCTTCTGTTTTTTTTTTTATATATGAATATAATAATTACATTTTAATGGAAGGCAAACGGGCAACAAGTTGCGTCGAACTTGATTTTTTAGTGTTTATGAAATAATGTAGGTCGAACTCAAAACCTTATATATGGTATCTTTTTTTCAAGCAAAAAAGAAAAGTTTATGTTCTAAGTCACCTGTATATTTATATTTATGCATGAAATTCAATAGTGTTAGGTGTATGAAAAAAAAAAAAACTTAGTTTTATATAGGATAAAAATAAGACTTAAAAAGAGAATTTATAAAAAATGATATCCAGACTTTACAAGTTTTTATAAAAGTTGAGTTAGACTTAACTATTAGTATAGAAGGATGGATGGCTAATGGTACTAGTGGCAGCAAAGGTAGAAGATATCAAACACCAATGATAATGGCGAATGGTGTCAAGTAGCACAATAGTAGGATATTCGCGGATTAGGATTTGCTACTATAAAAGCAGGACACGGTTCAACGCTGTTTTAAATCTCAATCATTGATTTTAAATCGCACAGTTCAAATTAATTATAAACGATTTCAAACGTCCATTACAGATCGAATGGTTCAGAGCAGTAATTACGTAGTAAATGATGGAAGGTGTTAGGTTGGTGGCGATGGTCATCATAAAGATGATAGAAGTACTGGGATTCTAGGTGGAGAAGGGTGTTGAATATATAGCAAGAGCGATGACATTGTTGGTGGGAAGGGCGATATCATGGATGGCAATGTCGACATTGGTGGTGGTGGATGGTATCGAACAAAACCTCGATAGTCATGAATGAGACAAGGGTCTGCCCAATGGTAAATGAATCAAAGCAATCGTCATAGGTTTCAAAAACATATAAGTAACATAACTAAAAAATTCTCATATTTTAGTATTTTTTAAAACTAAAATTAATAAGATTTTAGGCACATTAGATTAGATTAGAGTAGCCAGTTAATTCCATTAACTTAAGAGTAAAAATTATACAATTGAAACTCAAGTCTTCATTGTCTCCCACCATCTATGCATAGTGTTTAGACATGTATGGAACTATGATACAATGTATGAGATAGAGATATCATGGTTGATTTATTTTTTCTATTTTGTTGCACTGATTCAAGAATATAGGACAATAAATTGTTGTCAACAAGCACTAGTTGTTTACTTTAAAATTCCATTCAAAAAGGTACCAAGTTTAACACTTGCTCTTCGAGCCAATAAGGTAGGTAACCTAGCTTCTCTAAAAATGGGAGTCAGTTTCCTGATTTGTTCACTTTTAGTCCTATAACAGTACCGTCCCTTGAAGGGAATTGACATGAATCCCAGAAAAATATGAGATGTGAGGAATTGCCTTAAAAACTCAGAAACAGAAAACTAGGAAGCAGGTGGCGCCAGGCACCAGGAGCAGTCCAGAAACAGCAGTTTGAATCTGTCTCCTGCGCCAGGCGCGGCGTTGTGCGCCAGGAAGGACCTGGAAAGTGGGTTTTGGCTCTGTTGGCTGCGCTATGCGCGGGACAGCTGGCGCCGTGCGCGTGCTCGCGAGGCTCTATATATTCTGCACGCGTTTTGGTGTTTTGTATGAGTTTTTTAGGGTTTGTAGCCAATCAAAAGACTAGGGTTTATAGAGAATTTCTCTTGGCAATAATTCTAAGGATTGGGAATTGATTCAACACCTTGGAATACTTTGTAATTGAATTTCTTGGTCACGGGAAGAAATTCGGGATTTGGGTAGAATAGGTTTGAAGACTATTTCTTGTAACCCTTGTTGTTGGGATTTCATTGTAACCAGATATTTGATTGATAAGGAAGAAAGGAGAGCTGCCCTCTCCCCCGGACGTAGGTTCATTAACACCGAACCGGGTAAACAAACGAACGTGTCTTTTACTTTTCGCCGTTGTTATTGTTTGTGATTAATATTGTCGTTCTCGCTTGTTTGATTGCTCAATTCAATTTGCTTCACACACTAAAGGTTATTGGTGTGGTTCAGTCCGAATTCACAACAATTGGCGCCCACCGTGGGGCAAAGGATCAAACGAATTGAGTATCATGGGTTCTAAGTGGGACATCGAGAAATTTACCGGGAGTAACGACTTCGGTCTGTGGAAGGTAATGATGAGGGCAATACTAACTAAGCAAAAATGTGTAGAGGCGTTAAAGTGTGCGACACAGATGTCGGCAACTCTCTCTGATGCGGAGAAGACCGAGATGGATGAGAAAACACTTAGTGCTATTATTTTGTGCCTCGGTGACAAGGTGCTAAGGGAGGTTGCTAAGGAGAAGACTGCGGTTGAGATGTGGACCAAACTTGACTCATTGTATATGACCAAGTCCCTGGCACATAAGCAACTATTGAAACAACAACTGTACTTTTTCCGTATGGTTGATAACAAGCCAATGGTGGAGCAATTGGCGGAGTTCGGCAAAATTGTCGATGATTTGGCGAACATCGATGTAGTTCTTGAAGATGAAGATAAGGCTTTCCATTTGTTATGTGCGTTTCCAAAGTCACTAGAGAATCTCAAGGATGCTTTGCTTTATGGCAAAGAGGGCACTATTACCTTGGAAGAAGTCCAATCGGCTCTGAGAACCAAGGAACTGACAAGGTTTAGAGACTTGAAGGTTGACGATAGTGGAGAAGGCTTGAATATCTCAAGGGGCAGGAGTGAGAACCACGGTAAAGGAAAGGGGAAGAAGCACAAGTCTAAGTCTAGGCCTAGAGGTAATGGTGACACAACAAAATTCAAGTGTTATCATTGCCACACACCAGGTCACTTCAAGAAGGACTGTCCTTAGAGATGGGGCGGTGGCGGTAACGGTGGTAGTTCGTCAGCTCAGATCGCTGCTAGTGAAGAAGAAGGTTATGAGAGTGCAGGAGCACTAACTGTGACTAATTGGGAACCTGAGAAAAGCTGGGTCATGGACTCAGGATGCTCATATCACATCTGTCTGAGAAAGGAGTACTTTGAGACCTTGGAATTGAAAGAAGGTGTAGTTGTGCGTCTTGGTAACAATAAGGCGTGCAAGGTTCAAGGTATGGGTTCTATCCGACTGAAAATGTTTGATGACTGTGACTTTCTCTTCAAGAATGTGAGGTATATCCCTGAACTTAAGAGAAATTTAATTTCCATAAGCATGTTTGATGGTCTAGGGTATTGCACTAGAATTGAACGTGGAGTGATGAGAATTTCTCATGGTGCATTAGTAATAGCTAAAGGGTCTAAAATTAATGGTCTTTATATTTTAGATGGTTCCACTGTTATTTCTAATGTATTAGCTGTTAGTGTAGAAACTGAGGATATAAATAAACTGTGGCATTTGAGGTTGGGGCATGTCAGTGAGAAAGGTTTAGTTGAATTAGCTAAACAGGGCTTGCTAGGAAGAGAGAAATTGAACAAACTAGATTTCTATGATAACTGCACACTAGGCAAACAACACAAGGTGAAGTTTGGGGTGGGAGTGCATAAATCTAGTAGACCATTTGAGTATGTTCACTCGGACCTTTGGGGTCTAGCGTCTGTTTCCACTCATGGGGGAGGTTCATATTTTCTTAGCATTATTGATGATTATTCTAGAAGGGTATGGGTTCACGTTATTAAAAATAAGAGTGACACTTTTGAAAAGTTTAAGGATTGGCATACTCTAATAGAAAATCAAACTGGAATTAAACTGAAAGCTTTAAGAACTGACAATGGCCTGGAGTTTGTTTCAGAGCAGTTTAATGAGTTTTGCTGGAATAAAGGTATAAAGAGGCATAGAACCGTTGCATACACACCGCAGCAGAATGGTCTTGCTGAAAGAATGAACAGGACCTTGTTGGAGCGGGTGAGGTGTATGTTGTTAGGAGCTGGACTACCGAAAAGTTTCTGGGGAGAAGCTGTTAGTACTGCAGCATATTTGATCAACAGATGTCCATCAACAGGTATTGATCTGAAAACACCTATGGAGGTTTGGAGTGGCAGGCCGGCAGACTACTCCAACTTGAAAGTCTTTGGAGCTCTAGCGTATACACATGTCAGACAAGATAAACTTGATGCTAGAGCTGTAAAGTGTGTGTTCGTTGGTTATCCTGAAGGTGTGAAAGGTTACAAGCTGTAGAAGATGGAACCTGGAGGATCAAAATTTATTATAAGCAGGGATGTCACTTTTGATGAGACCCGTATGGGGATGAAGTGCAAAGACCTGGAGACTAGACCAGAAACGGGGATAGAGAGAATTCAGTTTGAGGTGGAGCCTTCCACTGATGAGAGGGAAGAAGAGGAAGATGAGACTCAAGTACCTGTGGAGAGTGGAAGCCAAACAATAACTGCTCCGGACTATCAGCTAGCAAGAGATAGGGAGAGGAGAGTTATTACTCCACCTAATAGATACGGTTATGCTGACCTTATTTGTTATGCTTTGAATGCAGCTGAAGAGGTGCAATACTCAGATCCAAAGAACTTCAGGGAAGCATCAGAAAGCATAGATAGTAAAGACTGGCTGAAGGCAATGGAAGAGGAAATGCTTTCATTGGAGAAGAACCAGACTTGGGAGCTTGTTCCGCTACCTAAGAACAAAAGGGTAGTTGGTAGCAAGTGGGTGTTCAAGAGGAAAGAAGGTATACCAGGGGTCGAAGCACCAAGGTATAAAGCAAGACTTGTAGCCAAGGGCTTTACACGGGTGGAAGGAATTGACTACAATGAAATCTTCTCACCTGTGGTGAAGCATTGTTCTATAAGGGTTCTTATGGCAATTGTGAATATGTATGATCTTGAGTTAGAACAGATGGATATAAAGACCGCTTTCTTGCATGGTGAATTAGAAGAGACAATCTACATGCAACAACCTGAAGGTTTTGTGGAAGACAACTCTAAAGTTTGTTTGTTGAAGAAATCTTTGTATGGGTTGAAGCAGAGTCCAAGGCAGTGGTATCGTCGGTTTGATGATTTCTTATTGAAGACTGGTTTTGTGAGAAGCAACTATGACAGTTGTGTGTACATGATGAAGAGGAATGAGAAAGTCATTCTCTACCTCCTTCTTTATGTAGATGATATTCTTATTGCAAGTTCTGACAAGCATGAGATTCAACAGCTCAAGATGAAACTTAATGGTGAATTTGAGATGAAGGATCTCGGCAATGCGAATAAGATACTTGGTATGGATATTGTGAGGGATCGGAATAAAGGTGTGTTGTTCTTATCTCAGCACGATTATTTGAAAAAAGTGGTGGAGCGGTTTAGAATGAAAGATTCTAAGATAGTGAATACCCCACTTGGTCACCATTCGAAGTTGTCAGTTAAGCAGTGTCCTCAATCCGAGGATGAGAAGCGGAAGATGGAAAGTACTCCCTATGCAAGTGGGGTTGGAAGCATCATGTATGGCATGGTTTGTAGTAGACCTGATTTATCATATGCAATCAGTGTGGTAAGTCGGTTTATGGCAAATCCCGGTCCGGTTCATTGGCAAGCTTTGAAATGGGTGTTGAGGTATTTGAATGGAACCTTGAAGGGTGGTCTCAAGTATACTAGGACAGATCCAGATAATGATGCTTTGGAAGGTTATGTGGATGCGGACTATGCAGGTAATGTAGACACTAGAAAGTCTCTTTCTGGTTTTGTGTTTACATTGTTTGGTACAGCGGTAACATGGAAGGCAAATCAACAATCAGTTGTAGCCTTGTCGACGACTCAAGCGGAATACATAGCCCTTGTTGAAGGGGTCAAGGAAGCCATATGGTTGAGAGGTATGATTGGAGAAATGGAGATTGGTCAAGGGTGTGTGAAGATACATTGTGACAGTCAGAGCGCCATTCATTTGGCAAATCACCAGGTGTATCATGAAAGGACAAAGCACATCGACATCCGGTTGCACTTTGTGAGAGACATGATTGAGACAAAGGAAATCATGGTGGAGAAAATTGCAACAGAAGAGAATCCAGCAGACATGTTCACCAAATCATTACCAAGAGCTAAGTTCAAGCATTGCTTGGACTTGATTAACTTCGTCGAGGAGTAGACAGAGGTTGGAGAGGGCAGCATGGTGGTTGATGGGAAGTTGACATCACCATCGTTTTGAAGGCAATGTGGAGATTTGTGAGGAATTGCCTTGAAAACTCAGAAACAGGAAACCAGGAAGCAGGTGGCGCCAGGCGTAGTCCAGAAACAGTAGTTTGAATCTGTCTCCTGCGCCAGGCGCGGCGCTGTGCGCCAGGAAGGACCTGGAAAGTGGGTTTTGGCTCTGTTGGCTGTGCCGTGCGCCAGGAAGGCTCTGTTGGCTGCACGCGTTTTAGTGTTTTGTATGAGTTTTTTAGGGTTTGTAGCCAATCAAAAGACTAGGGTTTATAGAGAATTTCTCTTGGCAATAATTCTAGGGATTGGGAATTGATTCAACACCTTGGAATACTTTGTAATTGAATTTCTTTGTCACGGGAAGAAATTCGAGACTTGGGTAGAATAGGTTTGAAGACTATTTCTTGTAACCCTTGTTGTTGGGATTTCATTGTAACCGGATATTTGATTGATAAGGAAGAAAGGAGAGCTGCCCTCTCCCCCGGACGTAGGTTCATTAACACCGAACCGGGTAAACAAACGAACGTGTCTTTTACTTTTCGCCGTTGTTATTGTTTGTGATTAATATTGTCGTTCTCGCTTGTTTTATTGCTCAATTCAATTTGCTTCACACACTAAAGATTATTGGTGTGGTTCAGTCCGAATTCACAACATGGGACCATAAACTTGCACTTTAAAAAAGTAATAGAAACCTCATTCAAATCGATTAGAGGAGAAAGGATCCTCTCAATTTTTTTTCCCTCAATATTCCTCAATTCTTACATCTTAACCATTCACCAACTTTCTTTTTATTTTTTCTAATTAAAATATTGTCACATGCTTTTGATCCAATGGTCTAAATCCAAACATTATTTCCTCAATTTATTTTCAAATGGAGAGAATCCATTCTCGATATATTTGTACTAACTTGTACTAAGAATATATGTTACGTGTCGAAACCCTGATTGGCTTTTGGAGGTTTTACTTTTAACAAATTTGTTTTTTGAAGCAATTTTTCTTTTAACATGTACTATAATAGAAACCTCATTCAAATCGATTAGATATATTTGTACAAACTTGTACTAGGAATATGTGTAACGTGTCGAAACCCTGTGTGGCTTTTGGAGATTTTCTTTTAACGTATATATTGAGTGAATTATGATTTGGCATTGCAGTTTGCACCTGTAATTGGTGGGGCAGGAACCTGTAGCTATATAGTAGTAGTATACTAGTATCAAGCAAGAAATGAATGAACATGCCAAATTGAACTTGTGAAGGAATATGAAGAAATTGTTGTGGCAGTCTCAGTACACACTATACAGTACACTGCACGGGTGTGTCCTATGACTTATGAAGCACGGACACATATACGAACATTGACACGTCGATACTGATAATAATTTGAAAAAAATAACATAATTTAATATAATCACTAGTGTTAGTGTCGTGTCGGTATCCGACACTGACACGTGTCTAACACGAACACGCCTAATCCAAGAAGCGTCCGTATTTCATGTGACACTACCCTAACAGGTAACAGTACTCGAGGAGAAAGTAGCATGAGCCTGGACTTAATTTCCCAAATTGACAACTATTTCTATTCATATTCATCCACATGCTAAACATTTTAGGGATTAAATAAGTTTTTAGTTCTTATATTAACAATAGTTTTAGTCCTTTAAAGTATTGCAGTTTGTAAGAATAATTCTTATTTTAAAAAAAGTTACAAAATAATGGTACTTTTAATCTCAAAAATAGTCCCTATAAAATGTAAATAGGGATTAAAAGTGAATAAATATATTTTAGAGAATAAACTTAAAAATTTATAATTTTATAAAGACTAAAAATATATTTAACCCAACATTTTATTATTTTGGGTTTTCGATACGTTCCCTCCAACTCTTCGAGACCCATCAAATATTAAATGCCAGTACCTCTGGCCATAATTTAAATTTTGATTAATCACATCATAGAAATTTAGCCTATTTTGTTAGATTCAACCATTCATTGATCCCATGTTTTAAAAGACAGATGTTAGTAAATTACTAGATGTTAGAGGAGAGTGCAATTCCACATTGCCCCTTTTATGACTCAATCCCTATGTTCCACAACTCCAACCTGTAACCCTTGTATATTAACCTATTTGTTTATGTATTTTGAATTTGATGTTTGGTGATTTTAGTAGTACATAATGATAATCTGTGTGATTTAGATAACTAATGATCAACATATTGTAAAAAGATAACCCATTTGATAACAATTCTATATTGAAAACCAATATAAAGTCTTATTAGCAGTTTCGGACACAAACAACTACAACCTATTGGTCGGATTTACTATGCTCGGATATCTTAACTAAGGATTCCACCTCCTAACGTAAGTCGTTGCAAACAACAAATATCGATTTAAGGACTTAAACATGCAGAACACAAATTCACCAACAAAAATAAGGATATATGAAGCATTGATTTCATAGCTTCCTAAGGCCATTATGGAATGGAAGCAACAAAATTTGAACTCGAATTCTCCCGAATAATTTATCATTAACTGAAGTTTATTAAACAATTGAGTTCAATTACTTGATTAATAAGACTTTTGAGTTTAAACTAACAGGCAAAGGTTTGCAATATCATGCCACTAAAAATCACATAATTGATATCAAATGGTATAAAGTATCTGAATTCAAATTCAATTAATCTTAATCTACCAATCATAATGTTAAATTTAAGGGGAATGATGTTTGGTACAAAGCAGTATCTCACAACACAACAGCAAAACAAAGAGCGATAATTGTAATTTCATCAAATCAATGTAACTTATTCACTAAAAAGTCCATAATGACAAACAGACCGAAAATAAACAATCAAATTGAGGAAACTATATAACAAGCCTTAACCTAACAAAGAATAAATGAATTAGTAATTCCTATGCATAACCCATTCTAACTTAAAGTTTCCCAATAAGGTATTGTATACAATACTGAGGAGAATTCAACAATTATGTCAAAACTTTTACCACAAGTTGAGTTGTTTGATGACTAAGCAGAAGAATTCTTCCTCACTGCATAAGCACGGCATGCTGCCAAACCAACAACTGCCATAGCGGTCCCAACTGTAAATTCAACATAGAAAGCTGTTTAAACAATCAACATTTCTTTTTGCCAATTAACAACCAACCGTTGAACAACACAAAAATGGATATTTTGCTCATTTGTAGTGTATGCATCGTGTGTCAAGTTCTGGTAGGAAAAGTTAAGAGAAACACCTGAAGCAAAAATAAGAGAGTTCTGAACAAGCCGGTTGTATTGCTTTCTCTTCTTCCCAATCTCAGTTTCTGGAATGCTCAAGTGTGGGTGCTCTGCAGCACTAACAATTTTATTATACACATTACTTGAATCGCCTAATTTCATACTTACGTGAATAGGCGCCTCTATTCCCAACTCCTGAGTAGCCTATACCAAAAATAAATAGATGATAACATTCGGAACTGACAGAATAAGCTATGTAGCACACACACAAAAAAAAGCTACCAAATTTGCATAATTTATTCAATAATATGATAACAATTGGCTGAAAATGCAATACCTTGACTGAATCTTGGACTGCCCTAGGATATGGAGTTAGATCATCCTTAGCAGCAATGAGGAGGCAAGGAACTCTATGACCAGTTAGATCACCTTGTCCAGCAACCTTCTCAAGCAAATCTCTGGATTTCTTCCATGAATATTCATCTGAGCTGAAAAACAAGCAGAAAAGAGCAAAAACTAAGATGCAGAAACAAAATTCCAAAAATAAACAAATATGGAAGTAAAAATTGAACTTGATTAGTTCTCAATTGAGAGAAATTTATTACACAAGAGGCATCAATAGAATAGACATGAAGTAGAGAACTCTCAGAATCTTGTACAGCAACACTAATACAGTACATAAGAATCACTTTTTATATTATAAATGATAAATAACATGAATTTGACTTTGAGAGGATAGCCTTGGCTAAAAACAAGAGCATTTGATGATGCCTTGAGTTTTTTGTTCCTTCTTTAAACTAGCGGGAATATTGCTAATGACATTGGCATGAAAACAAGTGCACATGATGATGCCTAGAGTTTTTCGTTCCTTCTTTAAACTAGCAGGAATATTGCAATGGTGTTGGCATGAAACTGGTCAGATCGGATTTTAATGAAAATTTTGATCTCATCATTTGTTTTGATTCATTGGCTATTATTAACTCCACATATAACAAATCATTCCTCTTAACTCAATATGCACATTTCTCTAGGAGGTCAATGCAAGGTGTATCAAACTTCATGTCACAATCAAAATGAATATGTCAAAGATTAAACTATTCTATAAAATAATTTACAAAACTGCTTCTCCATAAAATAAAAACATTTGGTATTATTAATTTGAAAACAGTTTATAATGATAAATTGAAACAACAAAATGTGTCCGGTAATTTGTTTTGAGAGGATGTTTCTGGTGTATGGTAAAATGTGGGACGACGGTGACAAACAATTCTGGTCGGGAATGGTGAATGGTGCCGAGTTGTAGTTGTGGCGACTGCGGAGGGTGTCAGACGATGACAATGGAAGAGTCCATGGTGCCAACAATAGTGGATGTTGCTAGGTAGTGACAGCGGCGGGGATTTACTGTAGGTTTTAATTCAGAAGATAACATTCATATTGATAACTAACTAGTTTAAGACAGGTGTTTTCAAGTGATGCATTGATGGGAACTTCCAAATCCTTTCCCTCTCTTTATAATACTCTTCAAAACAAAGAAAATATTACCCATAAAGTATTCTCTTCTCCCCAATAAAAACACTCCCAAACAAGGTGATGATGGATTCACCTCACTTTTCCTTCATCCCCTACAAATCCTTCCCTCCTAACTCTCAACAAGGCCTTAGGCAATTATTTTACATACACTCAACGCATAATATTACCGAATCAACTTTCATGATGATAACATTCATGATGATGGAGATCCTGTCTCACTACCAACCAACTTTCGGCTTCTGCCAAGTAAATAACCGAATCCCCAACGTTCTTTTCCTACTTCTATTTATTATGCACACATAATATTAAATTAGGCTAGGGATGCCATTGGGCATGCACCTTACATAAGTGTGCCTAATAGGAGACCCAAATGAAGGTGTTGGAGGCTGCAATGAAGGCAGCCCAAATGCCGCAATTAGGCAGCTGGGGGAGGACCGCGATGAAGGCCGAATTTCCAACAATAACTTTCAGGAAACTACTGTCTCTACTATTACAAGAGGAAAAGGATGGGGAAATTATAACTTGCATTCCAGCAGTTATTAGAAGTCCACAACTGACAGGATTGGAGATCCTGTCTCACTGCCAACCAACTTTCAGCTTCTGCCAAGTAAATAACTGAATCCCCGACGTTCTTTTCCTACTTCTATTTATTATGCACACATAATATTAAATTAGGCTAGGGATGCTATTGGGCTTGCACCTTACATAAGTGTGCCTAATAGGAGGCCTACTAACATTACCCATAAATAAAATGCTGGTGAAAGCACAGGAATGCAAAACAACCACTCCTACAGCTTAAATGTAACAAAGCATGAACACGCAAATTCATTGGCACCATACCTGTCATACACAAAAACAGCTACATCACATGTTGCCAAATAATCTTGATTTGCCAGAACTTTCGATACTTCACTCTCAGGTATCTCCCGTAATACAAGAGTTTTCCTAGTTCCCTATATAGTAGTAGTAAACAACAGGATCAGTATATAAAACTGCACATTATACCCACTTAACTTCCTCCTCAACATCAATGTGACTCCTATATTTACTAGTAATAGAGTTTGTTGCATCGATGCAGATCATGAAAGAAATAAAGCATAATTTTAAAATTCATATTAGCAAAAATAATGTTCTCCCACCGTGAAACTCACCCCTATTAATTCAACGGCATTTGCAGCAAACTTCTCAACTGTTGTTGGAGTATAATTATTTGAGAAAGGCCTACAAGATCAAACATCGGTGGTGTAAGTGTTGCTTTGAAGAAAAATGAACATAAACATTAAGAATGGATGAAATTGCACTTGCTAAGAGTGGATATTCAAAAGACGCACTGACTCTGGAGATTGGTTTAGAATCAGACCTTCCCAATAATGCTTCCAACAGAGCAGATTTCCCGGCATTTTTGGAACCAAAAACATAGCATTGGAACACATTCCTTTCTGTTGATTGTCTCTTGCGATCAACTGATCTCCTACGAGTAACACGGAGTGCTGCAGCAGGATTACCACTAAATCCAATGTAAATCAAATTTGCCAGGCTACATGGTGGATCAAGTAATGTCATAAGGGCCCACTGCATCAAAACATTTAAGAAATATATCAATAACTAACTCACTATGAAGACTAAAACACCATACATGTTATCCCCACCTGGGATAGAAATCCGTTAAGAGATAGGTAACCCATATCAGTTTTCTCAGCAGCCTCATTATATGGTGAATCATTCCATGGACTGCAATTCAAAACCAAGTACCGAACATAAGAATCAAGTGGAGAAACTAACATACAACTGTAAATCATTTCAGTATCATCACAATTGAAAAAGAAGTAAACAAGTGAATAATTTGCAAATAAAAGATCACATTTGAATGATAAATAAATTCATTAACAACTTCCTTATTCATCCTAGAAGATGCATCCCAACACAACACATATTCCAAATCCTAGTGATGACTCCAATAAATTGCTTTTTGAACCATACAGTCTTAATAAGATTTCCAAGCTTCTTAATAGATAAGACTGGTAGTAGTAGTAGTATAATAGTCCAACAATGGCTACAATTTGTTTTTAAGAAAATATATTTCCTAATTATTCATTTCTAGGGCACCCCAGTGCATGAGGCTCTCACCAAGCGGGGTCTGGGAAGGGTAGATATACGCAGCCTTACCGCCGCAAGCGGAGAGGCTGTTTCCGAAACAATCAAAAGGCTAGTTTTCCTTTTTTATATGCATAGAAAGATTCTTTTTTTTTTTATTTGGGGGGATTGCAAGTTCATACCTTTTCGGAGCAGTGCAAAATAGCTTGTCCACTTCGGCAGGTCTTAGGGCTCGATCCTAAATCAATGTTCAAATAAACAAATCAATTAAGAGCATGTTAGATGCAGAATACCATCTAAAAGAAGAACAACGATTGAGCCTGGATTGAAGTACATAGTATGGTTAAGGAAGTGATAATAAAAATCATTAGGACATACTTTATCGGTATCCAATAGCCGGAATATGCCATTTAGAAACTCTACAGCTTCGCCTGTCAGCTCCACACTCTGTAAGATTATGTCAATGAAAGTTGAATAGGAAGTGACGGAATGTAAAATAACTACATTTATAATGACTTCATGACCAAAAATGCTGGAAAATACTATTCGGTAAAAAGTGCATAGTGTCTTGTGCTTCTTTTAAAACCATTTAACTTGACCAGATTGCATCATAAAAACAGTAACTCCAAATCTCTGCATTATTCTCTCCATCTCATTAATAATTAGCAACAGGAATAACTGTATAATATGTCAACATCAATACAATAATACACTGATTGAAATCCAAACTGCCATATTTGTACAAAAAATGGCAACAGATAAGGAAATATATAGGCTACAATCATGAAACATGTAAGAGTCATTTTCTAAAATGAATATAAACTCTACACTTGATTTTTCCAAATCACCAATCCACCCAAGAAATCAAGATCACAGTTAATATTTGCATACCCCAAGTCCACATAGTTTTAGGCGGTACATTGAGAAAACCTACTAGTGAATAGTTGTTATTATTACAATTATCATGCATAACCAGCAGATAACATTTCAGTCTTCCTAATCTAACAACAACACACATTTTTTGTTAATGTTGATACAAAGATTGAAAATTATTTACTTAAATGATACTCCAATCTCTTCCATTTAAACCAGACAGGAAGACATTGGGAAATTTCCATAATAATAGTATAACCTGATCAAGAGCAATCTTAGATGGAACAGGAAGGAAATCATCCTTGAGTTTTAAATCATTATCATATCCAAAGTTTCTTAACACAGCCCATAATGTCTCTGGATGCCCTTTTCTTAAGAACATATTATGTATATACATAAATCCTGGAAAAGTAAGACCACGCGAGTTGATTCCTTCTGGTACTTTCTGCTCTACAACTGTTTTGACTTCGGCTATTTCAGATGACTGCAATGGTGTATTGAAACATTTAACCTGTAGATGTATTGAAAATTTTGAATAAAGGGTCCACAAACGAAAAAATGCATTCTGAGAGTATATCAAATAAAACAGAAAAAAAAAAAAAATCCAAATCTATCAAAAACCTGAAAATCATTTAGTTCGGCATCATTGAGGGCATCATCCATGTCACGATCACAAAGAACAAATATTCTTCTCAACGCCCTAACACATTGATCTGTTAAAGCTTGACTTTCATTATCAAACAATGGATCTACTGGATGTAGTACAGCTTTTTGAGCAAAATAAAAAACTTCAGGGACCTAGAAATGAAAAATCAACATTACATATCAAGCACTTATTTTCAAATTTGTAGTCAAATATAGAAATAATATTATGAAGATGATGTCCTTCTTTATATACATAACTCAACAACTGCAATATTGCAGAGATGCGCGAATTTCTTACTTCACACCTGAATTACTTGTAAAGAAGAAATGGGAACCTATTTAGCTGTTTTTGGATCCTTTGAAGTTCTTGTATTTGATGATTAAAGGTCATTTGGCCTTCAAGAAACCACGCGATTGTATTTTAGAATAAGGAAACACATTTGAAGCTTTGTTAACTTGTAAGCCATTGAAACTTTTATAGGATTCGTTGATCTTTAATAAAGTAAAAAAGAAAAATACACTTATTTTCATCTTGTATACAGAAAATATAATATACGCTTTATAAACAAGTTAGCATCACCTTGTGAAAGATAATACAGGAATGCAATATACCTGGTATAGTGTCGCTGCAGAGCATTCAATGCAGATGGAAACATTCTTGAACTCTTGTAGAAGCTGTGCCATGAGACGTTCTAAGCTCACTTGTTGGCTTTCGTCTCGCAGATCGAGTTTGCAACCAACCACAATTACAGGTACTGTTACCTGTATCACAAAATGGATAATATATCCATGCGTCATCAAAAAGACTTTTCTTAGGATAGATAGATTTCAGACAGTTAATTATTAGTATATGTGATACTATGGTTGGTAATTAATGAGTTGGGGAGTCTAACAGGCACCACAAACAACAATGGACTAATAACCAGCACCACCAAAAGAGCAAGACACGACATCTCGAACCAAAGCCCTAAGGCATTAGTTATATGGGGAAATATCTGTTATATATTCTTCATTTATTTCATTCCTAGCCAATGTGAAACAAACTACTCACACTTGAATTCCAACATTATATAAGATTGGTATTTTGTACTTCATACAAAAATACTCTCCATAGAAAACTTAGTCTCTATGAGAGAATGTGTATATATGTAATGGCTATAGTGTCGATATTCAGCTATGAAGCATGGACACGTCGACACTGCTAATGTAAAAAACATAGGACACCGACACCACTACATATTCATAAAGATCTAAATTGAGAATCAAAATATATACACGTGCATCTAAGTTGAGCAAGTTATTTCATTAAAAAAAAGTTTTAAAACAAGATACAATAGTATTTGACCTTTACTTATTCATCTACTATCGAAAAAGCTAAAAGTATTCTAATCAAAATGTAATGTCTTTAACCAAGACATTGGGCTCAAGTGGTTAATAAGTTCCCACTAGGACGAATAGTTCGGTAGAACCCGAGTTCGATTTCTGGTAGGAACAATTCTTGGCCAATCTTTACTTACCTCGAGGCCAAACTTTGGATTACTGGGGACCTTTTCCCTTGGAAACCAGAGGGTTAATACCAACAAAAAAATGTAAAGTCTTTAATCTCTCATCGATTGGTATTGTTGTTTCGCACATCTTTAACTCTTGTAGATATGTTTGATAAGTGTCTAGAGAGATAGAAACAAAGGAAAATAAATAAATTTAGGACACTTGTCCGACACATGTGATACATGTCGTACAAGTATCTTACAAGTGTCTTGTATAAGTGTCGGACACCAATCCAAAGAGTGCCGAAGTAAAGGAAAAAATAATTATTTTTTGGACATCTGTCTGAGCTGTCCAATACATGTCGCACGAGTGTCGTACACCACGACACGCCTAATCATAGAAGTGTTTGTCCTTGAATGATATTCACCTAATAATAGAAAGGGTATAAGAAAAAGTATACTTACTAGCGTTTTTCAATCAAACCAGCAAAATACATAAAAAAAAACACACCAACCTCCAACTTCTGCAGTTCCCGGAACCAATAAGAACTCAACCGCGAAAAGGACTGAGAATCGTTGCAAGCATATGTTAAAACCACCACATCAGCACCTATCAGTTCTTCATTACGCTTGTTTTGTTTCTCCAAGCTAATCAATATGAGAAACAAATCTTAGCACATAAATAATCAAACATTTCAAATCGAGCCATCAACAACCATCATCACGATCAAGAAAATGCAATACAACACATTTTAGGTAAAAAAAAAAAACAAAAAATTGATTGAAATAAACATTAATTAATCGATTAAATGCAGAGGTTAACATTAATGGATGAGTAATTAAATGCAAAAGTTAGTTAGGTTACCCAGAGGATGTGTCGATGATGGTAAGGGGAACGTAGTCGGGGAAAAAATCAGCGGGCAAGAGAGTGGGAGGAAGGACGGGAAGAACGGAGTCGGGGAATGAATCTGATGCTATAGCAGCTATGAGGCTTGATTTTCCGGTGCCTCGATCACCGGCGACGACGACTCGAACTCCATTTTTAGCGGGTACGGTCTTTTTCATTGTTGCTGCGATGCGAGATACAGAAAGAAGAACAAAAAATGTGAAATATTCAAAACGGTGTTCATATATAGAATTTAATAAACCAATTAAGCATTAGCTACGCGCCGACGTGTCAGTCAACCCTCTCCCTCCATATTGTTTTTTCTGTTGACCATAACTATATTTTTTGGCAAATTCTTATCTACCCATTAAAGGAAATTGGGCTGAGTGACCCATCCTACTTATAAAAATTTGAATGGTCGATATGATATCACTTTTATTTTTATTAAAAGATGCGTAGTTTTTTAATTTCAGACACTTATTCCATGTAATTGCAATTTAGCCCCTTTTGCATTAATGGTTTGTTTGTTCAAAGTAAAGTTATTACGTTCCAAGTTTCAAAGAATGTTCTTCTCTCTCACATGAGCTTGGTGCAGCACATCGGTTGCACTTCTCCTCTAAACCCTGATGCACCTCTCTCCCCTTTAATATCAAGTTGTAAAGTAACAAATTCGTCTAGCACAGTAACAAACTCATATGAGCTTTAATTTTTATATTTTTAAAACCAAACAAAAATTGCAGATTTGCTCTAATATAGCGTGATTAGTAGCAGCTACATGGGCCAATATATTATAGGCTGATATGAGCTTTGATTTTTGGTGTTTTGTTTAACACTTTTTTTAATCAAAATTAAAATCATAAATATATTAGAAATTATTTGTCTGATAATTACAGGTTATTAATTGTGATATTTTATGTTAAAATTTATTTGAAACATAATCTACATGTACGGGTCAGAAACCTGGTCGCAGTGACCTGCCCGCTAGAGGTTGAAGATAAACTTTCTGTCTTCTATTGTTACCGGTAACATATATGTACATCACGAAACTAAACATGACACAAAGCATCATTGTTCGTAGTGGTTGCATATTAGCTTATTTCACCCACGGGTTGTGGGTTCAAACCTTAGTAAAATTATTTTTTTATGTTAATTTGAATTTTTTTTACTATTGGTTGTGAGTTCAATCCTTGATTAAACCAATTTTTTTAAAAAAAATTTATTAATTTTTATTTTAAAAACTAATTAGATCTATTTCTTTTTTTTTGACAAAAAAATCTAACTTGAACTAATAATTAATTATAAATTTTAAATTAACAATTGAAATGTTCGATTGTCAAATATTTTTTTACTGCAAAATATTTAATTTTTGTTCCTAACGATTATCGATAATATTCTTTAAAAGTAAAAAAGTATTACTCATCTCGATTTATGTTTTAGCTCATGTCCAAATTCAATCTTTCTCTAAAAATCTAGTCCTGACCCTAATTATCAAAAACAACATCATGCTCAAGGTCAAACTTTAGTATTAACCGAGAATTTCTCTAAAAAAATAAAGTCTAATATTTAACTCTATTATTAACCGAGTATTATACTCAGGTTGAAGTTAATGGCTTAAAAATTGTATAAATAAAATAAATATAAAAATAAAATATATTTTAACTTAAAATATTTTGTTATATTTAGAAATTTAAATTTGTATTTAAAAATTTTATTTAATAATTATATATTTTTTACTAAATTTAATAATTATATTTAAGATGTAAGAATCTTCGTATTGGACCAACACATGTACTCCGATTTAAGTTAAGTAGAAAGAACACTAGAGTTTGACCTAGAGGTACACTTTGGTTTAAGTTCAGTACTAAGAACCCCAAACTTTGACCTAGACGAACACTCCGATTTAAGTTAAGTATTAAGAACCTTAGAATTTGACTTACACGTATACTCTAGTTTAAAAATTTAAATAATTAAAATTCATATTTAATAGTTGTATTTAATAATTAAATTTAATATTAAATTTAAAAATTTAAATTTATAATTAGAAATTGTATTTAATAATTAAATTTAAGAAATAATAACCTCCGTATTGGACCTACACATGTACTCTAATTTAAGTTACATAGTAAGAACCCTAAAGTTTGACCTAGACTTACACTTCGGTTTAAGTTAAGTACTAAGCAACCTAAAATTTAATATTGTATAAAAAAAATCCTTTTAATATATTATGTTTTTGTTTTTATTTTTCTATTTTTTATATTTTTTATTTCAAATTTGTGTATCTTCTGTTTTGATTTTAATTTTTAGTTTTGCATATTTTTTAACTTAGAGAAAATTACATTTGAAAGTAGAAGATTTGAAATATTGTTAAGACAAATTATATTCCTCTTATGGCTGCTTGGATTAATTTATTTTTGAGTTTATGCAAACAACTTTTGCAAAATTTATGTATTATTATAAGTTTGTCAAGGTAGTTTATGATAAAAATAAATTATAAAAATACAATTTTCATTAGTCTGGACTTATAAAATAACATAAAATCCAATTTATATTCCATAAACTAAAAAAATAAGCGAATCCAATCGAACCATTTATATATTGCTATCAGTAGACTTTTTGTTTCTATTGACATGTATAGATTCATATATATTTTTTTTATTTATGTTATTACTTTTTTTTTTTTTGGTGATATACGTTATTACTTTTTTAATTATTTTTCTATAATTTATTTAGTAAAATTACAATACAAAACTTGGAATATTATTAAAAACGATATGTACAAATTAATAAATTTGCTATTAATCAATTTATTATATTATTAGAAGTAGATAAAAGCATTGAACTCACAACCAATAGTTTGTTAAAAAATAAAATTAAGTTACCATTACACCAAAACGTATTCACATGTATTTAGGGTCCGTTTGTCCTAGTTTATTTTTAGCTTATACAAACGGCTTATGCAATATAAATTAGGTTTTATGTTATTTTATAAGTTCAAACTAATGAAAATTGAATTTTTATAAGCTATTTTATTATAAACTACCTTGAAAAACTTATAATAATACATAAAAATTGCATAAACAGTTTGTATAAGCTAGGCCAAACAGGCCTCTAGTATTCTACCTAATTGTTTCATATACTCCGTATATATCATCACAATACGTTTACGTTTTTTAAAAACAAAAATCATACAGGCCAACCTTAGTATAAATTTTTACAAATACTTGCGTCCAAAATGAATGTCACCTTCAACCTCCAGCGGGTCACTTTGACCCGGATTCAGACCCGCGCGTTTCAGACCAATCTTGACATAAAAAATCGCAATTGATGACCCAGCAACGTCGAACAATTAATTTCTAATATGTTTTTTATTTTAATTTTGATTAAAAAAGTGTTAAATCAAATACTAAATCAAAATTGACAAAATGTGAACAAGTAGCCAGATTTGATAAAGAACAGTCGAGATTTGTTGAGGAACTACCTAGATTCGATACATAAATCTAGATCTATTTCTTGGTCAGATCTAAAATGAAAATGCTAGATCATCGATGTCTCTCTTGTCATAGTCTTCATCTTCTTGTTTATCACATATTGAAGAAAAAGAGAAAAAAATTCCAGAAGCAGAAGATGGTGATGGTGAGTTTTGTTGATTAATTGCTTGATTGGGAGTTTTGGTTGTTGGGGTGATAGAAAAAGGAAAACGATTTTTCTTGTGAATTGAAATATGGGTGAAACTACAATTGTGAAAAGTTGTATTGCCACAATTAAAAACTAATTGTATTTTAATGATATTATAAATGACATTTTAATGTACCATTACATTTGAGATACTTAGGATGGGCTCATGACCCATTTTTATGTGATGGGTAGACAAGTTGTCACCATATTTTTTATTTTATTTATTGTATTTTGATTTATTTTTTCTAATTAACCCCAAGTATTTTTAGTTACACTCTCAATTTACAAAAATATTTTTCTTCCTTTTGAATCTTAAAAGGTGTGTAAATTTTTATTTATATTTTGATAATCAAAGTTATATTAAGAAGTACTCAAATTTTTGTAAAACAAATATTCAAATCTTTATAATACAATAAATTATTTAAATACTAAGAAAATAATCTAAGAGATTAACATAACAATATTAAGAAGACTGATAAATAAATTATTTATCCGAACAGACAATATAGAGAACAAGCATAATCAGGTACATCAACCAAGCATAATCAGGTACATCATCCCTAAACAAAATATTAGTATTACATAATCCAAATACACCATCAAGTTATAGCAAGTCAAATTAAATTTTCACCTTTGCTTTCTTTCTTCTTAGATTTAACAATGAACCAAAGAAATTGAAATGCTCTCACCCTTCTTCATGGTGAATATAGAAACATCCCAACCATGTATAAATTTTCATCCAAACAAGTTGCATAAGGTTGTAATTGAAGAAAAGATGCGAGTAATCCTCAATTTCGTTGAAACGGAAGACACAAAGAAAATCATGATCATTAGATAAAATACATTTAGACGTAAAAGTTGCTCTTGTAGATAACTTCTCAAGAAGCAAACACTAGCTTTTGGAGGAATGTCATTTTTCCGTAACACAGTCATACTACCAAAGCATTAAAGAAGAATATAATATTCAAATGTCATCAAAGTTACTCTTTGTCTTCTCCATCTTCTTCAATAGGATAAAACAAATTCATTAACCGTCAAAATTTCGCCAAATTCTTTAACAATAACTGCCAAATGGCCAAATTTTTCAAAAGGTTAACACAAATTCATTTTCTCATTAACTACTAATATTTTAAGAATAAGTTCCTATATAAAGTTAAGCACCAATTCACTTTAAAATTATTCAAGTTCACCATTATTTTGGATATTAACTTAAACGAGCCATACAATAATTCTGATGCCAATGAAGATGGGTTGATCCTGAAAAGAAACATATCACAACTTCATGACTGTGTTTTTTAGGCTTAATTGTTATTCTTCTTGCATTTGTAAGAAGGAATAATAAGTGACTATAGAGACATAAAAGTTAGACTTACGTAAGATCTATCTCTTCTCTAAAATATATTTTTTGAGAGAGCTTTCACACTTCAAATCAGATAACGAATGTCAAATCTAGTTTCTCTTCCGCTTTATCCACTTGAGATTTGAAATTCTATGCCTCTATATTTACTTTTAAAGTAAAGAAGATGAAAATTACTTTTTTTCTTTTTATCTTAGTGCACATAATTGACCTATAAATTAATTCTTCTTGGAAATCACATTTAACTTTTGCAAAGTAAAAGTGAAATATTCCCTCCGGACTCCGGTGTTGAATACAAGTAAAAAATAACTTTTTAGATACGACTAATTCTTTGATAGGCACAATCATAAATATGATTTATCAGGCACACACTCATTATAAGTATAAAAATTAAAGAAAAATGAATAAATTTATTTGATTTGATGTGACAATTTTCTTTTCTTTTAATATTTTTGCTTTGTGTATGTGTGTCTAAATTTGTGCCCAAAATACTTGTGTACAACCAAGTTTTTCTCTCTAAATACATTGAATAAAAGATGTATCTAAACAATAAAGTGGTCCAGATACATACTTTATTCATTGTATTTAGAAAGTTTTTTTTTTTTTTGTTTATATTCAAAATCGAAGGGAGTTCGGGCTTTTACCCTTATATGTATAAAAAAAAATCAAAGGAAGTAAAATACTTATAAATAACAATATTAATTAATTTAAAAGTAGTTAGTTTTTCTAACGATAATAATGATCAAAATTTAAATTTTTTTCTTCTTATGATTTATAAATGTGATAATATAAGGTGACATTTAATTTAACTTTTTTAAAAAAAAAATTCTATTTTTTTTCCCTTTACACAGACAAAAAACACAGACTCGTTTTGTTCTCGATACTTACAGCGTTCACTCTATCATCATTTTTGTCAAGTCCAAACCGTGGAAGCAACACGATTCTCCTTCTACCATTTCCATCCTCACAACTTCCGACCCAAACCCAACGCATTTCCAGGTCAGTTCACTTTTCCATCTCTCTTGCTTCCCATAATCAAATACTACTCTTGCAATTTCCATTAACAAGCATTTCCTCTCGCAGGAACAAGACACACGCAAACAATCCACAAAATTAGAACTAGGGTTTCACTTTTCACAACAAATTCACCTTCTCTTAACCGTAAAATTTCCGTCAACTTCTCCGACCGACTCCGAAGTGATTACATGCGCGTCGAGACACCGCATTTGAGTGAAGAATTTGTTCCGGAAACTAGTAGTAACGACGGTGAAGCAATTGTTGCTTCTTCCGACGGTGATAGTTTGAGAAGTTTAGAGGTTAAACCTAAAACATTCAAAAATAGGTTTCTGAATTTTGTGCGGTTTGGTTCTGTTATTAATGGTGCTGCTGAAACGTTTTTTAAGAGTGAGATTAGGAGGAGATTGTTTGTTACTGCTGTGTTAATTGTGATTAGTCGTGTTGGTTATTTTATTCCTCTTCCTGGATTTGATAGAAGGTTGATACCTAAAGATTATATGAGCTTTGTTTCTGGTTCATCTGTTGGTAAGTTATATTACATACATTTATTTTGATTACCTTTTTTGTGTTCTCGTTGTGAATTGAATGGTATTCGCGCTAAAACTCGTGTAAAACCCAAAAGGGGAACTATTGAATGAGAAAATCGTTAGGAGAAATGTCTGCTAGCGGTTATAGAAATTAGGTGTAAGCCGAAGATAGCTAGTGATTATGAAGTGGACAGGAAAATTGAAGCACGCGAAGTGCAAGCAACATCTTTTTTATTATTGATTCACGTGGGTTCCATAACTTATGAAGCATTGACATAGACAAATATCACACATGCCATTGCCATATAGAAACTGGTATTAATTTGAAAATATGGAAGTGATTGAATGTAACCAGATTTGTTAGTGTCGGACATTAGACACACATTCAATATAAGTATTGATGCTACATAGATCATCACTTGGGAATGAATCCCAATATATGGGGATTGAATTCTACATAAATTAGTGAAACCCGTGTGAATTTTCGGCAATAATAGAGAGTGTTTTGATAGCACTTCTATTTGAACTGGTGTTCAACTGCTGTTTTTGCAAGTCTGTTTTTTTTGTTGGTTGTATATTTTTCCCGAGTTTATGCATGTGAACAGTCATTCATGTAGCTTCTGGCAGATGAACTTGGTGACTTCTCCTCTGAGCTGATAAGCACCAGCCTTAGATTCATTGTATGTTTGCTTAATTTCATTGTACTGATAAGCACCAGCCTTAGATGCATTAGTTGGTCTTGTGTGAAGTGCATCATTCACATGAATCTAAGTGCATCATTGTTTCAGTAACTCCCTATCCCTTAACAATTTCTCCGGTTTCAACTTAGCCTTAATATTGTCAATCATTGCATCATTTATGCTACAATTATCCAAAGTGATAGTAGACAATTTTGTATGGGGTGCAGGAATATAAATAAACCTAACATAATAAGAAGACTTAGAAGAAATTATAATTATCTCAATGTAATGGGCAAGTAAACTATTATTACAAGTGAACTTTAAAAAGTTATGGATGGTAGTTTGTCATAAGAATTACTATTACTAATAAAGTAATAAGTTGATAGTTATAAGACTTTTCTTCACATCCAAACTGAATCAAACCATTTTGTTGCATTTCTAGCAGTGGCGGAAGCCGACTTCGCCATTCAACTCTTCTTGTCGTGGCGGATGATCTCACAGACAACTTCCTTTGTAGTCGCTACACTATATTATTAGGTAACCTTCAATTTTTTCCTCTATCTTACTTCTTTCAATTTTTACTCACTATAATGTTATTAATTTCTATTATTCACATACAATAATTATTTCTGTTTAATTAATTTACTCTAGTTGTGGAAAAAAAAAGGAAAAACGTTTGATTTTGAGAAATGGGGGGTAAAAACAAAAAGAGGAGGAGAGAGGAAGATCGACCCACCATTCACCCCAACAACAAGTATGCCGAAAACCCACCCGACTTTGCTCATTTGGCTTCTCTCTACCCATCCTTTGAACCTTTTGTTCAATACTCGCGTTATGGGAACCCTAGAATCGATTGGACCGACTTCAATGCAACTCGTGAACTCACTCGTGTCTTGCTCCTCCATGACCATGCTCTTAACTGGTATGTGCCATAGTGAATCTTGAGTTAACTTAATTAACAAGCTATGTGCTATAGTGAATCATCATGTACTCACATTTTGCTAGGTGGATTCCTGATGGACAGCTCTGTCCCACTGTACCTAATAGGTCTAATTACATTCATTGGCTTGAAGATCTTCTCTCGTCGAACATCATTCCGAATACGATTTCAAGTGGAGGTAAGGTTAGAGGATTTGATATAGGAACTGGTGCCAATTGTATTTATCCACTTCTTGGTGCATCCCTTTTGGGATGGAGTTTTGTAGGATCAGGTATGTATGTATGCTTTAGTTTCATCTTGTGGTTGTTTTGAAAATTAAATTAAAATAGGGTTTTTGAAGTTTGTTTAATTGGATACAGATATAACTGATGTTGCAATTGAGTGGGCGGAGAGAAATGTAATTGGTAATCCACATATTTCTGAGTTGATTGAAATTAGGAGAGTTCAAACCAATGCAACTACTTCCTCTGCGGAAAGGTTGGGTGGTGAAGAGTCAGGCCGTAGTGGCGAGATAGATTTGGGTAGTAGAATTGAGACGGAGGTAGAGCCTTTGCCGATATTACCTCTTGATTTGAGTTCATGTGAGAGTAAGAATTATCATGGACCTCCTATACTTGTTGGTGTAGTCAGGGATGATGAGAAGTTTGATTTTTGTATGTGTAATCCTCCTTTTTTTGAAAGCTTGGAGGAAGGTGGACTTAATCCGAAAACTTCTTGTGGCGGCACTTCTGAAGAAATGGTTTGCTCTGGTGGTGAGAAAGCCTTCATTACTCGTATTATTGAAGATAGTACTGCACTGAAGCATAACTTTAGGTATCGCTTTTTTTGTATGGATAGCATTTGTTTCTTATGTGTAAGTGTTGATATTTACTTTTAATAAATTTGTGCTCATTTATTTCAATGTGTTCATAGGTGGTTCACTTCAATGATAGGTAGAAAATCAAATCTCAAGTATCTTACATCAAAACTTTGGGAAGTTGGAGTCACTGTAGTGAAGACAACTGAATTTGTTCAGGGCAGGACATCCCGATGGGGGCTTGCTTGGTCTTTCTTGCCTACTGTGCAACAGAAGCCATCGAATTCTTTGCCTAACAAGAATACCATGTCCTTCATGCTTGAGGTTTAATATCTTTTTTATAATATCTAGCAACTGTATTGTTTTAAGCTGAAGCATAATTCAGTTTTTCTTAAAATCTGGCTCTTATCCCACATCAGTGAAAAGGAATGTATTACTCTTGGGGCAATCCTAGTTTTTAGCATGGCCCTTGATAGAATTGTTGTAAACACAAATTTATCATGAATTGTGATGCCATTATACAAATTTACTCTGCAGGGTCTTCAACGCCAACATGGTGCCTTTAATGTGTTGGAAAATGTCAAGTCTTACTTTTCTTCGCATGGCCTATCCTGCACAATGAACACCTCCTCTTTCACAGTGGATGTAAGACTAGTTTCTCAGATTCTGGTCTAATTAGTAATTTCCTTATTATGGCTGTTAAACATGATTGCAATTCTATAGGTTGTGGCAACGAAAGATGATTGTGATTCAATCTTGAAGAATGAACTACCCATTATCAATCAATCCGTTGATTATCAACCTACAGAGAAGACATCTAATGGACCAAGTGCTAATCTCTCTTGTGATAGATCAGGCTTCCGTATATCGGTATGCTTGCACTCTTTGCTAGCTTGAAAAATAATTTTGACCGGCAGATTCATGTTGATCTTAGGTGTTTTTTCTCTCCATCGTGCAGGTTTTTCAGCAAATCCCTGGTACACTATTGGTGAAAGGTTCAGTACAAGATAGGAATAGCCCATTATCAGGTTTTTCTCCAAACTGCTATTCCCAATTGTCTTTTACATTATTTTAGTAGCATTTTAGTTTACAGCTGATTCTAAAAATAGCTTTGGAGGAATGTGTTACCCTGTGTTTGCTTAGATGTCCTTCTTGGTTAAGTGAAATGATTAATCTTTCAAATATGGATTTTCATCTGCATTAAAAAATTGTCGCTCTGATTGTTTGTTGACCAATTCACTGAAATTTTCTGTTTTCTGCTCATGCATATTGACTCTCTGTTTTATTTCAATCCTTGTAAACTGGTCGTGATGATTGATAAGTTGATAATTTTGATGGTTAAGTTCAAGACACAATGCTTCCTCTAGAATGAGTTAATAAATCATTTTGTTGTGGTTTGTTCTCTTTGCAGGAGCATTCTCAGTGATTTTCCAAAAACTGGAGGAAGCCTTGCGAAAGAAATTTTGTACCAAATCTGTATAGGGTTTTTGACTATTTGATTTATCATTTGGAACAGTGACTGGATATGTTATGAGATGCTGATAAGTTCATGAATGTTAATTTCTGGGGTCAAGATTTATAGAAAGCATGTGAGAGTGCTAATGTCCTATGTTGGAGGCACTGTTTACCCTTGAGAAACTTTGTATGGTACTAAACCTTTTTAGAACAATTTCAGTTGGTTTGAGAATTGTAGTTAACAGGTCTTGTTGAATTGTAAAATCTCGAATTTATCTTGCTTTTTTACTTGCTCAGTTTTCGATGCACAATGCTATAATATGCTTAACAAGTTTAATATTTGCTCCTACTGTGTCCACCATCATATGCATAAGTCCGATACTTCCGTGGAGCTGCCATCTGAGTCATATGGTAGCTCAATAATCTGCATGGCAGTGGACATTGCAAAATTTTTTCATGGTGTGATGCTAATGCTTTAAAACAAAAGTCAAATTTTTTTTTCATGTGTGTTTGGTTTGGCGGTGACTAGAATTGATTTTGGTAGAATTGAGTTTGACAGAATTGATTTTGATTAAAAGTGAGTTTAGTTAAATTGATTTATGTTTGGATACACTGATATAAAAGTGATTCTCATAAATTTATAATGTTTGGATAGTTTGAATCAAAATTGATTTTGAAAACATAAAGACCAAATTACCCTTTTAATTAAGTTTAAAACTAAATATTCCACTAATAAATAAATTTTAACTTATAGTAAAACAAATACTTACTATGTGAATTGCCAAACCCAATAGTTTTGTTTTTGTGATTTGTCAAACAAAAAACCCAACCCAATAGTCACGTGTCCTCCTCTTTCAATGACACCCGCACCACCCATTCTCCATTTTTCTAGAAAAACCCATTAACATGTCCGATTCTACCATCTCTTCTGGACCACTTTTCAATGTTTCTCAAATGTTCTATAAGCATTTTCTGTCAATATCTCATCTCCATTTTCCCTAGTATCAATCATCGAGGTTTCTACAATAGTTGTATTGCAAGGACAAAACGTAGGAGAAAGAAATGAAAAAAGAGAAAAATTGTTAAAGTAGCAGAGTGTAGAAGAAAGGAGAATGATAATATATTTTGAAGGACAATAAAGGAATATTGTATTTGTCATCAAATATTAAATGGTTAACCAACTAGAATCAATTTTCCCTCAACGCATAAGCTAGGAATACCAGCTTCACTTTGAATCGCGTTTGAGTTTTTAGAATTGATTCCATCTCAACCACCCAAACACCATTGTAAAAGAAAAAACTCACGTTTGGCCTGTTAACGCACGTATACTCATTTTCAACGCGTAACCAAACATAGGCGTTCATGTTGAATTGTTAATAGTTACCCATTAGCAAATATCACTTAACTAAAAAATATAATAAAGAATTGCAAACGTTGACACATAGATGTCACGTCATTCGATTCAAATGTTATCCTAGTCAATTTAAGTTATCCTATGTGGCTGATTTCGTTATCCAAGTCACAAAAAATTGATGGTATGGACTAAAATTGCAAACGGCGAAAATATGGGGACTAAAAATATAATAAAAAAATATAGGGACTAAAAGTCGAAATTCACATAAAAGTATAGACTAAAAACATATTTAACCCTTAATTTTAAAATGCCACATAAGTAATTTTTAATCAAAAAAATTAAAATGGGGCTAGCAAATGCAAAAGATGGTAAACTCGGGGGGCCAAAATCGAACAATTGTGAAACTTATGGGTTTAAAATCGCTCGTTTAAAATTTGAGAGACCAAAATCGCACAATTAAAAAACTTGGGGGCCAAAACTGCAATTTAGCCTTTATAAATGTGATAATATAAGGTGACATTTAATTTAACTTTTTAAAAAAAAAAAAAAACAATTCTATTTTTTTTCCTTTACACACGAAAAAACACAGACCCGTTTTGTTCTCGATACTCACAGCGTTCACTCTATCATCACTTTTGTCAAGTCCAAACCATGGAAGCAACACGATTCTCCTTCTACCATTTCCATCCTCACAACTTCCGACCCAAACCCAACGCATTTCCAGGTCAGTTCACTTTTCCATCTCTCTTGCTTCCCATAATCAAACACTACTCGCGTGCAATTTCATTAACAAGCATTTCCTCTCGCAGGAACAAGACACACACAAACAATCCTCACAATTAAAACTAGGGTTTTACTTTTCACAACAAATTCACCTTCTCTTAACCGTAGAGTTTCCGTCAACTTCTCCGACCGACTCCGAAGTGATTACATGCGCGTCGAGACACCGCATTTGAGCGAAGAATTTGTTCCGGAAACTAGTAGTAACGACGGGGAAGCAATTGTTGCTTCTTCTGACGGTGATAGTTTGAGAAGTTTAGAGGTTAAACCTAAAACATTCAAAAATAGGTTTCTGAATTTTGTGCGGTTTGGTTCTGTTATTAATGGTGCTGCTGAAACGTTTTTTAAGAGTGAGATTAGGAGGAGATTGTTTGTTACTGCTGTGTTAATTGTGATTAGTCGTGTTGGTTATTTTATTCCGCTTCCTGGATTTGATAGAAGGTTGATACCTAAAGATTATATGAGTTTTGTTTCTGGTTCATCTGTTGGTAAGCCACATTACATACATTTATTTTGATTACCTTTTTTGTGTTCTCGTTGTGAATTGAATGGTATTCGCGCTAAAACTCGTGTAAAACCCAAAAGGGGAACTATTGAATGAGAAAATCGTTAGGAGAAATGTCTGCTAGCGGTTATAGAAATTAGGTGTAAGCTGAAGATAGCTAGTGATTATGAAATGGACAGGAAAATTGAAGCACGAGACGTGCAAGCAACATACAGTCTTTCTAACACTCTTTTATTATTGATTCACGTGGGTTCCATAACTTATGAAGCATTGACATAGAAAAATATCACACATGCCATTGCCATATAGAAACTGGTATTAATTTGAAAATATGGAAGTGATTGAATGTAACCAGATTTGTCAGTGTCGGACATTAGACACACATTCAATATAAGTATTGATGCTACATAGATCATCACTTGGGAATGGATCCCAATATATGGGGATTGAATTCTACATAAATTAGTGAAACCCAATTTTCGGCAATAATAGAGAGAGTGTTTTGATAGCACTTCTATTTGAACTGGTGTTCAACTGCTGTTTTTGCAAGTCTGGTTTTTTTTGTTGGTTGTATATTTTTCACGAGTTTATGCATGTGAACAAGTCATTCATGTAGCTTCTGGCAGATGAACTTGGTGACTTCTCCTCTGAGCTGAAGCTGTCTCTTTTCCAGCTTGGAATCAGTCCTCAGATAATAGCATCCATTATTATGCAGGTAGACCCCTTTGGTTCATTGAGTTTGTTAGACAGATAATTGTTGCCAAGTTGTTTTTCTGCCTGTTACTTTGAGGACCAAAGGATGTTTAACTTCCTTTAGTTATATATGATTTTCATTTTCAATTCTTTCATGGTCTTTTTCTAATGTTAAGTATTAAGTATCCATATCAAATGGGTTACTATTATGCGGAGTCCAGTGGTGTTCATCTTTCGTATATGCTTAATTTCTTTCAATATTTTTGCCTTTTATGAACTGAACTGCATTTATACAAGTTATTCATGTGCAGGTAATGTGTCATGTTATTCCTTCTCTAGTAAAGTTGCGGAAAGAAGGTTTGGATGGGCATGAGAAGATTAAGAGTTATATGTGGGTCTATTTATCCATATCAAACAGTGAGCTAATATCTAGCCACACATTATTTTTCTAATAACATTTGTGTGATTCATGATATAAGGAACCTCAATTAATGAATTGTTTATTTGTTCTTTCAGTTGGTGGATGTCACTGGGCTTTTCAATTATGGAAGCTCTAATAGTTTCTTTCTACTCACTTCCATACTCAATCTACGCTGCTAGTTATAGGTATTTTTTCATAAAACAATATTTTTAAAGGAAAATTTAAATAATCTAACAAAGAATTCAACTATTCATATTCCCTAAAAAATTGCTAACATATGTTAGCTATGAAGGTTAAGAAGATGGTTTTTTGTATATTGTAATCCCAAGAGATGTATTTAGGCAGTCTTATTAATTGTCGGGCATAACAGTGACATTGGTCTTTGTTACATTATAAATTGTTATCCTACATTTCATTTTCTTTGACTTGTGTTATATAATGATATGGATCTCATTTTCTTTTGCTTGTTTATCATACTTTTACTGAACCATTAATATGGTGGAACAAACTCTTTGTCTGAACTCTTTTTGTTTGATATTTTTGTCTTGTTAAAATATTTGTTGCGTTTGCAGGTTCAAACATGTAATGGTGACAACTTTGTTGCTGGTTTGTGGTGCAATGACTATTACATGGATATGTGATACTATATCAGAATCTGGATTTGGTATTTTTTTTTCTTCCTACTTGCTTTGACTTTGTCATACTTGATTGGAGTTAAAATGTTAAAAGATAATCAGAGCACATGATGGGAAAACTAATGGATAAATATCAACTGTGTATGTCTAAAAATGTACATATATATCCTATGTAGACATTCCTCGGTGATTTGTGTCTTCATTTAGAACTTTGGAGTCATAAGTAATCCGTAAACCATACATAATTAACAAATACTCCCTCCATTCCTTTTTATAAGGAACAATTTAGAAAACAAATTTATTCCTTTTTATAAGAAACAATCATTAAATTTATGCTTTATTAATCTCATTTTTACCCTTTATCTATTTCAATGTTATGCATTAATTACAGTAACATATTTTCTATGCATTAAATTTACTAAGGTTATTTTTGGAATATATTATAAAATTTTAGAATTTTTAATAAAACAATAAGATTTCTTGGTTTGTGTGTTTTTTCCAAATTGTTCCTTATAAAAAGGAACGGAGGGAGTAGTCTACAATTTCCTGAAAGGTTGTATAGATCCGTTTCAAAATGCTTTGTCTCTTTGCCATACTGCAAAAGGATAAGAAAACGATTATTATTCTCTATACTTATGTCAGTTATGTCATTTTAATTCAAATACACACTGGTGAAATGCATTGGATGTTTGCTTTTATCATTATGAAATCATTTGATATTGCTTTCTTCAGGTCAAGGTTCTTCTCTTATCATATGTGTTGGAATACTGACGGGGTATATGGAGACATTACACAAAATGCTTACTCAGCTTTCAGGTACATGACTGGATGCAAACAAGTGGCTTTTGAAAATTTATCTGATCTCCCTTTCTCTTGTCTCTAGCTTAAATTCAAACTTATCGACACAACATGTCTGGTTTCTTGAGTTTGGCCTATAGGAGCATTTATACTGAAGTAGTTTTTGCTATATGGGACAAAATATAACGGAATGGCCTGTTCAGTTATGTTCTCTTTGGTTCCATCCTTTTCAATGGAACTAAAATGTACAATGTTTTTACCTTTTTGTTATGTTTTGTTCTATTTTTAATATACACCAAATATAGAATAGAACCCATATGTTTTGTTCTGACTTGTCTACCATACACTACCTTAGAATAATGTTACAACTTACAAGGATGTTATGCAACTTTAATCAGGTCAAAATACCTAAAGTTATATTATTTTATATATTGTTAGAAGTCCCACATCGGATATGAGATGGCCTGAATAAGTGGTTATAAAGTAGAGGCAATCCTCACCTTACAAGCCGGTTTTCTAAGGTATTGCAGTGAGTGCTGTATTGATTCATATTTCTTGATATTGCAGTGAGTGCTGTTAGTTGGTGGCCATATGTGCTTGCAATATTGGGTCTCTTCACCATAGTCACTATGTGGGCAGTTGTAGTAACTGAAGGTTGCAGGAAAGTAAAGCTTCAGTACTATGGTTTCAAACTTGCTTCTGCCGCAAGGTAATGTCATTGAAGTTCCAAACAGTCGAACCTTGTTATCCTCATTGAAACTGTAGATGTTACTGGAGTTATGACATTCTCTCACCTATAAAATTTTTTCCTTGACATTTCATGACAAGTTGGTTGTTGAGGAAAGTTGTTCCATGCCCCAGAAAAAAAACTGTAGATTATGTTTTCATGTGCTGTGCCTTTTGTGGCTTGAATATTAGCTTATATTAAACTTAGCTCCTTTATTCAATAGAATCCGTTGCCCTTATTTATTATGACAGGCAGTTTATATGTTTCTGAAGGAATTAAATGATAATCTTGAGTGTACTGATACCGACAATTGAGACTTTCATGTCTCACAATTTTAAACAGGGAGCAATCGCCTATTACTGAAGTGGAGCCCTATATTCCTTTCAATATAAATCCAGCAGGGATGCAACCTGTTCTTACCACCTCTTACCTCTTGGCATTTCCAAGCATTGTCGCTGGGTATGTACATTCCATTTTGCATTTCAACTTCCGCTCTTGATTTGACCTCGTGATTCAAGTTTTGTCGGTTCCGTAGTTTGCTAGTGCTCTATCTTTCTAGGAACTGTGTTTGCCTGTTGCTAGTCACGCGTTGTTAAAAATATAATGAAGTTTTCTTTACTACTCTATTTTATTTTATTTTAATCAGCTTTACTACTCTATTGCGAGGTGCAATTTCTAATATTGCTACTAATTGGCAGTTTGCTTGGGTCACCTTTTTGGGCGAATGTGAAGGAAATATTGAATCCTGAAACTTCTGTTGGTGCTGAACCGTGGGTCTACTATTCAATATACGCCTTCTTTGTCTTCCTTTTCAATATATTTGATATTGTAAGTTTCTTTTTGCTACTATTATATGATTGAACCAATGTACTTGATATAAGTAGTTTCTATTCTGTTTTTTTAGTGTCATTTTGATGTAAATGTGGTTTATTGATTAAACTTAGACCTAATGTAACACTTCGTCTGAAAAGGCTCTAGTCTGAAGTGAAAACTTTAAGGAAGATACTAATGAGTTTTAGCAAAGTTTGCATGATATCCCAAAATGTTACTGCACATTATTTCAAATTCTAGTTACAAAGACATACTTGATTCTTAATTATGCAAAACTTCAATCAAAATTTGCAGAGTATAGTTGTCGAACCTGAACTAAATCATTATATGTAGCCAAGGGGTTTGTTTATCTGGTACTATTGTAGGCTGAAACTGAATTAGATTTCAACTGAGAATTCACCCTCAAAAATTGATAACTGAGAATATGGAAAAAAGAAACCAATTCCGTTACTTATTGAAATGATCTGAATTTTGAGCTGCTTATTCTGATTGTTAATTTTCAACGCAATTTAAAATACATGGTTCATAATTGTAAATGTTTTGAATTCTTTGTTTGATGTAGCACCAAGTCATTTCCGCACTATGTTAAAATATCAGTAATTCAGAACGACTTGTCTATATTGTAAAAGACCTTTTATATGTGGATTTTGCACAGGCTAACTTGCCAAAGGAAATTGCTGATTACTTGAATAAGATGGGTGCAAGAATACCAAATGTTAAGCCTGGGAAGGCTACAATAGAATACCTCTCGAAAGTTCAGGCATCCACACGATTTTGGGGTCTGTTATGGATTAAAGCTGCACTTTTAGGCTCCTTTTGATATTTAGCAAATATAATATTTTCCTGTTATGTGATGTTCATCTGCTACCTCGTTGCAGGGGGGCTATTGTTAAGTGTTTTGGCCACTACTTCAAGTGTTCTTGATCACTATTTACGGCGTACCAATGCTGGATTTGCTATTGGTTTTACATCAGTTCTAATTATTGTAAGTGCAAGAAAGGTTCTTTATTGTTATTATACTTTGCATGCGGACTTATTGGTAATACACAGCCAGGCAAGAAATTTATGCCAGCTTCATTTATCTGGCTTGCATTGCTTTCTAAGTAATTTAAGTTTGGGAGCACAACATTGACCTGTTATGTTGAGTCATTTCTCATGCATCTCACTTGTACCCTACTGGTAGTACTGTAGTATTTTATCCTTTCTCCTCTTTTCATCATGCGAAATACTTGTCATTTCTTGGTTGTTATGAGGATTTTTAAACTCTTTCCCCTCTACAGAAAATAATGAGTTTGGTAACTGGTTGAAGTGTCGAATTTCTATATAGTATATACGGTATTTGGAATGTACTTTCTTTCAACATAGACCTATCTAGTGCTTTGTTCAACTGCTTAGTATAATGCAGTTTCACTGAGTATCCCTTGGTTTTATTGGTCCAGGTTGGCTCCATTATTGAACTAAGAAGATCATATCAAGCATATAATGTGATGCCAAGCTTAAGCAATGCTTTGAGACGTTACGGTGTATAACTTATGGAAAAGCCACGTTACAGTGCATAACTTACGGAAAAGCCATGCTGTCATTCCACTGTGTCCTTTTGTTTAAACTTGGAGGATACTGCTTTTGGAGGATACTGCTTTCATCGGCATCAGTGAGTAGTAAAACTTCCCGTCTGGCTAATATTTCTAGAAGCTTGGATTTTTGGGGAATTAAGTCTGGTTTGTAGGTCTTGGAGTATTGAGATCCGTTAGCATCGCTAGTAATGTGGACGTAAATGCTGCCTGTCAGTGCGTGGTAGTTACTGATTCATAAGCCTCATTTTCCAGTTTCTTTCTAGCAGGAATTTTTGATGATTTTAGGGAAGTGTTTAGTTAGGTTATAGTTGTAGCTGCAGCTGATATTTGTACAGGAAATTGTGTTATAGACGCGGTGTAATATAAAAAAAGGTAATGTAGGAGGTTAATCGTCTTTATCTCCTTAGAAAAGGATCTTAGTGGTAGGCATTAATTATATTGCAACCAGAGAGAAATCTGCCATTTGTTGTTTAAGTTGTATGTTGTATCCGCCTGTATAATGATCAGTGAAACCTTTTGAGCAGTCCAAATTGTGCACCATGGATGCATGGAGTGAACGGTTGCGTCTATTATTTTATTTTTGACAATCGGCAGTGTCTATTATAACTTCATATTCTTTTTGTGTACAACTACAAATGGCTTTTTCAGCTATGGAGCTTGGTAATATATATATATATATTTTGGTACATTGATAATATATATTAAACTGCTCATTTAATACATTTCAAAAAATCACTATCATTGTCTTATTGTACGCCAAAAAGAAACAAAGGAAATGGTGATACGGTGTAATCTCTCAAATTAGAAGTATAAAGTATAAACATGTTAAGTTGTAATGTAAATTCTTTTGTATTTAAACTTTTATTTAATGCAATTTATCAGGATGTGTTTGGAATAGAGTTTAAGGGTGTGTTTGATTCGCAAAACAACACGTATTGGACAGAACAGTATAGGACATTGAACAAGAACGGTTTTGGTAACTACGATAATGTCTTTGAGTTAACTACGATACTCTAGTATGGGCATTGAACAAGAACAGTTTTGGTAACCTGCCTATAATTGTAGGAGGAATTGGTTGGCCTACAGACGGAGACAAAAATGGAAAATCTTCAACTCACACAACGTTTTAACCAAGGCTTCATGACTCAGTTTATTGCCGGAAAGGGGACTCCAATGAGACCTGGTCCTCTGGATGCATACTTGTTTGGTTTAGTTGATGAAGACAACAAAAGCATTCAACCTGGCAAACTTTGAACGACATTGGGGATTGTTTTACTTTGATGGACGACCGAAATATCAACTCAGCATTGGATCAAGATTCACTGGATTAGTAGGTGCTACAGGAGTGACACATCTTCCCAAAAAGTGGTGTATTTTGAAACCCTCGGCGAACCTGAACAACGATCAAGTTGCACCGAGTGTGTCTTATGCTTGTGAGAATGCAAATTGCACCAGTCTTGAGTATGGAACTTCGTGCAGCGGTTTAGATATTTGCGGTAATATCTCGTATGCGTTTAATAGCTACTATCAGGAGAATGATCAGGTTGACAGTGTAAGTTTCCCGATTTTTCTGTTGTTACTGACAGAGATCCTTTAACTTCAGATTGCACATTCAAAATCATGATCGAGATTGATTTTGCTGGGAAAATGAGGTTTAGAATAATGCAGTTTTTATTTATGTTTCTTCTTTTTCTATAATCAAACTTTAATATAAAGATTCTGGATTTTTTTATTTATTTTTGGATAAATTTTTTTTTCTAAATTAAAAGTAAAATTCTCAATTTTAGATTAAGTTCGAAATTAAATTATCAATTAAGACTTAAGATTAATCCCTAGCTTGAGCAATACTAGGTTTTTTTTTGTTTTTTTTTGTTTTTTTTTTTTGTTTTGCCAATAACATACTTGAGTTATTTTTTTGAAATATGAATAAATAAGTTACAGATAATTTATGAAATTTTTAAAAATTTGTTTTAAACAAAAAAGAAAAAGATATAATATATTTAGTTTGTTTAGATATTTACGTTTTATAAAAACAATGAATAAAATATACTTACATTTATAAATTTATGACAAATTAAAATAAATATTTTAAAAAATAAATAAAATAACAAAGTGTAAAAAGGTGGACATTGTCTATATCTTATGAAAATGGGAGGATCCACACATATTTTTTACCATTAAATGATGGTAAAAATTGTACATGCATATTATCTTTAATTAATTAGAGCAAAGATGGACATTGTCCATATCTTGGAAAAATGGGAGGATCCACACATATTTTTCACCTTTTGGTAAAAATTGTACATCTATATTATAGTAATTAAAAAAGTGTTTGTATCCAAAAAAAAAAAGTGTAAAAAGCTACTTGATATTTAAAGATTTATATCTTCTTTTTGATGTCTAATTGTATTGAATTAAATGATAAATATAAAATATACACAAAGTAGTTTGAACATACACTTTTTTTTTTTACTACTTCTCTATCCTTTTATAATTTAAGGGTATTTATCTTTTAACTAATGAGAACAAGCCACATAAGTAGTTTAGTATTTGTATGTGGTACCCACAACTAATTGTAACAAACTTGTGGAACCACATACAAATGGTTTGTTCTCATTGATTAAAGGGTAAATACCCTCAAATTATGAAGGATAAATTAGAATTCTCCACTTTTTTTTGTTCTAGTACTGCGAGGGAGTTAACTTGCGTGTAGATAATACATTTGATTCATCAAAAAATAAAATCATTTTTGTCAATAAATAAATAAAACGTTCAAAACTTTGTCAAAAAATAAAAGGTTAAAACAACATTTGGGCCAACAAAGAAGTTTTATTTGTTGGGCCATATGAGGTAGCAACCGAGCCCAGTAATTGGCGGGGGTTTCCATTTTTACTTAAAAATATTTATATTTATTCAACATTTGAAATTGAACAACGGGAAATGAGCAGTGTCCCGGTACCGGAGATGGATCCCGCCGAGATCTACACCGCATCAGACACCATCGATTACTCCACAATCTTTCACACCATCAACGACGTCGTAGCGTTTGTTCTTTATATGCACCAACAAATCCCCTCGTATTTCTTAACTTCTCTACTCTTCAAATTTTTTCGATTTTCGTTCTTCCTTTTGTTTTCAATTTTCATCATTCGCCACATTTTGTTTTATGCAGCACAGTGCAAGATATGTGCGCTGAGTTCGATTCAATGCATTCCGAGTATAAGCAACTGGTAAATTTCATTTTATTTTAGTTTTCAATTTTCAGCATTCGGCACATTTTGTTCAAATTCCACGCTATTAACAACACTGAATTTTGTTCGAGTTGAAATTGTTTAAATCGAGTGGTTATTTATTACTACATCCGGTCATTTTTATAAGAGACAAATCACTTTTTAGATTCATTGAATAGTTGATGTATCTGGTTTGGTCTTTTCCATATGACATGTGGGAATTTCTAATATGGACCACTTGCTCAAGTGGTCCATGGTGGACTAACCATATAACGAATACGAATTTTACAAAATCGATCGTTGGATTGAAAGTTTATATCATATAGATCATCCACAGAAAAAATTAGAAAAATGGAAAATTATTTGATATGTTTTTGGGACTCATTAAGATTTACAGTATTTAATAAACCGTTAATCTTTATGGATCTCAATAACATATCAAATGATTTTAAATTTTTCTAATTTTTTTTATGGATGATCTATATGATATAAACTTTCAATCCAACGGTGGATTTTGTAAAATTCGTATTCGTTATAGTAGTATTGACCACTTGTCCACGGTGGACCACTTGATGAGGTGGTCCACCATAGCATTGGCCATGACATGTTTGTAATTTGCTTGGGATCTTGAATTTGTTGATATTAGGAGGTAGATATGGGAAGTGAAGTGAAGGCGTCGTTTAGGAGGAAGCATGTGAGTAGAATGAGGGAAATCAAAGTAGGAATAAAGAGATTAGATAAGTTAATGAGTTCTCTTTCGAATTTACAAACTGCACTTAAATTGATGATCAATGAGGTTCGTACCATAGGTGGAGTTGTTTTGGCTCTTGGAGGTAGCTCCCTTAGACCTCAGAATGTTTATGTATTGGAATTTCCATGTCGAATTGATGTTTCCAATGTCGAGGATGATTTTGCTAGGAGTAAAGCTGCAGAGGCTCTTTCAAGAAAGGTTCCTTAATTAGCCTTTTTTTATTTCTTTTTGTGTTTTGAAATTTTTGATTGAGATGCAATTGCAATATGCTTATCCTGTTTTCTTTAACAGGCAATTCGAACGTTGATATCAAAGGATGCTGGGTCTGTTACTTATCCTGGTAGTTATTAAGTTTTCTAGTTGATAAACATTCATTGTGATAAAAGAATACTCCAATTGGTCCTCCAACCATACATGAGACATTGGTTGAGTCGGTATTTTGAATATTTTGGACATATGTTTGGTCTTTTCCAGTATAAATTATTATCAATTTCAGGACCAAATTGATGTTGGTATCGACATTGTATGGTTCAAATTGTTGTCCAAAATCCCTGTTGGACCAACTTGATGTCTGGTGTATCTTTGAAGTATTAATTCAAATGTTTACCATCAGTTTGAAAGAATTTTCTTCCTGTTATCTCATTTATTTATTTTGCTTTATTCTATAATGATATAATGGTTTTATTTTACCTGCATTTGTGTAGGTCCTAACAAACTGTTTGTGTTAATCAAGGCCCCTTCTTCTTTCAACCATCCTCAGCATTTTCTGCCCAAACGTGATTTTAAGTACAATAGAAAGGTAAACTAGACATTGCGGGGTATATTTAATTTGTGATTTCTATATTTTTATGTTAAACGTATATGATGATTCCTGTTAGCATAGGGTATCATATGCTGTATTTGTTAGTGTTGTCTTTATGGCGAGTGATGCTGATGCCTTGTTTATTTGGTAAAGAAGATAGCAAGTGCCATCTATGTTTGCGGCTTTCCGAATTCAAATATGACTGACTTTTGTTTATATTAGAAAATGATTTACACACACACACACACACACACACATAGTTGTGAGCTTGATGAAACTCGTGGCAATTTGTAATTCTTCGTTAATCTGATCAGTCTTTGGAAATTATGCAACTGACCACCTAGATATCACACTTCAATTTTAAGATATGACTTTGTTTGATGCTTTCTCATGCTTCTGAGTAAGCTTAAGGACATTTTATTTGGACAAAAAAATGTAAATTTTCAATACATCATAGCGGGTGTTTGGCAAAAAACTGTTTAACATTAGTTCAAAATGGAACCAATTACATAAATTTTGTTTGACTTAAAATGAGGAGATGCAAACTAATTAAATTTTATTAAACCAAGGTTCCCACTTCCCAATTCCTAGTAATCAATTCTCATGCATTATATGTTTCTATATAAGACTTTTTTGGAGGGGCTTGTTGCGTGTATTACCATTTACCAGCAACTGAACTGCATTTTCATTTTTCACCATAGATTGTGCCTCTTAAGCTACTGTTTAAGTGCCGGAACCAGGATCATGAAGTGGCTACTTCTACTTCAGAAGATTTGATCTGGTAACTTTCTTATAATATGAATATATATCTGTTGATGACACATATTTGTTTAGATGAATTGCTTTTAGTATGCTGCTTACCAAATTGCTTGTTTATAACTATTTGAAGTATACTTGTTGATGTCGGTGAGAAATTGCAGAAAACATATTGCTGTAAAATCTTTCAGCTCATTCCTGATGTGTGGCACACTATATTGTTAGTAGTAAATGTAATCATTGTTAGGATATTTTTTTTTTTTTAAAAATTTATTTACAGTAGTGTGTCTAGTGACTTAGTCAGGTTTTTGTGCAAAGATCAGATCCTGCTGTTTGCCAGGAAACAATTATATTTTCATCCTCTTTCATTATATGGCATCTTGTCTTTTTTTCTTTCTTTCTTTCTTTTCTCACTGTATGACCCTTATATTTAGCATTGTTGACTTTGAAATGACTTAAACTTTCTACATCACAGGTTTCAATGCCGACATGTGATAAAAGGCCTTGCAATGAATGCAATGCCAGAAGAATGAAATCATCCATTCCAATTCCAATATCATACGATAAAAAGATCATGTTGTAAATATTACTTATTCTTGAATCAAATCTAATGTACACTTGTTTCATTTTAGTTATGATTTAGAGGTAGTTAAGCTTAGTTATCATTATTGTTTTAACATTTTAGACCAAAATGTTGGAACATAAGAAACATAGGTGTTGGTGCCGGTAGAATTACATACTGTTTTAAACAAATCCGTTAGAAAAACCAGTGATTACATCTTCTCATGGGCAACCGAAGCCCAAGAATATTGAATTTATGAGAAGATTCCATATAACATGACATAATCCATCCCTCCGGAAGATATCTTTCGGTAGTTAATTTTGCCTTCTTGAGCTTGAGTATCACGGGGGCGAAGAGCAATCACCTAACAAGATTCTATACTCAACCTTAAACTAAGATCCTCAATATCTGTAGTTTTGGCACTATAGCTTAGCACTCAACCACTGGTAGCCTGGGAGCTTCCATTGGTAACTCTGCTATGGGCTGTTTTTTTTGGACTAATGGCATTGGCAACTGGTAACTTATACTAAGATCCTTTAATTTTTTGACAGGTAAGTTTAATTAGTTTAATTTGGTTGATTTAGAACATGCACCTGCTTATGTGAAGGTGTAATTGAATTGGTGCGACATGACATCTTAACTTTAGTGCACTTGACTTGAGACTCGCATTATGCATGTTATATAACTATAGTCTTTCTTTAGTTATTAGCGGTGCCATTTTAGTTCAGTTGGTGATTTAACATGTTCCATAAAGTTCCTCTCTTACATATATAATAACTGATCGTACCTGATCAGAGTCGATATTTATATAGAATTGTAGCATTTTTTTAAATATATACCAAAACTCATGATAATGTGATGTGGCTGCTGGCCTCCCATTTTCTTCCGTAGAACCCGTATACAAAAATTGGTCAACATAGTGGGCATTCCACTAACCACTAATCAAAGTTTATATATTTTGCTGTCACCATTCTTCAATCATTTCAGGTACATTTGGTTGAAATTGATGTAGAACTTGAAGGGATGTAATGCTCCCTTTTCGTTGAGTATTCATATTTTAGACTCCGTTCACCTAATTTCTCCACTAATTAATTTATGTGACTGTAACCTAATATTACCCATGCTCTTTTTAGATGATGATGATGTTAGTTGGTAATAATTCGAAATTGCTAATAATGCCAACGATCAGTAATGCTACATAGACCCTTGTACCTAAATAAAAACCATAGAAACACAGTGATCCACTTATTTCATTAGTCTTAATTTTTTGGCAATAAATTTATTGTTTGTAAAGCATTGTAGAATTATGAAATAAGCAATTTGGATGGTTAAATCATTAATTTTGCACCTTTTCAAATAGAAATAATAATCATCATAGATTTTGTCGTTGAGAGATGTAGACCCCGTAAGTAGGTAATAAAGAGTTTGATCTCCGACTCTTGTATATGAAAACAAAAATTGATTGGAGGAGGAGAACACCTTTTATGTTCTATAGATACTTCAATGAAGATTAGTTACTGTTAAACGGTGTTATGTACCTATACGTTTTTTAGTTGAATTGATTGGTAATAAAATGTTCATTTATCTCTTTCTTTTTCTAATGAAAGATCATAGTTGGTCTTTATCATGACAACAATTGAGCTTGAAGTTGTAGATGAAATTCTTTTATGGCTAAATTAGTATTTTGGTGTCTTAACTTAATTTTTTGATTTTATTTTTGTCTCTTAATTAATATCGAGCTCTTAATTGTCCTTACGTTAATCATATTGGTCCATTTTATTAGTTTTGCACAATTGTCATTTTAAAAACAATTGAAAACTAAATCTCTTTCTTCTCTAAAATTAAGGTTCTTCATTTGAATTTTTTTGTGCAAGTCTCTGCAATTTTGTCATCATGTTGACAAGCACGGCTTGTCTTGAATTATTCGTGCACCTTAGGTTAAGGCACAATATTAGTCGCACAAAAAAAAGGTCGAAGCATGATATTAGTCACAAAATAAAAAGGTTGAGGCACGATACATCTTGTCATATATCATATCAGAATTACTATTACATGTTCTAATATAAATCACTTTAATTTCATCTAACTTCTAATGAAAATTAATTTGCACATCCTAATGATTTAGAGTGCAGTCAATGTGAAAGATAAGCCCAATGTATTGTCGAGTTTAATTAGTTTTAACAACTTTTGTTGGTGTCTTTAAGAATATATATATCAATGGAAGTGAAGACTGAAGAGTACATGTTCACTCTCCCTCCATCATATCATTGCACATAAAATTTTAAGGGTTTTCATTTTCAAGTTCTGATACACTATAAATTAAAACTAATATGAAAGAACATTATGGATGGAGAGAAATTCTTTCAAACATGATGATACATTTTAAGAACATTTTTTTTTTTTTCTTGAAAAGACTATAAGAACATGTTTGGAAACGTGGCAAGAACTGAGAAAAACAGAAATTGCAGTGAGTATAAACTTAAAGCTTAGGCAGCTTTTTTATAAACGCACGGTGGCAACGTGAAATATTTTTTTTCTTGCATTTCTACTTTTTCTTTCCCTATATTTATGATTATGGATTAAAAAAAATGCATTAGTGGCCAACAAAGCTAAGTAGTTACCGCGTGCAACATATATCTAATTTTTTTGTCGACCCATTAATAAATAAGATGGTACATATGTCGTACACAATATTTTTTGGTGGATTATGTCGTACATAATATATAAGCACACAAATGACAAATTATAGTGCATGCTTTTTTTCCTCATAAAATATTATAAACCAATGAAATAACGTCAGCGTTTACATTGTACAAAACAACCGTGTAGGCATAGTACGAAATGACGTTTTTCTTTTCAATTTATTATTATTATTATTACAAATACAATTCAATTGGTTAATTAAACTCTTTTTAAAAAATAGACCCAAAAAAATTGTTTTTTACTATTTTAAAGATTTGCACTATAATACTAAAGATTTGCACTAAATCAACACATTTGACTTAAGTGATTAATGAGTTTTTTCTAGGACGAATCGTTTTATTTTTTCACTTAAGTCCAAACACAAACAGGCCCGTTTTATTTATTCTTTCAAACACATTTGACATAACAATTGAGTTTAATTTATGATAAAAATAATTTTTTCATTATATTTTACTTATCTCGCGATCGAATTTTAAATTATTATGGCCTCTTCTCGTAAAAATCAGAGGATTAACATAAAAAAAAAAAAAAAATTTGCACTAAATGAAGGGAGGTTAAATGTCACCATCAAGTCACCCATTCAATCAGGCCCGTCCTCCACACAAGTGCAAAGTGTGCGACGGCATCGGGCCTCAAAATATTCGGGGTCTCGAATTAAAATTTGAAGACCAAATAATAATAGTTAAATATTGTTATATTCATAAAATATCAGATGTGTATTAATAGATTAATTTTGAGAGTCAATAAAAATAGTTATATATTATCAATGTTAATAAAATATTATATGTGTATCAATAGATTAATGGTAGACCATGATGTGCAAGGTCATTGTTCAACAAATTCCTACATTGATATTTTTTCTGCATAATTTTAGTTAATAATTTGTTTTTAAAAATCCTAAGCATAATTTTAGTTCTGGCTAATCATTTTAAATTCAATTAAAACGGATAATTTTTTTCTCTTCAAAAAAGATAAGAATTGAAACTATTACATGTTGAACTCATTCACAAACTCAACCACTAGGTCCTTTTAATTTTTGCATCAAATTTAATCTTTGATTAGAATATCTCTTTTTGATGTTATATATAATTATTATTTTTGATGCGTTTCTTATGTTATTTACAATTTAAATAGATGACAATTTTTTTTAAAGGTCAATTTTTAATATTTCACCGGGTCTCCAAATAGTCGGAGACGGCCCTGCATTCAATCTTTATATTTCATCTTCGTTGTTTTGAGTTTATTTGAGTGTGAATAGAGCTATCAAAATAGGTTATTCAGCTTGTTTTGATTTGGCTTGAATTGCTCTTCGATCTTTTTTTTTTTTTTTTTTGGCAAGATCTTCAATCTTTATTTGATAACGCTAAAAATTTGCTTTAAATATAAACTTCAAAAACAATACCCAAACACAATTTTAGGAGGTTTGGCGGACCGATCCTTAATCTTGTTTTAAAAAATTACAATTGTTAAATTTTTTTTACAATTAACAATTTATATCATTTCAATATTCAATAAAGGGATAATACATAGAGGTAGTGTCTCAAACGTACAGCGACAAAGTTAAGAAATGACCATCCTAATAAGTGAATGAACAACTATATTCGCTTACCGTTTAACAAACTCAACCATAAAATTTGGATTACATAATAGGATATTTTTAATATGACAAATAAGAAGACTAAATTCGAAGTTACCACTAATTCTAATGTGAAAAGTGAAAATAATAGTTATTCATATACGAAAATTATTTGGACCAAAATTTTAATGTGTATTTGTTGTGTCAAACTTTGACATGCTGTGCTGGCCGGACAGCTAGGCCACAATGCTATTGTATGGATCACTTTATTATTAATGAAATGCTATAACTTATAGTTATAACAGACAAATAGAGATTCATTAGCAGAAGCGGCTTGAATGAAGATTTTTTTTGGTTGCATTTGTTTGTAGTGATATTATCAAGAGATTCTATAGACTCGAAATAAGGCATAAGAGGTACAAGAAAAGAGCAAAAAACATGATATAGAGTTTGCGAAAATACACACAAAAAAATGAAACAATCCTTAAGAAAAGAGCATAACTTTCGAAACAATCCTAATGAAAATAATATAATGAACTTCCTATACACTCGTTTTAATTATCAGTTTCTTTATACTATCATGCTAATTTCTAACTAAATATTCCTACACTTGTTTCATGCTTCTCAAGACACACACCTAGAGTGTAATTGGACCAATGTGGATTAGTTCTTGATAAATTCAATGTCTGAACCGATGAATTTTTTATTGGTTTGATTTAGTCCGATTTTTTGTGTTTTTTAAAAAATGAATCGAACCAAATTAATCAGTATGTTTTGGTTTGTTCGAATATTTTAATCGGTTTACAACGCTTTTTTGTCCTATGTATTTTCTACTATTATTTTTTTCAATACATTTCCTATTATTATTCTTTCAACCACACGTAACACTTGATGTAATCAGTTATCACACCATACATCATACTTAAAAGAAAAGACAATAACATGATTTTCAAACACTTCAAACAAAGTCAACTATAATAAATCCATAAATTTTCAAATACAAAGTTTGCTTAAAGTATTTTTTAAAAATCGAGGTCCTAAAGTGTTATGGTACTAAGTTGGGCCAATTTTTTTTTTTACAATAAGTTGGACTAGCTTTAGATTTGAGCTATTGTGTGTTACTGAACTATATATATATATATATATATATATATATATATATATATGATTAATAATATAATTATTTATCCGGTTCATCGATTTTTAAAAATTAAATCTAAAAACCGAATCAAACTACGTCGATTTTTAATTTATTTGATTGATTTGTATCATCGATCAGTTCAATTGGATTTTCTGATTTACTCACCCCTACACACCTTTAGAGTTGTTAAGATGTCCTTCGAATAAAAATAGCATAAGTGTGATAAAAACAAGAGTCATGCCAATAAATATCATAAGAGCATGGTTTAAGAAATCCAATACTTTGTCTTGAAAATACAAGTAATTAACCGCTCGTTCAAGTAAGAAATAGTATACACATTTTCTATTCAAAAGTTGTCTTTAATATGCTTAAATAAAGTCATAAGCGGAACTTGTTAGTTTTCCTAAAAATAAATAAAATAAGAGTAAAAATGGTATAATAGTGACTAGTGAGAATAAAAAAATACAATATAAACACAAACACTATTTCAAATAACCTCTGAAAAATATCATAATAATAACATAAGTCAAATTACCATTTGCATCCATTAATCTAATTAAATGAATATATTGATTAATAAAATAAAATTATAAACTTGTTGAAATGATGTCTATTATGAATTTATACCAAATTCGCAAAAAATATAATCACTATACAAATCACTATTGGTGTAAGCCCAAATTTGGCATGTATATATGGTCTTTCTGTTCCTACACTACACACGTTGCTAATTGGGTGATCAAATTTCATCCAAAGTGTTTTCATTTCAACTTTTGCTCTATTTAATTATATGTCAAAAAAAAAAAAAAAAAAACTTATTACCTATAAGGTCACTTAAAATATGATAATCATTTTGAACATAATCCATTGGTCGAATATCAAGCATAACCACTAACTTCATAAAACAACAAAAAAAGTTGCAGAAAGTTGGGAGACTAAGTGTGTCGGGGCATGGTCTTTCTAGGTGCAAACATTACTATTTTCAATGGGGTTTATCCAAAAAATTAACCCTATATGTTTTTAGTAATCTGATTAATTATCATAGAAGTGTAACCTACCACGGAACCCAGCACAAAATAGATAAAAATCATTTACATTTGGTGCCTTTCATACTCGTGGAGATTTTTTCTTATGTGGTCTTAAATTATTTTGGAGTTCTGATAATTTAATAAAGTAAAATTAAAAAATAATTAATACCATTTTTTGTTAGAATTGAAGTGTTATGAAATCTCACATCGATTGTGAGTTTGTCTGAATGAAATCTCATCTTATAAGTCGGTTTTGTAAGGATGATTTAAGCTCATACTTATTTATAATATGGTATCAGAGGCTTTCCAAGATCCGTTGGACCACCCGCTATCAGACCACCTGTCATTCATATCCACGCACTAAACCAAATAGTGATGGGCATGATAGAGTCTGTTAAGAAGTTCCACACCGGTTGTGAGTTAGTCTGGACGAGTGTTTATAAGCAAGTGACAATCCTTATCTTGTGAACTGATTTTGCAAGTATAAGTTAAACTCATACTTATTTTTAATATAAAGTGAACAATATTCGGAGGGATTCATCATTAATTGAAACTAATTACTATTGAGCTCAATCTCATGAGGATTTAATATATTTTTGTTATTTTTTTTATACATTTAATTGAAGTTTGTTCACTTATTCTTGACAAATATTTTTGTCCATTTTTATAAGTCTCTTTGGCACCCATACTAAACTATTCTTTTACTAAACACACCCATAGTATTGAATTTGCCTCTCGTTGAAAGATTATTAATTTTTTAGTTGAAAAACGAAAAAGAAGAAATGAAATATTTTATTTTTGACAAAAAGACACTACAAGAAATATGATTTTTTATAACAATTTTTTTCGTTAAAAGTTGTTACAAGTCGCTGGCAAAACAATCAAAAGTAATTTTGCCAGCGACTTATAACAAAAAAAACTGTTGCGAAAAATCATATTTCTTGTAGTGAGAAGAAATGAAATTTCCCTTATAAGGTACGTATGATGGTGTGATTATATACGTGTTCCACTAAGGTCACTAATTAAGGGTGTCCGTTAAATCAAGGTATAATTCCACAAAAGATATTGGTGGTACTTATTCATACTCCATACTCTTATCTTTGATTAGGGATTGTAAAAAGGGCCAGCACGTCCACTAGTGCTAGTTAGGTTTTGCAATATCAAATTCAATTTGTGAGAATTATTATGAGTTTCTCCTAATTTTGTTAGACAAAATCAGCTTTGATTAAATGTGTGTAGACATTTTTCTACCGTTAAAATTCAAGTACTAGGGTAAGTTTAAATTAATGTCATGCAAAGTAGACGGAATTTTAACCCGAATTTTAACAAATCAAAAGAGCGAATTCATGTGTAATTTTTATTCGACAATATTAAAATTATATTGATCAAATGACATGAAATTAGAGCATTGTTGTTTTTACACAAAAATTGTATAATACACCATCTGAATAATTGTTGATGTCGAAAGGAGAGGGAGTGAGAGAGTAACATAAAACTCGAAAATCATATAAATATACAACGTTGATGTCAAAAATTATGTAAAATAATATTTTTTTTATGACTATGTAGGTACTAATTAAGTAGAGTGAACTAAGGGTAAGGAGTGTTAAATCAAAGTCTTGCTTAACTTATTTTTCATCCATCACATATGCACTTCAAAAATATGCTTCTAAAGAAAAGAAGATGGAAAAATACAATTTTTTTACCACGTGGTAAAAAAATAAAGTTTTTTTTCCTCACTCATAAATATACTTTTATATATATATAATTTGTAGAACTGTAAGAAGAAATAAAGAAATTCTCAAAAATGATGTTAATACTCGCCCGAAAAATACCCTATAACATTAACTATTTATTTATTTTCTATGTTCATATATATATATATATATATATATATATATATATATATATATATATATATATATATATATATATATATATATATATACTCATTATTTATTTGGTTTTGTTTGTATATTTTTACTTTTAAACCCACTTTTATTTTGATAGTTATTTTACCATTTTATAATAATTATTATATAGTAGTTAACATTTTCCAAAAAAAAAGACATATATTCGTAAACATAAATTGAAAATATTTTATTTTAGAGTGTAGGATCATGTTGTCATGCCTAATGATATTTCCCAAGTTAATTCTCCACTCACATGTCATAGTATAAATAGGGGTTCACCAAGAGTATGACTTAGTCAAGTCCAAGAGGGAAAAGGAAAAAACAAAAATTTGAGTGTGGGAATAAAGACAAAATGGAATCATCTCATGTTATATCAATTACAAATGAAGAAGATAGCAACAACAATATTGCTCAAATGAAGAAAGAAACAAATACTCATATTGGAAAAAATAAAATCAATTGTTCTTTTGTTCCAACCTATCCAAGGGACAATAATAAGAGGCAGATAAAAAGTGACCATGACATTAAGAAGATGATTCATAGTATCAAAGTAGGACTCTCACTTGTTTTGGTTTCACTTCTTTACATTATAAATCCTCTCTTTGATCAAGTTGGTGAAAATGCAATGTGGGCTATCATGACCGTTGTTGTCATCTTTGAATTCAATGCAGGTATATATATGTATATACTTTCACTAGCTAACATATATAATTATGTGATGAAATATTCCTTCAATTCATATTTTTTGTAAATAGTATTGTCACTTTTTTTTTTTGCCACAAAATGTATAGTAATGTTTCTTAAGCAATGATGTATTATGTGATGCATATTTATTAATCAATTTGATGAACATGTTACTTAATTAGGAGCTACACTTGGAAAAGGCTTCAATCGTGGAATAGGGACTATTGTTGGAGGAGGATTGGGATGCTTAGCAGCAATTTTTGCCCAAAACATTGGGGGAGTTGGCAACTCAATTTTCATTAGTACTTCGGTATATATCTTTGGTAAGTTTTTGATAAATCTTTTACAATTTTTGTGTGAGAAAGACAAAATTATTTTGAAGGTTAAGTAGCATATATAAGATCATTTTTTGGTGATAATAATTGTATTATCATAACTAATATTTTGTCACATGAATTGCACTTCCACTACATATATATTTGCTTTTAAATGGAAGAAAAGGAAGAATAAATAAAAAGAGCATAGCATAGCTACTTTGTTTCAAGAGTTTTGGCATGAAAATATTACAAAATTCAACTCATTAAATCATAATTTTTCTTTAAAAAAAAATCCATAATTTTATGGTGCGGTTGACTGCAGACCGTTAAATTAAGAGAATTTTTCTCTCTTTAAATATAACGGTCTATAATCCATTACACTGTAAAACTAATTATACGATATCTAATTATAGTCTTCGTATATATTACTACTTTTTGAAAAATAATTGACAAAAGAACAACTCAAAAGATAAAGAAATATGTTATAATTACCATTTTTTCTTGTATATAGTAAGTTTGAAGTGCATGTGATTAATATAAGAAGTATCATAAATTACAGGATCAGTTGCTACGTATTTTCGACAAGATCCAAAAATAAAGAATAGATATGATTATGGAGTGGTGGTATTTATGCTAACATTCAATCTAGTGGTGGTATCTGGGGCACGTCCAGGAATTAAAGTTTGGGAAATAGCAAGAGAACGTTTATTGACAATCCTAATGGGTTTCATTGTTGCAATTTGTGTCAATTTATTTGTTTATCCTTTGTGGGCCAGTGATGAACTTCATGATTCCATTGTCTCAAGATTCCACCATCTTGCAAATACAATTCAAGGTATATATAATTATTATATATAGCGGAGGGATCAAATTATACCGGTGTAACATTTGAGTAATGTTACACCACTCAATAACGCTTTAACGAATTTAAATTTTACGAAATCCACCGTTGGATTGAAAGTTTATATCATATAGATTATCCATGTTAAGTTTTATAAATATCTAAAATCATTTGATATGTTATCAGGATTAACGGCATTCAATAAAAATGCAAAAACCGTTAATTTTGATTTGTCCTGATAACATATCAAACGATTTTAGATTTTTGTAAAACTTAACATAGATAATCTATATGATAAAAACTTTCAATCAAACGGTGGATTTCGTAAAATTTAAATTCGTTAAAACGTTATTGAATGGTGTAACATTACTCAAATGTTATACCGGTGTAATTTGATCCCTCTTCATATAAATATATATATATATATATATATACACTCCTATAGTTTATGCTTCTCTAGTTGTTGACATATGAAAACAACATTGAAATATTTTCATGACTAAATATGTGGTCCCTAGATCTACCAAAAGAGACATAAATAACAACTACAACAACAAAAGTTGGAGCCCAAGAGTTGAAGATAAATTTTTCAAAGTTGAATGTATTCAACTGTATTGGTGTATCACATTATTATATTTTTCAGTCTATGTGGTTGGATATTCTTATTTTATGGCCTAACTTTTTGAGAGTGAAATTTAGACTCAAAAGACAATATAAAAAATAATTATATAATTTATTAGCAGCGCTAGTGCCTTTGGAGAGAAGTAAATATAAATATCCTTTTATGCATTTTTAAAATTTTAGGTTTTTCGTACTTTGGGTCAAAATATCATTCTTTCACTTTAAATTTTATTTTATCAAATATATATATTACTAATTTTTTCCTGAAAAAAAAAAAAAAAAACTAAAATTTTTTCTATGCTGGCCAAAATATTTTAACAAAGACTGCCATGCTCAAATTTAAAATTCTTCTATAATGAGTGAATGAGATTACCTCATATATAACACTATACTATAATATAGTTAAGCTCAAAAGAAGCTAATAGTCTTTTATTTTAGGTTGCTTAGAAGAATGTTCAAAATCAGTCAAGGAAAAGGAAAATGAAACCGATACTACCAACTTCACAGTTTGCAAGTCAGTGTTGGACTCCAAGTCAAAGGATGAATCATTGGTAATTATTAGTATTTGCAAATTTTTAATTTAAGTTATGCTTATAGTTTTTTTATTGAGAATGGAATAAAATATCACTCTCTTTTTTTCAGGCAAATTTTGCAAAATGGGAACCTTGGCATGGAAAATTTGGATTTTCCTACCCATGGGAAAAATACTTAAAGATTGGAGAGGTTCTTCGAGAACTAGCCGCACTCATTCTTGCATTGGAACGTTGCCTCCAAGCCTCAAAAAATGTACTTATTTATTTTACATTCAAATGTTTAAATATATTTTTAGTCACGCGCGCAAATATATCAAAATTTGCTTAAAACAAATAAAAAATTGTTTCTTTTTATTATCGTAAATATGTCACTTTTAAATTTTGACTCCTAATTGTTTTATTTCAGTCTTTATAATATTTGTTTATGTTAAGAAATATATATATTTTTCCGTGACTAAAAAATATTATTATATTCGCATGAACTAATATATGGTTCAAAAGAATATATTTGTTGGGCTGATTAAACTTTTTTTCTTTCTTAAGCCCACTGCATCTTTGAAGAGATCAAAAGCTCAATTGGAACAGTGTGAAGCAATTGGGTCAAGGATTGTTTGGACTCTACGAGAAGTTGGAGATAGCATGAAAAAAATGAGAAAATGTGAAGAAAGGGAAAACATTATAGCCAAGTTAAAAATAACTAGAGAAGAGCTGAGTTTGGTGATTTCAACCTCCAATATTGCAGAATTTGAGAATGGTGAAATGCTAGCAATTGCAAGCTTAGTGTTTTTGCTTATGGAAGTGGTGGAGAAGGTGGGTGAATTGGTTATAGAGGCCGGGGAACTTCAAGATAAAGCTGGTTTTCGCATCCGCGTAACTCCAGTGTCTTCATAGATGCATCATAAATTTGGCATAGAAGATATGGGTTTCTATATGTATATATGAAGTTATTAGTATTAACCACTCAAGATTTTGTCTCATAAATTAGAAATGGGCTTGAGTGCCTTATCGAATTTCTAAGTAATTGACGTATATGTGTCAATAAAAAAAAGTAATTGACGTAGTATTGATACAAATTAACTGTCTTTGCACCATGATAATGAAAAAATAAATAGAAATAAAAGCTTAAATAAATATTCTATTTTCTATTTATCTATCTTTTTGCTATTAATAAAAATATGTCTCACTTGACCTAAATAAAAATACAAAAAATAAAATCTCACAAGAATCATGCTATTTCTTTTCTTTTTATAAACAAGTTGTATTAACGCGAATTATTGACTTATTTCATTCTAAATTAATACTACTTTGTTTTTTTAATAATACTATTTTGAAAAGAAAAAAAATCAGTCTTTCGTGATGATATTTTCGCTCTATGTAGCATTTTTCATATCATAAATATGAAATGATAAAATAATATTGACTTATTTGTTATCACGTGTGTAGCAAGCACATGAGATAACTCTTATATTTTATCATTATCGTGTTTTATATTTTATTTTATATTTTTCATATATTATGCATCCAAAAGATTGTGATAAATTATATAAAATATTCTGATAGTCATTATATTGTCATAAAATCTTAAGAATAGAAAAGGCGTGAATCTTATTAGAATCGATTTGTTTCATCAATACTCAATATCTCATTTGTTTTTAAAAATAATTCTCTCCTATAAATTTTAAACGCGGCATTCTTAAAATTTAAAATCAATTACCAAACACAAACAAAAAAAACTTCATAGAAAGTGATTATCTCTCTTTTGAAGACAATGGACATGGCTACATGGCCTACTCAGCGACCCCAGTGGACTCGTGAAGATGAGAAGCTTTTCGAAAGAGCTATTGTGGAGGTTCCGGAGGATTTACCTAACCGGTGGGAGAAAATTGCTGAACAATTTCCCGGTAAGTCTGCGGCGAAAGTGAAGGATCACTATGATGATTTAGTTCGTGATATTTGGGCAATTGAAGCGGGTCTCGTTGAAATTCCAGACTATCCCGATGACTTGGTAGGGAGTAGTAGTGATGATGGAATGTCTGATTGTGAGTCTTCGACTGAAAATTATAATTCGTATTCAATTTAACGATAGATTAATTTATTTAGTATTGATAACTCTCGTGTGTGTGTGTGTGTGTGGGCGTGCGTGCGTGCGTGCGTGCGTGTGTGTTTTTAAAATTTTTTATGATGATTTATATTTCTATTCATATATTAATATGTGTGTTTATTTAAAAAGTTTAAAAGAATCTTATATTTAAAAACTGAGATAATAATTTATATATTCTTAACATGTACAAATTTGCACATGATAGAAAATCCCATTTATTTTTAACAATTGGATCGATAAATATTATTGTTGAATCACATGAGATGTGATAAGACTTATTGATTTAATGCCGTAATTTATTGATCAAATAATTAAAAAAAAAAAAAAAAACTGTGCATGTAAAAGTTCGTCTCATTATATAAAAGCCTAAACATAAAATCCCCGCGTTTCCAAATAACCTATAGTTTCACCTATTTTGCCCACTTTAATAATCAAGTAATTCAACTTTACTAATTAATGAGTCCAATCTATACTAGTATTATTATTTGGACCTATTTTTCAAAGTTTTTTTTTTGAATCAAGAAAGTATTATTCCATTCAAAAACAGTGATGTACAAGGTGATCAAAGATCCAACCATCCAAAGGGACGAAAAAGACAAAAACAAGGAAACGCTAAGCTAGAGCAAAAGATGAGCAAGAGGTCCTCTAAGCTTAGGATACATCCAGCCTCTATAAACTATGGTATTAATAATGTCATCCTCTATGTTTTTACTATGTACTTGGTTGCCAAAACAAACATCGTTTCTATACTTCCAAATGTTGTATACGGCCTCAGCAGCAGTGGTTTTCAATAATTGAGCCTTCCATCCCCTACCTTTGCTTTGTTGGGTGATCCAACACAGTTCAACACTCCACTCTATAGGGACATGATCAAGTTGCAACCATCTAAGAACTTTGCACCTGATAGGTCTCAAAACATGACAGCTAAAAAAGAGATGATTCAGAGTCTCCTCCCTGGAACAGAAGCAACACTGCATGTTAACAGTCACACCAAACTTGCCTAATCGATCTTTGGTTGCCAGCCTACCATGACATGCTAACCAGAATATGAAAATTGCTCTAGGCCTGGCTATATTACCATAGACAGTCACTTTCCAGTCAACCACAGGGTAATCAATCCTCAGAAAATTGTAGACTTTTCTGGTGATGATTTTGCCTCTCATTTGCTGCCACCCTGGAATGTGTATAAGAGTCTCTCTCTGGTGTATGATGGCCTTTAAAATCCAAGAGCAAGTAGATTTTAGAGGCATTGTCAAAATATGATCATTTTTAATATAGTAGCTATGAATCCATTTGATCCATAAACTGTCAGCTTTTCTATATATATTCCAAAGCAACTTAGCTAGATTGGCTTGGTTCCACTCAATGAGGGAGACCAGCCCCAGGCCCCCTTGAACTTTAGGTGCACACACATGATCCCAAGCCACTGGAGACTTCCTTGTAACTACTGCCCCACCAGACCAAAGAAAAGAACGACATATAGCATTAATTTGGTGAATAACCGTTTTGGGGAGAGGAAGACACTGCATCCAATAATTGGCTATAGCAAAAGTAACACTTCTTATCAATTGGAGTCTACCAGCATGGCTGAGTAATTTGGCACTCCAATGTCGAATCTGATCCACAATACGGTCCACCAAAGCCATGTAATGATGAATGGACATTTTCTGACTAGTGAGGGGAACCCCAAGGTATCTAAAAGGCAAGGTACCATCAGCAAAAGAGGTAGTGTGTCTGATAACCTCTTTGGTGTGCTCATCCACACCCCTATAGTATATCTTACACTTGGAGGGATTGACATATAAGCCAGTGGACTTTGAAAACTCAAGGAGTTTTGCCATGACCAACTCTACAGACTTGGTATCTCCTCTAGTGAAGATTAAGAGATCATCAGCAAAACTCAAGTTTATGATCCCTAGATGCTCACATTTTGAGTGAAAGTTGAAATCAGGGACTTTTATCAGCTGCTGCAGAGACCTGTGCAAATACTCCATGACAACCACAAAAAGCAAGGGAGAAATGGGATCTCCTTGCCTAAGACCCCGCTTAGCCTTCATGAAGCTGGTGTGCCTACCTTGAATATTAAACTTGTAAGATACAGTAGTGACACCCAGCATAACCCGTCTAATAAACTGACCAGGCAGCCCAATTTCCTTCATGATATGTTGTAGAGCATGCCAATCAACAGTATCATAAGCCTTTTGTAAATCCAGCTGCAACATGCATTTGGGAGTACCACCCCTTCTACTATACCCTCTAATAAGCTCATATGCCAATAGAATGTGGTCATGGATGTGCTGACCAAGTTCAAAAGCTGCTTGGCTAAGGTTGATAACATTACTCATCACTTTGCTTAGCCTAGTTGTCAGAATTTTGGAGATGATTTTGAAAATTGTTGTGCAGCAAGAGATAGGCATGTATTCCTTGATGGTTTTTGCTGCTGAATGTTTCGGGATGAGGGTTACTAAGGTGTTGTTGATGGAATTATACATTGTCTCATCAGTTAAGAATTCCATTACTGCTGCTATAACATTCTTCTTAATGATACACCACGTAGCCTTGAAAAATTTAGCACCATAACCATCCAAACCAGGGGCTTTAAGGTCACCAATGCAGTGTAAGGCCTGATAGATCTCATTTTCTAGAATGGGGGCAACAAGAAACTCTCTTTGAGCAATAGTGAATTGAGGACCAGCTCTCATAGCTACAATATCAATGCCCATAAGGTTGGTGTCAGCCCTCCCCATGAGACTGTCATAAAGTCTGAGAACCTCATGTTCAATGTCATCAGGTGTGACTGCCATTGTGCCATCCTCTCTATAAATGGTTCTCAGCTCACACTGGATCTGTTTCGCTTTGATAGAAGCATGGAAGTAACTATTGTTCCCATCACCCAGTTTCAACCAGTAAATCTTAGCTTTTTGCTGCAACATTTGTTCCTCCATATTACACCATTTTATGACATCTTCAGTACATGCTTTGACATGGAGAATGTGGAGTGGATTCATTCTATCAGTCAATAAAGTGGTATGAGCCATTCTAAGCTCCTCCCTAGCCTTCTCAAGAGTGATATTGATCCCTAAGATGGGTTTACTGAGCTGTCTCATCAGGGGCTGAAGTCCGATGAGTTTTTTCCATAGCACAAACATAGGTTTGCCTTCTATGTGTGCATTCCAACTAATAGTGACATAGTCAAGGAAACTGGGCATTGCAGTCACACAATTCAAGAACTTGAACTGGGATTTTGGAGGTGTAGTATGCACAGGTACAGATCCAGTCAGGCACAACAGAGAATGGTCAGAGGTACCTGGGTCCATGTTGTGGAGAGTAGAGTTAAGATTCATTTGAAACCACTCCACATTCCCAAGGATTCTGTCAATCCTAGAGTAGATAGCTCCTGCAGCATGCTTATTGGACCAGGTAAAGTAATCACCAATGTTATCCATTTCAGAGAGGTTTGCTTTCTGCATCATAGAGACTAAGTCTAAGTATTCAGACTCATGCACCAACCTGCCACCTATTCTATCTGCAGCCTTGAGAACATTGTTGAAGTCCCCCATCAAGCACCAAGGGCCATTTTGAGTGTTATGGATGACCTCAAGTTGATTCCACAATCTTCTTCTCTGATCAAGATGGTTGAGAGCATATACAGCAGTGAGCCAATACAAGAAGGAGCCATTAGTATCATACACACCATAGTGGAGCATTTGATCACTACTATTGACATACTTCACATCCACAGTTTTATCATCCCAATACAGCCAGATCCTTCCATTATCATGATGAAGGTAGTTATCCAGGTACTTCCCTTTTAAGTCTCAATTTACTACGAATGTGATCAGCTTTAGCATTTTTTTTACTCTAGTTTCAATAAGAATAGCAATAGTAGGCCGAAGACCTAGGAGACGGGAGCCAATCTCCCTAGCCTTGCCTGATTTATTGAGCCCCCTTGTGTTCCATGATAACATCATTGGCCAGTGTCAGGAACCACTAGAAGACCATTCAAAGTCCCTAGTGGCTCAAAACCATTGCTGCAGTTAACATCAATTATAAGGGTAACAAGTTTAGCACATTTGCCCATAAGTTTCCCACTCCCTTGTACCACTGTCCAGTCATTCTCCTTGCCACCAGTCATTGAAACATCTGTAGGAGCTGATGTGGTTGCCAAAGACGGTGCAGCAGGTGGTCGAGGCTGCCATATTTTTTGGGTCTTCTTTTGGGAAACTTGCTCACAAATGTGACCCACCTTTTGACATTTCTCACAAAACAATGGCTTCCACTCATATTCCACCATCTGCCTTATCTTATTTCCCTCATTATCCCTGATAGTGATGTCATTTGGGAGCTCTTGTGTAACATCCACTTCAACCAACAACCTAGCATACAATACACGAAGCATGTGTGCAGTACATTCATCAGTGTCATACCCTAAATTTTGCCCACTCTTCTTTTTATTATTAAATAAATTTTTGCCACATTTATCTTCAATTATATGAAGTAGCTCAAGTAGTGGTGAGTGGAGTTTATATAGAGATGTGAGTGTATGGTCATAGGTTCAAATCTCACTTTGACCATTTTCATTCTTTCTTTTCTTTTTTTACAAAATCCAACAATGTGTCAATTTGTATTATTTAAAAAAAATCTCAAAAAATTTGTTAAATATTTATTTTGTCCTTTTATCATTATTTCTTTCCTTTTTTTTTATTTTCTTCATAATATTTTCTTTCTATTTTTATAATTTCTATTGTTAGTATTATTTAAATCAAAAAAAAAAAAACTAAAGGGCAGCTCACGCTGCCCCATCTCTTTCTTTCCCTTCTTTTTTCTTTGTTTATTTTAATTATTATTATTAATTATTAACTATTATTTTCGTTTTTATTTATTTATATATATTATTATTTTTATTTTATCATTTTGTTGTCCTTGTTTGTCCTTTTGTCTAAAATAAAATCCAAAGTCCAGGAATTCAGAAGCTGCAGGGGCGCCCCCCTCTGATTTCTTTCTTTCTTTTTCTGAAAAAAACTCAGTCATAGATCAGAACACAACATAGAACAGAGAAATTGCATTGATCAGTGGAAAATCTCCTCTCCCCATAGCCTCCACTGCTGCATTGAATGCAGTGGGACAAAATCAAAAGGGAAGGAAGTGAATAAGAAGGAGGAATCAGAACCAAAGAAGGAGGCCAGAAACTGAATTTTTCTGAGAACAAAATCAGAACCCAATCTCATAACACAACATCACAGCATCACAAAAATTCACAACAGACAGAATTCCAATTTTCCCTCATCTCAACCGCAACCACCACAACCAAAAAAACTCTAACTTTTTTTTTCTAACATTCAAAACTCATAATCCCTGAACTCAGTAACTACTACAAACCCAAAAAAAAAAAAAAACACACCCACACACACGCACAACAACACAAAAAACCCACACACACGTTCCAGAAAACAAAATAACAAAAAGAAGGAGGAAGGAAGAATAAACTGAAAGAAGGAGAAGGAGAAGCAGAAATAAAAACAAAAAAGACAAGAGGTTCAAACTTTTTCTTCACTTTTATTTCTCCGATCTAGAAGAATTAGTAGGTTTTTTGGGGGTTTTAAGTTTGGATTTAGGTTTAGAAAGGTTTAGAAAACGATTCTGGGCGAAAAAGTTTGGATTTTGAAAAAATTAGTTTCCGGTGGAGGCGCCGCCTCGTCGGCCGCCGTGCACCGCCACCGGAAACTGTGTTTCACGGTGGCTCTTCGCCGGAGCTTCATCGTGTTCTTCATCCTGAAGAACAAAAACCCAGAAAACTAGAGAGAGAACGGAGAGAGCTTGTGAGAGGAGAGAAGTGTGAAAATGTTAAAATGAAATTTTGTGAAGGATTCAGTTTATATACCCCTCCTGATCCCGTATGCTCACACCCACAATCATATCATGCACCAGCGCCTCCTGCTTTGCTTGATTGAAATCATAGAGCTTCCATTCTCTCATCTTATGTATGCATACCCATAGACACAACGTGCACCTGCACTATTCTGGTCCTTTGATCAAGATCAGACGCCCCAGATGCGTCTATCCTAAGATCAAATCAGGGACGTCTGATCAGATCAGACGCCCCTGATTCACCCCTCATGAAACTCTACTGTTTTGCTAATACACCCCAGGATTTGCTGTTTGCACCCCCTTTATGCATTTATTTTTATTTTTCCTGTTTATTTTATTTGTTTCATTTTATTTAATGTCATTTAAATTTATTTATTTGTGCATTATTTTCAGGTTATATGCTATGTAAAAAATATCAAAAATATATGTGTTGCCTTTCATTTATTCATTTGGTTCTTTTCGTCAAAATTACGTTTTGCCATGTTATTTTATTTTTAATATCAAAAACACCAAAAAAAATATATGTAGTGTTATCTCTTATTTTATTATCTCACATCAAAAATATCAAAAATACACTTTTATTTATGTTGCACAAAATACCAAAAACATTAAATAGTCTAAAAATACAAAAAATAATATTTTTATTTAAATCTTTTTTTATTTAATTCATGCAAAACAATTACTTTTTTCTAAAAAAATTGTGGATTAAAAAAGAGACCGACGAATGTACATTCGTTCGTCTCTCGGATAGCCGAGGCTTAGTGTTCACTTTGTCTACCGGTTATCCGTCTTCCACACCTAAAAATACATTATTTTTCAAAACATAAAATTTAAATAAACTCAACCCACCAAACCTTTAATCTTTTTATGCCCATGTGCATTTAATTTTTTCTCAAATGGATATCGTCGTCCAAGTGCGAGTCCGTCATTTTCTTTCAAACAAATCTTTTTTTCACGCCCACGCGCGTTTAATTTTTCTCAAACGGATACCATCGCCCAAGCGCGAGTCTGTCCCTTTATCAAGCAAACTTTTTCGCCGAAGCGCGACCAAACAATTTTCATAAATAAAATCAACCAACAAACAAATATTTTCTACCAAAGAGCTACGTAAGCTTTGAATTTCCTATTGCACTTGGGAATACGTAGGAGCGGAATCCAACAACCGTCAAGCACAATAATAAAAAACTAATTTTTCCCACTTGTAAATATTTAATAATTAATAGAAATTAATGCAAACAATTAAAGAACAATTTTTAAACCCTAAAATAACAAGAAGGTTCCCGTTGAGTACAACGGATGTGAGGGGTGCTAGTACCTTCCCCTTGCATAATCGACTCCCGAACTCGAAATTTGGTTGCGATGACCATTTTTCTTTCTTTTTAAGGTTTTATCGATATTTTCCTTTTCCTTTGGGAATGAATAAAGTTCGGTGGCGACTCTGTGTCATTACCGAGTGTTCCAACGCTCGGGCGTTTTTTCGCGGCGCGACAGCTGGCGACTCTGCTGGGGACCTTTTAGAGAGTCAAGCCTATTCTCTTTTAGGGTCATTTGCTTGTTTGTTTGTTTGCATTACATTTTTTTTATTTGTTTTTATATATGTATATATGTTTATTTTTGCATTTATACCATGCTTATTAATTTGATATATGTATATAAATTGTGGTTGGGATATTTTCTTGAGAGAAGCTCTACACCCGGGCTTGAGAAAAACTAAGTTAAGTTAGGAGCTAGTAGTATGGGCCCATGGGATGCACTTCTCATTCGGTGATATATGAAAGCTCCGCCTAGAGTAGATCCATTCAAAGTTTCGTCTCGAATTGGCTAGCCCATCCTCTTGACGAAATTTTGAATGTTGATCAAATACTCTAGGGACCTTGTGTAGAACCCGATAAAGTCCGCCTAGGGGAAGCCCCGGAAATTTTCCATGAATTGGCCGGTCCAATTTTATGGGAAAATTCCAAGTGGGGTATACCATCTTGGTGGTCACCAAAAACAAAAAAACTTAGAATTATCCTTGTGAGGGGTGGGAAAAAATTAGAATTATCCTGTTACCCATCCCAATTCCTTTTGCATGCCATACATATTTTCTTTCTTTTTCATTAAAATTCATTTGGCATTTTTTCACATTTTCAGGAAGTTTAAAAAAAAAAAGTATTGTTTAAGCATCTTGAAAAATGAGTTCGACAAAAAAGAGCACGCTTCAGATTAAGGCTCAGTTACCCGAGGTAAACACTTTGAAGGCCCTCAATAGCCAACTAAGCAACTTGGCTCGAGCTCATCTCACCTCCAAGTATGGGAAAATCCTAGATCTCTTGAACATTCCAGTACAAATAGAGGCCGTCGCTGCTTTAGCTCAATTCTACGACCCTCCTTTGAGATGTTTCACTTTCCAAGACTTTCAGTTAGCACCTACTTTAGAGGAATTCGGGCGAATTTTGGATTCTCCAAGGGATAAGATGGTTCCCTACAAGGGTCTTGGTGTAGTTCCAAGGTTTGAAGACCTAGCTTCAGTATTGAAAATACCAGCTTCCGACTTGAACCTTCACTACAAAACCGAGAGAGAAGCCCATGGTTTTAAAAGAGAGTACCTTGAAAAGAAGGCAAAAGAGTTCGCGAAAGTCCGTGATTGGGGAGCTTTAGGGGAGGTTTTGGCCTTACTCATCTTTGGGTTAGTTCTTTTTCCTAGCCAAAAGAACTTCATAGATACCGCAGCTATCAGTGTATTTTGGGGAGTTGGAGTTCGCAAAGAAGATCTTGTGTCCGCCCTTTTGGCTGATACATACTATACCCTCCACATGCGGTATGAGAAGAAGGGGGGATTGATGCTATGTTGCATTCCTTTGTTGTATGCTTGGTTTGCTTCTCAAATCTCCAAGGATATCTACACTATCAAAGCTATGAAGAGTCAAGAATGGTCACAAGCTTTGACATCTCTCACCGAGCGCTCCATTTTGTGGTACTCTAGGAAAATCAGTGAAGGCGAAGTGATCGTCAGTTGTGGGGACTTCCCCAATGTACCTCTCATAGGGTCCAAGGGTTGTATAAACTACAATCCTATGCTAGCTCTAAGGCAACTCGGGTATCCTATGGCCCGCAAACCAAATGAGGGGGTATTGCAAGAATTTGTACTTCATGGTACCGATGCGAACTTCCAAAACATGCTCCAAAGGGTCATCCGATCTTGGGCTCAAGTGCATCGCAAGGGGAACGAGCTAAGAAAGAGAAGCCTTCCCATCGAAGAACCATACTCTCATTGGATCAAAGAGCGTGTCAAAGTGATTGGGCTTCCTTTTGTCCTCATCCTTCCATCTCAACCTAGCCCACTTGAGCCAATACCTACCTCTGTCGAAGAAGTTGATGAGCTTAAGGCCACCATTGAGCACCTTCAAAAAGAAAATGAGAGTTTGCAACAAAAGCTTCATCAAACCTCATATGAACGTAACAAGTTCAAGTTCAACTATGAGGAGAAGAAAAGACAACTTGAAATGAGCGAGGCATTGGTCGAAGAGGAAAGGGCCAAAAAGGAGCGAGTGGACGAATGCTTGGAAGGGGTCACGGATGGGATTCGTGAACGTAACCACCGATTAGACCAAGCTTGGAAAGAGATCAAGGAATGGAAGGACTTATGGAACCGTACCTTGAAAGAGAAAAAAGAGATGAAGGAAGGGTTTGAGGCTCGAATCTTGGATCTCACTAAATTACTTCAAGAATCACAAGTCTGTGTGACCAATGAATGCCAACTCCGAGAAGAGTATGATAGAAAGCTCCACAATCTCTCCACTAATTGGAATAATCTGCTCGGAGATATGAAGAATCTCAAGGGTCGTGAAGAACGGCAAAAGCAAGAGCTAGAAGTCAGAGAAAGCCAAATTAGGCGAATGGAAGCACAACTTCAGAATTTAAGTGAACGCTCAAGTCGATATCAAGCTATTATTAGAGAGCAATACCAAGATGTCTTAAAATGGAAAGAAGAGTTCTCCAACCTAGCGGGTTTTGCGAACAATGTGGTTCGAGGCATCCCTAGCATGCACAAGAAGGCATATTCTGTGATGAGCCCCAACAACACTCCTACCTTTGTGTTTGATTTTGTTGAATCATGTGGGGTTATGTTGAGAGAGTTCAAGTTATCTTTGGCTTTGGCTCGCAAAGCAAAGCTCTAGGATTGTCTTAGTTTCTTTTCAAACTTTGTTGTATTAGGCCTCATTTTGGGAAATTATGTAATAGGCCCTATTATGAATGAAATGATGTATTCTCTCTTTTGAATGAAATGAAATCAGTGTTTGGTTCTACTTTGTTCGTCCTCATAATTCTAGATGCTTACAATAAAATTGCGAAACTTTGAAATTTCCTCCAAATAAAATAAAGATTCTTTTTGCATAACATACATGCATGCATTACATCAAAAACACAACATGCATTTCATCTTTTTTTTAAAAAAAAAAAACTCATTTCATTTTCCTCCGAACTTCAGGAATTTCCATCATTGCAAGGAAACCCAAAAAACAGTTAACCCAAGAGTCTGCCTATCGGCATTCACACGGGACAAGAGCTAACCAAAAAAGAATCATGGAGCAAACGCCAACAAGTCAGTTTGCACAAAAAGAGGATGTTGACGCCATCAAGGAACAAGTTGCTATACTTACGGAAGCTATCCAAAATTTAACTAATAGGGAGAACAACCCTCAGGCAACGGTCATAAGTGAGGAGACTACTCCGAGGTACCCGCCTGGTTTTGTCCCAATATTTGGTCTTCCTCCTAACTATACTCCTCCCGTGGAAGGCGGTGGTGTTACTCAACCTCCGGGGGTGACCTTTACAATACCGGTTGTAAACGGAAACTCTGCTCCACAAGAAGCTTCAAATCCCCAAAATGAGAATGCAACACCATGCCATGCAGCAAAGGGTACTATGCCGTTTGTCTTTACGCCCGAGCAAGCAACTTCTGCAGCCGATCATGACGATGAAGAGGCAGCGAAAAAGTACAAGGCTTTGGAGGAAAGGTTGAAAGCCATTGAAGGTTTCAGTACTTTTGGGCTAGATACCTTAGATATGTGCCTAGTTCCTGACGTGGTTATACCACCAAAATTCAAAACACCTGATTTTGAAAAATACAAAGGCCTCCAATGCCCAAAGATTCACCTAAAGCGGTTCTGTACCAAAATGTCTGCACATGTGACCGACGAAAAGCTGATGATGCACGTGTTCCAAGACAGTCTGAGTGGAGCCTCTCTTGATTGGTATATGCAATTGGAGAGGGCACAAATCCAAACTTGGAAAGATCTGATGGAAGCTTTTCTGACTCAATACAAGTATAACATAGGGGAGGCTCCTACTCGTTTGCAATTACAAGCAATGACACAAAAGAGTGGAGAATCATTCAAGGAATATGCGCAAAAATGGAGAGAGGTAGCCGCTAGAGTACAACCACCTTTGAAAGAAAAAGAACTGACTACTACCTTCATGAGTACGTTGCAAGGGCCGTATTATGAAAAAAATGCTTGGGAGTGTTTCCCCAAATTTTTCCGATCTCATCATCATAGGGGAGCGCATAGAGGAGGGTATCAAAAGTGGAAAGATTCAAGGTGCTACTAGTGCTCAAGTCGGGGTTAAGAAATCCTTTGGTGGTCCCCCCGAAAAAGAAAGAAGGTGAGACCAACGCTGTCTCAGTAGGACCCTTAAGAGGGCCTCATATGCAAGTGCCGTATTATCACTATCCTTATGTGGCAGCTGCGGCTCAAGGGCAGTATCAACAGCCAGCTTATCCAATGCGCCCACCTCAACAGCCATTGATGATGCCTCCGCAAGGTCAGCCTCAGCCAAACCCATATCCACAGTGGAATCAACCTAGGCCTCGAGGAAACTTGGAAAGGAAAGTGGTGCGTTTCGATCCCATACCAATGCCATATGGGCAAATTTTGCCATACCTACTTCAAAAGGGCATGGTAGAGCAAAAACCTCTCCCACCAATGGTGCCTCCATATCCCCCTAGTTTCGATAGCAATGCTCGATGTGATTACCACGCTGGGTCGCCCGGGCACAACATCGAAAATTGTAAAGCTTTCAAGTTCAAGGTACAAGATTTGATTGATCGCAAGATGATATCCTTCAAGGAAGAGGGACCAAATGTGAAGACCAATCCTTTGCCGGGTCATGCGAGCTCATCAGTAAATGCTATTGAGGAAGTGGAAGAATTAGAGCTCTTGAAAGAAATGTCAAAGATAAAGACCCCTTTGTCGGTAATGGGGGAAAGTTTGATTGGCTTTGAACAATTTGAAGAGTTACACTCCAGTTGCAAAGCTTGCTCAACGAATCCTGATAATTGTCGAGGTTTAAAAGAGACCCTCCAAAAGCTAATGGATCAAGGCTTGGTTCAAATTGGGTACTCAAGGAAGGAAACAAGTATTGCTGTTGTGGAATCACAAGGTCTTGCACCTTTTGAGATCCCTTACCAAAGAATTGAAATCCAAATTCCTGCACAAAAAATAGACCCTATGGTGTTTCATGTGCCTGCACCTTTCTCTTTCAAGAGTACCAAAGAAGTGCCATGGAATTACCAACCTACTGTGTCTGTTGGAGGGGAACCTATCACCGGTATAGAACTTACCATTGATAACATTGCCGGAACAGGAGGAATGACAAGGAGTGGAAGGATTTACTCTCCAAGCTCACCAAACAAAGACTCTGCAAATGCACCAGTGGGGTCCAATAAGGGAAAAGCTGTTGAAGGAGTGGCAGTAGGAACTGAGCCACCAAGGAAAACATTACCACAAGAAGAGGCCGAGGAATTCTTGAGAATCATCCGAAAAAGTGATTACAAGATCATTGATCAATTGGGGCAAACACCCTCAAAAATCTCCATTCTGTCACTATTATTGAGCTCCGAGGCTCATAGGGAGGCATTGCTCAAAATCCTCAACGAGGCCCATGTGACCAAAGACATCACGGTGGATCAATTTGATGGGGTGGTTGCTAACATCACTACAAGCCGGTATTTGGGATTCAATGAGAGTGAGCTTCCTTCTGAAGGGAAAGACCATAACAAAGCACTGCACATATCAGTCAAATGTTCAGACAACATATTGTCCAAAGTGTTGGTGGACACCGGATCCTCTTTGAATGTCATGCCAAAGATAACCTTGGATAAGCTGGCTATTGAGGGAGCACTTTTAAGACAAAGTGCACTAATTGTAAAGGCGTTTGATGGATCCAAGAGAGCAGTCATGGGAGAAGTGGATTTGCCAATTCTAATTGGTCCACAAATTTTCACTATTACATTCCAAGTCATGGACATCAACCCTGCTTACAGTTGTTTACTTGGAAGGCCATGGATCCATGCTGCCGGGGCAGTCACTTCCACTTTACATCAAAAGCTTAAGTTCATAACCGGTGACAAGATGATTGTTGTGTCGGGGCAAGAGGATATGATGGTGAGTCATCTCTCTTCTTTCCGATACATAGAGGTGGGAGAGGAAGCCATTGAAGTCCCTTTTCAAGCACTAGAAGTGGCAAGTGTTACCACTATGAAGTCTAGGCGTGAGCCTAAGAAGAAAAAAGGTTTAACTTTAACCTCATGGAGAACTGTGAAGGAGGCATTAGAAGAAGGAATTCCTCCAGGTTGGGGCGAAGTACCAAAGGTTCAAGAGAAGAAAGACCGCTTTGGATTGGGATACCAACCTACTACAAGGGATATGCTGAGATTTGCTCCGAGAAGCATGGGTACCATCCAAGGGATATTTCGTAGTGCGGGCTTTAGCTACGAGGGGCATGTGGCAAATCTAGAAGATGAAGAAGAAGGTGTACCTGACTTGGTGTATCAATGTGATCCGGATGATGTCCTGTGCAATTGGAAGGCTTGGGAGATTCCTGAAATTATCTTTAAGTAATTTGCTTTGTTTTTCTTGAAAAAAATCCTTTGCTCTGCCCAAGGCAAATGGATATCTTTTGTAGGGCACCCCTATGTTTTAAATCTTATCAATCAATGAAAATGCATTTTATGTTCATCAAAGTCTATTTTCTTCTGCTCCTGTTTATTCTAAAAATGGCAACTTTTCAAAATTTATTTTACAGTTTTTAAATCACCTCCATTTCTCTTTCAATAATTCTAAAATAAAAATCATCCTCATGCAGATCCACCAATAAACTTGTTGAAACTGACACAACTAAAATCCCTATCGACTTTGAATTTCCAATCAACCAAGCTGAAGAAGGCGATGAAGACGACTGTGAGCTCCCCGAAGGGCTAGCTCGTCTCTTAGAACAAGAAGAGAAAGAAATTCAAGCGCACCAAGAGCCTGTGGAAGTGATCAACTTAGGGTCCGACGAGGAGAAAAAGGAGATCAAGATAGGGGCCTCTTTGCAAAATGATGTGAAAAGAAGCTTGATCAACCTGTTGCAAGAGTACGTGGATGTGTTTGCTTGGTCTTATCAAGATATGCCGGGATTGGACACCGACATAGTCGTGCATAGGCTACCACTTCGACCCGAGTGCCCACCAGTGAAGCAAAAGTTGAGAAGAACAAGACCCGACATGGCCCTTAAGATCAGAGAGGAAGTCAAGAAGCAATTTGACGCGGGGTTCTTAGAAGTTTCCAAGTACCCAGAATGGGTGGCCAACATCGTACCAGTCCCAAAGAAAGATGGAAAGGTTCGGATGTGTGTGGATTATCGAGACTTGAATAGGGCAAGCCCAAAAGATGATTTCCCATTACCTCACATTGATGTCTTGGTGGACAATACAGCTCAATTCTCAGTATTCTCCTTCATGGATGGCTTCTCAGGATATAATCAAATCAAGATGGCTCCGGAAGACATGGAGAAAACCACCTTCATTACTCCTTGGGGCACATTTTGTTATAAGGTAATGCCTTTCGGATTGAAAAATGCCGGGGCAACATACCAAAGAGCCATGGTTACTCTCTTTCATGATATGATCCATAAGGAGATAGAAGTCTATGTGGATGATATGATTGCCAAATCTCAAAGGGAAGAAGATCATTTGGTCCATTTACAAAAGTTGTTCGTCCGTCTGAGAAAATTCAAGTTGCGCCTGAATCCTAACAAGTGCACTTTCGGTGTCAGATCAGGAAAGTTATTAGGGTTCATTGTCAGCCAAAGAGGAATTGAGGTAGATCCTGATAAGGTCAAGGCCATACAAAATATGCAGTACCCAGGACTGAGAAGGAGGTACGTGGATTCTTGGGAAGGTTGAATTACATTGCTCGCTTCATCTCACATCTCACTGCCACTTGTGAGCCTATCTTCAAATTGCTAAGGAAAGATCAAGCCAACGAATGGAATGAAGATTGCCAAAAAGCATTTGACAAGATCAAGGAGTATTTGCAAAAACCACCAATCTTGACACCTCCAGTTCCAGGAAGGCCTCTCCTTATGTATCTTACTGTGCTAGAAGGATCAATGGGTTGCGTGTTGGGGCAGCATGATGAAACAGGAAGAAAAGAGCATGCCATCTACTTCCTGAGCAAGAAATTCACCGAATGTGAATCGAGATACACAGCACTCGAGAAAACTTGTTGTGCATTAGCATGGGCTGCTCGACGTCTAAGACAGTACATGTTAACTCATACTACTATGCTGATATCAAAGATGGATCCCATTAAGTACATATTTGAGAAGCCTGCACTCACAGGGAAAATTGCACGATGGCAAATGTTGTTATCCGAATACGACATCCAATATGTCACTCAAAAGGCAATCAAAGGAAGTGTGTTGTCTGAACATCTTGCTCACCAACCATTGGGAGAATATCAACCCATTCAGTTTGACTTCCCAGATGAAGACATCATGGCCCTGAGTTACAAAGAACCTATAGGGGACGACGAAGGACCCGAACCAGGTGCAAGATGGAAACTCGCCTTTGATGGAGCCTCAAATTCCATGGGGCACGGGATTGGAGCTGTTTTGATATCTCCAAGAAATGGATACACTCCTTTCACTGCAAGGTTGTGCTTTGATTGTACGAATAATGTGGCAGAATATGAAGCGTGCATCATGGGTCTTGAAGCAGCAATTGACATGAGAATCAAAATCTTGGAAGTGTACGGAGATTCGGCATTGGTCATCTATCAAGTGAAAGGAGAATGGGAAACACGACATCCCAAGTTGATCCCATATCGAGCCCATGTCATGAAGTTGATAAAGCACTTTGACGAGATTACTTTTCATCATTTCCCAAGAGAAGAGAATCAAGTTGCAGACGCATTGGCTACACTATCATCAATGTACAAAGTGAAATTCGACAATGAAACACCACTGATAATTGTGAATCGAAAAGATGAGCCGACTGTGAGTGCAGTAATTGAAGAGGAACATGACAACAAACCTTGGTTCCATGACATCAAGTTATATCTCGCAAAGCAAGAGTATCCTGAAAATGCCTCGTCCATTGACAAGAAAACTTTAAGAAGATTGGCATCACAATTCTTCTTGAATGGGGATGTGCTCTATAAAAGAAACCATGATATGGTCTTGCTCCGGTGTGTGGACAAGCGAGAAGCGGACCTTCTCATCACTGAAATACATGAAGGATCCTTTGGAACCCATGCCAATGGGCATGCAATGGCAAAGAAGATTCTAAGGGCAGGTTATTACTGGTTGACAATGGAGGCTGACTGTTTTCAATATGTCAAGAAATGCCACAAATGCCAAATCTATGCTGACAAAGTGCATGTGCCACCAACCCCTCTGAATGTTCTGACAGCCCCATGGCCATTCTCAATGTGGGGAATAGACATGATTGGAATGATCGAGCCAAAAGCCTCTAACGGACATCGGTTTATCCTAGTGGCTATCGATTATTTCACCAAGTGGGTTGAAGCTGCCTCTTACGCCAATGTGACCAAACAAGTGGTGGCCCGTTTCATCAAAAAAGAGATAATCTGCCGTTACGGTATTCCCAACAAGATTATCACGGATAATGGGTCAAATTTGAACAATAAGACGATGAAAGAATTGTGTGAAGACTTCAAGATTGAACACCACAATTCATCACCATACCGACCAAAGATGAACGGCGCCGTAGAAGCAGCCAACAAAAACATCAAGAAAATCATTCAAAAGATGGTAAAGACTTATAAGGATTGGCATGAGATGCTTCCTTTCGCCTTGCACGGCTATAGAACAACTGTCCGCACTTCTACCGGGGCAACTCCCTTTTCCTTGGTATATGGCATGGAGGCAGTACTTCCGGTTGAAGTGGAAATCCCGTCATTGAGAGTCTTGATGGAAACCAAGTTAGAAGAAGCTGAATGGGTACAAACAAGGTTTGATCAATTAAACCTCATTGAAGAAAAGCGCCTAACAGCATTATGCCATGGCCAGTTGTATCAAAAGAGGCTCAAAAAGGCTTTCGACAAGAAGGTTCGTCCTCGAGAGTTCCGAGAAGGGGATTTAGTGTTAAGGAAAATATTGCCTATACACAAAGACCCACGGGGAAAGTGGACACCTAACTACGAAGGGCCCTATGTGGTAAAAAAATCTTTCTCAGGCGGAGCATTAATCCTTACCACCATGGACGGAGAAGACCTCCCACTTTCAGTAAACGCTGACGCAGTCAAGAAATATTATGCATAAAAAATAAAAAAAAAAATAAAAAAAAAAAGAGAGCTCGCTAAGTTGAAAACCTGAAAAGGCGACTTAAGCAATAGAGAGCGTCCCGGTGGACTGAAAACCCGAAAGGGCGGTCCAGGCAAAAATTAGGGGCATCAAAAAAGGAAGTATAACCCGGTGGACTGAAAACCCGAAAAGGGCGGTCCATACAAAAGTTAGGGATTTAAAAAAAAAAAAAAAACAGCGTTTGCTCCGAAAGGGAGGAACAAATGACTGTAAAGCGTCGGCTCCGTGACGAAGGCTCAAGAAAGGAGGATCAGTCTAATCATCAACTCCGGAGGCAAAGTTTTGTAAATTCATGAGTCGTGGGGAAAATAGCACGTGTCATGTTTCCATTCACTTGTTGCCATTTTATCTTTGACAAGTAATCTCCTCTTATAGGAATTACATCCTTATGTACTCTCACCCATTCATGGGTCAGCAATCAATAAAATTCATTTGAGCTCATTTTCTTCTACTCTTATGTCTTTGCATGTTCATAAAATGCTAATTTATTTTTGATATCGCATTAAAATGTCAAATTTTTCAAGCAAAAGGGACTTCAAGAAAACAAATTTTTTACTTTTAAGTAACTAAGGTTCATCCTTGGCTTTCGGGTTTGCATCCGTCGATCAAAGTCCGGACTCATCATCAAGCATCATTGTCCGCTCAATACAAAAGTCACATGCTGCAATAGAAGCAACAAACTGCTAGAATCTATAGCATAGTTGGGGCATCTCCAGCACCTCAAAGATTTAGACAGAAAATCATCAAGGGTTCTAATATCAAGAAAATAACGAGGGCTCTATCCACGATGGGCAAACTCTTGCTTGGCCAACTCAAAAAAAAAAAAAAAAAAAAAAAAAAAAGGAAAAGTTTCAATCAACATGTCATCTCATGCATTACATGTAACATACACATCCAATCACAATATGCATTTTAAAAAAAAAAAAAAAAAAAAAAATCATGCATAAAACGAGAGCATAAGCATATAACATGCATTATGGCATGCAAAAGGGTGTCAACCTCCCATAGCTCCAAAGCGGGTAAAACCATCTCTAAGCAGTGTCCAGGCCTTATCCCTGTGACAGTCGTCAGGCCTTATCCCTGCGACAATTTTAATTTTCTGTCTGTGTCCAGGCCTTATCCCTGTGACAGTCGTCAGGCCTTATCCCTACGACAATTTTATTTTCTGTCCAGGCCTTATCCCTGTGACAGTCGCCAGGCCTTATCCCTGCGACAATTTTATTTTCTGTCTGTGTCCAGGCCTTATCCCTGTGACAGTCGTCAGGCCTTATCCCTACGACATTTTAATTTTATGTCTGTGTCCAGGCCTTATCCCTGTGACAGTCGTCAGGCCTTATCCCTACGACAATTTTATTTTCTGTCCAGGCCTTATCCCTGTGACAGTCGTCAGGCCTTATCCCTACGACAATTTTATTTTCTGTCCAGGCCTTATCCCTGTGACAGTCGCCAGGCCTTATCCCTGCGACAATTTTATTTTCTGTCTGTGTCCAGGCCTTATCCCTGTGTCAGTCGTCAGGCCTTATCCCTACGACAATTTAATTTTATGTCTGTGTCCAGGCCTTATCCCTGTGATAGTCCCTACGACAATTTTACATTTCAGTTTATGTCCGGCCTTATGCCTGCGACAGTCGTCCGACCTTATGTCTGCGACAATTTTTATGTTTTCTGTTCAAACACCATGCAAGATAACAATATTTTTGTCTGCAACTTTCTTTGTCCAATCGGACAAAATTTAGGATCTTTTGGTATTTAACTATCTTCTATCAAAACACGAGTATCGACGTCACTCGTCCTCTTTGATTAAAGATATTTAAATAGGGGCAGCTGTCATACCCTAAATTTTGCCCACTCTTCTTTTTATTATTAAATAAATTTTTGCCACATTTATCTTCAATTATATGAAGTAGCTCAAGTAGTGGTGAGTGGAGTTTATATAGAGATGTGAGTGTATGGTCATAGGTTCAAATCTCACTTTGACCATTTTCATTCTTTCTTTTCTTTTTTTACAAAATCCAACAATGTGTCAATTTGTATTATTTAAAAAAAATCTCAAAAAATTTGTTAAATATTTATTTTGTCCTTTTATCATTATTTCTTTCCTTTTTTTTATTTTCTTCATAATATTTTCTTTCTATTTTTATAATTTCTATTGTTAGTATTATTTAAATCAAAAAAAAAAAACTAAAGGGCAGCTCACGCTGCCCCATCTCTTTCTTTCCCTTCTTTTTTCTTTGTTTATTTTAATTATTATTATTAATTATTAACTATTATTTTCGTTTTTATTTATTTATATATATTATTATTTTTATTTTATCATTTTGTTGTCCTTGTTTGTCCTTTTGTCTAAAATAAAATCCAAAGTCCAGGAATTCAGAAGCTGCAGGGGCGCCCCCCTCTGATTTCTTTCTTTCTTTTTCTGAAAAAAACTCAGTCATAGATCAGAACACAACATAGAACAGAGAAATTGCATTGATCAGTGGAAAATCTCCTCTCCCCATAGCCTCCACTGCTGCATTGAATGCAGTGGGACAAAATCAAAAGGGAAGGAAGTGAATAAGAAGGAGGAATCAGAACCAAAGAAGGAGGCCAGAAACTGAATTTTTCTGAGAACAAAATCAGAACCCAATCTCATAACACAACATCACAGCATCACAAAAATTCACAACAGACAGAATTCCAATTTTCCCTCATCTCAACCGCAACCACCACAACCAAAAAAACACTAACTTTTTTTTTCTAACATTCAAAACTCATAATCCCTGAACTCAGTAACTACTACAAACCCAAAAAAAAAAAAAAAAACACCCACACACACGTACTCACACACACGCACAACAACACAAAAAACCCACACACACGTTCCAGAAAACAAAATAACAAAAAGAAGGAGGAAGGAAGAATAAACTGAAAGAAGGAGAAGGAGAAGCAGAAATAAAAACAAAAAAGACAAAAGGTTCAAACTTTTTCTTCACTTTTATTTCTCCGATCTAGAAGAATTAGTAGGTTTTTTGGGGGTTTTAAGTTTGGATTTAGGTTTAGAAAGGTTTAGAAAACGATTCTGGGCGAAAAAGTTTGGATTTTGAAAAAATTAGTTTCCGGTGGAGGCGCCGCCTCGTCGGCCGCCGTGCACCGCCACCGGAAACTGTGTTTCACGGTGGCTCTTCGCCGGAGCTTCATCGTGTTCTTCATCCTGAAGAACAAAAACCCAGAAAACTAGAGAGAGAACGGAGAGAGCTTGTGAGAGGAGAGAAGTGTGAAAATGTTAAAATGAAATTTTGTGAAGGATTCAGTTTATATACCCCTCCTGATCCCGTATGCTCACACCCACAATCATATCATGCACCAGCGCCTCCTGCTTTGCTTGATTGAAATCATAGAGCTTCCATTCTCTCATCTTATGTATGCATACCCATAGACACAACGTGCACCTGCACTATTCTGGTCCTTTGATCAAGATCAGACGCCCCAGATGCGTCTATCCTAAGATCAAATCAGGGACGTCTGATCAGATCAGACGCCCCTGATTCACCCCTCATGAAACTCTACTGTTTTGCTAATACACCCCAGGATTTGCTGTTTGCACCCCCTTTATGCATTTATTTTTATTTTTCCTGTTTATTTTATTTGTTTCATTTTATTTAATGTCATTTAAATTTATTTATTTGTGCATTATTTTCAGGTTATATGCTATGTAAAAAATATCAAAAATATATGTGTTGCCTTTCATTTATTCATTTGGTTCTTTTCGTCAAAATTACGTTTTGCCATGTTATTTTATTTTTAATATCAAAAACACCAAAAAAAATATATGTAGTGTTATCTCTTATTTTATTATCTCACATCAAAAATATCAAAAATACACTTTTATTTATGTTGCACAAAATACCAAAAACATTAAATAGTCTAAAAATACAAAAAATAATATTTTTATTTAAATCTTTTTTTATTTAATTCATGCAAAACAATTACTTTTTTCTAAAAAAATTGTGGATTAAAAAAGAGACCGACGAATGTACATTCGTTCGTCTCTCGGATAGCCGAGGCTTAGTGTTCACTTTGTCTACCGGTTATCCGTCTTCCACACCTAAAAATACATTATTTTTCAAAACATAAAATTTAAATAAACTCAACCCACCAAACCTTTAATCTTTTTATGCCCATGTGCATTTAATTTTTTCTCAAATGGATATCGTCGTCCAAGTGCGAGTCCGTCATTTTCTTTCAAACAAATCTTTTTTTCACGCCCACGCGCGTTTAATTTTTCTCAAACGGATACCATCGCCCAAGCGCGAGTCTGTCCTTTTATCAAGCAAACTTTTTCGCCGAAGCGCGACCAAACAATTTTCATAAATAAAATCAACCAACAAACAAATATTTTCTACCAAAGAACTACGTAAGCTTTGAATTTCCTATTGCACTTGGGAATACGTAGGAGCGGAATCCAACAACCGTCAAGCACAATAATAAAAAACTAATTTTTCCCACTTGTAAATATTTAATAATTAATAGAAATTAATGCAAACAATTAAAGAACAATTTTTAAACCCTAAAATAACAAGAAGGTTCCCGTTGAGTACAACGGATGTGAGGGGTGCTAGTACCTTCCCCTTGCATAATCGACTCCCGAACTCGAAATTTGGTTGCGATGACCATTTTTCTTTCTTTTTAAGGTTTTATCGATATTTTCCTTTTCCTTTGGGAATGAATAAAGTTCGGTGGCGACTCTGTGTCATTACCGAGTGTTCCAACGCTCGGGCGTTTTTTCGCGGCGCGACAATCAGTTACCAGAGGATTTCCAATTGCACTACCTATTTTGCTCAAGCTCTTAATCCCCCACAAATATAAGGGTAGTTGGGGCAGCTTGACCCATAGGGGAAGAGTATGTAACATATCGCGTTTGAGACTAAAATCAGGCTTCCAATCTCTCAAAAGCATTGGCATGTTTCTAATTGTATAAGGACCCTGCATAAGAACAGCGTCTTTGTCACTGAGGGAGTGGAATCGTAGGATGAAATAGCCTTCCTCATTGTAAAACATGTCCGGCAATTTGACAAAGTTCCAGTTGCGAATCCTGAATTGTTTGACAGTACTCATGCTCAAATCACCTCCTAAAACATACATGATTAAGGAAGAGGCCCAGAACTGTACCTCAGACATAACATCAGCTTCGTCAATTTCTACCTCAACTTCACCATTCACACGCTTGGGTGCAACATATTCCATGGCCAATCCATTCGCAGGGTTCCGATTCCCATTCAAAACCTCTACCCAGAGCTGCGGCGTCCTATCATGTGGTGGAGATTGGGTCGATGCCGCATCTGGAGCAAGCTCGGAGCATTAGTTTCACGGTGTGCCGGTTCGGAATTGTGAGAGGTCGGTGACGGGAGCACCAATTTGCGCGGCCGCCCTCGCCCTTTTCCCCTCTTCATTTCTCACCTTGATGTTTATTTATTCCAAAGAATTTTATATAGGTGACACTTACAAGGTTCCTCTCATTTAGCGTTGTAATAATAAATGTAGATATTATTTAATTATTATTAAATTAATTATATATTAATCTTATTTATGTTAATTGGTGCTAATTGATATTAATTGATTCACTCATAAATTAATTGAATAAGTTAAAATCATATTTAATTATTATTAAATTAATTATATTAATCTTATTTATGTTAATTGGTGCTAATTGATATTAATTGATTCACTCATAATTAGTAGAAAGTTTTTTTTTTTTGACAAACAACAACTTATATCATTTCATTATTCAACAAAGTGGTAATACAAAGAGGTAAAGTCTCAAAGGTACAGCGACTAGTCCAAGAAATGGTCGCCCTAGCAAGTGAGTGAGCTACCATATTCGCTTGCCGCTTAATAAACTTGACCTTAAAGTTTGGATTACAAGATAAAATATTATTAATATGGCAAATAATAAAACTAAACTCATAACTATCACCATGAAAGTGAGGAATTGCATCAACCACGCTTTTAGAATCCGTCTCAAACATAACATGAGAAAAGTCTCTATTTTCCAATACTTGCAAATCTTCTAATAAGGCAATGGACTCCCCTTCCATAATGGAGCAATTCCCTTCCAACCATGTAGTTTCTGTTGGAATATTTTATGATATTCCAATAATATTATGTGGGCAAATATCTTTATATAATTATATTAGCTATTTATCAATTAAGAGCCTAATTGATTAAGTGATCAAATAAAGTTAAAAGGCTGATTAGATTTCTATTTAGGAATTAATTAATTAATTAATTATATATGGGCTCAAATGGGTGGATGTCAGGATGACCCATTTCGGGATAATGGGAACCCTAATGGGCCATCACCCTATATATAAGCTATGGCCCCCAATATGCCGTACGAAAGCAAAATCACTCTTCTCCCCATCTGAAGAGAATCGAGGCATTAGGGTACCGGTTGAGGAAGAACCATACAAGCCGCCAAATCTCTCTATTTCAGGATCACTGCTAAAGGTTTTTCTCCATGAATCCAGGTATTCCTAAAGATCATCTTGTCGATCCTAAAATTCTCTTATGCATGCTTGTATGACTATTTTGTTTCCGCACTAAAGTATATGTCATAATATGATAGCATGTATATATGAATTAATATATTGTCAATTTAATTCCAACAAGTGGTATCAGAGCAGGACATAATTGATCGTTAAGAATACCTTTTAGTTTCCGTTGATTTCTTGTCAATTTCGGCTTGTATTGTTTTGAATATATGATCGATATAATTGTCTCTTTATTTGGTTTGTTACAATAATATGAATAAAGTTTCAATTTAATCAATAATTTACTGGTTCGGTGTGAATCATCTGCACAATAAAGTTTTGTTTAAGATGTGATCTTATGGCGTGGTAATGGTTTCAAAATTTGGTACTGTAAATTGCTTTATTTTATTTGGAGAGTATTTTGATGAAAACCTCTCCATGAAACAAGAGATATATTGCCTTCGGTTGATATGGTTTAAGTGTGCATATATATTACTTTCACCACTGCTTCTTCTTGTTTATGCCTTCCTGCTATTGTGTTCATCATGCATTCAAATTAATTTATGGATCCAGTGTTAAAGTAATATATTTTTTATTTTGGTTTTCACCGAGTGGAATTCTTTGGTTGACTTATTCTCAATTAAAATGATAAATTGATATAAGTTTGATTTGTTTCTTTTGGTTCTAATTTTGAAACAAACCTTCATATTTGATAAGGTTTCCAAATATGATGGCTATCAATTTTTCGTTTCTAAATAAAGTTTTGTTAGTTATTTTCTTTGATTGTTGACATTATTGTAAATCATTTCTAATTATGGCCTTTAATTACGGTATATTTGACCTTGAGATAGTAATTGGTATTTATTTTCATTCCCAATTTTTTTTTTTCGGATCAGTATATTTATCAAATATGAATCATATTATGTTCTTTTGATTCAATTAGCTATTGGTACACATGAACCGATAATGATTCTGGATTTTATTATTCGGTTTGTGATTCGGAACAAGAAGTCTTGAATCATTAATCAGGGATGATTATATAATTATGCCAATTAAGAAAATTAAGTCTGGAGTAACGTTCATTCGGTTTTGGAATGTGATATTCACTTTAATACACTCTATAATTTTGTTAAAATCAATTTGACAGGATTGACTTGCAAATTTGGTTTTGTTCATTTGGTAATCACAGTTTGTTTCCTAAAATTAAGGATTTGACTTTCAGGCAATTATGATTATTATTTTTAATTGGAAAGATTTAAAAGTCAAATATTTGGTTTAGCATAACTTTCAAATACCGTTATTATATCTTTCAGTCTTGATTTACATGAAATTTATACTTAAAAATTGTTTTGAGAATTAAGACAAATAAAGGTTTATTATATATTGGGTTATCATATAATATTAAAATGAAATTTGCTCTCTTATAAAGAGCAATTATTAATGCATCTCAAAATATTATGTATAAATTTTTTAATACAGAAAATAAAGATTTGATTCTATAATTTTTTGAAAAATATCGTTCTAGAATTATTTGTTTATTTATTTAAAGAATCATTGAGTATATGTGAATCAACCGTGGCATGAATATACTTTGGTATATATAAAGATTTAATTTAATTTGATTTAAAATTAAATAATTGGTTTATAGCATTATGACAATGTTTTAGTTTATTGTTATTAAGTTTCTACAATAATTTTATTTTGTCATGCTTTTCGAATATTTTTTCATGTCAATTTTAGTTTGATAGTGAGGATTTATTCTCACATTAAGGGATGTCATTTAATCATATGATTATGAAGGGACATCATAAAGGAATACGGCCTACATTTTGTGGGTAGTGCCTTGTAAATTTAAGACTTTTCCCATTTGATTTAATAAATTGTCAGGTGATTTTGATTGAGTTGTTTGAAGCAACATGTTGCAAAAGTAACATATGTTGTGTAGATTTGATTCAATTGGAATCACAAATTATTTATAAAATTATTCATGCAAACTATTTTGGTCTGTCAAAAGAGAGACACAGTTTGGCCGAATAATTATACATATGTATTCAATTTATTAAATTGTCTAGTAATTTTGATTGAGTTGGTTGAAACAACAAGTTGCAAAAGTAACCTCTGTTGCATAGATTTGATTCAATTGAAATTGCAAAAGATGTGGTGTGTAATTATTCATGCGAGTTGTTATGTCGGCCAAAAGGAAGACACAGTTTGGCCGGATAATTACATACTTGTAATGGTAAATGTGTGGTAATTATTAAGTTTTTTTTTTCATGTGGATAATGGTTGGTGTCAAAGACATACATTATCTGACAGGATTTATTATCAATGTTTGATCATTACGTTGAGAGTACCGCTTGCAGTTAATTCTTGGCAATCAAAGATTGTGGATTAATGGTGCGTTTGGTATCTTGTTTTGTCTTATAATTTACAAATAAAGATGTGTATGTCCATGTAATAATTTATTGACATGCATAATAAAATTGTGTAAGTGTAAATCCATATAAGTATTTTTTGGATTACATTCACACTTATAATGATAAACATGTGACGATCATGAGGATTTGTTGTTTGTCAAAATTGATTATCAATGTTTGATCATTGACACAAAATACCACTAGCAATTGATGTGCTTTTCTAAGGGCTTGACATCAATGGTGCACTAGGTATTTTGGTGAGCAATTGTTGTTCTCTATAAATCAATATAGTTTATGTATCTGCAAAATAACGTTGGAATTTAAATTCTTAAAATTCGAACTCTTTGGAATAAAAGAAGAACACTATGTTCTTGGATAAAGATGGAGAAACTCAAATTCTCTCACTATTCGGTGATTTTAAAGTGAGAATCAAGTTTAGAATGTGAGTATACTCCTAATCACGAAGGTCATGTGATCATAAAGTTTTAATTAGAGAAACATCATTTGAGGTGTTATTTAAGATGACATAATTTTGTCATGTTTTTCTTTGCTTAAATTAAAGTGCTTCTAAAGCAATAAGGAGAAAGACAAACTCTCGTTGGAGAGATGAAATTTCATTAAGATTGTTGAGCAAAGAAAATATTAGGAGCACATTATGTAACTATTTAATCTTGCTAAAGCGTTGTGATTTCGACAATCAAGTGACCTTGTTGAAAATATATCTTTTAGTGTTCTCTTTGCACAATTAGTTTATCGCTATTAAAGTTAGAAATGATTCTTTAAAATGATCATTTCATAAAGTGTGCAATAAAGAAAATATTGAAGCAAGAGAAAACAAAATAGTGTTCATTATGTACATACCTCAAAGGATAAGGGCATATAAAGAATAATAAGAAAATATGATTTAAACTGACAAATCTCCAATGATGTTGAAAGACACATCAATCTAGAGGGGACATAAGTCGGCGAAGATTGATGATATTTCAACTATTTGTTAGATTGTTGTTACTAACTTATATTTCTATTTAAAAGACAATTTGTGGATCATTATTCGAGTTTAGTTTTGTTTTAATTCTTTATTATTATTTTAAAACGAGGGATTCAACATGTCTTTTAAATATAAATATTATTATGGTCAATTCAGTTATTACTTGTGACAATCTAAAATTGTTGAAACTTTTAAGGAATATATACTTTGGTCCCATGTTAATGAACATTTTGAGATAGAAACTTCAAAGTGTCTTGAAAATATTGAGTTTGGGGGAGAGATATGGTAAAAGAACAAAATTGAGTGAGGAAGAATTGGTTCTAAACCAATTCATAAAGTTGCTATTTATATAGTAAATTTGGATCCTCATAAGGACATTAGTGTTCTTCCTCTCAATTAAGTTAAGAAATTAATTCATAAATATCAAACTCAATACCTTCAAGAGTTGTGGTGTCAAGTGTCATAAAGTATTGACTAAAAAGAGAAATCATATCTGTTTTGATTTGAAAACTCTATTATGATAGTCACGACAGTTGTTAGTTATTATAATTTTGGAGTTTCATAAGATGGATATCGAGATAGTATTTCTTAATGGCGACATTATGAAATACAATAAGGTGCAATAAGAGAAATTTTGTGTCAATAGACACAAAGTAGATGGTTTGCAAACAAATGAAATCCATTTATGAGTTTAGGAAGTTGTCTCATTAATGATACCACAAAAGTCTCATCAAGTAATTGTCTCATTTGGTTCTGAGATGTATATTATGGAGAGTTGTGGGTTATGCAGGTTCAGTGGGAGTATGTTTGTATTCTTAGTTTAATATGTCGATTTTATTTTATCAAGTCAACAGTGATATATGATAGCTGTGCGAAACCAAGATATCACTAACAAAAGTTTAGTGACAAAAGATCTTGGGCACACCTCTTTTGTATTAGGAAATTTGATACTTAGAGATCATTCTCATTGTATCATTCGGTTTTTTCAAAAGAGTTATATCAATAAAGTTGAAAGTAAATTCGACATGAAAGTCAATAAACTAAGGGATTGTTTTAATCATAAAGGGAGACTGTTTAAAAGTCTCAATAATTGCCCAAAAGAAAATTTGGAAATTTAGAAAATAAAGTATTTTATTATATGCTTTAATTTTGAGAAACTTATGTATGATCTTACTTATATGCATCCGGAAATAGCGTATATAATAAGATCATTTGGCAGATACTTGAGCAATTCAAAATTTGAATTGTTGAAATGAAGCAACCATAAGGATTATCATAGAGAACAAAAATAATTTGTGCTCACATATCGGAGATCGAATAATTTGGAGATCATCAGTATGTTTGACTCCGATGATTTTGAATGTCCATTTATAATGGAAATCATAACTCAAGAAATGACTGTAAGTATTTATGTCACTTGGTTGCATAAAGTAAAAGATTTTTTTTTTAAAGACACCTCAAGTTATATTGTGACATAAAATTGTCAGATAATGTTTCTACAACTATTTTATTGTTTATCAATTTATAAGTTGTTGAAGGATAGAACATATAGATATAAATGTTATGCTAGCTGACTCACTAATCGAAGACTTGACACCTAAGGTCTTTCATATTGTTGTTGTCACTAAGGATGTCTTGGATTAGCGGGAGTCTCTCTTTAGTTATGTTCTAACTTTGGTATTGATACAGATTCATAATTTTTGTTAAGATTTTCTGCAGAAATAAAGTGTGAGGTTATTATTGTTATAACCAATTCTGTATCTTTTGTGCAAATATTGATTTGCAAACTTCAGTTTGATCTCACTAAAGACTTTAGTTGGACCAATTGGAAATAGGCATGATTTAGAGATCACATTGCATGAAATTTCCATGCCACTCATCCATATCGATCTATGTCGTCAAGTACATTGATGTGGTGGTCGTCGGGGTTCCGTCACGTTATACGTCAGTGACGATAGCCGCGGTGGTCCCATTATTGATGTATGAGATGGACCAGATTGTAAGGTTGAAATCTAAAGATAAATAGCATTCGGATGCGCGCCTAAGGAATAATGATATAATTGTTACGATATATTGCCCAAGTGGGAGATTGTTGGAATATTTTATGATATTCCAATAATATTATATGGGCAAATATCTTTATATAATTATATTAGCTATTTATCAATTAAGAGCCTAATTGATTAAGTGATCAAATAAAGTTAAAAGGCTGATTAGATTTCTATTTAGGAATTAATTAATTAATTAATTAATTAGATATGGGCTCAAATGGGTGGATGTCAGGATGGCCCATTTCGGGATAATGGGAACCCTAATGGGCCATCACCCTATATATAAGCTATGGTCCCCAATATACCGTACGAAAGCAAAATCACTCTTCTCCCCATCTGAAGAGAATCGAGGCATTAGGGTACCGGTTGAGGAAGAACCATACAAGCCGCCAAATCTCTCTATTTCAAGATCACTGCTAAAGGTTTTTCTCCATGGATCCAGGTATTCCTAAAGATCATCTTGTCGATCCTAGAATTCTCTTATGCATGCTTGTATGACTATTTTGTTTCCGCACTAAAGTATATGTCATAATATGATAGCATGTATATATGAATTAATATATTGTCAATTTAATTCCAACAGTTTCGGCCAAGACAAATCTACCCAAATGGTCTCGCAAACACCATCCCATGCTAGTTTTATTTAACTCTTTATGAAAGCCGGCATCAACATTGCACTTGTTGTTGTTGTTCATGTGTGCGCCTACTTTGTTGCATAAGTTGGACCGAGTTCCATTCATCCCATAGATGGCGAGCTTTCAATCCCAAATTTCTACCCGGTTCATTCACATCATTCCAAACTTTATTGTTTCTATTGTGCCACAAAACCCAAATAAGCATAGCAAAAATTCCCGCCGTATCCGTGTCCTCATTCTTGCAAACCGAGTGAATCAATTCTTGAACATTACTAGCATGTTGAATTTGAGGTTGTAATATATGCTCCAAACCCGCTACAATTCGTGCTTCAATACTAACATTACAACTAAAAAATACATGCCAATCATCTTCATAATTATAGTTACAAAGGGGACAAGACAATGGGCAAGGTACATATTTTTCTTGAAGCCGCAAACGAGTAGGTAAACATCTCTTACTAATTATCCATAAGAGATGCTTAGCCTTTGGAGGAGCACGAATTGACCAAAGACTATGCCAATCTTCTTGTTGGGACACTTCATTCATTTCCTATAATTTTTAGTAGCAAATGGAACCTAGAACAAATTTTACTATATCAGGTATTTTTTTATGTATATATGAGATATTTTTTCTTAATAAAAATATAACTTTGTTGAAAACCTAAAGCCTTTAGTAGCCTTAAAAAATTTAGTGGAAAATAATGGAACCTTAAATATATAAAAAATTTCTTCAATTTTGCCTAAAAACTTTGTTTAAATTAAATTTTTAGTGAAATTATATAATTATTTTACTTCCCGTACTTGGCACGGACTCACACACTAGTTAAGAAATTGCTTACGAGAGGTCCATAAGTGTAGCTCAAATGGTAGATATTAAAGACATTATTAGAGTGGTTGGGTTTCACATTTAAATGGGCGAGTCTTGTCATTAGACTATTTGACAACAACAAAATTGCTTACGAGAGATTCTGAATTTTTTTTATTTTTTATTTACAAACAAAAGCTTAACTCATTTCATTATATATCAAAGTCGAAATAGAAGGAGGTAATGATTCAAAACTTCAAAAGTACAGCGACTAGACCAAGCAATGACCGTCCGAGCAAGTGTGTGGGCTACCATATTCGCTTGCCGCTTAATAAACATAACCTCAAAGTTTGGATTACAATACAAAATATTATTAATTTGAGAAATAAGAAAACTAAATTTTAAACTACCACCACGGAAATGACGAATTGCTTCCACAACGCTTTTAGAATTCGTTTCCACAATAACATGTGTAAGGCCTCTTTATTTAGTTGCAAGCAAAGCTTCAATTAAGACTAAGAATTCCCCTTCCGCTATGAAGCAACATTCATCTATTCAAGTAGTTTTCGCTTTTAAAAACCGGCCCATGTGATCACGTTAGCACCATCCAGTACTTATTTTATTCAACTCCTTATAAAAACTCGTATCGACATTACATTTGACCATCCAAACTTTGTTATTGCGGTTATTTCATAGCACCTAGACCACTATAGCAAACAATCCTGCTGTCACTTTATCTTCACCAGTGCAAAATGCATGAATAATAGCCTTGGCGTTGAATTATTTTAAACACTTTATGCAAACCCTTTAAAAAAATTAAACAACAAAAATATTTATATATATTTTTCTATCTTAAACTCATTTAACCGAAAGCATATTTCTTTAATATTAAGAATAAAAATTCATATGAAATTTGGTCATAAAAACGTCGTTAATTGATTCAAAAAAAAAAAACGTCGTTAATTACAAATATTTTTCATTGGAAATTGATTGTGTACTTTTGACTACAAATATTGCTTTTGCTTTCAACATTCATCATGCACAATATTTCAATATTCTTTCAACACTTTTGCTATTTCTATTTATTTACTCTTTTATAATTCATATTTGTTGTCTTTACTAAATTCTTCAACTTTTTCTCTATTCTATTCTTTTATCTTTTTTATCTTTTCGAAAATGTGATCATAATAAAGCTATAGAGAGAAGCATTTTAAGTGTCTTTTCAATATCATGAACACTTTGAGATGTATTATGAGGTCGAAAACAACAACTATTGCTGAATGATTTTGTAACGGAATACTTTCTATATATATATTTTTTAGAGAAATATTTTTTATATATAGATGTTAATCGAAAAAATAGCTATGAGATGATGAACTCTTGAATCTCACTATTATATATTGTTTAATGCACTCTAAAATAGACAACATTTCTTGCCAAATATTATTTAAGAAAATAATTTATGTGACCCGTTTTATAAGTTTCTGAGGGACAATTCACAATGAAGTTGAATATTTGCTAAGTTGTCTCCGTGAGTTTAGCTCAGTTGGCAAACGTCGCATTATGTATGCAAGGATTGACGTTCAAACCTCGGACACCCACTTATTTATGATGCATCCAAATTTTAATACACAAGATGAAGGTTCTCTAGGTTATATTAGTGGCTACACTCAATGCAGAGAAATGAAGAATCTAGGATTTGAAGTTTGGTCCCCCTTATAATGTCAAAATTTACCAACTGGGCTATACTCATACCATGGGGATGAAAATTTTACAAGTATATGAATGAATGTTTAATATAAATTACTTATAAGTTCTAAAATTTCAAAATTTTAATTTCGAACGTAGACAAATAAAATTTCAAAATTTGGTCCTTTGTTGTATCCAAAAAATATAAATCTGATCATTTGATCCTTGGCCAGAGCGTATAAAAATTAATATACACTTTCCATTTTTTGGTGAAATAATTATTTCTCATAAAAACTAGAAGATTAACACACAAAAAAAATAGGGTAAATAGGTCTTGTCCCCCCTGCAATATAGGCGACATTTGCAATACCCCCCTGTAAAAAAAAAATTTGGGAATCGGACCTTGCAAAAAAAAATTTATTTGCGTTACCCCCCTGAGTGGCCAACTAGACAAGGAATGCTGACGTGGCATGCATATGTGGAATTTTTTAAAATTTTTATTTATTTTTTTCACTGATGATTGGGTAATGTATATTTTTTTTAAAAAAAAAATTAAAAAAATTTGAAATATTAATGTTTTGAAAAATATAAATAAAAATAAATTTTTTTAAAAAAATCAGTAATATTAATTTTAAAAAAAACGAAAAAAATATTACTTTAAAAAAATTTTAATTTTTTTAAAATCTGAAATATTACTTTAAAAAAAATTTAAAAATCGGTAATATTAATTTTTAAAAAAAAACGAAAAAAATATTACTTTAAAAAAAATCTGAAAAACGTAAATTATTAATTTTTTCAAAAAAAATCAGAAATATTATTTTTTTCAAATATTTGAAAAAATGAAAAACATATTGGTTTTTTAAAAAAAAATCTGTAATATTAATTTTTAAAAGAAAAAACAAAAAAAAAAATTTTAAAAAATAGGAAAAAACTGAATTATTAATTTAAAAAAACTGAAAAAACATAAAATGACAAAAATAGAAATGTGAGAAATCCAAATTGTACAAGACTACAACACCCTAACTAGAATTAATAAAACCTGACCTAGTGACAAAAAAACAAACCAAGTTAGTTGTTTAATGAATGTGAGAAATGTTTTATAAGCACAAATAGAAATGATTTTGATTTAGGCACACTCACAAATGTTAAAAGAAATAAAATAGAAGATGAAATGATTAATTTATCATTTTTAGTTTTTATATAATAATATTTCCTTTTATATTTTTCATTATATGTGCATGTGCCTAAATAAAAATCATTTGTATTGCTGATCATCCAATTCTTACTTCCTATCTTTAAAAATGTATGATTAAGATATTTTTATTTGTAAAGAAAATCTAAAAAAATTATTTATCAATTTTACTAAGATATTTCCCTTAAGAACATATTTCTTTTAAAACAAAAACTAATTCCAAATTTAAATATAAAGACATAAAATAAGATTATTAGAACAAATAAATTAAATTTTTCAGTTTATGTTTTTTCAGTTTTTTTTAAATTAATAATTCAGTTTTTTCCTATTTTTTAATTTTTTTTGTATTTTCTTTTAAAAATTAATATTACAGATTTTTTTAAAAAAAACCAATATGTTTTTCATTTTTTCAGATATTTGAAAAAAATAATTTTTTTGATTTTTTTAAAAAAATTAATAATTTACGTTTTTTCAGTTTTTTTTAATTAATATTTCAGATTTTAAAATATTAATAATTTTTCAAATTTTTTTTAGTTATATTTTTTTCTTTTTTTTTTAAATTAATATTACTGATGTTTTAAAAAAAATTTTATTTTTATTTATATTTTTCAAAACATTAATATTTCAGATTTTTTTTTTTATTTTTTTATTGTTTTTTTTTTTTAAAAAAAATATACATTACCCAGTCATCAATGAAAAAAATAAATAAAAATTTAAAAAAATTCCACATATGCATGCCACGTCAGCATTCCTTGTCTAGTTGGCCACTCAGGGGGGTAACGCAAATAAAAAAAATTTTGCAAGGTCCGATTCCCAATTTTTTTTTTTACAGGGGGGTATTGCAAATGTCGCCTATATTGCAGGGGGGTAAAGACCTATTTACCTAAAAAAATATTATGTACACCTTCGAGAAAAAAAAGGGTAACCAAATGTACATTTAAATTTATTATTAAAAATAAATTACATTTTATAATATTTTTAAAATAAAGAGGCACTTTAATTATATATATATATATATATATATATATATATATATATATATATATATATATATATATATATATATATATATATATATATATAATTATATAACTTTAAATCTTTTTTATAAAAAATAATAATTAATATGTTATAAAGGTTATGATTATGTATGACGGCAACAAATTCAATTGGAAATTTATTTTTTTTGACAAAAAGAAATATTATAAAGTGCTTTTGCATTTTTTTGTTATTGATGCAAATTGTACTTTTATTTTTAAAAAATGAAAGATACAAAATATTTATTTATTTTTTTAAAAAAAATGGAAGAAATAACAAAATATTAGTGTCGTGCTTTTGATTAAAATGGATAGCAATTTTGTAAATTTTTTATGTTCATGGAGTTCCGTGGATACTGTGGGGATCCGGGGGGATGAGGATAGGAAAATTTTACCCCGCAACGGGGATCAGGGACGGGGAAAAGTTTGGGGAGTAGGGCGGGGAACGGGGAAACAATCTCCGCACATTTCCTGTCTCGTTGACATCCCTACTAAAGGGGGATAAAATTGAAAGTTTGGAGTCTCGTGAACTTAACTGAATTGACAGGACATTGCATTATATATGAGGGGATCGAAGTTCGAACACCAGTCATTTTACTAATTCATCTTAAAGGTGAAATTTCTACCTAGTAGGCTATTTGACAAAAAAAATTGAAAGTTGGAAGCTTAGGGGTGCCAAAAACAATACTCTTGTTTTGTAAGTTTTTTTTTTTTTTTGACACACACTCTAGTTTTGTAAGTTAAATACTCTCACTTTTTGCTTCTAAAGTATGACGGTTTTATTTTTATTTTTTTTTATGGTGAAAAGGATGACAATTGATTTTGGCTACTAGTATCAAATGTGATAATAAAAAGACACATTTTGTTGAAAATTGGTTGATGTTGTCTCCAAATTAATTTCCATTTAATTGGTCAACATTTGCTTTAGTCAATAATATTAATTGTTGATTAAGAGTAAACGATGAAATTTTGAGTTTTGAAGTGGTCAACATTGGCTGACTCTTTCCATGGATTTGACCCTATGTTTCTTGTCCATGTTAAATGAAATATCAAATGCATAATTTTATCTTCACGAGATAAAAGCCCTATTTTTTAACTCAAAATATGCCTCGTTTACTTGGATATGTTTCTGCAAAAATATTTTGGATCTGTTTATTACTACTAGGATACAATTAAAAAAAATGACTTCACATTTAAGTTTGCTTTTGCTTGGTAAGTATGGCTCACGCAAAGTACATAACATAATGACAATTTCAAGTAATGTCATCACTAGTAGTAACCTAACCTTTATGATTTGTAATCATTCAAATAAGATTAAAAATACTATAAATAAAATCTTGAAACTTGAACTTGACTACATGCATGAATCGATTTTAGAGCTTATCACCGTTTAAGTTAAATTAAATCACTAACATAACATAATAATATTAGTATAGTACTTGATTATTTAATTTTTGGATTTTATGAGCAAATTGCAAAGCATCACATGTAGGAATTACTAGTGAAACCAAGTAACCAACAAAAAACTTTATATATAGTATGTACAAAATGTAACATCAAAAACTTGACATAACTTCCACTACTCTTTTCAAGTGTGTAGTATCTCAGTGATTATTAATTTTCTATAAGCTATTTTCTATCCCTCAAATTCACCATCCCAACATTAATCTAAAATGGCAGACCACTACAAAGTGGGTCAAAACAATATAATTTTGCATGAAAATTTGTCAACAAGCATGTTCAGTTTAAGAAAACATTTTCTGTTTGTATTATTAATTTTAACTATAATAATTATAAACACTATGTTTTTTTTCTTCACTTTATTTCAAATTTTCAAGAATTTGTACAATATAACAAAAACTACTATTTTGTATAGTTTATGATGTACAAGTACATATCTTGAAAAATAAGAAATAAGGTGAAATTAAAATTATGTGTTTATAACTATTGGTAAAAATTGGAAAATAGAAACAACAGATATTTTTCTTAAACCAAACATGTTAATTTCTTTGCTTTGTAAATTGTAACAAGACAATGGCAAACTAACAAATAGTTAGTTGCAACAATTAGTGAAACTGACCGCAAAAATGGTAATTTAGCTTTGAATTTCATGTCATTCGCCGATGACAGAGAAGGGTTGTGGCGAAGATTTGTATATGTGCGATTTTCTGCAAACTGTATAAGACTATTTATAGTGAAACTTGAGAAACTTTTGTTGTATTACGCACCGAAATAGCTTTCTTCTTGAGAAGAAGAGCATAAAGAATCTCGTTCCATGAATCAGGAACACCGGGGAGACACCAATGGCTACAGTCTTGCCGTTGCATAGAGGCTGTGCCTTTGTCTGGCCCGAGATAGTAAATAGATGCATGCCCGTCTTTCCTCCGTGCTGACATTTGTGTGACATTAAGCAAATCCAAATTCAAAACATTGGATTTACTTGCGTGTTGTGACAAGACATCGGTGACGGTGCTGAAATGAATGTCAGACTGTGCTGGCAAGGAGCCTAAATCAGGTAGTGTTTCCGAATGACAGCCACCGCCAGTATTCCAATCACCACCCCTAATACATTCACAAAGAAAGTAATTGTAAGCAACAAAACCAGATCAGCTAGACAGAAACCAATCCACTAAATCATGGGGAGTAGCAGCAAAATGTTGAGGATGAATAGCATACAGAATATTCTACACAAGTTTTTTTATGTCTTTAAATTTTAATTTTCCGTAACATTCAATGGATCGAATCTGATGCCAGCTAACATTAGCATCACTATGTCACCGTGATTTTGGCAAAACTACACTTTGGCACTTCAAGCAAAACCAAATTTCGGAGTTGTAGATTTTGGTCATTATCCTAAACAGTTCTTCTATTTTGAAACTACATATGCTTTGTCTCTTTCAAAATCCAACACATTGCATACAATGAACTAATTATATGCAGGTTTTAACCCAGCCCAAAATGTTTTCAATGATTATTTTGATTAATTAGAACCGAGTCTCCATATTCTCTACATTGGCAAGTGGCAACAACATAATCTGTGTATCTAAACCATTTTTTTTACATGCCTGTATCAAGCATTTAAAAAGTAACACAAATGATATTAAAAATCATAGAGGGCTAAGCATATGCATCTGCTAAAAGTAATGCCCTTAAGAGGCAGAAAGTTCGGTGTCTTGAGTCTTAAAATTCGTGTCAGAAATAAAAATAAAATTATAGTCAATAACTAAAATCATGTAGCACCAACACTTCAAATTGAAGGTGTCCGTGTCCGACAGGTGTCCAAAGCTGAATCATGTGGTCAGTGCTTCATAGACCAAAAATGGTTGCCAAAAACTGTGGTGAAAGGAAAGGTCCTCTAAAAAAGCTATGTAATAGTAAAATTTAGTTAAGCTCGCACTAATATCATTTTATCAATCCTAATGTATTTATTGAAGAAGGAACGACGAACGATATTGTGATTGAATTTTCCATTTAAAAACATATTACGGACAAACTTTGATCAAATAAAGAGAAAAGTACAGGTAAGTTTATTTGAAAATTTAGGCAAACCTGAAATGCACAGGAGCATAAGTTCGGAAAAGGACATATGTTTTGTTCCGGTTTACTTCACGAGCAATCCAATTAACTACTGTCTCAACTGATACTCTGAATGCATTTTCTGTAGACATATTCATCATCACTTTGTCCCCTATTTGGAAGTAACAACCCCTAGGCAATAAAAAAAGACCAAAATCAAACTCGCATATAATTACAATATCGATAGTCTTCATATAAATCTATTCCTTGCTTTGCAGTGTTCAATGATAAGAAAATAATATCAATCTGCTACGACAAATTCTCTCTATGAAAACTCTTGTTTTAATTGAATCAGTATCACTTGATTAACGTCTTTGCTTACATGCCCTAGTTAAAAAGTCAAAACAAGGTAGCACTCGAAGATTGAATTATTAAGAATAACAATCCATCACAAAGGAACAACAATAAAAAAAATCCTTACATTTTGACGGTCTTCTCGTAATTCCACCAATGTCCAGCATTGAGAACCAACACATCTGCATCTCTCCACCGATGAGAGGTCCAGTCCATATGATCCACTCTCAAAGTCAATCTTACCCCATGAGGTGCTCCAGGAGGAGGCCGTCCTTGAACTACTAAATACGGAGACCTATAGTATTCAACCGTGCAGTTGAAATCTTCAAACTTGAATGCCAAGAAGCCGGTGTGTTTTGTAATTGGGTTCCCATTAACCTCATAGACAGAACTCTTGTTTGTAACCGCAGAAGATAGCATACAAAGTAGTGACTCCCATTGGTTCCTTCCAATCGAATCACCAACAAAAACTAATCGCTTGTTTCGTAAATTTTCCAACATCTTCCTTGCATCAAATCTGGTACAAGCAAAACAAGAAGAAAAAAAACATGTTATATATTCCTCACACTCCAAGAACTAATTTGTCGTAACTTAACACGCTATAGCGTATGCATAAACAAAATGCTCCGTAAAAAGCAAAACAAAACGCAAACGATTGCAGGCATATGAGAAGAATTAGTAAAGGTAAAAAAAGAACAAAATGTCAAATTAAGAGCAGTAAACATCAAAGCAGCTTGATCTCAAATCAAAATTATTCCTTTCTTCCTTTTTAAGAAAGAAAAATAGACACACAAATTAGATGATAAGCTTGAATTAGACACCATTGTTTATAGTTAATCAAAATGAATATAGCAACATAGTTACATGGACAAGGACTATTGAGTTCACTAGAAGAAAACCAAAAGGGAAAAATCATAACTAACTTCATACCAACAAGCAACACCTTTTTAAACACATTCAACAACTCCAAAAAACAACACTTCCTAGTACAAATTGCTGATTTTGTAAAAATATATATAATACAAGGAAGCTTATGAAAGGTGATATCATAAACATAAACAATCAACTACATAAGACAAAAACTAAACATTGATACTAACCAATAAACAAAAAAATAAACTTTTTGTCATCATATTTTCAGCAATATCTTCTACCAACCAAAATAAAAACTCTAAAAACAAAATCAAACCAAAAGGGTACAAAAATATGAAAAGGGGTTAGTTCAAATTCAAACCTTGGCAAGTTACAATCTTTAGGTTGCCATCTCCACTTAGTATAAAAACTATCAGGTCTACCATTCTCAGAGCAACGAAAACCTTGATCCATGAAGGAACAATTTGAAGAATGATAAAGTGGATAAGTTTCATCCCAAACCCAAGTTCCATCAAATACATCACAAGTATCACCTTTTTGAGTTAAAAATTGAACAGGAGGAGAAGGTGAAGAAGAAGAAAAATGGAATGAAAAGAGTTTAGTTCCTCTAGAATGAAGTAGTATACCCTTGTAATCAACATAGAAGAAGCTTCCAATGAAGAGAATTGAAAGAAAGAAGAATCCAAGGATTGTTAAAGAAGGTTCTAATGGGTTAAAGCGTTTGAATTTCTTGAGAAAATCCATGTGGGTCATGGTAGTTTTCAGAAGAAACATTTGTTCATTTTTTTTGTTTTCACAGTGTGTAAGAAGAAGAAGAAGAAGAAGAAGAAAGAGGAAGAGAGAAAGTGGGGTCCACTAGAAAACAAAAAATGTAAAGAGAAGCATTAATGGTTGGAAAAGGTAAAGTGGTTTTGTTATGGAAGTGGTTTTTTGTGAAAATGGAAAATAGGGAAGTTGAATGAATGAAGTGAGGGTTTGTGAAAAAGGAAGTTGTGGATTGGTTTGTGTTTAAGGGTGTGGGATTTTTGGGTATTTATTTTTCCATGTTTTTTGGGGGGAATGGGCGGCAATTTATTTTTGTTTATTCATTAATTTGTTCTTACCAAAAAATAATTTTAATTAATTTGTTGGAAAAAAATATCATTTTTGTGTTTATGTAGTTTAGCGGAGAGAAATGAAGAATTTTGAGTTCGACAAATTTTGGTTCATGTATTTTAGTATTTTTGTAATTGTCAACTAAATGAAATAGGGACGTCAATGAGACCAGAATTAAGAGGATGATATGTTATCACTTCTTATTTTATATCTAAAATATTTTTCTTCCTCATTCCACATTTTTGAAAAGTATTTTTCTTTCATCCTTATCTCCGCATATCCCCATAACTCATATTGTACCTAAATTAAAAAGACTAAAATTATTATTAACAAGTTATCAAGAAAAATTATTAACGAAATACTAACTGATATTGTATTTTTTATACAAATAATTAATATTGTTTTAATAAAAAGTAATTAACAATATCGGATTATTTTTGTAAATGTCACTATTAAAAAAAAAAGGTGAGTATCGGTCGGATTCGGATCGAAAATCGTCTAACCGATAAAAATTGCGGCCTCTTAATTTTGAGTCAATTCCGACCATTTACATTTTCGGTTTGTTTGGGTTTGGGTTATACGGGTGACAGGTACAATGGGTCGATTTTAACGGGTCATATTGAAAGGTTGTTATTACATTTAAAACTTCATTAATCAAAAAATTAATTCGTTCAATATTTCGTACACACTGCAACAAAATATACAATAAAAATGACATGCAATTAATTTGTTTCATGTTTGTAAATTCAACGACAATAATAGATAGTAGATGAGAAATAAAAATTAAGATAAATTTAAAATATTATCTTTCATATCTCCTTTATCAACATATTATAAACATAAGTTTGTAAATACAACATTTTACTCATCTATCAAAGATAGATAAAATTAACAAAGTGAAGAGTATAAAATATTAAGAGAAAGAAAATGTGCTCGAAACTAAAAAAAATTTAATTTGTATTTTAGAAATTGTTCAGTCAGTTTCGGTTATGAATTTAGAGACCCGCATCCGCCCGTATAAAATCATTGATGATCGATTTTTCACAATTGGTGACCCAAAACCTGACTCGCACCTGACCAAGTGCTTTTATATGCTGACGGTAATGTTCTTTTCAAGTCGGATTGCGGATTCGTGATCACCGCTATTAAAAAGGGGGAAAATCCACAAATCCAAGTGCTGAAAAATTTCTGCTTCTCAACTTTGAGTTTGTGAGTTTTCAATCACTTTTAATTTCGTCTATATATCAATTTGATAATTTAAGATTAAATGGTTTACAAAAAGCTGATTATAATATTTATTTTATAATTTTAAATTTAAATCATCTTAATCCAAAGATTATTGGTATTTGGTAGTAGTACTGCGTTCTTTTTCTTTTAGACGCAACTATATATTCGTACTTGTTAGAACGCATGAATGATACATTGTACCCGTCCGAAAATAAGGGGCTATTGTAAATGCAATTCAGGTGATATGATATGATATGATTGAAGGAGTATTAGATTAAAATAATCTTATAAAAAATTTATTAATTAATGAATCGTGTGGAGGTGGAGGGGAGTGAATGGAATGGGGATGGAATATTGTGTACCATTGGACGTGGAACTAACCATCTTTTTTATTCTCTTCTAATTTTCTCAACAAAAAAAAAAAAGTCGTAAGCACGTCCCATAAAATATTAAAGATAGGAGAAGAAGCACCACAAAATAAAAATAAATATAGTAAATAAAAAGGTACGTACACCTAAGCACCAAAAAAAAAAAAGGTACGTACACCCCACGTTTCAACTTATTATTTTTATTCCTTTTCAAAAACTTAATATGTTAAATTTTTAATAAGACATTAATTTCCGAAAATGCTACCATACTCTACCATGTTTCCACGTTCCAACACATTTTTTATGGGTTTAAGATATATATTCCTCGAAATTTAGGGCAACATAATTTATACTGTATCGTATAAGTTTTTGAATGTTGTTTTTTAAAAATTGAATTTTATCATCTGAAAAGGTTTAACGGTGCAGCTTATTATCCGTTTTTCTTTTGTTTATGTGTAATTATATTATGTATTATGTAATATAATATAAATTAATTTATAACTTATTAAAAAAATTAGTGGTGTGTATTAATCTTTTTATCTCATAAACACAATGAGAGTCTTTTTCAATGTATCATTGATAATTAAGAACTTGTTTGCAAATAAAAGAGTCATGAAACAATACAGTAATAAAATGTATAATAGCAATCACTTGGACATTTGGAAGCATAGAAATGATATCCTTTTTAATAGAGGGACTCTTAATGCTCTTTCATTATTCGATACTATACACGTCATCTCTTGGAGTTGATTTAGTGGTCATTTTGGACGACATTCTAATTATTTCTTTGCTAATTGGTGTTATAATCCCCTTGTGTGAATGTGTATCATCAAAGCATACTAAAATTTATGTTAATTGGGAGACACTATAAGAATGACGTTGTTAAATAGAGCTACTTTTAATAAATTAAATAGAGTCTGAGTAATGAACATTTTTTTAAAATGATTTTTAAAAAGAAAAAATTAAATAAAATTAAATTACTTTTTGAAAATTTTAAGCTTCTCAGTCAAAATAATAATTTTTAAATTATTCTGATCTGACCTCAAGTCCATATCTTTGAAATTATTGGGGTTGATTGCAATGTAAGTCTCACATTGCTAATGAAGAAGAAGAAAAAAAGGTCAAAGAAATTATATTTGAGAAGTCTCACATTGTTTAGACAAGTGAACGGTGGAGGAGTTCAATGCAATATATAGAGACCTTAATTTTCTTGTTTCAACACACCAAGCAATAACACTTATAAACACTTTAAGCTTATATTTGTGTTTGTTTCTTTTTCTCTTATGCTCTTGTTTTAGAGTATTTGAGATGTAATTCAAATATTTACTTTAGATAGTGTGGGTGTGCTGAGGTCATGGGGTCGTTGAGAGTGAAGTCTATATGTTGTAACAATTTTCATATAGTGTTTATTCACTGGTTGTCGGTTTAGACAACTGCCGTGGTTTTTTCTTCGGTTTTGGAGTTTTCACGTTATATTTTTGTGTTGTTGATTGTGTTATTTTATTTTCTCTATGCCGGTTTTTTCCCAACAACTGGTATCAGAGCCTTTTGGTTTGATTAAGTGAGGAGGGAGTTTCGGTGTGAAGTTTAGGCTAGAGAAAACTGGTGGAAGAATCATGTTTGGCTTATGGAAAATCAAGTCACGGATGTGTTAATGCAATTGGGGATACACAAGGTCAGCCTGGAGAGGCGGTGGTAACAATACTCGGGTTACGTATGAAACAACAACTTTATCATGAGGATGTGAAGGTGCTAGTGGTGTGAAGTTCGGACTCGGTGGAGTTTTGTAGTCCTGAACTTTGGATGCTCTTATCACATGTGTTTGAAGAATGAATACTTTGAATTCCAAGAGCTAGTTGAAGGTGGAGTGGTTCATCTTGGAGACGGGAAAGTGAATTCCTAGAGCTAGCTGAAGGTGGAGTGGTTCATCTTAGAGACGGGAAAACTTGTAAGGATCAAGGTATGGATGAGGTTCTTTTTTACATGATGTGAGGTATGTTCCTGTACTTAAGCGGAATTTGTTGTCTATAATTATGTTTGGTGATCTACGATATGAGACTAGACTTGAGCATGAAATTATAGAAATTTCGTCATAGAAATTTCGTCTAATCCAAAGATAGTTGCTTTTACTAGTGGTCATGCATCTGTTACTAGTGGTGATTTTCAAGATGTGGTTGAAAAATGAGACTTCAGGTGGGTACTTGTTAGTGACATGAGTTTAGTTGGATTAGTGAAATAAGACTTACTAGGTGATGTAACTAAACTATAATTGTTGGAGTCTAACAATGGTCTGAAGGTGATTTCAGAGCAGTTTGAAGTTGTTCAAGTGGCACATGGTCATTGGTTGACATTGATGCAAGGTACGCGGCTATCTCGATGGCTGATGAACTTTCGGAGAAAGCCAACATGGAAGTTGCACCATAAATTTTCAGCAAAGTTTCGAGATGAAATTCTTGGGATGACTTGGTTCCAAGTGAAAGAAAATTCTTGGGAGGATTTCCAAGTGCAGTGTACTTTTCATGGTGGAGTATGATAATTTAATTTGTCGGTATAGACAATGAGAATTATGATTGTCGGTGAAGAAAATGATTGTCGGTGTAGATAATGAAGATTAAAGACCATTACAATCAAGGTGGAGATTGTTGGGATTGATTGCAATGTAAGTCTCACATTGCTAATGAAGAAGAAGAAGAAAAAAAAAAGGTCAAGAAAATTATATTTGAGAAGTCCTACATTGCTTGGAGAAGTGAATGGTGGAGGAACTCAATGTTATATATAGATACCTCAATTTTCTTGTTTCAACACATCAAGCAGTAGCACTTGTAAACAATTTAAATTTATATTTATATTTGTTTCTTTTTCTCTTATGCTCTTGTTTTAGAGTATTTTAGATGTAGTTCAAATTTACTTTGGAGAGTGTGAGTGTACTAGGGTCATGAGGTGCTTGAGAGTGAAGTTTACATGTTGTAACAATTTTCATATGGTGTTTATTCTTTGGTTGTCGGTTTAGACAACGGCAGTGGTTTTTTTTTTCTTTCAATTTTGGAGTTTCCACGTTATATTCTTGTGTTGTTGATTGTGTTCTTTTATTTCCTGCCGGTTTTTCCAACAGAAATATTGTTCATTTTGGGATTAACCCATCACGATTTGTTCTTTGTAGAAAATGCGTCTCAATAGTTTGAAAGGTTGCGTGTCATATTTAAACTACTCTTAACCTCGATTATTTAGCGATGTAAAACTATTTTAGTGTATTCAGAATAGTAGCCCCCTGTCGAGACTAAGGGGCTAAAGGGTGTCGGCCCATAAGCATGCACATGTCTATTTCCTGCAGACGACGCCAATATTTTAATCCGACTTCAAGTACACATCTCTAAAAAAAATTAAAATTAACCTGTTATAATTTTGTCCTTTATAAAAAAAAATGTCTCAATGGTTTGAAAAATATATGTGTTGTATATAAATCATCCTTAACTTTAATTATCAAACGATATGAAATTATTTTAGTGTATCTTAAACATAAATCTTCTAATAAGAAAGACAAAATAATTTTATAATCTTTTTGGAGGCATATCGGTGTGTGCTCCCTCCTCCTAGTATTGTCATGCTCATAGGTCAACAATGAATGCCCATCCAAGCTGTCTAATTATATATGCCAGCTTATCGGACAAGTCCATGGCGTTGGCCATTTTGCGCCCACACTATTACATGATGTCTATGACAACTAAATATTAATCTATAGTACTATGTTACTAATCGAGCTTAAAGCATATTTAAACATGTCACTTATTTTATATGACTATTTTTTTTAAAAAAATTAAGTAAAAATTGATATTTCCTTGAGTCTTTAATTAAACTCACATAAAAATTGAGAGTATTTTATTACTAAATTGATATTCCCTTGAGTCTTTAATATAAGAGAAAATTTACTTTTTAATATGTTAAGTAACCACGTAACCAATATATCTAACATATAATAAATTTATCTTATAAACTTTATCTTATATTAAGAATCAAGGGTAGTAATAAATAGAAAAACTTATAATGAAAATGAGGTAGTAAAATTTTAAAATATATGAATTTAATTGATAAATTCAAACACAAATTTATAGATGATTTTAACATATGCTCGCAATTTTAAAGATTAATAATCTGTCTTTTTCAAAATAAATAAATTGTGTCTTCCTATGATATTCTTGTGTATTTATTTTCTCAAGTCGATTACTAATTTCAATAACATTAATGGAAGTCTTTGTCTTAGTTGTGATTATATAAAACTGATCAAATAAAACCAATGTGTGGTCCATTATGTTATGGCGTGCTTGTGGTTGTTACCTACCCTTACCCTAAGTTGATATTGGTCACGCTATGCTATGAAAGAGGTTGGAAGAAGATGGTAGGGATTGTAGCGAGGGAAGCTGTGATTGAGTCACCATTAGAACCCACACTTAAAATAAAACACTTAGGACCCGTTTGATGGTCGGGATATGATAGAAATATGATATAATAAGAAGTTGGATAAAAACGGGATACGATAGTGACATGATAGACAATTATCATGTCATGTATTTGGTGCGCACATTATAATAAATAAGATAATATTTGATGCATGCTTGATTTTCTTAATCAACGTTCTACAAACATAAAATTGAAATATGAACACGAGAGAGAGAGAGAGAGAGAGAGAGAGAGAGAGAGAGAGAGAGAGAGAGAGAGAGAGAGAGAGAGAGAGAGAGAGAGAGAGAGAGAGAGAGAGAGAGAGAGAGAGAGAGATAAAGATTCACTTATCCTTATGCTGACAGGATAATTTTATCCCAGCAAAAACTCAGGATATAAATTACAAAGGAGTTATATGATAGAATTAAAAAGAAATAATTTATCATATCTCATTGATGTATCAAACAAAAAATTAAAACAGGATATGATATAATTATCATATCCTGCTCACTATTCTGACCATCAAACGAGCCCCTAAAGATTAGCATTCCTCAAACTAGCAAATTAATAGGTCTTTAGGTCTGATAACGAGTCTTAAAAAAAGATAAAATATATTAAAGAGTTATTTAAGTTTTGCATTTGTAACATTTCAATCCTTTAAATTTTATAGGTAATAAATATGTCTTTTTAAGTTTCTAATTTGGATGTCTTATTTTTCTAGTTATTCTCCGTTGCAAAAATTTGCTGCACTATTACCCTTAATTAATCCCGTCCCACATGTGTTTTTTTTCATCAAAATATCCACTATGTTGAAAGTCAATGTTAACGGTCACGAAGATGTTAACTAAAAGGGTAACTGTACAACAAATTAGCAATGTAAAGAAACAAAAAACGTAAAATATCTAATTGTTACCTAAAACACATAAAGATCTGATTGTTACAAACACGAAACTTAAATTAAACGACCCTGAATACATTTGGAAGGAAAAAAATGAACAACTACATAGTTCATCCATCAAGTGCACCATTCATGAGAGGATGCATGGATTGGGGTTTGGATTACATAGTTACCGCTCCTAATTGTTTGACCTGTAATGGACGTCTGAGATTGTTTATATAGTTACCGCTCCTAACTATTCAATCTGTAATGGGCGTCTGAGATCGTTTATAGTTAATTTTAACAGTGTAATCTGAACCATCCAACCTAAAGTTAACAATTAATTTTACAAGGGCAGTCGACATAGGAATTGGTCTGCCAATTTTATAAATTTTCAAAAATGAAATTCGAATTCTACTATCAAACAATTCGTCCGAAAATAAACTCATTAATCACTTGGTTGGGTGAGAGTGTTGCATTGTAAGTGGTACTACATCTGGTATCATTTGCTGTGGTTATAACAAACAACACACACTTTCATGGTGATTTACATGAGTCGGATAAAAACAGCAACAGCAGCAGCAAATTCGATAGAACAAAGAATTATTAGTACTATGATTTTGCAGTTGCAAATTGCAGTAGCTTTATTGTTTTTTTACAACATAATTGCAAAAGTTAAAAACACAGATAGCAAGGAAGAGAAGAGAACATGCTATTATTCAATTATAAATCCCTAATTCTAAAATTGAACATAACAAAACACAGAACACACAACAAGATTTTCTAATTTCAACAACGAAATACTACAAAATGCAAAGAAGAAATACTAATAAATAACAACCACGACATCGCCGCACTCAAATTTAGGCATCTGCGGTGGTATCTCCGGCGTCAGTTCCAGGAACGGCGGCGGCAGTGTTAAGAGCATCATCGTCAGGGTCACGGGTCGGGTCGGATTTGTCGATGGATTCACGAGTCTGAGAAAGGAAGGGTTTGAAAGCGAGTTCGATTGTTAACCAAACAAATGCTAGGGCTCCAGCCACCACAATCGCTTCTTTTGCCTTTCCCATTTGCTTTTGCTTCTGCTTCTCAGTATTCTTCAATCTCTATTCACACTCTCAATTTATGAACGCCACAAACAAAAAATCCCAAATATTGGCACTCAGAAACGTCACTTTTTTAAATTGGCTGCTTCCTTATTTTGTTTTTTGCACGTAATTAATAACCATCGCATAAAATTATTTTATTTTATTTTTCAGAACTACAATTCTTTGTTTTTTAGTCAATCTATCACGTAAATGAAATTGTACGAATTTGATACTCAACAATATTCGTCGTAGATACCAAATTCGTCTTTAATGGGGTCTTGTTCCTTAGTTATTGCTAATTCGTCTTTATACGAATGGTTGAACTAAACTTCATCGTAAATTCTTGATAAAGTTGGTAGTTTTAGCTAAAGAGGTATCTGTCTCTTCATACAAATTTAGTTTTTATGAAAATAAAAATAATAATATAAGTAGAACAAATTTTGTAAATTGCCCATGTAAGATGAATGTTTAATTTCTATTTCAAAACCTAATATGATGTTAATTAATTTCTATTTCAAAATAGTTATAATGCAAATCTTTTCTAATTCAATACTAATACTAACTTGCAATTTTCAAATAACTTCAACTTTCAGCTAATTTATCATTTTTTTTCTTTCTTCAAGCAACCTATATGTAACTAAAGTATTACTATTAAATTAACACAGCCATTACCACTGCAGCAGATAAACGATTCCTATAAACCTAGTTGCCTGCGTAGGCAACTTCTTTCAGTTGATTGGCATTTGGCATTTGACATTACTCATTAGGGATTATAAACTGGATCTACAAAACACTTATCTGTGAAAATACATCATTAACACTCCACAAACTAATTAACATTAACACTCAATTGATATCTTTCAAACTGCCCAGAAAATTTCCATACAATAAAGGTACAACCAAATCCATAAAACTTGTGATATACAACTTAACGGCCGCGACCACGACCGCGTCCACGTCCTCGCCCACGTCCTCTCCCCAAAGGCTTCCCTGCAATTAAAATTAAAGCTTTGAAGATTAGAAATGCCAAGATAACAATCCAACTATACATAATGACTCTGATGGAAAAACATCATAGTAACAATCAAATAGTAGTATACAGTACCAGCAGTTGGCTTCTTAGGCTTGACCCTAGGAGCCTCTTCAACCAGTAAAGTTTCGAGATTCAAGCTGTCGGGAAGGATATAGTATCGAATGTTGTTGCCTCTTACACTGAGATGATCCAAAGTAACTGGATTTTTCCCCTTTAGAGTTAGCTTAACTGTTTTCAAATGTGTATTCATACTGATATCAACACCTGTAGCAAAACAATAAGTCCAAATATCAGTATAACTAATGCTCCAAAAGACTTCTAATCCCATCCCAGATGAAAGCACAAACATTCACTAGTTACTAGTTAGACATGAGCTGATATGTATTCACTTGTTTGTTATATGCAAGGAAATTGCTTGGGGATTAATTTGAGCTGATATGGATCATAAATAGTAATATAGTGCCCAATCTAGTCTAGAATACAAGGATTCACCATTACTCACAAACCATGTCTACTTTCATGTTTCAACTAATGATATCGCTACTTATTCATGAAGCTAGAAGAAACACTGCACCAGAAATTCTAAAACTACAATTAAAGACAACAAATTCAGGGGATTCAATTGGAAGTGATGAAGGAGAATGGTGTGTTTCCGTCAAGTTAGGATTAATAAGTTGCACGGCTAAACTAGTGGAACAGCTGTAACAGATAGGCTATAAAATGATGCAGATGGACTGATGCAGTATGGAAACTCTAAATTCATTAGCTTAACAGAAAAAATTGCAGCAATTAGTATACAAAATATGGCAGATGCAGATGGTATTGCAGCATATGGCAACTATAATAAAAGTAAGAATATGTATACAAATAAATACTGCAGAGTATAATAACAAACAATAAGCTGATAACAATAGAAGAGAATTGAAATCAAACATCTTCCTAGTGTCCAATTGTACAAATAAGGGGAGAACAGTATATTGTTTAAATTTCAAACCAAAAAAATTATCACATTCATTGTGTAAGGATAACCAATAATAGGAAAAAATTTCAATCTTTCTATCAAGCCAGAAATGACAAATTGACAAATCTCATAGAAAAAGCCCAGAACAGAATGCCGAAGAAATGCCAGGACAAACAATCCTATCCTAGGCTATACCAATTTGAACAAAACGATCTTTCAAAATTACTAATCTAACAAGAAACCGCCTAGAGGCTACTAACAAACTTTGTCTAAAAAATATCAATATATAAAAAAGAAGCAGAAAACTTCAACCGGCTCCAAACAGAACATCAACATATGGCCCCCTAACTAAGAAAAAAAGGACTCCATACAATATTAGATAGTATGGTGTAAAAGTAATCTATTGCACCGACGTTTAATAAACAGCAGTTAATTACTAACTAGCCATTCGCCATGGCATGACAGGAATTTGTTCATATGAATTAATTAACTACCAATTGACATCTCATGGTGGAAGCTCCCCATAAGATAAATGTTCGTTATGATAAATCTACCTCAGCTAACAGACACTTTATATCATATTTCATAAACATGAAATTGTATTAAAAAAAAAGAATTAGTTAGAATTCAATTCATCAGACACTGAACAATAATAGTGATGATAAAACATAGTTAAATCCAACTCTTTCTTCGCCGTTTTTGGACCAAAAATAGAACAAATCTATTATGTTTAGGAACATAGGGTATGTGAAATCTCAACATTTAGGGTAACGTTTAGAGAACTAGGTCAAAAAATGCATTAGGTTAAGAAATAGTGAAACCAGTAAGCATCAAAAACTAAAACGCGGTAATGCTAAGCACAGAGCAAAATTAGGGTTTAACAAAAGCGTCAACGAAATGAGGAGGTGAACAGTGATACAAAAGCGGAAGAGTACCTGTAATGGTGCCATGAACAATAGTACCATTCTTTAACTCGATTGAGACAGTTTCATTGTTCAACTTCATGAGAAACCTACACGAGATTTCATATAAACATTTTAGCTTCTGATTAAAAAAGAAAACAGTAAACAAAGACGAGACAGCCGTGTAAACGAGAGAGGTGATACCTAACGAGCTTCATCGTGGCGGTGGTCGGAGAACGGCGGAGTCACGGTGGAAAAATTGCAGATCGCGGTACAATGTATGAGGTGTTCTTCGGCTCCAAACGAGACACTAGTGTGTTTAGTAGTACTCAGTGTGCAAGAAAGAAACCCACCGCTAGAAAATAAAAAATAAGTAAATACAATTTTTTTAGTTTTTTTTTTTTACAAGAGTTTTATAGTTTTTTTAAGAAAGGGTAATGATAGGATACACCCGAGAATGGATCCTCTCAATTTTTTTTCCTCAATTTTTCCTCAATTTTCACATCTTAACCATCAATCACCTTTTATCAATTTCTTTTAGAATTAAATATTATTTTATCTTTATAATCCAATTGTCAATTATCCAAAATCATTTCCTCAATTGTTTTCTTCACTTGAGAGAATCCACTCTCGGATACACCCACTTAAAATTGTGAAGGTGTATCTTAACATCCTACACTTGGGTAAAAGACAAAAAGACCACTTTCTCAAGGAACCCATTAAGTATAAAATTGGTAGTTAATATTTCGTAGCAAATAAGTTAAGTATGAATTGGATTAGGAATCCAAATAAAAAATTAATTTATGGAATGATTAGTTTTACTCCAAATCTAGCTAAGCTGAGTCTGTATAAATTACAGATTAGATGGTTTAGAGACACAGAATTATTCTTTAAAAATATCGATATATAATTATCCAAACAATATGGTCAAATAGTTAAATTACTTCAGAAAAATCTTAAGTTTATGGCAAGATGACTGAAGGGAGTATATCGAACGTTTTACAGAGAGTTTTAGACAACTTTTCTGATCTCCGCTGTAGGATAGAAAAACTAACAACCTATTTAGAAAACTTACAGTTTGAAGAAGGCAAGTATAAACCTTATGAAACATGGAATTTTCATGAAGAAAATTTTTCCTGCTATGAAAAAGATGAATCTCATAAATATCCTCATCTTTTTCATACAACAAATCCGCAACTAAACAATATAGCATGTATGTTAGCTTACATAATCAAAAATTGTTGTTATCAAAAATTCCACCAAAGAATGGATGAAATTGATGAGGAACAGAAAAGAGATATAGAAAAAATCTGCATTAAACTAGAAGATTTTTCAAAACTCTTAGAAAATAAAGAAGAATATTTAGTTCTAGATGAGTTGTCTCAATTTCTTAAGAGGGGGACAGAGAAAGATAAGGGAAAACAAAAAGAAATCTTAGAAATATCACAAATCCAAACCCAAGAAAATTTTTCTGAACTCAAAGAAACATCTGATTCCACACAATTAAGAATTAAACCACCATCTAATTTCTTTTAAATATGGACGAAACAGAAGAAGCCCTTAATAGGCAATTAGAAAATATAGAAAGACTTATGATCTCTTTAGATATATCAGGAAAGGGTCAAGTAGTTGACGAAGAACCAAAAGAGAAAAACCAAATCATTTATGATTTTAGCTCAGAAGAGGAAGAAGAGGAAGAAAATGAAAATCCTCATTTCGTAAAAATCGAACCAGCAGAAACATCAGGAACAAAAAGGCCTGCAGATGTCGAAAGAGAATTTACCAAACAAAAATTCCAAAAAGTACCTCATTATTATGTACCCTCACAAAATTCATTTCAAGGACAAGGAATTTTAGATATAGACTGTAGTGTTGATGCAGCAAAAGATCTTAGGGATTGGTATAATACAAATAGTGTGTTAATCCAGTTGAATGAAGATCTTAGAAATTTAGGAGCAGTTGGTGTTTTTAACTACCTACAATATAAAACTAGAGGAAATGCTTACAAATACATTTCTACCTTACCATCAAAAGTTATGGGAACAATACCCCTAACAGGAACCTTAGTAGTAGACTGGGTCTATAGTTTACTTGTAAAAGAATTCAAAGGATGGAAAGACTCCATTCAATCAAAAATAGCATTCTCTGACCAAAACCTTTGGAAAATCACCAACCTAAAAATCTGCAATATGTGCTATGTAGATAATTTCATTTGTGAGTTTCAGGACTATTACTACAACATAGATAATAGTACTAGAATCTCTAGAAATTTGTTAGAATTATTCTATGACAAGTTACCAGAAAAAGTATCAGCTCAAGTTAAGATATTTTTTACTTCAGCATTAGCAGAAGAAAAAGTAGATGATACTTTAGGAGGAAGAATAACTTCCCTAAAAATTTGGCTTTAAGAAATGTGTAGTCAGAAGATAGCTAAAAGAGAAGCTCAAATATCCCTTTGTTGTAACAAACTACAAGACAAAGTAGGAAACTATGGTTGCAACTCTAGAAAGAAACCTAGAAAGATAAGATTACAAAAACCTTATAAGAGAAAGAAATTCAAGAAGGTCCCTTTTAGAAAATTCAAAAAAGGAGACAAAAAATTCTTTAGGAAAAAACAACCTTACCCTAAGAAGAAAACATGCCCACAAGGCAAAAAATCATGTACATGTTGGTTATGTCATGAAGAAGGTCACTATGCAAATGAGTGCCCTAAGAAAGAAAATCCTAAGAAAAATGTCTTACATGCAATATATGCAATGGGATATGAACCTATAGAATCAAACATAGAATCCGATGAAGACATTTATGAATACTGCACAGAGACAGATTCAGATGTCGAAGAAGATACTTGGTAAAGGAAATCCAAGTGCTACATCTATTAAAATAGTACTAAAAAATAAAAACCTCTTAGCCTATGTAGACACAGGTGCAACTCTTTGTTTTGGGAAAAAATCTATCTCCAGAAATTGGGAAAGATTAACCAAACCAAAAGAAATAATAGTTGCAGATAAATCAAAACATCAGATATGGTTTAATCTTAGGGATGTATCTATAGAAATTGAAGGATATAAGTTTTTTTTTTCCAACAATCTACCTCCATGATTCAAGATTAGACTTAATCATAGGAAATAACTTTTTAAAATTATATGAACCTTTTACTCAAAGAAAGGATACTATATCACTTCAATGGAAGGATTTAGGAAATCCTAAGAATAGCAAAATAGTAACCACCAAAATAGTTACTAGAAATGAGATCTTAAACCTTATTAAGGGAAACCTTAGAGAACTAAGAACAATATGGGAAGAAAGAAGTTTCCATATTAGTATAGAAGAAATGTTAGATGAAGTCTGTTCAGATAACCCTTTAGACAGTGTTAAAAATACTAATCATGAACTTATAGTAATCAAACTTAAAAACCCTAATGACGAGATAAATGTTCCAAACAGGATTCCATATTCTATTAGAGATGTTGAAGAATTTCAACAAGAATGTAAAGATCTACTTGATAAGGACCTTATTAGACCTTCATCAAGTCCACATTCTGCACCAGCTTTTTATGTCGAAAATCACAACGAAATAAAAAGAGGTAAGAGAATAATGATAATTAATTATAAGAAACTTAATCTGGCAACAGTTGGAGATTCTTATAAATTACCAAGAAAAGATTTTATTTTAGAAAAAATAAAAGGATGTAATTGGTTTTCTTCCTTAAATGCAAAGTCTGGTTATTATCAACTAAGACTAGCTGAAGAAACAAAACCATTAACAGCTTTTTCATGTCCACCTCAAAAACACTATGAATGGAATGTTTTACCTTTTGGATTGAAACAAGCACCATCAATATACCAAAGATTTATGGACAAATCCCTTGAAGGTTTAAATCATATATGTGTGGCATATATAGATGATATACTTATTTTCACAAAAGGAAGTAAGGAACAACATCTTCAAGATATAGAAACTGTTCTTATAAGAATTAAAGAAAAAGGTATTGTAATTTCGAAAAAGAAATCAAAACTTTTACAAAAGGAAATAGAATACATTGGTTTAATCTTAAAAGAAAATGGGGAACTAAGTTTAGCACCTCATACTAGGGCTGGCAATGAACCGAACCAACTCGAAAATAGTTCGAGATTCGATTCGCTAATTAACTCGTTGAACTTGGTTCATGAACCAATTGAGCTGAACTTGAGCTGAAAATTAAGTTCGTTAATTAAATGAGCCGAACATGAACGGTATGCAGTTCGACTCGTTTGGTTCATGAACCAGCTCGATATATATATATATATATATATATATATATATATATATATATATATACCTTACACTTTTTTAAATATTTCTTTATAAAAAATATGACCGAGAGATACTAATAGAAACTTTTTTTCAATTAATATAATGCACTAATATATTTATTTTTACTTACTTTTTTAGTTTGTTTAATGTTTTTATTTCCTTATAGCTTTGAATTAATTTGTTATTGGGATAATTTTTATTGTATTTTAATTTCTTTCTTTTAAAAAAATAAATTTAAAAGGTCAAATATGTAAATTTTGAAAAAGTGACTTTTAAACTATATGATTCGAGCAAACGAACTGAACCTAACGAGCCGAACCGAACTGCTCGCGAACTATAAACGAGCCGAACTCGAGCTGAAAAAATAGTTCGTTTCGAACTCGAGCCGAGTTTCGAGCTGAACCAATTCTTATCGAGTCGAGTCGAGCTCAGACAGATTCGACTCGACTCGACTCATTTCCAGCCCTACCTCATACCCAAGAAAAAATCAAGCTTTTTCAAATGAGCTTTCTGGCAGAAAACAAATTCAAAGATTTCTTGGATGTTTAAATTATATTGTTAATGAAGGATTTTTCAAAGACTTAGCAAAAGCAAGAAAACATTTGCAAAGAAAGATTTCAGAAAAAGTTCCTTGGTCTTGGACTGAAACTGATTCTGATATTGTTAAAACCATTAAAGAAAAAATTCAAGTTTTGCCTGAACTTTACAATCCAACAATAAAAGATTACATTTATGTAAATATATTTCTGGTACATTTACAGATACAGAATCTAGATACCATATTCAGGAACTAGAGACTCTGGCGTGTGTAAAAATACTAAAAAAATGGAAGATTGACTTATTACCGTCAAAGTTTTTTCTTCGTACAGACTCTAAATATCTTACAGGATTTTGGAGATATAAAATTAAAGCTGACCATAAACAAGGCAGACTAATAAGATGGCAGATGAAATTACAACAATTCGAGCCATATATTCAATACATAAAATCTGAGCAGAACAGTTTTGCAGATACACTGACGAGAGAATGGAGAAAACCATAAAGCTGCTTCAAAACAACATCAAGCAAAAAGACGAGCAACTTGTCGCCATAGATATCAAAAGAGCAAAAATCTCTGCTGAGAGGGGGGAGATGATTACAACACTCAAAAGTTTACAAAAAATGACAACAAACGAAAATCAATCTTCAACATCAACAAAAGGCTCAAATGAAATTCTCAAGAATGAAGAAAATTGGGACTTGCTAGGACAACCTTCTGGAAAGTATGACTACTAAAGTTCAAAAATTCCTACTGAAACGATAGCACCCAGTGGTTGGAATATAGATTCAAATAAAGAACAAGAAGCAGAATCTTCATAAACAACTTCAGACAGCAAAAAGTCTTGGGCTGATAAGGTCGAAGAAGAAGATGAAGCCAGAAAAAATGGTTTATTAACAACCATTCAAACAAGCGATCCCGTGGACAATGAGATGGGAAAGTTTGAAGCTTATGTCATTTTTTATGGTCCAATGTAAGGGATCTATAGAAAATGGGCAATAGCTAAACAACACATCATTGGCAAGAATGTGCGTCATAAAGGATACAAAACCATGAAGGAAGCGGAACAGACACTTTATGGAGCATACAAAGAGATTACAACAGCAAAAGACCTTCAAAAATCTCCAACAATGGAGTCAAAAAAGTTGTCAATCGATAAAATTCGCCAGCTCGAATATCAAAAGAATTTCCAGATAACTGATCCAACTTATATGGAATTTAGTCTTCGATGGAAATGGCTAAACCACTATGTAGAAGAATTCACTACTGAATGCTTCTACCCAATTAGCAGAATTGGTTGCACCAAAGCAGTCGTACTACCTGGAATAGACAGCACTATATGTCTATCCTTCTTTCAAAATGGGTTGATCCATACCATATACCTGGAAGAACAAGCTGGAAAAACTTTTGGAGAACTCAAATTCTTTCCAAAGGAGTTACAAAATTTGGCACAAAAATTCAACAACTTGTTTGCCAAAGGAAAAGAAATTTTTGTTCAAATTGAGTCCACATATCCATGGTACGATGAGATCACTCTGGAACTTACAACAAAACCCTTATACCTCATCAAGATTGGAATTTCAAATAAAGAATATCCAGTGGTGAACAGTGAAACAACTGAATGGCATCCTGCCATTTACCTTAAACAAATTAAACACTTTCACCAGAAGATTACTAGATTGTCCTCCCAGACAAATTACAGAGTTATTTACGAAGATTCATCAATGGTTGTATACAGCGACTCTAGAAAGCCCGCGAAGGACAAAGACATCAAAGCAATCAAGAACCTTGAAGAAAAAGTTGACCAATTGAAAGATGGTCTTGAAAAATTACCCAAGGTAATTCAAGAAGAATGTTGTCGATACTTTTTACAGAATTACAAAGGACACAAATGTGATCAGGTATGAATATATCTCTATTAAACTCAAAATTTACATTTCAATATCATATTATTGGTATGATAAACGAAAAAATAGTACCAATTTTAATTGATACAGGAGCTGCATGGTCACATGTATCAAAAGAAATATGTGACAATTTTGAAATATTATCAGAACCAAGAACTGTTCTCAAATTTGATGGTTCTTTAAAAACTATGTCACGAAGTACTATTGTTCGTTTAAAACTCAGAAAATTAGAAGAATTTCAATTAAAAATACTAATTGATGAACAACCAAATAAATTTCTGTTTGGTATAGATTTCCTAGAACAATTTGAATATTCAATTACTTCTGAATATTTATTGTTAGATGGTTCTGAACAACCAAGACATAAACTTCATGAAGAAACTATCAAGTCTTTTCTGAAAAATAACCAATTATGACTGAAATTTCACTTTTGGAGAATACATCTAGTTATTTTGCTGATAGCATACTAGATCATAAAATTGAAGAAGCAGATTTATCCTTAACTGCAGAAGAAAACTTTAAACGAAAGTTTAATATATTAAGGAAATTTTCTCAAGAAAAAATATTTTGAAATTTGGAATAATGATTGGAGAAGAAGCAATTCCAGTTGACTCTACCTATGGAAATATAGTCGTATCTACTATAGATAAGACACAGATTAAAAGAAGAATTCAAAAACTTTCTGAAAAAAAAAGAAATAAAATTGGTTATATTCACATATCAACCATTCAGATTTTAATTAAAAGTACATTCATGAAAGGTATTGATGCACTCCTAGAAATAATTTTAGAAGATTCTAGGATTCAAGATAGAAGGCAATCAATAATTGCACAAGGAAAATGCAATTTGAAATATGGAAAAGTTAAGTTTGATATAAACTTACAAATGGGGTTATCTCTAAAGGATAATGATCTAAACAAATCTATAGTTTTTCACTATAAATTAGAAAACCCAAATCTTATGAAGAAATGTAACCACCCCTTCACAATATGTTATAGAATTAATTATGCTCTAAGTAATTCACATCACAGCATAGAATTTATAGGAAAAGATACAATTCATATTGATGATTTATTTACACCTGTAGTAACATTAGAATCAACTATATTTAAAAATCCAGCAAGGAATAGTTGTTCCTTAATAGAAGTTGACAAAAATCTGTTTGAAGAAACATAAGAGAAAACATTATTTAGAAGCCAAAGTCTTAGAGTAGCACCACCCAAAAGAGATTTTGACATCTTAGAACAAAAAGAGCTACATAAATTACAAAGCTCAGTAGCAGGACTATCATTGCAGCTCGAAAAATTGGATAAAAGAATCTAGATCTATCTATGAAAAATTATCTGCATTTTGTCCAAACTCTGGTATCAGAGCATAACCTCGATCTAATGATAGAAAAATTTGGTTTTTATGTCCAAACAAAAAAGGTGTTCATTGCTAACAAATACCTTCTTAAAAGTAGATGGGTGTGCATTAGCATAACCCTTTAAGAAACAAAAAGTTTCAATCACAATATTGAACTTAAAATTATTATTTTTTACGGATGACACAAATGGTTAATGAGCTCACTTTAAGACAACATGTTATTTCATTTTTTTTCAAGTGAGTCAACAACAAGTCAAAAACTATCCGAAAACAATGACAAATGTCTTTTATGAAAAAATAGGCACTATCAAATTGGACAACATAAGATTGACAATCAATAGATAATACACGAGTCACACCAAAGATGACCATGAAATTGCATACTAGGACGAATGAGATGATTTTTTGTCGGCAACCTGTTATAAAGCAACTTCCAAGCAAAAAAAGAGACTTCCAAATAACCTAATTTATTTCAAATGATCTCTTTGTACATCGAAGAAATTATCTAACCTACATGTGTTAGGAAGCGACCATCTCCCGTAATTTAGTAACCCAAGACTCCACTCTCATTTAACATGCAATTTTTCTTCTTCAAAATAGCACGACATCTCACAAAATACTGTTCATCATAAGTAAATAAACGATGACATCTCCGTCCACCTCCTCAACATCACAAATCAATTAAAATATCTTTGCCACCAAAATATTCCTATACAAAGATGACTCAAAAAACTACAAAATCTAACTCAAAAAAGCTTACCATCCAACAAATCAACCTCTTTAAAAAAAAAGCTTAAATGCAGTTTTATCCCTCCTATTTTGATTAATTCGGAATTTTGCCCCTCCTATTTTAAAATCTGGAATTTTACCCCCTATTTTATATTTCTTTGGATTTTGCCCCTCTTTAATATTTGACTCAATATTTACTTATGTGGCGGTGATGACATATTATGTTATTATGCACGTAATTAATTAATTATTATTAAACATTATCTTATTATTTGTTTTTGAATAAAATATTATTAAAAAAATCTAAAAACCAATAAAAAAACACAGTAAAAACCAGTAAACCAATAAAAAACCAGTAAACTAGTAAAAAACCAGTAAACCAGTAAATCAATAAAAAACCAGTGAACTTGTAAAAAACCAGTAAACCAGTAAAGAAACAGTAAACCAGAAGAAAAAAAACCACTAAACCAGTAAAAATCACTAGAAAAACCTGTAAAGAATCATTCAGACACGTGGACTTGTGTTTACTGTTTTTCACTTTTTCTTTTATGATTTTACGTTTTTGGTAAGTTCTTTTATGATTTTATTATAATTATAATTATGTAATAATATTATTTCTAATAACATAATAGGATGAGGTGGATAATAACATAACATTTCAGCACACCACATAAGCAAAATTGAGTCAAATATTAAAGGGGGGCAAAATCCAAAGAAATATAAAATAGGGGGGTAAAATTTCGGATTTTAAATTAGGGGGAGCAAAATTCCGAATCAATCAAAATAAGAGGGGTAAAACTGCATTTAAACCTAAAAAAAATATTTAAACGTTATATAAACTCGTATATTGTTAAAAAAAATAAAAAATATGTCAAAATTTTATTCATTAGAAACTAAAAATCAACAAGAAATTTTTTGAGTTGAAAACATGTAATTCTTTTACCATGGACAAAGCTAAAGTTCACTAATTGGAATAAATTTGCTAACAAAAAAGGGACCTAAACCGCAATTTTATAAATAAATAAAATAAAAAAAATGAAAAGAGATAAAGGAGAATGCGGCTACGTCGGTTCCTGAAGGAGGCAGAAGAAGACTCGTATATGCTTCCGTGGTGGCGCATAACAAATCTCTTTTTCATTTCAACTTGAAAATCTTCTTCACTTCCGAATCTCAATTATTCTTTATTCTTCTACATCGAACAAAAACCCTAATCCCTTTCTTCCCCTCTCTCCACCATTCTCATTCTCTTTTCCAATCCATCCAATGAGCTATCAAATGGTAGTTGATTCCTCCTTTTTCCAAATCGTTTCTTCGGTTTTGTTACTTGCAAATTTAATAAATATAGGTTAATCAATCATCACGATTCATAACTAATACTATAAATCAACGTTTCAGTAATATTTTTGCTGTTTCTTAAAATAATTAACATTCATTTCATTGATTTTCTGTATTATACTGTAATTTGATGCAACACTTGTCAAAATCTTATGTAATTCGGGTTCCCAAATTCAGTTCCACATTGAAAATTTGGCTATTCTAATTCTAATTAGCAACTATTGTCATTAATTTGCTTTGTTATATTGGATTATCAATTATCAACAATATATGAATGAATGAAAGTGTATTGGGATGATACTTAGTTGCTTAGTGAACTCTCCTATGCACAAATGGCTGCATCTTTTGATAGAAACATGAATATATTGTTCTTTTCTTGTTATTCATATTTCAGTTCTTTTACTGTTGGACTTTGCAATCTTAATGTTATGTGGTTGTTTTGTTTATGCATCAGAATGGTGAAAATGCACGCAGAGATTTGAAAAGAAAGCTTCCTCAGATGGATCGAGGTCATGAACCGAGATCTTATAATACTAATTCTACACCTTATGATAGGAATGCACTTCCTCCTGGTTGGTTAGACTGCCCCGCACACGGGCAAGAACTAGGATGCATAATCCCTTCAAAGGTTCCACTTGGTGAATCCTTCAATGATTACATTCCAAATAAAAGATATACTCCCAAGCAAGCAATTCTTCAACAGAGAGCTTTAGGTAGAGAAGTGAGTTTACCAGATGCCATCTATATACTTTGTTAAATCTGTTCTGCTTTGGGATGTACATGTTTCTAGGAACATAAAGGGAGATAATAGTATATTTTTGGTGTGCATGAGCCGTTGATATCGTTATTTAAGTTCATCGATAGAATTGTTTCGCTATATATTTTGATACGACTTGTCATCTTTTTATGTGATTGACATTATGATTTGGAAAAAAAATATATAAATTGTCAAACGTGCTCTTATTTTATAATTTTATTACTTCGCAACATTTAACGGAACTTGTTCTGTTGTTCATGGACTTTGCACAATTTATTGTTCCAAGGTAAGTTTCATTGACCGACCTCCACTTGATTGCCAGTTTAGGATTTGAGTAAAAAGACATAAAAAGCAGGAAGAATAAGTTATTAAGTGTTTAGATTTTATTTTTGCTTGTTAATAAATGCAGAAAAAGTCAAATTTGCAACATAGGGAGGCTTTTACATGTTCTCTCTGTTACCTCGCCTGAATAGTTGAACCAAAGACTGACATAATAAAATGAAGACTTTAAGCAATTTAAGAGTATCTTTTGGTATTATTGTTTTATATATGTCCTGTGCATAACTTGTCTAAATAATTTTTGCCCTTTAAGTCTTGTATAGAATTTTGTTGCACCCAGCATGTTAATGCTCAACTCTATTAAATTTGCAGCTTGGTTTAGTGATTGATCTGACAAATACTACCCGTTACTATCAATTATCAGACTGGAAAAAAGAAGGGATTGGCCATGTAAAGGTAGCATATGATATTTAATACTATTGTTTTTGAAGCATCAATTGGAATTGAGTTTGTAATTTTGACTTGTTCGTGATAGATAAGATGCAAAGGAAGAGATTCTGTACCTGATGACGAATCTGTAGAAAAGTTTTGCAATGAGGTAGCTTCCATTTGTAATATTGATGTGTCATCTTGCAGTTCATGTGTGTTACTTCTACTCATTATTTTTATCAATGCTCACAGGCTAATAGTAAAAAGTTTCAATTTTGGTTTTTCTTCTAATTTTGTTAGCATTCCTAGGAATGATGGTACAGTTCATGATAACTCACTTGAGGTTTTAACCGGCTATACATTCTTTTTAGGTTCTGGATTTTTGCTCTCGAAGACCAAACACAAAGAAATATATACTTGTACACTGCACTCATGGGCATAATCGTACAGGTTATATGATTGTTAGTTTTCTTGTGCGTACAGAATCAATTTCTGTCACTGAGGTGAGTAAAATCATAAATTGTTCACAGGTTTGTTTCAACAGCCACTTCACTCTAATAACTTTTATGTTGTGCATATTTATGCTTGTTACCTTCCAGGCAATAAATAAATTTGCTCAGGCACGTCCCCCAGGAATTTACAAGCAGGATTATATTGACGCCCTGTACATGCTTTTTAATGAAAAGAAGCCTGAAAATCTTGTTTGTCCACAAACTCCAGAATGGAAGAGCCTCCCTGACCCTGACTATCACGATGTGTCTGTCTCAGCTACAGACAATTATACAGACATTTTGAAGCAGGTACATGCACATTCCCATTTGCATAACATGGTCATCTTCTCAGACGATATGGTTGCAGTCTGTGTGCACATGATTCTGCCAGTTTAGTCATGGCTATTTTATTTTTGCGCAAGTTAGTTTGCTTTGTTAGGAAGAGATAGTTTTGGAGAAATGTAAGAATGATTTCATTGATTCAATTCAGTTGGTACATAGTGTGATTCTATCTTATATGGAATCTAGGGAAGAATGAGTTAGTTACGAAATGTAACAAACTCTTCTTAGTTACAACAGAAAGATAAATGAAGCTACTTCTTATTATATAAATCTAGAAGCTTCCTAATACACTATATACTCTAACATCCCCCTTTAGAATTTGATGCTGGTTTGGCTAAGCTTTGCTTGTCAAAAACTCTGAGCTTGTCACGAAGAGCATTGAACTTAACAGCGGACAGAGGCTTAGTGAGAACATCCGCCCACTGATCTTGGGCTGGCGCATGAGAGACAACCAGAGTTTTACTAAGAACCTTCTCCCTGACAAAGAATATTAAAAGTTCCATATGCTTGGTTCTGTGGTGCAGGGTAGGATTGTGAGCTAGAAAGACGGTGCTTAAATTGTCACATAGAATCTAGTGACCATAGAGTGACTGTTGGTTACCTGTTTACAGGGTAAAGGAGGAGTGAATGCATGCTCAGACTCAAGAGAGGTAGAGGGTGACACAGAGGAAGGTGAGAAAATGTGTTGTGATGCATTTGATCTCTGGATAGGAGAACTAGTGTCAGAGTAATGTGATGTTAAGGGTGTGAATGGTAAAGAAACAGGTGAGGCAATGTTGTCAGAGTTGTGTTCTGATGGTGGTGTGGATGGTGGTGATTCAGGCGAGATAGGCGTTGCAGGAATGATTGTGAGAGGTACAGGATTAAGGACTTGGGTTTGAATAGGTATAGGAATAGGGACCTGAGATGGTGGGGTAGTGGATGAAGATGGAATATGAGTAGTGGTATCAGTTTTGGTGGTAGAGAAAAGAGAGATGTAGGGAAATGTCTGTTCATTGAATAGGACATCTTTAGGCACATAGATGCGCCCATCAGAACTAAGGCACTTGTAACCTTTATAGGTAGAGGAATAGTCCGGAAAAACACATTCTTGAGACCTGTAACCTAGTTTAGTGTAATGGTAAGGTCTAAGAAAGGGAAAGCATGCACAGCCAAATATCTTGAGTGCCTTATAGTTAGGTTGTTTGTTTAGAAGAACATAGTAAGGTGACTTGTTGTGAAGTACAGGGGTAGGGAGTCTGTTAATGAGAAAAGCAGCAGTGAAAAAGGCATGGTCCCAATATTTCATTGGTATGTTGGCTTTAGATAATAGAGTGAGGCCAGTTTCAACAAGATGACGATGTTTTATCTCAACCAATCCATTTTGATGGTGAGTATGGGGGACAAGTCAGTCTATGGATAACACCAAGAAATGGTGGATAAGAGCCAGGTGCAGATCAACGCGTCGTGTTTCTCCCATTCTTTGTAGAGAGGATTCACAGTTCCAACTGTGCGATCGTCGTTGGTGAGAAATTTCAATGGACTCACTGGATCGGTGATGTATTTCTGCAATTCGAAGCGACAAATCACTCCAGAAACTTGTTGTTTCCATTGCTTGAAGTTCTTGTCATCAAGCTTTACAGAGATGTGATTCGTGATCTTGCTTTGCGCAGAGTTGATGTTCCCTTCATTGGTGAAGGGATCGGAAGCAGCCATGGATCAGAAAAAGAAACTCTGAGATACCATGTTAGAAAGAGATAGTTTTGGAGAAATGTAAGAATGATTTCATTGATTCAATTCGGTTAGTACATAGTGTGATTCTATCTTATATAGAATCTAGAGAAGAATGAGTTAGTTACTAAGTGTAACAAACTCTTCTTAGTTACAACAGAGATAAATGAAGCTACTTCTTATTATATAAATCTAGAAGCTTCCTAATACACTATATACTCTAACATGCTTTGTTGAAATGAAATCATCTTTAAGAAACTTTAAATCACTTCACTATTTTCTGGGAGTTGTATATTTTACTTATGTTTGGTAACTTTGGTGATATTCTATAGGAGAATATTGTGAGGAATGAAGTTATGACAAATGATGATGTTTTGGGAGATCCTATTCCTTCAAACCAGCTACGTACAATGCAAGAAGTTTGTTATCAACTGCTCAAGATGGGCAAAGGGGTGGGTATTTGTGGTGTTTTGTTGATTTCTATATATTTGTCTTCAACATGACTTAAACTCATCATATTTTGTATAATCAAATATGGAATGGATAGACACACTGTCATATAAGGGAATCACTAAACCTGCCATGCTTTTATTTTTCTTGAACTCAGCTAGTAAATTGTATTTTTTTAATTTCTTAATATACCTGATTTTAATCTGTTAATACTTAATATGCTTGAAAGACGGTCATTTTTAAATAAAGCCTTCCAGCTATTTAAAAAATATTGCAAATATGATATTTTACACATTGGTGGTGTTTGTAATTGTCCTCAAAACCTATTTGTCACTTGTCTCTGTCTCTTGTCTCACGTTCACTATTGGCATGTATTATGTACTCTGTACTTTCTTTTTTATAAATTCTGAAGATTTGTACTTATTTCCTGTATTAGTCACTTCAACCTGTTATGATTTTAAATATTAACATGTATTAGTAAAGAAAAGATATTAACAAATATCTTTCATCCGAGATTTTATTTTTATATATTTCTGAAAGTGTAGAATGCCTTTTTAATGCTTCAGGTGATGCTCCATCATTTCATGATTAAGGCCCATTGACATTCCTTTTCAAACTTTAACTTCTTAAAAAGAACAAAATGACAATCTATTACACAGTGGCACACTAATGCCTTACTTTGGAATAAATAAGGTTGCACAATAATTATGGATTTTGAAATGGTAAAATATTGAGTATTATTATCCTGTAGTGAAATGCTAAAATTTTAAGCATTATTTTGGCCTCCATTTTTTAGTGTAAAGTGATTTGATTATATTTTGAACATTTTTGTGGGTAGTCGGCAGGAGATGTTGGTTTGGCTTAGTTGACTGCTATCTAAGGATACATTGATATTTTTTGTCAGGATTTTAGAGTCTTCTGTTTCTTCTTTCTTTTCTTTTTACAATTATTCTTATCCTCTGCTGTAATATTTATCTACTCCCTATCTCCAATACTGCCTTCCAATATACTAAAAATGATGAAGCCAGATTATTGTATGATATGGAAAAATTAAATTTTTATACTAAGAATTGATTGCATTATCTTTTGCTACACAAATTTGATATTATCTCTTTTCAGGGAAAAGGCTTTCCCGGATCACACCCTGTTTCTCTGAACAGGTCGAAACTTACCAAATCTGATTATTTTGATTTTTATGGCATTGTGAATTATAATAACTTCATGCTGGGCTTGGCTATTGCTGAGAGATGGGTGGACTTAACTTATTTTTCTATCAATTCTAAAAGAAGTAATAATACCCAGAATGTGTTCTAAAATAAAATGTCAACTTGATTTTAATTGTTCAACTGCAAATTTTGCTTAAATCATTCACTGTAAAAGAGCATCTTTGTGCTGTTGATTAATTTTGTTTAGCAATATCTATCGTAAAACTGGTTTGGCATAAATTTAGCAGTTCTCAAATGATAGGAGGAGGGATTAAATGTGTAACTTATGCTGCTGGAGAGTTAGTTGGGCCCAGGAACATAAGCTGAGTAGACTTTTTGATGCATAAATTTAGGAGGTTAATATTTACAATCACTTTTACCTTCATACCTGGGTTTGTGCATAGACACCAACGTAGTTATAACTTGTAACAGGCTCAGAAACGTAACAGGATCTTACTAGGGGAGATGCAGGAACGCTTACATCAGGATGTTAATGAAGTCATGGTTCCATACTACATTAAATTTTCATCAGTTAAATGTTGAGCTAAATTTTCATCAGTTAAAACTATCATAACTGGGTTTTGAGAATATGTATATTTTAATTTGGCCTCAATCCTTTTGCTTCATTCCAGATTATTATACTACAATAAACTTTAAACTACTGTTCGCCCCAACAGATTTGGTAATGGATCTGTTAGTCCTTAATAGACACTTTGTGGTCAAATAACACTTCTATTCCTATAAATGTTTAGTATTTGTTATGTTGAGAAAAAGGGAATACATTCATGTACGTTCATGGTAGGGGAGAGTAATCTATTAAAATAATCATTTTAAACATTTGTCTTTGTTAATTATCCACTATGTTGTTGCCAATTAATGTTCAATGAATTTGTTTTTGCAGGGAAAATTTGCAACTCTTAAGACAGAGGTATTACTATGCCACATGGAAAGCTGATGGGACACGGTATATGATGCTAATCACTGGGGATGGATGTTATTTGATTGACAGAAAATTTCTTTTCCAAAGGATCTGTATGCGGTTTCCTTGCAGATACTCAAATGGGGTATATATGTTTATTCACTTCACTTTTGTTGCCAATTAAATTTTATATATATGGAAATCAGGAAGACCAGTGGCTCCTTAAATTATATATTTGATTCTCTAATGAATAACTCTTGAACGTTTTTCTTTTTCTTTTTAATCACAAAACCTTCAAGGGTACACCTGAGAGGAATCACCACTACACATTACTTGATGGGGAGATGATTATTGACACAGATCCACATACACATAAGCAAGAAAGAAGATACCTCATTTATGATTTGATAGCAATCAATCAAGTCTCTCTGACAGAGGTACACATTGATTGAGAACTGTTGTATAAAGATTTTACTGACTTCTTGGTTGGTTCATTCTACAAATTTCATTCATAAGTTTAGATCAGTTGATGTTATCAAATTTTATTCATATATATATTTTGCAACCTCTGAATCCCTGTTTTAGTGTTCAGCCGAACACTGAATTATATCGCTACTTGCTAGTAAGGTCTTTGAATTAATCAGTTTTATAAATATCTCCCAACAATCCTGTATTGACTGAGCATCTCTAAGCTTTCTAATTGGATTTGAATTTACCTCTGATTTGTGTTATGGAGCCTTGAGTGGGATCACTGAGAAATCCGTATCGTTAACTTCAGTTACTTATAGCTTATGATTAAATAATTTAGGAGAATGTTAACACGTGCCCTAAGGGCACATGTTAAGGAAGCAAATATAGAAATTATTTCTCGGAACTTGTGCATTTGAACTTTTTATGCATTAAATTTTTTACATTATTAAATGTATAATTTCTATATGGGCACATGTTAACATGACCCAATAATTTAAAATGTCGTTATCAGGGCTGTAGTGTTAATATTAAGTTATAAACTTGTAAAGTTGTAATTAATAATAGGCCAAATACATCTTGAGAGTATTTTTATTGTTGGTAAAACATTTCAAAAATGGTGCAAAATACACTAATTCATGCTGAGGTCCTGGTAAGTCTTTGATTGGTGCTTACACATACGCTTGACAGACTTTTAACTTGACTATTTTGGTTATGCAGATGCCATTCTATGAAAGGTGGAAATTACTGGAGAAAGAAGTAATTGAACCCCGGAACATGGAACGCGAAGCCCTTTCCAAGAGTATAAGTCCTTATTATAGATATGACTTGGAACCATTTGGTGTACGTATAATGATATTTCTATCCTCTGAAACAGTTTCTAGTAGGCTTAGTTATTTGTTTAAATTCTTGTATTTTGTTTCAGGTGAGGAGGAAGGGTTTTTGGTTACTATCTACTGTGTCAAAGCTCCTTCATAAATTCATTCCACAACTCTCACATTCATCAGATGGTCTTGTATTCCAGGTAATAATTAGAAATTAGTATCTCGGTCTAATACTGAACGTCCTCAGTTGAGCTTGGATGTATAACATCGTTGAATCAATAAACACTTGGCTTTTAGGAAATTCAGGTCTTTGAGGATGCTGTATAGAATTGATGCTCTGCTATTGAGCGGTCCAACAAATTTCAGCTGTTTCTTGTTTTGTAATATTTGAGTCGTTATTGACCATTGAACTTACCATCATAATTTGTTTGTTGTTATGTATTTTGAATTTTATCAGGGTTGGGATGATCCGTATGTCCCTCGCACACATGAAGGTCTTCTGAAGTGGAAATACCCGGAGATGAACTCTGTTGATTTTCACTTTGAGGTTGTTCAAGTACTTCACCTTGAGTTCAGAAATTAATTTAGTTCATGTGGTGTTAACTCACTCTATGGTGGTGTGGTGATAGGTGGGAGCCGGTGATCGACCCCTGCTTTTTCTGTTTGAACGCGGAAAGAGGAAATTAATGGAAGGGAATACTGTTATTTTTAAAGGTTGTGGCACTTTGCTATTTTTTTAGACCATTGTAGTGTAGTCGTTCGTTGGTCGTTTAGGTTGTTATTGATAGCTACTTTAAATTGAATGATCGAATTTTTGGCCATGCATGGATTGGTTTGTGTTGTAAGCTATAAATATTCCTCGAGCAAAACTCCATGTCTGCTGGAGTCTGTATAACTATAACATAATTCTGGTTGATTTAACTAAATTTTGTATCTGTAAAAAGTATACCATAACTTTTAACTGATTATTTGCTCTCAATGATTTTCAGATGCAACGGACATTGCTTCCTATTCAGGAAGGATTATTGAGTGCTACTGGGATGCTGCGGAGCATCACTGGGTCTGTATGCGGATAAGAGCCGATAAAGCAACTCCAAATGATATCAATACTTATAGAAAGGTTGGACTATTATATTCTCCATTATATTAAGCTTTCTTCATACTATATCCTTGTTTTTGTTTAATCAGCTCATGTATGAACCCTTTTGAACATTGTATTTTGTAAAAAAATAAAAAATTATTCAGGTAATGCGAAGCATAAAGGATAATATCACTGAAGAGGTCCTGTTGAATGAGATTAGTGAGATTATTCGGCTACCCTTGTATGCAGACAGAATACAAAGGGATATCAAGGCTCACCAGCATATGGTCTCTTCACGGCGCAAGTGAGTTACCATAAAAGCAAAGCATGTCCAATTTAGTGGCACTTACTTGAAGTGCAAGCAAGACTAAATGAATACACGGGCAAAGCTGTACAATTTTGTTGCCAAAGTTATTACATGACTACGTCATTCATTCATTATCAATAGCATCCCTCCAATTTCCTTGGAAAAGAGGTTTAGGTTCTCTGATATTGTCCGTGGCTGATAAGATTTTGATCGTTGTTGTATATTAGCAATTTTGCGAATTTTATGTATTTTTTTTAACATAAAGCAAAGATGAGTTCCTAAGATCTTGTTGGAAAAGAAGGAAAAAAAAAGGCTCAACACAAATGGCCATGACAGGGATATAGTAATACAATATTCCATCCACTAATATAATTGATTTCCAAGGTTTTGCTATATGATATCATGCTGCCTTCGAGCTCCAACATTGCTGGAGCATTGAATATGTCAAATACTATTATTTGAGTATTTGAATGTGCAATGCTTCTGCAAAGTGGTAGCTGTTCGAAGGCAAAAAAAGAAATAAGGTCTTATTTTCCTTTTGTAACCCAAAAAAAGAAATAGTATCTATCTGGACTATCACCGTACAAATAAGGTCTTATTTCCCTTTTGTAACCCAAAAAAAAAAGAAAGAAAGAAAAGTGTATTATTTTACATGATGTAGGAATTACGTCATCTAGCGAATGTGTTAGAGCATGCATATAGGTTTCTTGGCACCGTGGTTTCTAGCGGTGATCGTATCCGAACCAATCCAAAAGTAAAACCGCAAACTGAACCAATCCAAATCGAAAATCGCAAAAAATCGCATTTAGTTTAAACCGCACGGATCTTTTTTTTTTTAAACCGCATGGTTTGGTTTGGTTTGCAGTTTTCATTTTAGAAAACCAAACCAAACCGCAAAAGTTAATTTAACTATATCAATTATTAGTAATCAACTTATTACCTAGTCAAACTTAGCAAGCCAAACCCAAATTACGTCCATCAAACAGTAAGTTGTCAAAACATAATTTCACGCGATTTAAAACTATAGTATTAGTATTAAAAATAAGTTCTTATGTGTGCAATTTATGTATATGCATATTATATCATGTAAACAATAAAATAAATTAAAATTTTTGATGTTTAATTTGTAACATATTGGTAATATTGTCATATTTTTTTTATCGTGATAAACCGCGGTAACCGAACCAAACCTAACCGCATTGGTTTGGTTTGGATGACTTTTTAAAAATCAACCGAACCAAACCGATCCGTATGTCATTTTATCTTGCGGTTAGGATGACTTTTATGCTCAAAACCGAACCAAACCCCACCGCGAACACTCCTGGTGGTTTCACACCGACCAATGCCATTATGTCAGGATGTAATGGATAATTGATATCGCATATGAGTTGCTTTACCCACTCTGCAAAACTACCGTTCTCAAGCCATGATACACTCTCTTTCTTACTTTTTGAATAAAACATATATTAATGTAAAAATAAATTTGAATTATATAGTGTGAAATTAATGAGACCCATTTTAAATTTTTTAATGAGTGGTATGAATATTTAGAAAATGTAGTTGAATTGTTTAAATAATTGAGAAATGTGAAATAATATAAAGAATTATGTGGGATCCATTTAAACCACCAACATAGGTGGTATGGATGTGTATGCTTTTACTAGTTTGACTCATATATACTATTTAGTGTTTAATTTCTGTCTTTAGTCACTGATGTAGTGAATCTTATGTTGTTGTAGAAAAGTACATGAATGTTACAGGAATGTAACAAATCTGTTACAATGAATGAATTAATAAATGGCATGCTCGTTTTCTATTTCTGGTGCATCTGGATTGTCTAATCTGATTGCACTAGGAACTTGATGCTGATAAGTTAAAAATGAAGACCAAAATTAATCATAATAAGGATGACAAATTTTGGTTACTACAAGAATGATCTGGCAATTTTGAAGGGAATGGCGTGGTAGAAAGAACAAACCGGCGTTCACATATCCTCTTATAAGTGATCTTCTTCAACTTGGGAGGCTTGCAGGTGAAGCGAATAGTTGCTTCCATAATAAGAAATCATACTTATCATGCTAGTTACTAGGAGCATGTGTTGGCCTCACTTATTTTCTACTTTACTACTTATTTTAAGGAAAAGTATGGCCAAACATAATTTTGATAAAGTTCTTAAAATAAAAAATGTCTTTTTTGTAATGAAGAAAATACAATATAAGTGATTTAAAAAAGAAGAAGTTAAAACTAACTTTAAACCAATTATACGGAGGTTTCACTCTAAAGGTCCACTCATCGATTCCCATGGCAGCACTTTACATTTTATTTGATTTTCTTGGCACAGTTCCGCTTTCTTGCAGCTGGTATGAATTTTTTTTTTATTTGTTTAATTCCACTTTGTTATTTTTGTCCTTTTGTTGTTTAGTTTTATTTTTTTTTACTGTATGCCATATCAAATTGAATAATACTCAATAATAGTGTAAACACCTGATTAGAAAAACTTCGAAAAACATGTTCCGAAGTTCTTATGCAAGGGCAAAATTGAAAAAATGCGGGGTAGAAAAACACATAGGAGGTGGGAAGAGAAATGTTCCCGGGCTCAGGCCCAATAGTTTTATTGTTTGGAAAAAAGAAAAACAAAGAAAGGAAAAAATAAACAGGGCAAAAACACAGTGACTCGCCACGTAATCTTCTTTCTCTCTCGAACTCGCGTAATCTCCTTTGCTCACCTCTCTCGACCGACGACCGTTGCCGCCGCGCCGCCGCCTGCAGGTAATCTCCCTTTCTCTCTCGACTGACTTGTCTCCTTGTTCTGTTTGATTGAGATGTGTTTTGAATTGGAACCTACACTGAATAAGTAATTTCACTAATTTCTATAGTTAATGCATTACATGCTACTTTATTGAATTAGGATTAGGAACCTGTTAGGTTTTATAATTGTACCAATCAATTTGTTTAATTGTAGTTTCAGCAATTAACTATAGTTATAATTTGAAAAATATTTGATTCAACATGTTTCACTTAGCTATAAATTGATTATATTGATAACACCATTTCAATTTGTTTATATCGATTACTTGTTAGGTTAAAGTTAGAAAGGGATATTTATATCAATGGAAATTCTATATAGTTGATTGATTCTTTTATTTGTCACAGAAATATCGACTGCCAGCTTTGTATACTTTACTCGAGTGCAACTGTGCAAATATACTAGAAGGAGCCATGTAAGTGCAAATGTGGCAGTCATTTATGTTACAGATGTATATTCTGAATTCTGAATCAGAACCAAAATATGCTAAATGATTTTGTTATGGATATGTTTCCAGGTCGAGGATATGTGTGAAGAATCTCCCTAAATATGTTGCAGAGGATCGACTAAAAGATTTATTTTCTCAGAGAGGAGAAATAACTGATGTCAAGCTTATGCGTACCAAGTATTGTTTCTTTTCTTAAATCATAAAATCCTTATCCCAATCCTCACGGACACTTATTTAGAATTTAATTGCTTTGTGTTGATTTGTTGGTTAAATCAGAAACGGAAAAAGTCGTCAATTTGCTTTTATCGGATTTCGTACAGACCAGGAAGCTCAGGAAGCCATTCGATATTTTAATAAATCTTACCTTGACACGCTTAGAATTACTTGCGAGGTCGGCTGTTTATTCCATTGTTTTTTCTTAACTTCTTTCACACTATTATATTATTTATTTATCTTATTCAATATCTTTATTACTGAAACAGAAAGCCATAACAAATGCTTTACCATGTTCTCATAAACCAAGCAGGTGGCTCAAAAACTTGGTGATGCAAATCTTCCTCGTCCGTGGAGTAGACATTCAACTAAAAAAGACAATAAAGTTATCACCCCAGATGCGAACAATCATGTTAGAGCTAAAGGACAAGGAGACAATCCTAAGGACATTGATGACCCAAAGCTTAAAGATTTTCTTCAGGTCATGCAACCTCGGGCAAAGTCTAAGTTGTGGGGAAATGATACTTCATTTGCATCCAATGATGGTAACAGCCAAGCAGCATTGAATAAGGAGACCAAAGGTACATTGGTTGCAAACGATCATATATTAAGCGAGTCTCAAGTAGATGGAATGCCGCCGAATAATCCTGAATCCGACAAGTCACGTGAACTTAATCATGATGGATTAATTTCTGATATGGATTATTTCAAGAGTAAAGTGACAACGGAATGGTCTGATTCTGATAGCAGTGATGATGAAAACGACGATGAAAGCAATGATTCGGAATCTAGCGACGAGGATGACAAAGATAACCATGGTCATGCTAGTGAACGTGAAGAAAATTATGGCAATCACCCTTCGGAAAAAACCCCAAGAAGTGGTGCTCAAGAGTTAGAAGTAGAAGGGAAAGAAGATACTTTTCAAGAGGGTGCTGCCAATGATAAGTCTGAGGTTAATGCAACTGAGGAAGGGGGGCAATCATCAAATCCAAAAGATAAAAAAGAAGTTTCTGAGTCGCATCGACTCTTTGTCCGTAATCTGCCATATACGACCACGTACTTTCTCAAATTATCTTATGGACGCATGTTTCATATTTGTTTGCCTACTTTTCCAATTATTATTTTTCTACAGAATGAATGTCTTCTGCAAGTTAATTTTCTACATTGCTAATATCTTTCAATGATTATGTTGTTTCAATTGACGTTAATGTTTTTTATATTTCTTGTCAGTTTTATCATTTCGTATTACTCTGTTGCAGTGAGGAGGAACTGGAAGAGCATTTCAGTCAGTTTGGTAGTGTCTCACAGGTTCATTTAGTCGTTGATCTGGGGACAAAACGATCCAAAGGAATAGCTTATATTCATTTTCCAGTGCCAGAATTTGCAACCAGGTAACAACTAGATGGATAAAAATTGTTGTCTCACCTTCATTTATGCCAAGTATTGTTATACTGTAAATTTTTCTTTCAGTTCATGGTTGAGCAGTAGAATTTGTGACTGAGGGAATGCTTTTAAAGAATTAAGTCATTTTTGAAAAAATCTTCAGGTTTCAGATGTAGGCATAAACAATCTTTTGTCCATATTATTGTTAATGACTGTTTCAAAAGTTCTTTCCCCTTGATAGCTAGCTTTTTGTCCGTATTACCATATTTGTTTAAGTTATTAAAATGTTCTAAAACATTCTAAAATGTATGAAATGTTTGCAATCAATCAAAGTAGGTTGGAATTGCATAATCCCCTGCCAATTGAATTCTATTTGTAGCTACAACATCACTAGACTTCAGATAGCTGCTATCGCTTCTAACAGTAATACTGTTTCAAAACATCAGCTGGTACTTGTCATTAGATAATTGTAATTTACACAATTGTATGACCAATGTTTACCAGGGCACTAGAAGAGTCGGACAATTCAATCTTCCAGGGGAGATTATTGCATGTCATGCCAGCCTTACCAAAACATTCAAACAATGAAGAGTAAGGCATAATATTGCATCATCAACAGTGTTAAATTGCATTGTCATGTATTGTTATTTAATGGTATACATGTTGTAGGAACAATGTCTCCAAAGACCAAGGCTCTAAAACTCTCAAACAACGAAGAGAGGACCAGAGGAAAGCAGCTGAAGCTAGTGGAGACACCAGAGCATGGAATAGTCTGTTCATGCGTCCTGATACAGTATGTTTCTTTACGGTTAATGAATTGAAAGCTATGATTCTATTATTTCATCCTTTGAGTAGTCAATTTTGCTATAGTGCATTGAAGTTCTGAATACTGCTAATTTTATCTTTATATTTTGTATAGAAAATCACAACTTAAGCACTTTTTCCTGCCCTGTTGGCGACCATTTCCTCATGAATTGTTTTTGGGGTGGGGGATCCTTGGTGAGCTGAGTTTGTTCTTGTACTCTGGAACAGTTTCTGGTTAGGTTTTGTGTATTTTGACAGAGAGAGAGAGAGGGGTGGGGGAGGGGGGATTATGGTACTGTGCTGTTTTCCAACTTCACTTGTCGAAGAGTGATGCTCATTTTAACTATTTCCTCTTTGGCGCTTTCCCCCAATAACTTGTAGTCTCACAATGGTGCTCAGTCAAAGAATATTTCATTGAGGTTGCTATTTCTAACATTCATAGAGATTGGACATGCCAACTGTTTTTTTAAGTACTTTTAGGTGCATTTAATTTGCTAAAATATGAAAGACTGGATAACACAAAACTACTTCCATGGTTTGATTTGAAGAGTGGTTGCCTAATGATACTATGGGTAGGACACTTCTTAACCTTTGTTACTCAATAATCAATCCTCCTTCTCTTTCTCTCACACACAATGTATCTTCTCCAGTGTTTTTTTTTCCTTCATGTTCCTTGTGTGTTGATCACGTAACAGGAAATAGTGCAAAAAACTGTTACGTATTTACTTGTTGTACTGTGTTGTTTTGTTTCACACCATTTGTCAACTGTTGTACATTGGTTTGGAAGATTACTAATTTTCCTTTTAGTTGTTTATATCCCCTCTTGCTTTTCAATCGAGAGTTTACTTTGAATCAAAAGAGGATAGTAAGATCGAAAAATCGTAAATCGCAACCAAAATCGGTGGATTCTACTCTAATCGATTTGTTGAATCGAAAGGGGAAATTAAGATTGCATAATCGAAAATCGCAATCAAAATCGATGGATTCAACTCGTAATAGTATATATATATATATATATATATATATATATATATATATATATATATTATCAACTGCAAGTACTCAAAGTTTAAAATCATAAAACAATCAAGTCTCAAATCTTAAATATAAATGTACTCAAAAGTTTAAAATCATAAAACAACCAAGTCTCAAAATCGGTGGAATCCATATGAGATCGCGGATTTTGCTGCGATTTAGCGATTTTGTGCGATTTTATTGGGATTTTTATCCAAATTAGGATTCTACTCATGATTCAGATCGTTTAGGGTAAGCAAAATCGCGAAATCCATGGATTTTAGGATTCTGATAGGAATTCTGACAACAATATCTTTTTCTATAAAAAAATATCCCGGGTTATTAGATTTTTGCTTCCACATATTAAAACATAATTATTAATTTCTTTTCGTCAAAAAAATATTATTAATTTCTTATTTTGGGGGTATGTTTGGTGTGAGAAATTGTTTGGAACCCAGAAATTAGATCGAATAGAAGCAACACTTTTATGAAGAAAATAGGAAAAATGTCGATGTTTCCATTTTTCAATCATTCATAATTTTATGTTTTCTTGGCATTATAATCTTTTCTCTCATCATTTTCTTTTGTTTCTTTCTTTGGCGAGTGCAAATATATTGTTTTCTAGTGATGAAATTAACATCGCCATCTTGCCAATTTTGCTTCGTAAAACTAAAATGTTTTTGATGATGTTATATTGGTCGCAGGTTTCTTGTTCTCTTATATATATATATATATATATATATATATATATATATATATATATATATATATATATATATATATATATATATGTATATTCTATTCATGTTTTGATGTTAATAGGTTGTTGAAAACGTTGCTCGGAAACATGGTGTTAGTAAGAGTGATTTTATGGATCGAGAAGCTAATGATCTTGCTGTACGTATTGCTCTGGGAGAAACTCAAGTGATTTCAGAAACAAAAAATGCATTTAAGAAAGCTGGAGTGAATGTGGAGGCTTTGGAGGAGCTTGCCAAGGGTAAAGTTGATGGCGTAAAAAGAAGTAACCATGTAATTTTAGTGAAAAATTTGCCCTATGGTTCTACCGAAAATGAACTTGCAAATATGTTTGGGAAATTTGGTAGTTTGGAAAAAATAATTCTTCCCTCAACAAAAACATTGGCCCTGGTATTTTTCCTCTCTCCTTTCGTTCACAATGTGTCTATGTATTTCCTTTATTTTGGGGGCTCCATTTGATGGCTTATTATGGTATTTTTATTTTACAACCTAGTTCTGTTATAATTTCTAATAAATTTTACATTCATCCAAATTCAACTTTCAGTAGCATTCTTCTTTCAGAATGTGGTTGTACAGTCTTGTGTCATAACTCCTAAAATCCAAAAAAAAAAAAGAAAAATAACAATCTTGTGAAGGAAGTTTATTCACCTTCTACTTTATAAAAAATATATTATATATATTATATCACCATCATATCTTATTTATTGAATTTTTTAATAATAATTCATATTATAGACCTTTGGATTCTACGTATGGTAATGTACTGTATTATGGGAGCTTTAATATACTAATTGTTGCATATTTGTTTAATTGATTGGTGAAACTTGTCTTTGGCAGTGACTCGGTGAGGCATTTGATAACTTAGTGCTTTTTCTGTTTACCTGTTCTTTAAATAATGAACAGTAACAGTAAATTCTTATTGTTCAAGCTTTGAATTGTTTGGAGATGATATTTCAGGTTGTTTTCCTTGAACCAGCAGAAGCTAAAGTTGCTTTTAGAGGTTTAGCCTACAAGCGTTACAAGTAAGATTTTTTGGTTTCTTTTGGTCACAAGTCCCATGCTAACAATAGGGGTCCCATATTGACTCGATTTGCATTCTATTCAATGTAGGGATGCTCCCTTATACTTGGAGTGGGCTCCTTCCAATGTTCTTAGCCCAAAATCAACATCTAACGATAATGAGATGAATAGTGGAATTGGTGAAAAGGATGTCAAGCGACAGATATTGGAGCAAGACGTGGAAAGAATATCAGATGTGGATATTGATCCAGACAGAATAGAGGTTTGACCTACTAAATTAATTTACTTTTTTAAATATTCTTTTGCTGTAGTTTTATGTGGTATGGTTTTTTTGTAATTGCATTAGTCTTTTGTGATAATTGATGGAAAATAGAAAAAACAGAGAAATGTATGGTCAATGGATAAAAATAAAATAGAAATGTATGGATCAAGTCTTATATGCAATGCAATTGACAATTACACAAGGATATACATTATATATTCATTTTATGTTTTAGGTTGAATTACTCTATATGTACCTGAACTCTAGGCCCCTAAACTAAAAATGTTTTAGATCGGGTCTCTGAACTTGTCAATAATTTATATTCAGATTAGATTTTATAAATCAGGCCCAAAAGTTTTAAATAATTTTTTTATCAAGTCTCTTAATTTAGGTATTCATCGCAAGTTATTTAAAATTTCAGGGACTCTGTTAATTTTTATTTTATTTTATTTCATGCATTCATTACAAATTATATTATTCAAAGGACCCAATTAAAAAAAGAAATCCAGGGGCCTATTTAAAAAACTCCAAGTAGTTGAAGGACCTCCAGAGTATTTAAATTACTTTTTGTACCAGGACTATGGATTCCTTGTCCCTGCCATTAGGCAAATTATTTCTCACTACTCTATTTTTGTCTTCTACAGATTACTTTGCAATTCAGTCAATATTTATGTTGAAATTGTTAATTGTGTATATTAACCATTGGTAAGTAATCCATAATAATTATTGCTCTTCCGTCATTTGATTAATCTATCATGGTTCAGGCTCGGTCCCTGTTTGTCAAGAATCTAAATTTCAAGACAACTGATGAGAGTTTGAAGGAGCATTTCAGTAAACACATGAAAGAGGGACGAATTTTGAGTGTCAAGGTAAATGGGTTTAAGTGTTAAGTAACACATCCTACTTTTTATGACTTGGTGGTTGTTTTTCATCTTTTTGTTTCACTGCTTTCAAAAATAGGTGAAGAAGCATTTGAAAAATGGGAAAAATGTTTCTATGGGGTTTGGATTTGTTGAGTTTGACTCCACAGAGACCGCTACAAGTGTTTGCAACAATTTACAGGTATTTACACAATTGAATAAGAATATGCATGTTATATGTATTTGAAATCCTAATTATTGTTACGGTTGTTTTCAAAGGCATTTTATAATTAGATATTTTTTTGGTTTGGGTATAGGGGACTGTTTTGGACAGTCATGCTCTTATTTTGCAACTTTGTCATGCCAAGAATGATGGTAAAGTACAAAAGAAAGTTGAGAAAGACAAGAGTTCGACTAAGTTGCTTGTGAAAAATGTTGCTTTTGAGGCAACGGAGAAGGATCTGAGGCAATTGTTTAGTCCATTTGGCCAGGTGATTATTATTAAAAGTGATAATTTTGTCCAATTATTAGTAAATATTCATTCTTTCAGCCAGAATATGCACATTTAGTTGTTTGCTGCAAGTATTCAATTTTTTTCCTTTCACTCATGTTTGATTGCTCGAAACCGTGCAGATTAAAAGCTTAAGGTTGCCAATGAAGTTTGGAAATCATCGAGGCTTTGCTTTTGTAGAGTATGTTACTCAGCAGGAGGCACAAAATGCACTTTCCGCACTCTCAAGTACTCACTTGTATGGAAGACATCTGGTAAGCGAAACTAAGTTATGGATTTGTGAAATTTTATTTTGGGAATCCCCTACATTGTCCCTCTTCCCCATTGTTTTAGGCGGTGTTGATAATTTCAAATTAGATTGCAAATACTTAAGAAACAATGGCCATTATTTTCAGGTGATAGAGAGAGCGAAAGAAGGTGAGAGTTTGGAGGAACTGCGGGCTCGAACTGCCGCTCAATTTAATGAACATAGTGGATTCCAAGATGCTAACTTATCCAAGAAAAGGAAGGCCATCAGTATGTTTGATGAAGAAAATATGAAGTTTGGAAGGTTTGATTAGTGATCCACTCAAGATTTTAACGTTTTTGTATTATATTATATTATATCCCAAAGTTCACAGGGTTAGCAATTTTGTAGGTCATAGTAAATTGTTTAATTTGTCGCTACTCGATGTCACTATTTATTACCAAGTTCAAAAGAGATGGCAAAAGGACATGGTCATAATTATTATGAGCTCACCTTACTGGACGGAATTAATATCACAAGTTTTCCTTTTTAGAGTAAATTTTAGAGATATTGTAGTCTCTATCAAGGACTAATTTGACATTCTTAGACTAAATTAGTATTTTCGTTTAGTGATGCAAATTGCAAAGGAAAGCCTTAGTCCCAAATTAGTATTTTCATGTGAGAAGGAAGAAAAATACTGAATACGACCAAATACCGACAATGATTTCTCAGTTCTCATAACAAATTGAAAATCATTGGCTATACTCAAAATGCTGATAAATTGCTCTTCCAATACTCGATCTCACTTTTCTTGCATACAGATGTAGAATTGTTTTATAATTAGCTATAATTTAAATTTAAATACATAATAAAATATTCAATTCTTAGCAAACGTAAGTACTCAAATAGTTAATGAAGTTCAATTAAAATTGAATAGATCAAGAGCACTCAAGTTCAATGCTCCAATGAAATGATGCAATTATTGATAAAATTTTATTTACCTTCAAATAGATTTATCACAATATTTTTCCCCTACAAATAATGGACATAAATTCAAGAATAAACAGCAGCATCAGCTAAATAACAATACTATAGAAACCACAAACAATATAACTATAACATTAAACCTTTTTTTTTCGACATATACTATAACATTAACATGTAATCCTTAAAAAACCAAACAAACACATGGGATTTTAATAAAGCCTATTAATAACTTTGGATACCCTGCATCAGAACTAATGCAAGTTTGAGAATCAGATTGGACCACCACAGGAGTAAGTGATTTCACAGTCTTCACCAATGGTGAGTGTGTACCTATGCACAGGCCTAACAAGGAATGGTGGCAAACGGACAAGAAGTTCACAAACGCATTGGTTGTCCACTTCTTTAGCCCATCGGCAACAATTTTCTTCCTCTGGGGTCTGGCCACGCCTATGATGTCTGTGTCTGTGACGGTGTCCATGACCGCGTCCATGACCTTGTCCATGACCGTGTCCATGACCGCTTCCATGACCTTGTCCATGTCCGCGCCCATGGTGGCGGTGGTGGTTTCCTCGCACCTCATCATCCCCACCACCATCGTCGCCACCATCATCGTCGCCACCATTGTCGTCATCATCGTCGTCATCGTCACCACCATCATCGTCACCACCATCATCATCTGGTGATGGAGGTGCAGGTGGGGGCTCTACGGGTTCAGGCGGAGCCCCAGGCATGAAGGGTAACCTTCCACACGCATAGTTTACTAGTGCAAACTGAGATGGACAAAGTGGGCGTGGATTTGTTCCTGTAACAGACCTAACATGGCCATCAATCTTTGGCACTATTGCCATCAATATTAGAGCCATTGCCATTGTGTGGGAAATCCCAATTCTATTCATTTTGGAATCTCAACTCTAATACATCAGATATTACAAGAGTTAAGTATTCATATAGGTACACTTGAAGTACTCTTCATATATATACTTGCAAATTTATAGGGATACTTGCAAAATGTAGTTTACCAAGAGTATGAGTTGCGTTCCAACTTGTTCATGAATTTCTCATACATCTTGTGTGATGATCCTTTATAGGTGACGTGTAAATCATTCTAAATGGGGATCTACCCTCCAACCTTCTTGCTAATTGCACATTTTTTAATTATTTTTTCGAGCATTGGTGGGAGGAGTGTAGTTTAATGATAGATAAATTAAATTAGCATCATCCATAGCTTGTGAGGGAGAGAGGCACTTTTTTTGTTTTCTTGACAAAACAATTCTATTCTAACTATGCAATTACAAAGTGAGAGGAACAAATATCTCAAAAACAAAATAAAGAGAGCTTTTAGCAAGAGTATTCGGTGTCGTCAAAAGTTTTTCGGTCACTATATTTAGTATCGAGGATAGACGATTTATATTTCAGACTTAATTAAATCAAGTGTAAAATACAAGTTCAGGATATGAATCGGTACAAAATACTTGCAATAATATAAGTGTTGTGACTTCACTGAGGAACTTTTGACTGCATCAAATAAAATACATTTTACTAGAAATGGTTGTATGTACTCATGCTTATTGCACAGGGTCAACATTTGAGCTACATGTGCATTTCTGTTTTCATATCCACCAACATTAAAGAATAATCATGTGAACAAATCTAGAGTCTCTAGAACACAACATTTGGTCACACCATTAAATAATATTTATCTCTCATTTCGTGATGATTTTTTTTTAAAAAAAATTTGGAGACTACTCATCTACAAAGATTAAAAAACTGCAAACCTTTAAGATACACTTACTATTTTTATGAAGACAACACCTAGATATTTATATTTATTTCATTTCTTTGCAAATCAAGACAACACATTTAAAAGTATGCATAATGAAGCAAAGAAAATGACTCATGGAAATAAACAGGTTTGTATTTATTTTCCCTCGTGACTTGGCAACTACTAAGCTAGGGATTGCAATGGGTAGGATATGGGTAGGGTACTATAGTCTCCATCCCCATATCCGCAATTTGAAAAAATATCCGTACCCATCCCCATATCCGCGTGGGTGACAATTTTAGTCCCCGTACCCATGTCCTATGGATACCTAAGTACTCATACCCGTACCCGTTATCCGCATTTTTATTAAAAATAAAATTGATCAATTATAAAATATCATATCATTTAATAGAATTTAAAAAATTCAAAGATTTTAATATTGATTCATGAAAATTATAAACAAAATTATTAGTAAAATCATCCTAAAGTTCATTTCTCAATTGACATATTTACATTATGTTATAAATAAACATTTTTCTATTCAAAATGTGTAATAATATAATAATGTTGTATTTTATAAAAATAATTATATATATTATTATATAATAATATAATTAAAAAAAATAAATATATACTATATGTGTATATGGGGTGGGTACCTAAGGTACTCGTACCCGCACCCATACCCGCTCAATTTTGTGGGTAATTATTCATACCAAAAATGCGGGTTTTTACTATACCCATCATGAGTATTTTTTATGGGTACCCACTGAGTATGTGTAAATTGCCATCCCTAAGTTGAAGTATCTATTGCCCAAAATCCCATCTTCAACTTGTACCCTACTTTGCAATTTTTGCAATTTTAACTATATTACACATAGTGTCTAGTTATAGAGTCCCAACACATTCGTATTATTAGTTTTTTATTTTTATTTTTTACCTCTAACAAATATCAAGCCAACTTACAATACACATTGTGATGTTTTGTATTCAAATTCAGATAAAAAGACATCTAACTCAATAATATTGGCATTGTTAATTAAAGTAAAACTTATAAATCTCTTATCGGTAGTTTTTACATTGGTAACAAGACATTTTTAAACAAACTATTCAACGGAATAATAGAGCTGAGTTTTAACTTTGAATACATATTGAATTACTAAAGTAAATCAATCTTTTATGTTTTAATTATGTTTGTCGGAGAACTATAAAGCACACATGATGAGTTTTTTCCTATCAACAAATTTCTTTTCATACGTAGGAGTTAGAAATCAAAATTCCGACTACTTGTAAGGGTCCAAAACCCTCTCAATCAACTTGTCTCTTGCTCACCTCTAAATCTCAATTCACAAGGTTAAACTTTTGGTTAATCTAATTCACAAATGAAAATTGCTAAATAGGTCTCCCGTCGTGACCAAAATGTCCTTAATAAGCAATTTCGTTGCATAGAAACGAAGGAATTAACTATCGTTGCACAAGCGACGAAAACATGTGCAAGCATTAGCTGGCCTGCCTACTGTGCAAGAAGCCACATTTCGTCTCGTAATTACCGAAATCACGATTTCATTTTCTACACCACGAACACGCTGATTTTCGTCGTCTACGAAACGAAACTAGAGTATATAGCTGACAGAACAACTAGCTGTCCTTTCATAACCACTATTACACATTCCATCCCAAAAAAGAGATCTAGGGTATTTTTGCTATTGAGAAGGCTTGGAATCAAAACCCTAATTCAACACAGAATCACGAATCAAATCCCTAAATCCCCAAATCAATTTCATTCAAACCCCTAAATAGTTTCTAGCATGCAATTGAGTATAAAAATTAAAATCAAACCACTATTTCGATTGGGAACAATGACAAATTAGAGAAAGAAAGCCCACAATTCATGAACATTTAGAAATTTGAGAGATTAACTTACCTGCAAATTCGGATTCTACATGACAAAATCGATTACACCGCGACTTAGGATGGAGAAGACGATTCCTATATGATTGATTATCAACGCCAACGATTGGAGAAGATGCTTGATCAAAATCGCCGATAAATCAAACCTTTTGTTTTAACAAGACTGATTTTGAAACCGCTCTCATCGTTCTCATATCAAGCCATTTCGTTTTGCAGTTACCGAAAACCATCGCGTTCGTTTTGTAGTTAACGAAATACTGTTTTACGTGGCTTGTATAACGAAAATATCATTTTCATTGTGTAGACAACGGAATATTGGTTATTTTTTGTAAATGAGGGGCTTGGTCTTCTACGTAATGAAAGTTTTTTAATTTCGGTACCTAGAAAATGATATTTCCTGGCACCAAATTTGGGGGTATTTTGGGATTTATGAGGGATCTGGGAGCAACATAGGGGGTCTAAATAGCAATTTTCTTCACAAATTTAGATTAGAAAGAAGCAAACTTTAACCTAAATGGGCCTCGCCAGCATACACACAATTAATCTGAGCCCACACCATAACAAAAATTGGAAGACACGGTCAATGGACAAGTTTCGATATCATTCATTTCATACTATTTTATGAGCAGTGTTAAAGAAAATATCAATCAAATATTAGTTGGTACAATGATGATTGACGCTGAATTTGGTAGGGAGAACCACAATTCGATCCTCCGCAACTGCATTTGAAAGGGGACTAGAATCACTTGATACCAGAACTCGCTCTGAACTTTGAACTACTAGGCTCCCCTTTCCCTAGGAACCAGAGGAAGAAAAAAAAGAAAAAAAATATCAATAATAAAACATTGCCAAACAAAGTTGGTTTTGTTGGTAATTTGGTAAGATTTAATTCATATTCTTACTCATAATAAAAAATATATAAAGTCTATTCATAGTTCATACTCTTCAAAGATGTGATTTTAAAGCTTGCTATAAATATGAAAATTTTATTGGTAGATCATTTCAGTATATTAGTCTAGACCCAAACGTGTTATCTTATTTTTTTGATTAAAAACCCAAACGTGTTATCTTAATCTAGATTCAAACATTTAAGTGTATTAATTGTTTTTTTTTTGGACACAATTTAAGTGTATTAATTAGTCACTTCTTAAGAACTCGTTTTGGGTTTCAACACAATTAGTATTAGTATTGTAAAAAAAAAAACACAATTAGTATTAGTAGTTGGTTCCCGCAACATTATGTCATGTTTATATCTATGCATATTTCGATATGTCATATTTATATTTATGCATATTTTGATCTACTCCCTCCGTTCCAAAATATATGTCGCTTTGGAGAAAAAATTTGTTCCAAAATATATGTCGCTTTACAATTCCAATGAAGCATTTAATGCTATTTTTCCTATTATACCCTTAACTTTTTATTTCTCTTTCTTCTTTCAATTCTTTCATTTATCTTTCCCATACAATTAATGAAGGACAATTTTGTAAATTTACTCATAATTTCTCTTTTCTATACAACAATGATTACATTTCTTAATTTGTGTAATATGGTCAAAACGACTTATATTTTGGAACGGAGGGAGTAATAGTAAAGACTTATGCAACTCTTAACTTTCAAGCAATCTACACTATTATGAAATGAAATATTTTTCCGCCTCTTTGTCATGTACGTATTGGTAATATTGGTAATTGTTGGTATGATTGAAGTGCATTTTAATATTTTTAAAAAAAGTAAAAACTCAACAATCTATTTATTAAAAATAAAAGAATAAATTACAGTCCCTTTTCTTGAAAAAAGTTTGAATTACACTTCTCTATTATGTTAAAATATACTCTTTAATCCATTTTTACATAAATAAATAATTTTAGGGTTAAATAGTGGTTACCCTCTGCAAAGTAGGTCGGTTTTGGAATACCCCCTGTAATATTTTTTTTTAAGATCTCCCTCTTGCAAACTAAAAATTCTTTGGAATACCCCCTTGGAGTAACAGCTGGCAGAAAATCTCCTACGTGGCACCTCCACGTGGATTTTTAATTAATTTTTAATTATTTTTTTGCCACGTGGCATTAAAAATTTAAAAAAAAAAAAACACATTTTTTTCTTTCTGATTTCTTTCTTTTTCTTTATTTGTTATTTAAAAATTAATAAAAAAAAAAAAAAAAATAGGAAAGGGATGAAACACTTGAAGAGCAAGATGAAACACTTATTAATGAGCTACCAAAGGCACCATAGTGTCAAAGTTACAAAGTGATACAGCAACTACCAGAAAACAAAAACTAAGGGTGCTGCTACCAAAGTCACACAAGAGAACAAACACACAACACCACCCTTAACAATAGTGAGGGTGCTGCTACCAAGTCACACCAGAAACCAAAAAACGCGCACCAGTCACACACCATACACAGGAAAGCGTAGAGAGAGAGTTAGAGATTCCTAATATTGGCAAGTTCATGGGTTATCACAAAATAGATCTTCTCCACCGTTTCAAACAAATAAAAAAGATCCATTTCACAGTGTATGGGTTTCAGCTTTTCTCCACCGTTTCAAATCGATCTTGTTCACCAATGGATTTTTCAAGCTTCTCCCCTTTTTAGTAGATCTTTGTTGTGGGTCTAGTCCAATCAATTTTTCAAGTCTCTCCCTGTGGAGGATCCATCTCTGCCCCTCCTTTGCCTTTGTTTCAATTCATGACGAACTCATCTGCCTTTGTTTCAATTCATGACGAACTCATCTTCTCCCTCGCCATTTCCGTCGATTGAACCCTAAATCAAATGTCTGAATTCGTTTTGGTAGGGTTGGAGATATCTCCGATCCGGCCGATTCGTAAGGTTTTTGGGATCTCGGGTTTTAGATTCGGGTTTAAAAGAAAAGAAAACGTTTTTCTGTTTCGAAAAGTTCATTTTTTGTGGTGGTTCGATTTTCCGGCGCGGTGGCGCCACCGTCTGGCTCCGGCGACCACCGTGCCGATTTCTGGAGAATGTTTGTTTTGTTCTTGAGTGACAGAGCAGGAGAGAAAGCGTAAAGTTTGTTTCTGGAGAAGTTTTTATTTTCTACCAATCTGATGAAAAAATTGAAAATGTTTTTGCTTGGCTGATGGTTTATGATGGGAATTCATGTGGTTAATGATTGAGGAAAGAAAAAAAAGCTCTAAGTTTCTTGTGATTGTAAAAAAAAAAAGGCTCCTGTGTGGTGAATTGTTTTCTGAAAAAGCTATGAGTTTCTTGTGAATTTCTTTTTCATTTTTTTTAATTCACATAAATTGTTTTATTTTTAAAAACAAATATATATTATAAAAAGTATTTAAAATTTAAATTTTTGGGTTTTTTATCAAAAAAATTGTTAAATATGATGTGGCATTGACACCTGGCAAAAAATAAATAAAAAATATTAAAATAATATTATTTATTTTCACGTGAGCATGCCACGTGGAAAATCAGCACAGTCAGACACCATGTTGGATGCTGAGGGGGGTATTCCAAAGAATCTTTAGTATGCAAGGGGGATCTTAAAAAAAAAATATTATAGGGGGGTATTCCAAAACCGACCTACTTTGCAGGGGGTAACAACTATTTAACACATAATTTTATGATAACAATTAACTTTAAACCACTATTTTATGTCAAAAAACTTTAAGTCATCATCGAAGAAATTAAATTTCCTTTCGTTGAAAATTTTAATATTTTAGAATATAAATTTAATATATAATAGTTTTCAATTTAGTTTACTAACTTATTCGAGATTTATATTTTATAAAAACATTTAACATTATATGTTAATGATATGCGTAAAAGGTAACAAAATTTTTTGCATTAGAAGCATGATTATATTAATAAAATTTTATTAAAAGAGGGAAGTGTATATTTTAATAGTAAAGGGGAGGGTAATGAAATTCAAACTTCTTTTAAGTGAGAGGAGTGTAATTTTCTTTTATACAAGAGGGAAGATGAGTGTATATTTTTACGTAAGAGGGGATAATAGTGTTATTTAAGCATTTTTCAAGGGGGATGAGTGTAATTTACTCAAAATAAAATAGAAGAAATGACTTTTTAAAATGACAAAACTTAGGTGTATTTTCTATGGTTCTTAACATAATAAACAATGATTTTCTTGGATCCAAGATTTTTTTCAAAGTTTATTAATTATACCAATATATAAAGAGAATATCCCTTTTGGCCGTAAACTTTTCTTATTTTCAATTTTCCTCTTCATTTTATTCAAATATTTGTATATGTTGAAAAATAATTTTCACACAAAAGTTGATTTTCAATTTTTTTTTCTTTGGTAAAAAAAGAAAGATTATTATTATTTCTTAATAGCTAAGCACAATCAATTAAAGAAGGTTAAACAGTTATCGGATAACTAAGTCCAACAAAAAAAAGGTTAAATAATTATTTACATTGTCATTAACACAATAGAAAATGTCGATCATACACGAGCATGGAACCGTTAGTTATCAATAATATTTATATTTTTGTTATTATTTTCTTCTATTCTTTCACCTAAATAGTACAAATTAACTTTTTTTTAGGAACATTATTAGACTTGGAATCTTATCTTATCAAATATAATAGATAGAAGAGTATAGATACAACAGAACAGAACAGAACAGAGCATTATGCCCTCTTCACGAGCTCCCTCCGTCTCTCATGGCTATAAACCAAACTTGGCGCTGTGTCAATCACCATTATGTTGCCTCTTTCAATAAAATCACTCAAGCTTCCTTTGTCCCTCTTTAAAGCCAAATTATAGGTCAACTATCCCTAACATACTTCATTGTAAAGAGAATATATTAATTAATTGACAAATATAAAATATATTGTTAAATATATGTATATATTTTATATTAGAGTTAATGAGATTTAAACCTAAGACCCAAAAAAACACTTAAGCCTTCACATATAATATCTTTTTTTAAGCATTTATTCATACTCCATAAATCTAAATTTCACCTCTAGACCATATGTAGTGGCTTCCATTAAATATATTTTAATCTTTGTGAAATTATAAATTTTTAATTTAGTATCTATTTTACGGTATTGATTAAAATGGTAAAATATTTATACCGAGTATGCATTTGGTTAAACACACGTCCACATGATAGGATTTAGTTAAGATAAATTTTTCCGTCTCTCTATTTTCCATACCAAAATAATATTATATTATTTGTTATGTAAAATTATATATTTTTTTTCTCAACATATGTTCTTAATTATAACAACCCACAGCAATTCATATTCAATTTTTTTATTTATTTATTATATTTTACACTAATGGACTCGTACATTTATTTATTATTTTTTTCCGGTACCATATTCGTACTTATGCATTATTATAAGTCTCCACAGAAGCTTTATTCAACTTTAATCTCTATTTTTTTAACTAATTTTTACAAAAAGTTAGTAATTTTAGTTTCTACATTAAATGAAGATTAAGTAGATACCAAATACCAAAACTGATTTTATAAAGTCTGAAGTCATATTTAATCTTAAAATAAATGATCCAGCAAAGAATTTATGAAATCCAACCCATATACATTTTATGGGAAATGGCTTTAGACTAAACTACACGAAAGTAAAAATGGGTGCCATAAACTAGAATTAATTAAAAACATGCACTTGTTCTTCTCCTATAAATATAGGGTCACAAAGATATATAGCATACAAGAGTGATGGGTGTCTCAAGCATGAATTGCTTAATATTTGTGATGCTTTTGTTTGTATTTAGAGAAGTGCAAATGATTGAAGGAGCAAACGTTCAGACTCTGAGTTGCAATCATCGGATGAGTCCATGCTTTGCTAAGAAAATACAATGCCCTTCTGAGTGCCCTTCTACAACATTATCTGACCCAAATCATAAGGAGGCCAAAGTCTGCTATCTTGACTGTGTTTCTCCAGTATGCAAAGCTGAATGCAAATGTAAGATATTCTTTTTATTCAATTTTGTGGGTATTTTGTTCGTGTATAAGTTATTTCTATAACAAAGATAAATAATATCAGTTAGATATATACAATAGCGCCTAACTGTTTTAGATAAATTATAGATTGTTTCATAAGTTATATCTCTTATATCGGTCTATAATTTCACTTGGAATTTCTTTCAACCAGCAAAAACTTGTTAATATATGATTTCATCATTTACTTTAGCTAGCCACGGACATTTCTCGGCCTTTTGCCTAAGATCAAGTGTACTATATATTCTTATCAGTTTAATATATGATATGTGGACCAATAGTCCACACGGTAATAAATTTATTTTTTGAGGGGAAGAGTCCACCACGATAGCTTGTTATTGGATCTTTAAGTGTCGCTTTTGTGTTGCACTATTGCAATTGTCTGGCACACCCGTATAATTTTTTTTTTCTCTAACCACGTAAACGTAACAAACTATGAAAAATTAAGCTAACACTAAGATAGACAATAAAATATATCTAAGAAATAAACATAAAATTTGTTTCATTTTCATTCATCAAGTTCTAATGTCTCAAAGACTACATATAAGTGGTCCTAATAGTGGTTAATAGAAGTCCATGTGAAGTTAACTTAGTTGGTAGGAACATCGCATTATATATGTAAGAGTCGTGGTTCGAATTTCAGACACTCCGCTAATAAAAGATAACAAGATTTCTCTGATTTGAAAATAAATAAACAGATACCAAAGCAAACTGCAACGGTCGTGGATCAGCATGCTTAGACCCACGCTTTGTTGGAGCAGATGGAGTAGTTTTCTACTTCCATGGAAAATCCAATGAACATTTCACCTTAGTATCTGATCAAAAACTTCAAATCAATGCACGTTTCATTGGCCTAAGACCTGAAGGCAGAAAAAGAGATTATACATGGATTCAAGCACTAGGAATCCTCTTTGAATCTCACAAGTTTATTGTTGAAGCCACAAAAGCAACAACATGGAACGACGAAATCGACCATTTGAAATTCTCTTACAATGGAGAAGAACTTCAAATTCCACAAGGTTACCTCTCTACATGGGAAATAGCACAAAAGAAAATTAGTGTAGAGAGAACATCAACCAAGAACAGTGTTGTTGTTAATGTTCAAGGTGTTGTTCAAATATATGTGAATGTTGTGCCTATTACTAAGGAAGATAGTAGAATCCATAACTATCAAATTCCTGATAATGATTGTTTTGCTCACTTGGAGGTTCAGTTTAAATTCTATGATCTGTCTTCGAAAGTCGAAGGTGTTCTTGGAAGGACATACCAGCCAGATTTTGAAAATCCGGTGAAGTTAGGCGTGGCTATGCCAGTGGTTGGAGGGGAAAATAAATATAGAACTACATCACTTCTTTCTGCTGATTGTAGTGCATGTTTATTTTCTGGTAGTGGTGAAGATTTCGAAAAGAAGAATTCAATGATTGAATATGGTATGATGGATTGTACAAGCGCTGCCAAAAGTGGGAATGGTATAGTTTGCAAAAGATAAATGTTAGTGTTAATGGATGTTATATGTATGTGATAATTGTTCATGTATTGTTGTATTTAAAAAACAAGTATTGTACCTATGGATTTACTATTGAATAAAATGTACAATGTTTTATTTTGTTGAGTCCTGCATTTTTGGTGAGCAGGATGTGGTGCAAGATGCTACAACATCGTATCCGGCATTTGGTATTATAAGGGCGCGCGTTTCTATTTATGGCATGATCCGTTCTTCTCTTTCATGAATCTTGCATGGCGCCTGTGTGTCTGGCTTTTATTGTGGATCATCATTTATTACTTCAGATCCTTGACTAGAATATTTCTATGAAGAATATCTTTGAAGTATATTTTAGGAAAGAATCCTTTTTAATTAATGTGGTCAAAGGCTTGAGTCAAGTAAAATCAAGCTCATGATTATTTCAGAATCAAGGATTTTGCTGGAGTATAAAAAGGTTATGCAAAACCTAATTTGAAGTTGTTCACGCCGTCGTATTGTTTGTCTAGCTCTCTAGGTTTTTGCGTGTGTATTGTTAATTGTGAGCCTTTTCTTGTGTCACATTGATACAAGCTAAGGACGTGTGTTATTGAGTTGTATTTTGTGTGATCCTCTCCTAAGCTTTGAAGTACGGAGTTAGGATTGTGTGTATTTGTGCACTCTAAGCCTTTAGGTACGAGTGTTAGTTTTTAGGAGTGTGTCTCCAAAATACTTTTTCTTGTGTATTTGAAATCCTTGCTGTTTGTAAGGTTGTAAGGGAGTGAGATGGGATCTCAGACTTAGGAGTTCCTAGGTTGAAGAATCATTGGTAGATGCCTAGGTTTTAAGTTGTAAACGTGTGTTTGCTGAAGACTTACAACTAGGACTATTATAGTGATATTCCTTCCTGGATTGGTATCCCCCGGATTAGGGCTTGTTTAAGCGCCGAACTGGGTTAACAAATATCCCGTGTTCTTTTACTTGCTTTCAGATATTTGTTTTATTTATCTTGAGATTTACGCAGTAGGATGCTATAGCATTGTATACAGCATTACGTTTCAGGGTTAAGAAGCTATAGCATTGTATCCCACATCTTATACAGCGTGTCAGAAATTTCAATTGGCATCAGAGCAGACACCCTGCCTGTCTCTAGGGTGAGATCCAGGACCTCATATTTCTGGCATCATGGAAAAGGATGGAGGATACATGAATAGACCACCGTTGCTCAATGGATCAAACAACTATGATCACTGGAAATAAAAAATGACTGCCTTTCTAAGATCCATTGATAGCAAGGTTTGGAAGGCTGTTTTGACTGGATGGGAACATCCCACTGTTGCTAGCAAGGAAGGAACCTCAACAGGAGTAAAGAAACCAGAGGTTGAGTGGACTACAGAAGAAGAGGCTGCAGCTCTCTATAATAACAAAGCCATTTATGCTTTATTTAATGGAGTGGACACAAATGTTTTTAAGCTAATCAAAATCTGTGTGTCAGCCAAGGAAGCATGGGAAATCTTGAAGACTTGCTATGAAGGTACCACAAAAGTGAAACAATCCAAAATTCAACATCTCACATCCAGGTATGAAACTCTAAAGATGAAAGATGATGAAAGCATTCAAGATTTTCATATGACCCTCTTGGATATTGCCAACTCATTTGAAGCCTTGGGAGAACAAGTATCTGATGAGAAATTGTCAAGGAAACTCCTCAGATCTCTTCCCAAAAGATTTGATATGAAAGTGACAGCAATTGAGGAAGCACATGATATCTCCACTATGAAAATGGATGAATTGGTTGGTTCACTTCAAACTTTTGAAACTGTGCTTGATGAACGTGGTGAGAAAAAAACCAAGAGCATTGCTTTTGTCTCTAATACTGATGAGGATAATGACCAAGATGAGGATGAAGAAGAAGAAAGCATTGCAGATGCTATAGCCATGCTTGGAAGACAATTCAACAAAGTGCTGAAGAGAGTTGATCGCAGGAATCGTTAGAATGCTCCTAGCATCCGATTCGACATCAACAAACAACAAAGCAATTTGAAGAAATTCAAACCTGAAGAGAAGAATAGTCAAAGCAAGGGTGTTCAATGTCATGAGTGTGAAGGATATGGACACATAAGATCAGAATGTGGAACGTATCAGAAAAGACAGAAAAAGGGTTTGAATGTGTCTTGGTCAGATGAAGATTCTGAGGAAGAGCATGAATCTGCTAAGCATGTAACTGCCTTAACTGGAATTTGTTCTCCAGACAGTGATACTGAGGAAGAAGGTGATGTGGCTTATGATGAACTTGCCAGTACTTACAAAGAGCTGCTCACAAGATTTGAAGAAATGTGCAGATTACTTGAGAAGCAGAAAAAGACAATCAATCTCCTTCAATCTGAAGTAAAGGCTCAAACTGAGAAGGCTTCAGAAGCTCAAGAAGAAGTGGCTCTTGTCAATGCTCAAATGGAAGATCTGGAAAAGCGTGTGGGTCAATTAAACTCAGGAACAAATCTATTAGAGGAGATCCTTGAGAATCTACCAAGTGGTAAGGCTAAGGCAGTAGGTTACAATTACTCTCATTTGAATAAGTATCAACAGAATCTTGAGACAAAGTTCAAATCTGCTGAAGATGTTTTTGATCCTTGCACTGGGGCCACGATGCTAAAGCATCCTGCACAACATTCTAGAACTTACCCTGTTCCCAAGTTTGCTCTGGAATCCAATCCAAAAGGCCATTAAAGGCCTAAAATCCAGAGAGTATACAGAAGATGGGTTTGTCATCACTGTGGAAGAAGAGGTCACATTAGGCCCTTTTGCTACAGACTTCATGGATATCCTGTTCAGCAACCTGAAGCAAATGAGTCAAAGGAAGATGTTAAGGAAGATGTGCCTGTAAAGAAGGAGTGGAAGCCTAAGACAGATAATGTAGGGTTGATTGCTCACACATCCTTGAGAGCTTCATCAAGGGAAGATTGGTACTTTGATAGTGGATGCTCCAGGCATATGACTGGTGAAGAAAAATTTCTCATGAATGTAAAGCCATACAAGACCAGCTTTGTTACATTTGGAGATGGTGCTAAAGGAGAAATTCTTGGAATTGGGGATCTGGTGAATCATGGACTGCCCAATTTGGAGAATGTACTTTTGGTTAAGGGACTCACAGCAAATCTGATCAGTATAAGTCAACTGTGTGACCAAGGTCTAAAAGTTAACTTCACCAAGACTGAGTGTGTTGTGAACAATGAAGAAGACCAACTGTTAATGAAGGGAACCAGGTCCAAGGATAACTGTTACTTGTGGATACCTCAGGAAGAAGCCTTGAATACCACCTGTCTCAGCACAACTACAGATGAAGTGAAACTGTGGCACCAGAGGTTAGGTCATCTTCACTTGAAAGGGATGAAGAAAGTTATCTCATCAGAAGCTATCAGGGGTTTGCCTAAGCTGAAGATTATAGAAGGCAACAAATGTGGTGAGTGTCAAATTGGTAAGCAAGTCAGGATGCCACATCCAATGCTAGAGCATCAGACAACCACCAAAGTTCTTGAGCTACTTCATATGGACCTCATGGGACCCATGCAGGTTGAAAGTCTTGGAGGAAAAAGGTATGCTTTTGTTATGGTAGATGACTACTCCAGATACACCTGGATAGATTTCATTAGAGAAAAATCAGATGCCTTTGAAGCCTTCAAGGAATTGTGTCTTCAAATTCAAAGGGAAAAGGCAAGCAATGTGGTAAAAATTAGAGCAGATCATGGAAAGGAGTTTGAGAACTCTATGTTCAATGAATTTTGTGCCTCTGAAGGAATCAAGCATGAGTATTCTTCTGCTATCATCCCACAGCAAAATGGGATAGTTGAAAGGAAGAATAGAACTATTCAAGAGTCAGCAAGAGTCATGCTTCATGCCAAGAATGTTCCCTACTACTTTTGGGCTGAAGCTATGAACACTGCCTGCTACATTCACAACAGGGTCACATTGAGAAAAGGTACCACATCTACTCTGTATGAGCTGTGGAAGAATAGGAAACCAACTGTAAAACACTTTCATGTGTTTGGAAGCAAGTGTTACATTCTAGCTGATAGAGAGCCTAGAAGAAAGCTTGATCCAAAGAGCCATGAAGGAATTTTTCTGGGATACTCCCCAAACAGCAGAGCCTATAGAGTGTTTAATTCCAAGACTCAGGTAATGATGGAATCCATAAATGTTGTAATTCAAGATTCTACTCTGGAAGAAACTGTTAGTGAAGACCAGGGTATTCCTGTTGTACATGATGCTGAACAAGATGCTACAGCATCTGAACATCTGGGTGAGAATCAGTCTGATGAAGAGATTGAAGAAGAGATCAATACTACAGATTCTGGAGAACAAGCTCAAAAGATAGGACCTTCAGTGCGTGTTCAGAAGAATCATCCCACATAGTTGATTATAGGCAATCCAGAACAGGGAATAACTACTAGAAGGACAAATGATGTTATTTCAAATTCTTGTTTTGTATCTCTTTTTGAGCCCAAGAATGTTAAAGAAGCCTTATCTGATGGAGCATGGATAGAGGCTATGCAGGAAGAATTAAAACAGTTCAAAAGAAGTGAGGTGTGAGATTTGGTCCCAAGACCTAAAGATGTGAATGTGATTGGAACTAAGTGGGTGTATAAGAACAAGTCAGATGAGAATGGTATTGTCACCAGGAACAAAGCAAGACTTGTGGCACATGGATATACTCAAGTTGAAGGTTTGAATTTTGAAGAAACTTTTGCACCTGTTGCAAGGCTAGAATCCATTAGGCTCCTTTTGGGTGTGGCTTGCATTCTCAAATTCAAACTCTACCAGATGGATGTAAAAAGTGCCTTTCTAAATGGATACCTACAGGAAGAAGTGTATGTTGAACAACCAAAGGGTTTCATTGATCCTGAACATCCAAGTCATGTGTACAAATTGAAGAAAGCTCTGTATGGGTTGAAGCAAGCACCCAGAGCTTGGTATGAAAGGTTGACTCAATTCTTGGAAGATCAAGGTTACAGAAAGGGTGCTTCAGACAAGACATTATTTGTTAAGCAAGAAAGAGGTAAATTTATTATAGCTCAGATCTATGTTGATGACATAGTGTTTGGTGGGATGTCAGACACAATGGTACAACATTTTGTCAAGCAAATGCAATCTGAATTTGAAATGAGTCTTGTTGGGGAATTAACATATTTTCTTGGACTTCAAATCAAACAAATGGATGATACCATATTTATATCTCAAAGTAAGTATACAAGAAACATAGTCAAGAAGTTTGGTATGGAAAGTGCTACATCCAAGAGAACACCAGCACCTACTCATCTGAAACTTACTAAGGATGAAAAAGGAATCAGTGTGGATCAAGGTTTATATAGAAGCATGATTGGGAGCTTGCTATACTTGACTGCAAGTAGGCCTGATATCACCTATGCTGTTGGAGTTTGTGCAAGATATCAAGCTGACCCTAAGGTTAGCCACTTGACGCAGGTCAAGAGGATCTTGAAATATGTGAATGGAACTAGTGACTATGGAATAATATACTCTCATTCTGAAGATTCTAAACTCTATGGATATTGTGATGCTGATTGGGCTGGAAGTGCAGATGACAGAAAAAGCACTTCAGGAGGTTGTTTCTTTTTGGGAAATAACTTGATTTCTTGGTTTAGTAAGAAGCAAAACTGTGTGGCTTTATCCACAGCTGAGGCTGAGTACATAGCTGCTGGGAGTAGTTGCTCACAACTTGTTTGGATGAAGCAGATGCTGACTGAATATGATGTTGTACAAGATGCTATGACATTGTACTGTGACAACATGAGTGCCATAAACATCTCTAAAAATCCTGTTCAACATAGCAAGACAAAACATAATGACATCCGTCATCACTTCATAAGAGATCTTGTTGAAAGCAAAATTGTTACTTTGGAACATGTTGGTACAAAAGAGCAAGTGGCAGACATCTTTACAAAAGCACTTGATGCCGTACAGTTTGAGAAGCTAAGGGGCAAGTTGGGAATTTGCCTCCATGAGGAGTTATAGCAGTTACCGTTAGTGGCGCGTGCAGCAGTTATTTTTCTTCATCAAAAGCTGCACGTTGATCAAGGCAATCATGGCCTAAATCACTCCTTTAACACGCCACTACATATGGTTGGTTATTTTTATTTCAAATCTTTTCATCTTGATTCTTTCCATTTTTATTCTACATCTCACTATAACTTCTCCACTTCTCTACCAAACCTCCTCATTCAACCCTCACATATCTCTCACTCACAATCCTATTCTCTAATCCTTGCCGTCACCATGTCTCAATCGTCCCATGTTACCTCTCCCACCTCCGCTTCTCCAAATCACTCTTCACCATCCCATGATCCTCAACCCAACTTCATCACCAATGCTGTTCCTATCTCCACCATTCACCCCTCCGTTGCCTCAGCTCTCAACATCAAACCCCACAAAACCTCATCTTCTAAACCCAAGTCCTCAAAGAAAGTTAAGACAACGGGAAGTAAGAAACTAAGAGTCAAGAAATCCAAATCACGATACAACTCCGATTTCGACATGCAAGGGTTTCTTCTGGCCAATCAGGGCTCTGATAAACTGGTTGTAGGTGTTGATGCTACAGCAACTTCTCAAAGTGAGCAGATCGACACTAATACTGTTCAAATCCCTAATGCTGAAAAAGGGGAAACTGTTGTGCAAACTGAGAAACCACAATCTTCTATTCCTGATTCTCCCAAGGATGATGATCTAGATGAGGAGGCGCATATTGTTGGGGATGTGCTTCAATCTCTGGCCAAAAGCATATCTCAAGAAGATGCGACACCTGATGCTTCAGCATCTCTGGTACGAGAGGAAGCTGACAAAGATGCTGTTGAAGATGTTATGGCGTCTGATGCTGAACCTGAACAAGGTGAAACTCAGAAGTCTGCAGAGGTGGTAGCTAGTGAAGATGAAGATGACATTGTTGTGGTAAAATCTGTTGGGTCATCTATGGCAGGAAAAACAGGTGTTGGTAGGCGCTTAAGGGAAAGAGAAGGCAAAGAGGCTGAGGTGGAAATAGAAGCACCAAAGACTGTGAAAAAGAAAAAAAGTGTGCCCACAAAGTCACCTAAGAAGAAAGTTGTGGGACCCAGTAGAGCATCAAGCAAGGTTGAGCTTCCTGCTAAACAAAAGAAGAAAGCTTCCAAGAGGAAGAATGTCAGTCTGGGTGACTCTGAGTATGATGCTGAGCAAGATGTTCCTAGCATCACACCCTCACCTCAGAAGAGAGCTCTGAAAAAGAAGAAAGTTGTTGCTGATATGTCAGATGATGATGCTGAACACGATGCTCCAAGCATCCCAGCATCTAAGAAGAAGGCTGGTAGAAAGATGGTGCCAACAAATGTTCCTGATGTGCCTATTGATGGGGTATCATTTCACTTTGTGGATAGTGCAAAGAAGTGGAAGTATGTATTTGCAAGAAGGATAGGGCTGGAAAGGGAATTGTCTGCTGAAACACAGGCTTGGAAGGAGGTAGTTGAGTTGTTGGATGATGCTGGTTTAATGAAGACTGTTAGTGGCTTGTGCAACTGCTATGCCAAGCTTGTGAAAGAGTTTGTTGTCAACATTGCTGAAGACTGTGACAATCCTCTCAGCAATGAATATCAGAAAGTTTGGGTAAGAAACAAATGTGTGGTGTTCTCTCCAAAGATCATCAACAAATACCTGGGTAGGCAGGAGGATGACTACACTGCAATTGATGTTACCAATAATGAAGTGTGCAAGACCATCACAGCCAACCAGGTCAAGGTGTGGCCATCTAAAGGTAATGTACCTTCTTGTATGCTCTCTGTGAAGTATGCTGTCATGAACAGAATAGGAACTGTAAATTGGGTTCCTACTACCCATACATCTCATATAGCCACCGGCTTAGCTAGGCTTATTTATTCTATTGGAACTGCTACTGTTGCTGACTATGGGTCTTATATTTTTGAGCAAACCATGGCTCATGGAAAGTCTTGGGCAATCAAGATGCCTATAGCCTTTCCAAGTCTCATTTGTGGAATAATCCTTGATCAACACCCAAATATTTTGACTGCTGCTGATGAACCCCTCAAGAGAGAAGCACCTCTTTCTCTCCATTTTAAACTGTTTGAAGGGACCCATGCTGCTGATATAGCAGGGGCTATGACAAGCAAATCTGTGCCTAGGCAAGATCCTCCTTCAACTCTGAGTAGGAAGGATATGATTGCCTCATTGGAAGCTACTGTGCAAGCTCTGGATGAGCAGAAGAAATGGCTTGAGCTGGTAATATCTGCCCTGAAGAAAGAGGAAGCTGAGGAAGCAGGTCTTAGTGCTGGTACTGATGTGGGTCATGATGCTGTGAATGATGCTGCAGCATCTGATGCAGCAGAAAATGAAGATGCTGGTGGTGATACAGAGGAGCTGGAGGTGACTGATTCCAGTGCCTCTGAATGAAGGATGTTATTTGTGATGCCTTGTCATTTTTTTTGTTTCTTTTGTGTTCATTTGGTACTTTTGTTACTGTTCTGTTATATGGGCTGAGACTCTGATGACCCTGATTCCTGTTTTGTAATAAGCTCTTGAACCTCATAACTCTGTACTGCTAAATTTGTCAAATTTGTGGCAAAAAGGGGGAGAATAAATTTGGTACTTTGATTGTTTATCTGAGTGTTTTCCTATTTGATCTCGCCTGCTGTTAGTCTGCACTGCTATGGTAATGATATGTTTGTTAAAATTGAGTGCATGAAGTATGTGTATGTGTGGACCTGTATGATCTGTGCATGAGTGCCCTAGAATATTGAGATATGATCTGCAGGGAATATTGAGATATGATCTGCAGGGGGAGATTTTGGATACGATGCTCCAACATCCTATGCACATGTGCAGGGGGAGATGTAGTGTGAAATGTTATAGCATTATCTACAGCATCCTGACAATTTTGATTGCTTTGACCATCTAAGGCTATGTTGTTTTATATGTTCCGCTGTTGCATGCCTCTCTAATATTCTTAAAAGATACATGTATATTCTTGTTTACTGGTCTCCATGAAGAAGTAGTATGGAATCTGTTTTGAAGAATAGTCTCTACAAATCTTTATCCATGTGTGCTTGTGTTGAGAAAAAGAAATGTAGTTGAAGTATCTGTTTAAGTATCTGTATGGTCATTATTTGTTTTAGCCAAAAATTTGCCAAAGGGGGAGTTTGTTGAGTCCTATGTATTGGCTGCATTTTTGGTGAGCAGGATGTGGTGCAAGATGCTACAACATCGTATCCGGCATTTGGTATTATAAGGGCGCGCGTTTCTATTTATGGCATGATCCGTTCTTCTCTTTCATGAATCTTGCATGACGCCTGTGTGTCTGGCTTTTATTGTGGATCATCATTTATTACTTCAGATCCTTGACTAGAATATTTCTATGAAGAATATCTTTGAAGTATATTTTAGGAAAGAATCCTTTTTAATTAATGTGGTCAAAGGCTTGAGTCAAGTAAAATCAAGCTCATTATTATTTCAGAATCAAGGATTTTGCTGGAGTATAAAAAGGTTATGCAAAACCTAATTTGAAGTTGTTCACGCCGTCGTATTGTTTGTCTAGCTCTCTAGGTTTTTGCGTGTGTATTGTTAATTGTGAGCCTTTCTTGTGTCACCTTGATACAAGCTAAGGACGTGTGTTATTGAGTTGTATTTTGTGTGATCCTCTCCTAAGCTTTGAAGTACGGAGTTAGGATTGTGTGTATTTGTGCACTCTAAGCCTTTAGGTACGAGTGTTAGTTTTTAGGAGTGTGTCTCCAAAATACTTTTTCTTGTGTATTTGAAATCCTTGCTGTTTGTAAGGTTGTAAGGGAGTGAGATGGGATCTCAGACTTAGGAGTTCCTAGGTTGAAGAATCATTGGTAGATGCCTAGGTTTTAAGTTGTAAACGTGTGTTTGCTGAAGACTTACAACTAGGACTATTATAGTGATATTCCTTCCTGGATTGGTATCCCCCAGATTAGGGCTTGTTTAAGCGCCGAACTGGGTTAACAAATATCCCGTGTTCTTTTACTTGCTTTCAGATATTTGTTTTATTTATCTTGAGATTTACGCAGTAGGATGCTATAGCATTGTATACAGCATTATGTTTCAGGGTTAAGAAGCTATAGCATTGTATCCCACATCTTATACAGCGTGCCAGAAATTTCATATTTGTTTAATTTTAACACCTTATTGAGTCATAGTATTTCAAGAATTTCTCGAATCTGGATCCTCTTCAGCTATTTCTCTCATGTTTCCATCATGCTCTTATCTAGGAAATGCATTCAATGATTGAATTTGAATGCAGTCTGATTTACGATTTATATGGATGTACTTTCAGCCGATTAAATATATGAAATAAGCCTAGATGCAGAAAAATTGATAGAGGAAAGCAGAAATATTATACCGAAGTCCAACACTGTGAGCAAGGCCAGCTGTGAAGGAATGGTTTGAGTTTGCTCTTTCAACTGGTTCACGTAGAGTTGCCAATGCTGGATCATCAACGGAAGAAACTCGAATAAGTCTAGCATGGTTTGGCCATTCTAGCATCGTATCTGCCGGAATCAATGACTGCAACCCTGCCTCGCCACTGCCTCTCTTTGCATACAATACACATCCTTTTCCACACGCATCAGGAGTTGTTGGAGATAATTGTGATGTTGTTTCATGATACTGGTAGTGATAATTTAGCCTTTCTGTCTTCACTGGATAATTGGGGCACCCAAGAACTCCAAGAACAACTTTTCTATCCTCAATCAAAGGCAGTGCAACAACATACTGGCCACCATGGACAAATCCTAATGTGTCTTCAACAGGGTCAAGTACCCAATGCCTTCCACTGGGGTCTTCCGTTGAGCCGCAACGACCAATGGTCTCGAGAACTTCTGATGTTCCAAGAGTTGTCTGTGGATTCGTTGACGGCATCCACAACAGCTTCCGGTAAGCCGATTGAATCATCCATGGAACAAGTTTCTATCAATTTAATCTAGTTAGGGGTCAGTTATGACATCAAGTGGTTTCAGCCCCCTCCCGAGCGCAGTTGTGGGGAATCGAACTGTGATCCTCCCTATCAAGTTCAGCGTCAATCACCACTAAACCAACTAATGATTGGTGACGCACGAAGATTTAAAAACCAAATAACTCAACTTATTTAAATAATAGTTAAAGTTAAAGAATAAAAAACTGGATAGCGTGTTCAAGTCCTCGCAAATGTGAAGAGAAAAAAAAAAAAAACAATTTAGACGGACACCCTTTCTTTAAAAATGATATAAAATTCAAAATCAAATCTAATCAATTTTGAGTTTTCTCCTAATGACATATGGGATTTTGATTTTGAGTTTTCTCCTAATGATATAAAAAAGATTGATTGGAAACACAATCTCATCAAATGTTACATTTTTTTATATAAAGTATCTACTATTGTTTAGTGGTGATTAATTTCTGTCGAAAAAATCTATTAATCATATAAAATGAGTCCTCCTTTTTCATCTAATTTTTTTTCATACACAAGATACATAAATCAAATTCCTGATCACATACTTAAATTATTCACATTTCTTATCATTTGGACCAACCACGTGTTAAGTTCACCAAGTCCTTAATCAAAGTTGCTAACCATGATCATACAAAAAAACAAAAATGAAACTTTAAGCTCAATTTAACCTCATTGTATTTTAATCAATAATTAGACAAGATTCAAAGTATTAATCATCTCATTCTTTTTATTACAATTAATCATCTCATTTATTTATTTTTATTTCATGCATGATATTCTGTGTATTGTGTATGCATTAATATGGATAATAAATTTAAGATACATTTATGCACTTTTAGTTTTTATTTTCGCTGATTCATGATTTTAGTTCCCAATTTTCATATCTATAGATGTATAATCATTCAATTTTATAATTTAAGAAATTTGTCTCACCATTAAATTTGACTTTTATTTTGTCGATGTATTAAGTTGAGTAATACATTATTGCCACATCAGCCAATAATTTGTCACCTTATTATTAATAAATATAAGCAAAAATAAAATCAAAATTTCATGATGATTTTTTTTTTGAAAAAAATAAGAGACTATTAATCTACAAAGATAAAAAAAACGCAAACCTTTAAGATACATTTTCTCCCTAATTTCAAAATTTAACCATATTTTTTTATAAAGATAACACTTAGATATTTTTATTTTTTTTCATTTCTTTCCAAATCAAGAGAACACATGTAAAAGTTTGCATAATGAAGCAAAGAAAATGAGTCATGGAATTAGGTTTGTATTTATTTTCTCTCGTGACTTGGCAACTACTAAGCTGAAGTATCTATTGCCTCAAATGCCCATCTTCAACTTGTAAACGTAATTACCCTACTTCACCATTTTTGAAATTTTACTATATTACACAAAGTATCTAGTTATCATCCCAACTCATTCATATTATATTAGATTTTTTTTTTACCTCTAACAAATATCATTACAACCTACACATTACGATGTTTTGTATTCAAATCCAGATAAAAAAAAAAACATCTAACTTAATAATATTGGCATTATTAATTAAAGTAGAACTTATAAACCTCTTATCGGTAGTTTCATTACAGTGGTAAGACTTTATTAGTTTGAGTAGAAAATTTGTAATAATAGAGCTGAGTTTTAAGCTTGAAGTACTAAATTACTAAAGAAAAACTTTTATTTTTAACTTTTAGCCGTGATGATTGATTGACTACCTCATAATTTTGTTGCTATTGTTGTCTTTCGGGTTAATCCAATTAATGTGACCTTAAATAAATTTGGATTGTCTCTCAAGTCAATTTGATATAGTCCCAAATAAATTTGGTATTAATTTAATTCGTAGAGCATGAATTTTATTAAGACCAAGAGACAGATTAAATAATATTTTAATGTTGTCTTGAAGATGGCAATGTCAGTGATAAAATTCATCTTCATGATGAACAAAATGAGAGAAAAGAAACTTCTTTTATTGAACAAAAATGAATTAATGTGAATTATGAGTTACATAGCTTTGATCTAGGAATATATACAAGTCTGGTCTCTAACTAACTCTACTCTAATATCTAACAAACTATGCCGGCTGACATGACTGCCTTGTTGACATGGCATAACTGCCAGAATTAGAAGATGAACTAGTCTACACCATTGCCTTGTGATCCGGTAGCTTGTGCTTCAAGTAATTGGTCTCTTTGATCCCTTTGAGCTTGGGTTTCTATTTGTTCTTTATCTTGAGACTTCAATAGGTTGAGTTATAAATAAGTATAATATATGTGTTAGGCTTATTTTGCTAAACCTAATAAACTACAGAAAATTAATTAAGTTAAATCTAAGAAATAAAACATAAATTCTTCATTTTATTCATTAGGAATGTTTCCAAGACACTATACATTTTTCATTTTAACAATGACTAATTATCTTTGTCAGAGAATTTTTTATTTTTTATTTATTGGAGTCAGAGAATCTATGAGGTACACATGATGAGTTTTTTCCTACTAACAATTTTTTTTCATATGCAAGAGCTAGAAATCAAAATTTTCACTACCTATTTAAGGGTCCAAAACCCTCTCTATATACCAACATGTCTCTTGCTCACCTCTAAATCTCAATTCACAGGGTTTAGTTTTTGGTTAATCTAAATTTCAAATTTAGATTAGAAAGAAGCAAATTTTAACCTAAATGGTTCTTGCTAGCATACACACAATTAATCTGAGCCAACACCATAACAAAAATTGGAAGACATAATCAATAGAAAGGTTTCAATATCATTCATTATTTTCATACTATTTATGAGTACTGTCAAAGAAAATAACTATATATATATATATATATATATATATATATATATATATATAGGAGGGATCCGTTGACTCCAAGAGTAAGTCTACATTGACTTACTCCGTTTAATAACTCGATATCGGCATAATATTTCTTCAATCCGACCGTTGAATTTAAAGATCTCATTGAGTAGATCAACTCTACAAATTTTTATAAAAATTCAAAAAATGTAGTTATGTATTTAAATTATTGAAATTCAACGGCTTTTTTTAAAAGTTTGTCGTACGTTCAATTGAAGTTGTAAAAAAAAGTAGAAAACAATTTTGAATTTTTATAAAAATTTATGGAGTTGATCTACTCAATGAGATCTATGAATTCAACGGCCGAATTCAAGAAATATTATATCGATATCGAGTTATTAAGCGGAGTAAGTCAATGGAGACTTACTCCTGAAGTCAACGGATCCCTCCTCATATATATATATATATATATATATATATATATATATATATATATATATATATATGGGTAAGAATATGAATTAAATCTTACCGACTAAACCAACTTTGTTTGGCAATGTTTTATTATTGATATACTCTTCAAAGACGTGATTATTTTTTTGGTACATCAAAGACATGATTTTAAAGCTTGCTATAAATATTTTGTCAAAACAAAGAGCTTGCTATATGAAAATTTTATTGGTAGATCATTTGAGTATATTAGTCTAGACCCAAACGTGTTATCTTAATTTTTTGATAAAAAACCTAAACGTGTTATCTTAATCTAAATTCAATATAAGTGTATAAAAGTCACATTGCTATGTCAGGATCCACTATTGAGAAGAATAACTAACATACGAATTCATCTTAGTAAAAAATCCCTATATGATACGTACTCATTGAAATTGCTCCAAGACCCACATTAGTGATGGTCACGAAAACATAAAATGAAACTAGTGATTCAGTAATTTTGAAGATTCAATTCAAAACTGCTAAATTAGTGTTCTTTTATTTTATGGAAAATGCTAAACAGTGCACCCGGTGCACTAGTTAAGCATATTAATATAGAAATATTTTTTTTGAACTTGTACATTTAATATAAAAAGTTATCTTTTTATTATTAACTTTATCTTTTTATCTTCTTATGCTGCTAAACCAATCAAACCATTTTCTATCGGTTTAGATATGAATTTCACGTAATTTAAAATTGATCACTCAAATCAAACCACTATAAGGTGTATTGAATTGAGATTGTGAGAGACTATTTTGACAAAATAAATCTTAAAGATTTTAAAAGATTTTGTGAGAATGTATTGATTTTGTGAGATTTTAAAAGATTTGTTTTAAAAGACTTTTTACAATCATAATTCTTAACACGATTTTAATGGATTTTTTTAAATTTCAAAGTACTTTATGAATTTCTATAATTTCGAAAAATTGAGTAAATTAGGGATCTTAACACGAAATTTCCCAAAATGTTGTCTTGATCATTGATCCAGCGGCGCTTGAACGCCCTCGATCCATATTCAATAACAAAAAATAATAACATAATAACAATTACAGTAACATTTTAACAATTATTTTTGAAGAAACAACAATATGAATGATCTATGTTATATATTGAAGAAATTTTATTGGGTATAATCATTTGGTGATGATACAAACAAAAATATTGAACCGTTTACAATTTTGAGAAATACAATGTATACACATAAAGTTTTTTACAATGAATGGTTTACCAATTTTTTTTCTTTTTCAAAAACGTGTTGTTGCATACGACTTATTTCAATACTATATGAATGATTCATAACAAATCACATTCTATAATGAATTGTGTTGTTGTTTCATGTGCAGTACTTTTATTTTCATTTGATTTGTGTGGACATATGATAAATATTCTGAGAGATGTTAAGAAATAATGCGTTAAAAAAAATTGTAAGAAAGAATATAATAGTTGTAAGAAAAAAGTCTTGAAGATTATAAAAAGTCTTGAGGGTTTGAGTGAGATTGTAGGAAGAGTGTTTTATGTATATTTTTAACTAAAAAATCTTTCAAAATCCATTCCATGAAAGAATTCATCATTTTTTCTAGACTTTTGAATATCAATAGACATTTTAAAAGTGGTAAGAAATTTCAATTGAATACCAACTGAGTTTGTTCCCCCGAAAAAAATAATCTTGATTGTCTTCATTGAATACCACTAGATTTACTTGACTTTTATGAAAACCTTAATTGAATACCACAAGACTTTTTAATCATAAAAAAGTCTTTTAAAATTTTTTCAAATCTCAATTGAATACACCCCCATTTTTATTTCACACCATATCACAAGTGTGCTCATTGTCAAATAAAAAAAAATACAGTGTGCTAATTGAATTATCATTTTTAATTAAAATTAAAATTACTTTAATTAAATTTAAGTGTTAAAATGTATCCTCTGCCTCGCCTAAACTTGAAGTGCATTTTAATATTTTCTTTTAATTAGAAAAAGAAAGTAAAAAGCTCAAATGAAATCTACATAGTTTCAACAATGTATTTATTAAAAATATAATAGAAGAAATGACTTTCTAAAAAGACAAAACTTAGAGGTGCATTTTTTTTTTATGGTTCTTAACATAACAAATAATGATTTCTTCAAAATTTATTATATTTATAAAAGTAAGTTTTATGTTAAGAACCATATAAAAAACATCTAAAAAAATCCACCTAAGTTTTGTTCATTTTAAAACTCATCTTGAAAAATAAAACAAATATAAATAAATTAAGACTCTATTTAAGAGCTTCTAATTTAAAAGATATATACAAAATAAAATATAATTTCAATACAAATGAAAATTCAAAAACCAAATAACGCAATTAGTTTGAACTAAGAATTAAAAAGAAAAAATTAAAATGTAAGAGTTCAGTTTTCAAGTTCTAACATATGCGACAAAAAATAAAATTCAGATGAATATATTGTTAGTTTTTCTTCTTGCCATGACTTGAACCCTGGACCTTCAAACTTCTTTACCCTTAGCTCAATTAGCATAACCAATTGAGATACCCATCCCACCCCAAATTCAGTTGAATATTAATATCTTCATTACCCGTTATACTTCTTTCTTTAAAAATCATATAAAATTTGAAACTCAAATCTAATCAATTTGACAATTTTTGTTTTCTACTCATGTCATATGGGATTTTGGTACTATGCCTAAACTCAATTTGGCACTATTTTGGCACTTTACCTAAACTCAATACACTAAAAACAAACTCTATTTAATTTATAAAAAAACAAAAATAAAAATTATACGCGAAGAGCATGGCCCTTGCCGCATGGATTATATAACAACGTTGCTACTTTACTATTCAAATTCAAATAATCAACAAAGAATAATCGCTTTTAGTGACGAAACAAATTATTCATTCATTCATGCACCACCGATTATTAATTAATTATTACATTACTTTCACATTTCTAAATTCAAACTTACAAAAAAAATAATAAAAAAATGTTACCTCTAAACCTCACCGGAAACAACACCGTTTTCCCGCCGGATTCGTTCGTTTACGACGCCGACGACATTCCGTTTGGCACAGTATGGTGGTTTGTTTACGCCGGAATTTCATGTCTACTTGTTATCTTTGCTGGTATCATGTCTGGTCTTACTCTTGGATTAATGTCTTTGGATTCTGTTGGTCTTGAAATTCTTCAAAGAAGTGGTTCTTTCACTGAGAAAAAACAAGCTGGTAATTCTAATAATCTTCTTCTTTTTTTGTCTTATTCATTGTTCAATTGTTTATTCTCTTTATTACTATGCAGCTGCAATTTACCCTGTTCTTCAAAAACAACACCAACTGCATGTTACTTTGCTTCTTTGTAATGCTCTTGCTATGGAGGTATTTCTAATTTCATTATTTCACATTTAATTTAAATGGGGTTGCTATTTTTTTTTGGATTAAGTAGCGTAGTAGTTAGAAATTTCATCTTAAAGGTGAATAAGTGGAGTGTATGAGTATCGAACCTCGACTCCTGCATATATAATGTGATGTTCCTACCAACTGAGCTAAATTCATGGGGACCTGGGGTTGCTATTTTTAACTTTTCTGATTAATTACCATACATGATCAAATGAGGTTGTGTTTGGATAAACAGATTAATTAAGTGGTTATTATATAAAGTGCTTATATATAAGTTATTTCTATAACAAAAAATAGAATAAAGTAAAACTGTTTTTATATGAGCTATAAGCTTTTCTCATAAGTAATTTTAGAGTGCTTATGAAAATAAGTTGAAAACAACTTATGGATTAGTCATAAGTTTGTTTTTTTGAAAATAAGTTGACTAATCCGAGACCGAGGGACACCAATTTCACCGACCACTAAAGGGAGGCCCATTTAGGATTACTCATAAGTTGTTTTCATAAACTATCTCAAAGAGTCTCACAAGTGCTTGGGGAAGTACAATATATAAGGTTAAGTCAATCCAAACAACCCCTTAAACTCATATGAAGGGTGTATTTTTTTCTTCTTTTCATATGTATCTAATTAAATTTCACCATTTAGATATTTGTGAAGATGTTTTAGCAAGTAATATAATAATATAACAAAGTGACATTATGATGACATATGATCGGGCGATTGTGTTTCTTCCTTTTTGATTTGCAGGCACTTCCACTTTACCTTGATAAACTTTTTCATCCTGTTGTAGCAGTGTTACTTTCAGTAACTTTTGTTCTTGCTTTTGGAGAGGTACACTATTTTTCGAGTTGAGTTTTCTTGCATCATAATCAAGCAGGACATTGCGCTAACTGTTACTTTGTCACATGAGATTAGGTCATCCCACAAGCTATATGCACAAGATATCGCCTATATGTTGGAGCAACATTTATTGGGCTTGTACATGTCCTGATGTTCATCTGTTATCCAATTGCGTACCCTATTGGAAAGGTAAAGATTTTATGTTGTCTAAATTATTAACTAATTTAAGGAATTCCATTAACATTATATTACACTCTAATTTCTAACGTACCATAAAGGCGGTCGACAATTTTACCTTGACAGTAGAATGTTGCTTCTAATAGTAATTCTGATTTTAATTATATAATGAATTATATGCTCAAATAGATCATTTTTTAATTCCATGGTATCTTAACCCCATGCCCAGTGGTAAAAGGGCTGGAAATTATTTTTATTTGCAGAAAAATATTGCTTTTATGGAGCTTATACTATAACCTTGGTGCTTGTAGGTTATGGATGTTTTGCTTGGACACGATGATGTACTGTTTAGGCGAGCACAATTGAAAGCCCTTGTTTCAATCCATAGTGAAGAGGTAATGTGTTTGAATCACCAACTAAGTGGGTTTTGTACAACTTCCTAATCAAGAAGATTATCTACTGCATTTCTTTGGAAATATGATCTAATAATTTCATTCTAATTCCTTACCATATAAAAAAAAATTTCTTTTATGAAAGAATGCTAATTTAATTTCACCTTGACAAAAAATTTCAAGTATACATCATTCTATGTCCTTAACTTCATTCTGTTGATCATTGAAGGCTGGTAAAGGAGGTGAACTCACACATGACGAGGCGACGATTATCAGTGGAGCATTAGATCTCACTCTGAAGGTAGATACTTTGTTAACTAGATTGTTCAGATGAACTTAATCTCGTTTGGGTTCTCTTTATTGCCTGACCATTATTTTGCCAGTGATAGCTGTCTATGAATGTGTTATAACTTCTTTTGGCGATAAGATATATTTAAGTACAAGTGCATCTACTATTTTGCCTTTGTTCTAATATAGAAAAAATAATTCTGCATTGCTATGCAGACTGCAGAGGAGGCTATGACACCAATTGAGTCAACTTTTTCCTTGGATGTTGCTTCCAAATTGGACTGGTGCGTTTTCTCTTTTTTAAGCATTTCTTTTCGGATATCTATATAGAAGTCACAGAAAGTTCAGTTATTTTTCTTCCTCACAAGATGGTACTAATGTCAAACTTTAAGAATTTATATTATATTGCTTTATTGACAATGTTAGAAGGAACATAAGTAACTTTACGCATTCAAAGTCTCCCTATGCTTAAAAACCAAATACTATATTAAAGTGGCTCAAAGTGTATTTACAGCTGAAGTTTAGGCATAACTTGTTTTCTGTTTTATCACAGGGAAGCAATTGGGAAAATTCTTGAACGAGGTCATAGTCGTATCCCCGTATACAGTGGAAACCCCAAAAATATAATTGGCATTTTACTAGTAAGTGTTATTACCCACAGTGCACTCTAAATATTTTATCAAAATTGTTTTGTTGGCTGCTAAAAACTGTTTGCTACTCTTTGCTAGGTAAAAAATCTTCTTACTTTAAGAGCTGAGACAGAGAGTCTAGTTAGTTCCGTTTCCATCCGGAAAATTCCTAGGTTTGACCAATTGTGCCCTTTCATTTCATCTTTCATAACTTATCAATTGAACAAAATTATTGTTTATGAATAACACAGGGTTCCAGCAGATATGCCTTTATATGATATCCTCAATGAGTTTAAAAAAGGAAACAGCCATATGGCAGCTGTTGTCAAGGTTATAAGAGAGAAAAACAACCCTCAGGAAGCTGGTGACTTCGATAAATCCAACGATGAAGTAGGCTTTAAACATAGTTCTCAACTGACTGTGCCTTTGCTAGCCGGGTCTTGTGAGAAATCAGACAATGTTGTTGATATTGACAAGCTTTCTAGGCATCGTAACCATGGAGGATATAATGATGAGAAGAATGCCAACCAACAATGCCAAGAAAACGACACTGCACCAAATAGTTTCCACCACTTTCCGTATGATAAAGATGGGGAAGTTATTGGCATCATAACCTTGGAGGACGTTTTTGAAGAACTCCTGCAGGTAGCCCCTACTTATCCTAATCTGCAACATACCCTGTTATCCAATCCATTTATGTTTATTATCATAACTTTAAGCTTATGTCATGTAGATAGAGATGTTTGGGCGTGCGTTAATGGTGTAACAAAAAAAATACAATATGTTCTATAATCCATAGAATAATTTTGATATTTTTTTTCCTGTCCATGCAGGAAGAAATTGTGGATGAGACAGATGTGTATATAGATGTACAGAGGAGGTAATGTGAATTTTTTGGTTTCTTTTTCTTCTCAATCTCATTATTTCCCAGAACTCTTATATGATTGATGACTAACTGGCTATGAAATGCATTATTAATTTGGCAGAATACGTGTTGCTGCTGTGGCAGCTGCTTCATCTGTTGCACGAGTTCCAATAGGCCAAAGGTCGACGGGTCACAAGTCTGCAGTAAGTTGGAGTCTTTTTTTTCACTTTTATTATGTTGGGGCAGTTTGTATTGAATGCTAAAGGTTAACTTGTTTGCTGCAAATAATATGACATGAATGTTTTACATTAATTAAGAGGACATATTTTGCTTGACTTCAAGTGAAAGTTTGGAGATCAGGCTTTCTACCACGTTTCCGATTTTCTGATCTAGATATTGTACTAGTAAATTTCTGTGAAACATTCAATTTCTAGTTTTTTATTCAAATGCTTAAGTGTGAATTATCATCACATTCATTTCAGAAATGACGAATCCGTGTAAACTCTAATTACTTTCGTGAAAGATCTTTTTTAGTGGTTCATGAAAGATGTTTCAAAATACATAAATTGTGTGGAACTTGGTCGATGGTTCCAACCGAATAAACCTTTTTAGTAACCATTGTAGTACTATTATCATTGCTGATGTGATATTATGGAATGCTTAGATATCTTATATTGAAATGTTGTTGCTTTCTTTCAGGGGAATCAAGCAAGCAGATGAAAGTTTGACTGAATTTGTGAATGATCGTTCACATTGAAGGAGAGTTCGAGTCTGATGAAGCTTCACAGGCAGTAAATGATGAAATTATACTAGACATTCTACCACTATATTGTATAGCTACTGGTGCGTTTCGATGTTAGGATGGCATATACTATATTGTATAGCTACTGGTACGTTTATATGTTAGAAATGCATAATATACATCATGGAGATAGGTCATAGCTCTAGGATTTCGAATAGTAGATTCTTATCTTTGACATTCTCTATTCATAAGCAATTTGGTTTGAATCTTGTACTTTCAGCTTAACCAAGTGATTGGGTATAAGTGATTGAATGTAGTGGTTTATATCGTAGTCTTTTCATGCAACTCGTTTGGGTTGTATGCGAGTTTGATCCTTGGCTAGATTTCGAATTTCAAATTAGTAAGGCCTTTATCCCCTAAAAACTTGAGCGTTAAGACATCATTAAATTGTATCTCATGCCTATCAATATATCATAGCTATGTTGCTTGGATGAAGTTCAAATGGATGCCTTATCTACTGTATCGCGACTAACCATTTGACGTTTGGAGTCGAATATCTACTGGAACCAAAAACTTGCAAGAATGACAATGTAATGCAAAATGTCTGTTTCTCTTTACAAACTTAAACAGATAAAGCAGTATTTTTGCTCTGTCTTCTGTTGGTTTTTATTTAGTTTGTTAATTTGATATCAGTTACACAAGTACTTGTCCTATAAATAAATCAAGTATTTCCTCTCTTTTGCATATTTGAATAATGAAACCTCTCGAAAAACAGAGATGGTACTTTTCGTGAGTTTATTAATTCTATATCAATATCAATGTTACACAGGTGCTTTGTTGTTTGTTTTCGTCGTAGTTACCTTCAATTCATGTACTCTGTTTTACGGCCTTTAGTTATAATTACTGTCGTCAATGTTATCGTGGATATTGTTAATGTCCTTGTTGTCGTTGCTGCTGTCCTATGGATGAGCAGCTGTCCAATGGTTGGAAGGAAAACTTGTTTTGATAAAATTGTCATATGGCTGCCGGAGTTTCCACACTGCAACTTGTGGCTTGCAGTTTCTCAATCTATCGCTCCACCGCTTTGTCAAAGATTACCTTAATCTGTCGTTAGCAGCCGCCTCCACTTCAACCTCGCGCTGCTATGCATCACGGCCTCTTTGCCAAATACTAAGGTAAACAAAACTAGAATTGTGGCCAAGATTAGCTTCTAAAAAGGTGACTTTAAGAAAATCTTGTTTGAAGTTTTTTTTACACAAGCAAAATCACACATACTTTCATTTATCAAATAGTGCATGATACAATTTGAGGTATCATTAAACACTGTGCGAGGAGTATAAGACCAAGATGACCATGCAAGAGCGTGAACACAACTATTTGCTTGTTGCCTAGTGAAAGGGTACCAGTGGATAACTGAAAGGGTAACGGTGCAACAACTTACAAATTTAAAAAATCCATTAGTTACTTAAAAACCTTAAAGAACCAAACTACTATAAACATGAAACTTAAAAAACCTTTAGATGCATTTGACCTATTTATTAACTGATGATAAATACAAAGAGGAAGATAATCATAAACGTGCCAACTAGCATTAAAAATGGTCCGCCTATACTATGGACAACGATATTCGCTTATGGGCAAATAATCTTAACCTCAAAATTGTAATATTAGAAACTATGAGACATTTAACTCCAAGACACCTGCAGCATTGGAATAGGTTGCATTAACGAGAAACCTTAAAATCGCTTTCAAAAATGACATTGCTCAAGCAGGACATAGTGTACCACACCCCCACAGCCTGAGAGGGCATGAAATGAAAAAGACAGAAGGGAAACACAGTTTGAGGAGAAACTTAGGACAACGTGCTCTCATTCTGTGGATTTGGTTGCTCCAATACTAGGATTATGACCAAACACCATGTTGTCTTCATTAAATTTTACATTTAGTTAAAATTTATTGATGTCATCAAAATACTTTTCTTATGTTTTTTCTATTAAAATTGGACTTCTAAGTTCTAACATACAGAGAAGCCCTTGACCACAAGGACAAATTGTCTTAGGCCTCCAAAAACATAAAAGTTTTACTTAATAAAAAAGTTTCACATTCTATTATTTTTAAAATGAAAAATTGATAAAATTTTATAAAAGAATTAAAATCATCTCAACAAAGATTAAATCAATTAAGTTTACCATCAATTAAAAAATTCTTTACATTTATTTAATAATTGATTTTGTGTTTCAAAACATATGAGAATTAAAACAATTTAAACCGAAATTGTGTTATTTTACTATAATACTATTATGTGCTTTAAACATTTTTCAACTTAAACTTCAGGCCTGTTGAACAGGTCTATTCAATATTGATTTATTTAGCTATTTTTTTTAAGGGTAAATAGGCCTTTACCCCCTGCAATATAAGCGACATTTGCAATACCTCTTGTAAAAAAAAAATTGGGGATTCCCACCTTCCAAATTTTTTTTTATTTGCATTACCCATCTGAGTGGCCAACTAGACATAGAATATTCTGTTTTGCTGACGTGTCATGCATATGTGGAATTTTTTTAAATTTTTATTTATTTTTTCACTGATGACTGGGTAATGTATATTTTTTTTTTAAAAAAAATTATTTAAAAAATATATGAAAAATTTTATTTTAAAAAACTGAAATATTAATGTTTTGAAAAATATAAATAAAAATAAAAAATATTTTTACAAAAATCTGTCATATTAATTTTAAAAAAAAAACGAAAAAAATATTACTTTAAAAAAAATTTGAAAAAAATTTATTTTTTTTAAAATCTGAAATATTAATTAAAAAAAACTGAAAAAACGTAAACTATTAATTTTTTCAAAAAAATCAGAAATATTATTTATTTCAAAAATCTGAACCGAAAAACATATTGGTTTTTTTTAAAAAAATCTGTAATATTAATTTTTAAAATAAAAAAAAATTTAAAAAAATAGGAAATAAAGATTTTTAAACATCTGAATTATTAATTTTAAAAAAACTGAAAAAACATAAAATGTTAATTTTTTTAAAAGACTCAGAAATATTATTTTTAAAACTGAAAAAAAAAAACATAATTGTTTTTAAAAAAATAGAAAAAAAAAAAGATTTTTAACCATCTGTAATATAAATAGGAAAATATTTTAAAAAAACAAAAAAAATTAATATTTTTAAAAAAATCTGTAATATTAATATTTTAATACTAAGTTAATTCTATTTTAATAGTCACATTACTAAAAATTATGTGTAAAATCTTCTTTGTTTTTTACGAATACTAATTTTCAAACTTTTACATAAAACAAGCTATATATAGTCTATAAAGTCTATTTTACTAATTAAAGATTGTAAAAATTAGTGTCGATATTTTTCATTTTTCGCATAAAAAATAAGCTATGTAAATTATTAAAATGTTTAATTTTTAAGATATTTAAAATAAAATATTAATATTTTAGATTTTTATAAAAGTTTAATATATATCATTTTAAAAAATTTATTTTTATGTTTTAGATATTTAAAAATCTTTTTTTCCTATTTATTTTAAAAAAAATTATTTTTATGTTTTTTCAGTTTTAAAAACAATATTACTGAGTTTCTTTTTAAAAAAATTAACATTTTAAGTTTTTTCAGTTTTTTGAAAATTAATAATTCAGATGTTTAAAAATCTTTATTTCCTATTTTTAAAATTTTTTTTCTTTTAAAAATTATTATTACAGATTTTTTTTTAAAAAACCAATATGTTTTTTCGTTTTTTCAGATTTTTGAAAAAAATAATATTTCTGATTTTTTTGAAAAAATTAATAATTTACGTTTTTTCAGTTTTTATTTAATTAATATTTCTGATTTTAAAAAAATTAATTTTTGTTCAGATTTTTTTTAAAGTAATATTTTTTTTCGTTTTTAAAAAAAAATTAATATTACAGTTTTTTTAAAAAATATTTTTTATTTTTATTTATATTTTTCAAAACATTAATATTTCAGTTTTTTTTAAATAAAATTTTTCATATATTTTTTAAATAATTTTATTTTTTATTTTTTATTTTTTTAAAAAATATACATTACCCAGTCATCAGTGAAAAAAAAAATAAAAATTTAAAAAAATTCCACATATGCATGCCACGCCAGCAAAACAGAATATTCCATGTCTAGTTGGCTACTCAGGGGGGTAACGCAAATAAAAAAAAAATTGCATGGTGGGAATCCCAAATTTTTTTTACAGGGGGCATTGCAAATGTCGCTTATATTGCAGAGGGGAAAGACCTATTTACCTTTTTTTAATCATTATTAGCTATTGTTGTGATAGTACTATTTGGCTTGTCTATTTTAAAAAGTTTTAAGTTTATTTCTTATGTTACAATTTGTTGATATTTTTAGTCAAATTTCTGTGTAAATTGTCCACATGACTGACATAGTTGCATAGGTGAAAAATTTAAGAGGGTTTCGCCTTGAAGCTTTAGATGAAGTTAACTCATAATTTGACGAAAATGACGAACTTATGTTACATTAGTAACGTGAGAGATCAACTTGAAACTTGCTAAACATAGAGGACTAACACGAAACCAAAAATAAATGTAAAGACTAAATATAAAATTAAACATTTTATTGGTTACTCAGTTAGAGGTATTTTTCATTTGTTAACGCATCTAATTCTGGTCACGATGGAAGCACACAATGATATTATTTGGAATGAAGTTTTTTTTTGAATCGGCTAAATTTTATTAAAAGACAACTCCTCCACAAGAAGTGAAAGGAATTGTCGGAAAACGTACAAACAAAATGTAACGTGATATAACACAATTACCAACATCAAATCAAACACTCCAACCACCCATACACCAATAATGATTCGCTAAACCCCCAGAGAAAACCCCTACCCGACCCTAGGAGACACCACTTGGCTCTAACTTCCGAACTCGAATTAAAATTACTCGGCCCATCAGATCCAGAGAGTAGCTCCAGAAGTCAGAGGTTGAGGGACTCCGGTAGTCAGAGAATCGACAGTCAACACCTAATGCAGAAGAATTCGACCCAATACCAGAGACCTGCAAGTCTTAACAGACTTGAACACCCCTCAGCGACTCGAAGAGTCCTGCAAATCTCACCAGATTTGAAAATGGTCAGAGCCTCTTGTATCGGAGAGAATCCACTCACACTCGGCCTTAACCGTCCAGCACCACTCCCACCCCAATTCGTCCTGGAGGTACGATAAAACAACATCATCCGTCAACACGGAGATTCTACGTAGCTCGCCCTTTCAGGCGCGACAGGACAAGGAACCAAGGCCAATCTCCCTCTGTCCAACACCACCACCCTGGCACACCCCATCGAACCACCACCTTGCCACTCCAGCTCTTCACCCAAAACAGAAACTGACTGCACAGAGCAGACCAGCCACCACCTATCACCTCACCGCATCTGTCATCTCCTCCACCAACACCCCACACCCAACCACCGCCTCACCAAACCAGACCGCCTCGAAACACCCCACCACCACCACACACCAACTCACCACAACCAGAGAAACAGAGAAAACAACCAAAGAAAAACGAAAAAACCACCAAAGCCGTCGACCACCACCTGTAACCACCAGAAAACGCTCACCACCGCCACCCAGACCGCGTACTATCTCCTGTTCCATGCCAAAACCACCACCTCCACCAGAAAACACCACCTAACGCCGAGAACGGCAACACCACGCAAATCCAAAACGGAAACGACACCCCACCTGCGAGGAGAAGCAGCCAACAACAAACACAGATGCAAAACACGAACAGGTGAAAACGGTGGAAGAAACGCGGGAGCAAGGAGGACAGCCAACGACCTGCAGCAGATGATGCGGAGTCTAAGACTCATCGCACCACCATCATCAAGATCTACATGGTTGAAACAGAGATTTGGATTTGGGGAAAAGGGGGGCGGCGATTATTTGGAATGAAGTTGTTCCTCCAAATGTAATGATCTAGTATAGGCCCAAGAAAATAGTCCAATTAGATTAGTATTATGATCATTATATATCTAGAATGTTCTAGATAAGTCTTTAGGATAGGAAGGAATCATGTTAGGGAATATGCTCACTTCTATCCTATATATAGAGTAGTATTGAATGTAATAATTATCAAATGAATGAATGAAGAATTTAGTTTAGTAGCTTAGTGTAGTTTTAGTCATTTTAGATATTATTTCTTCAGTTTTTGTGTAAACTCTTAGTTAGACACACCTTATACTTATCCATCTTTTTAATATATATCATTTGACTTCTAAAAAAAATATCTGAAACCTAATGTGGTCGTTGCTCATAATAATAGGGGATGATTTTTTATATTTTTTTTCTATTCAGTTATGAATTATTTAGCTATGTCTAACTCACAAGGTAACAAAGTTTCCTAGGAACAAACCAAAACATTAGGCTCAAATTGTTAATGAGTTCCTCTTATAACTGATCGTTTAGGAGAATTTGTGTTCGACTTCTTATGAGAATAATTCTAGTATCTTTAACATGCGTGCTAGTAGATATATAGCTTGTAATTCACACATTCATACAAAAGGATGTCCTGTTTCAACTATTTAAAAAATAAATTGGAAAAGTGGAAAATTATATATTATTATTTAAAATGACAGAAATATTCATTATACAACTGTCGAGATTCAAACTTCGTCTTTAAGATTACAAAGTCAAATTCTTATCAATCGGACACTTCATGCATGGACAAAATGGTGGATGAGGTGTAACACAAAAAACTTCTATGAAAGTACTAATCCTAATACTACTTCCTATATAACATACGATATTAAACTAGCCATCTACTTCTATTAATATTATTTATATTTCTAATTATTTGGTTGGTAATTAAGGTAAGGTTGTTAATCAACACATGACCAACTGTGGCACCAAGAACAAACATTGCTTATTACTCATGCCAGCACAAGAGTAATACAGTGCATCTCCAAATAATGTAAAGCCTAGTCTTCTGCTGCCGAATGTGCTTGGAACATTTTCGCCATGGCCGAAGCTTCGAAGAAGAAGAAGATGAAGAAGAAGATCCTCTCACTGATGAGAATGAGAATATACTACTTATACCTGCCATTTGCAAGTTAAAAAATGATTAAGATTTGGTAGGTGAGAATGAGATATTCAATACACTGAGTTCTTGGTGTGAATGAATGGGAGGTACACTACTATATATATGTGTTTGAGAGAGTGTAGGGAATAACAAGGGAACTTATGAATTTTGAAAGAATCAAATTTGTGGTGGATTGTTTGGTTATGGCCCATGGTTGCAAAGATGGGACATGTCCCATGGTCCATATTAAGTGAAATTGTTGACACCTATAAACTTGTTTCCCTTGAGAGGGACTTGTCATCTACTTCTTTCATAGTAACTCTTCTTCCTTGGCCCTGCCTAATATCTAATCATGATTCATCATTTAATTAACTTCCTATACTCAATTAATTTAATAATATATTCTTTTTCATAAATATATTTGATGACCTTTGGTCATTACATGAAATTTCATATCATTTCAGCCAAGTTTTTGATGTTTTTTAGTCTAAGTTTAGTAAGAAATTGATCAAAGTAGAGATGAGTTGTGATAGAAGATAGCAAAGAAAAAATAGCAATTTTGGATCCAACTTGTTGCACGTGGCGCAGACAAGGCTGCGTGAGGCGTAAATTTTTTGTGAATCCACTCTTTGATGTTGATGATCGATGGCGCGCGGCGCAAAGGCTCATTACGGAGGACACATTGTGATGTTCATATTTGATTAATTGTTCTTGGTTGTGGCGCAAAGCACAGAGTCCATTGCGCGGGGCACAATGTCGATGATCATTCTTCTTCTTGCAATGTTACAGTCTGCGCGTGGCGCAGTGATTTTGGCGCGTAGTGCGAGAAAGCTGGAGTGTGGCACATAATTATGGTGCCTGGCGCAACTTCAGGTCCAGATTTTTTGCTATAAAATGGGTTCTTTGCCATAATAAAAGGGTTCTGAATTTTGGGAGAAAATTGGTGATTTTCACTAGATTTGAAGGCTTAGGATTGCAATTCCAAGATTGGAAACAAGTTTGGAGTGCACAATTAACCTTGTTTCTATGTATTTATCTCAACTTTTCTTTGCAATTTCTGTAACTATGGGTAGCTAAATCCATCTAGGTTAGGTCGATCACTAGATGTAGTTTAATTTTGTGCTACTTGAACTATGTAATTTTGAGTATTGTTTCAATTAATTACGAAGTAAGTATTATTCAATTAGCTCTTGTTCTTGATGTTTTTCGTATCCTGAACAAATATGCAATGATTTTAGGAATTATTTCTTTATGGAAGTAGGTAGTTACTCTAAATCTAAGCTAATTGTTCAATTAACAACGACGTTAGACATATTGCTTTGTTAATTGTGATTTAGAGACGCTTTTTTAAAAAGTTGCTTTAATAAAAAATTCACCTAAGATATTAGGGGTTTATAACTATCATGAACTAAGGCATTGGTCAAAGCTACTTGGTTAATCTATCATGATACTAATCGAATAATTAATTTGAATAAACCGAATTATCAAGTAAAATTAATCGTCTTTTTTTATTATCGTTCAAACCAAATTTAATTTTAGTAAAAATCCTTTGCTATGCAAAACCCAATTGTCATTTTATTTTTACCTAAGTATGCGTCATAAAAATGTAATTTAAGTCACGTCAGCAATTGAGGTGCCACATCATCAAAATGAGATGGAGATCATAAAAAATGTTTACTTTTAAAATAGGAAGATAAAAAGCTAATTTTTAAAAATAGGACAAAAAATTTAAAAATATCAAAATAGAGAGACAAAAAGTGTACTTAAGCCTAAAATTTAAAAGAGCAAGGATATTGCGTGTAATATGTTGGGTTCGAAATCCGGTATTCACTTTAAAATGTGAAATTTCAACCACTAGACTACAAAACCAAACAAAAAAAAAATATTAAGAGGAAGAGTAAAAAAAAAATGACATAAACTAAACTTACCTCTATCAAATGAAGCAATCAAGTAAAACGATACTCCCTCTGATTTTATATATAAGCAAATTTTAGTTTTTTAGATACATTGAAAAAGTAATGTATTTAGCCTATATTATTGACTAAATACATTACTTTTTCAATGTATCTAGAAAGCTAAGATTTACTTATATATAGAATCAAATGAAGTATAAATAAAGAACCAATTTTCATAAAAAATAGGGGTAATTAAAATCATCAATTCGATTCATCAATTTTAAAAACTAAAAATGAGAACCGGACGAAACAACCTCAATTTTTATCATCTTAAAAAAAACCTCAATTTTTATCAATTCAGTTTTTGAACCAAACTATGAAAATAGATTTTCTTTTAGATTTGGTTTGGATTTTCAATTTAATCAGTTTTTTTTAAACCGCTCACACCCATACCAACTATGAGCCATTTGATGGCTCTATCTTTCATTCCATGGCCATTGATTTATTTTAATTGAAAAGTTAAGAAAAATGCATGTTGAAAAGAGATAGAGAAAGATGAATTTTGGAAATCCTAATCCAAAGATTTATATACTTCAGCAAAAGTAAATTTGTTCTAATTTTTTTAGTTAAAAGTATATTTATATATAATTTTAAAAAGGTGATTATTTCTCTGCTCTTTCATAATTTGAAGATATTTACCGTTCAACCAATAAGAACAAACTACATAAGTAGATTTGTATGTGGTTTCTACAACTATTGGTTGAAAGGTAAATACTCTCAAATTATAAAAGGGTAAATTAAAATTCTCCAATAAAAAATATCATTTTTATAGAAGTTCACTTTTGTCTTTTGGTTAGATATTTGTAACTGGGATAGTGATTTCAAGAGGAAATAGTCAAATTGCAAAGCAAAATGCAAACATATAACTAAGGAGTAAAATGAGAGAGAAAGAAAAGGTTTCAGAGATTTAACAATGGTGTTAAAGCAAGCTACCGATTCTTACGGATATTTGTTCCCTTAGCCAGCTGGAACTTGATTTTATTTCCACCCCCACTCCATGGGAGAAAATAAAAGACTTTCTTTTCTAAAAAAATAGATTATCTGCGCCTAAGTTTATAAAGTTTGATAAAATTAACGGTTGAATTTGATTATAAATATAAAAATAATAATTAAGATTAAAAAAATATAAGTTATAAACTATATAAATTATTCATAAAAAAAAATTATATAAATTAGTTTATCAAAAATGTTATAAATTAGTATACAACCTCGTGAGAAAATTACAGATAACAAATAGATTATTTTTAATTGTATTAATTAATAATCAATTGCAGGCTAATTGATCTTGACAAAAAATAAATAAACTATAAGCTGATTGATATCAGTCTATTTATGAGATTAGAATGCTCACACAGACTTAAACCGTGTTACGGAGTAAGAAATTCAATAAGATTTGTATTATTGAATTGGTTATTGACAATAAACCATATGCATGTATAGAAAACCAACATATAATTTTTTGACACAAAAAACCAACATATAATTAACATCACAATATTAGGATTTTTGTTTGTAAACGTGTAAACTCGCTCCTAACAGGTTGGAAGAATGCGAGAGAGGTGCGTCGTCAAACGTATAATAATCAGCAACATATTTTGTAAAATTTTGAATGGACAAGGCCGACTGTATGCAATTGGAAATGCAATGTCGATGTTTGCCTTTTTGAGATCACGTAACAAAGTTGGTATCAGTATATGTATTTGAGACGATGAAGGTTGGTTTGTTCTAGCTAAAACGGAGTGGTAATCACTTATTCTTGATGTTGATACCGATGAAGCTTTAGGCCTACTTAGTGTAATAAAATGGATGAAAGATTTTCAACTTAATAATGTAGTGTTTGAACTTGACTCCAAATGCGTGGTGGACAATTTTAACTATAACATAGGCTAGATGAATTTCTGTTTAGTGATGTTATAAGAGATTGTAACATGTTTTTTACGCTTAATCTACAAATTCTCGTGTTGAAGTTATTAGGAGACAAGCAAACGAGATTGTTCACAATGTGGCAAGAGTGATCCCATCACTAATTAGTTTCTGTAATCATACCGACATCGCTACATGTATCCGAGATTTGATTATTAATGAAATGCTATAACCTTTTATGTTAAAAAATCATGAAATTAGGCACAAATTTAATTAACAAATATTAATCAAGACATATAGCTCAACTAGTTAATGAGTTCCTCTAAAATGATTTTTTTGGGAAAACTCGAGTTTGGTTTTTGGAAGAAGAATTTTTATCGGTTTTTAGAAGAACAAAATTTTGTCATACTTTACTCACCTCGCGACCAAACTCTAGATTACCGGAACTCCATTCTCCTAGGAACTAGAGGGTTAACACAAAACTAATAGCAAAAATTAAATTACGGTTTCAACAAAATAACCATTGTTATTGTATATTCAAGTATTTCTGTTTTATTTTAACCCTATGATTAGTAATCTAGAGTTCGACCGTGATGTACGTAAAGTCTGACCATAAATTGTTTCTATCAGGAATCGAACTTGGATCTTTTAAACAATTTGTTTTAGAGAAGCTCATTAACCACTTGTTAGCCAAATGTCTTGATTATATTAAGATATTGTTAATCCTCTAATCTCAATAACTCATTGGTTTATTCATGTTGTAATTTAGAATTAGTTGTATTATTGAGTTTAAAAAGCTTTCATTTTTCAATCAAAACATTTTAAAAGATTCCACGCAAAAGAAAAAGAAAAGTAAAATAAAAAAGTATCTTAACGTAAAATCGAATGCAGATATCTAATTAAGATCAAATATTTCAGATCTTAAAACAATTTTTAATTTTTATTTAATATAAAATTTTGATATTAAAATTTGAAACGTCTAACCTCAATTATACAATGAATGTCATTGACTATTTTTTTATTTTTTTTTACTTTTACCATCAGTTTAATCTGGTTCGAATGTCAATTCTGATATAAAGTGGTTTCAGTTCCCGATCACAGTTGCGGGAGATCAAATTATGATCCTTCCTATCAAATTCAGCGTCAGTCATTATTAAACCAATTAACAATCGATAGATGTCATCTACTATTACTGCATGAACGTTTGCGACAGCAACCTTGATCCATCTTAATATCTGAGTTAAAAGCCTTTTAAAAAAGTATGTGTTCTCTTAAAGAAAAAAAGTATGAGTTAAAATGGGGATACTTGTAGAAGAAATTTGGTGTGCAACACAATGTGTGGAGAGACATAGAGGATCTTGGGATCTCATAGACCAATGAAAATGCTGTGCAACTGTATCTATCTTCCTTTTGTTGCTGTACAATAAAATTAAGACAAACATTTCCACACGAGCCAAAGAATGGAGTAACTAGCAATCTATTTTATGCTCACACGAATGAATTAATGCAATCAATAGAGTCCACAATCACGTGGACTCTGTCCTACTGGCCCATTTTATTTTATCACAATAGATCTTCAATTTCACAAAAGAATAGGTCCACAAATATCTGAATTTAGAAGTCATCTGAAATTTTATTAAAGATCGACGATGTTTTTTAAATGGTCATTTGATCGGTGTTGGTTTAATAAAGAAGAGATTGTTGTAATTTGATAACCGCGAAAATGAACGACAACGAACAATTATATGTGTTTGTTCTTTTTATTTTATTTTTTAAATGTATAATTCTTACATTTTGTTTTAACAACTATTCGAATGCAATAGCATAGCTGAAATATTTATATACTCTAATATTAAATTTTATTCATATTTACAAAATCAACTTATAAAATAACACGATTTATAATTTTAAATTTTTATCTTTATTCTACGCAGGTTTTCCCCCACTTATGTGAGTTTCTATTTGACATATATCATTACAAGAGATTTGAAAGATTTTTAATTACCGACGAACAGTAGAATTTGGCCACAAAAGTTGTTGTTTTCTCATTTTTCATTCTCTATGAATTTGTACAAAAGACCCCACATGAGTTTATCCGGATGCTTTCTTTTGCCGTCCTATCAATTACTCAAACATCATCTGTTATTTAAGTAGCGGATGACGTTTTTTTTTTTAAATTTCTCATTTTTACTCATCCACTACTTAAGTAGCGGATGCGTAAAAATAAGACGTGCGAAAAACTCGTAGGATGACAAATGTAATCATCGTTTATCCGTGGTCTCTAAAAGTAGTGGGCCACATTCCATGACTTGCTGGGTTGAGTCCAGTATATGATGGGCTTTGTTCCTGGCCATAGCTATTCATTTCAACTTGGGCCCATTTTAGACATTATCTTGATTTTGACTGTAGTATAAGACATGAATTTGGAAAAAATATCTCCATGAATTATAAAAATCACTAGATTATGATTATCTTTCTTTTTCTTTTCATTTTTTAAAAGAAAATTTAAAAATATTTCGTATAACTTTGAAATTATAGCATTATTAAATGAAGCGAGGTACCTATATCATTTAATATAATATAATGTTAATTTGAATATGTAATTTTTCACTTCTCAATAGTTAGAATGCAAAAGTTCCGTCGTGTACTCGGTTAAAACAAGTACAAGTTGCATATAAATAATCACATGATTTGTGAATTCAGTAATTTTGTGACTTCATTCAATTGAATTGAATGTAACTATTGCTATCATGATCCATGTGACACGATTCAATTGTATCATTATTGCTGCTAAAACTTTTAGAAGTTACTAATATTTCTGAGATGATTTTTGAAGGAAGCTTTCACGACCTTATCTGGAAGTTAAAAAAATCAAAGCAATTGGATAAGATGTCAGTGTTGCAATAATTTGATTGCCTACCTCCTCGGGCATGCAACAATGACACCAAGTTTCTAAATATGTGAAAATAATAATATAATTGAGATTTTTTTTCTCCATCAATTTACTACGTGATTGGACTTGGGCTCTGTTTGGATTAGCTTATTTTTTAACTTATGCAAATAATTTATGCAATTTTTATATATTATTATAAGTTTGTAAATATAGTTTATGGTAAAATAGCTTATAAAAATACAATTTTCACTAGTTTGAACTTATAAAATAGCATAAAACCTAATTTATATTGCATAAGCTGTTTGCATAAGTTCAAAAATAAATTAATCCAAACAGAGCCTTGATAGTTAATAAGCTACTTCTACGAATGAATCACTTGGAAAAAAAATCTGAATTCAATTTTTAACTGAAAATTTTTTGTCAGATTATTTTCCATTTTTTGTCAAATTTCACTGGCTTATATTTTGTGCAGATCAATTATTACAAAAAAATAATTATAGATAAAATTAAGTAACAAAGATATATAAACTAATTAATAAAAAAGACATTTGATATTACTAAAAAAAACAACATTTGATAAGCAGTTAGGTTTTGTTTAGTGATGAGAGGTTTGAATGGTATGATAAAGGTTTTGAATTTGGTCCTCACTCAACTCAAATACAAAAAAAAAAAAAAAAAAAAAACATATATAATTAAATGGACTATTCAAATATATTTTAAATTAGATTTAATGCTTTCCTAAATTATTTTGACATCCACATATATCCAATGATCAAAATATTACTATTTGTGACTTAAAATAGTTAAGGAGTGTTTATATTATGGGGTTAATGGACCAAGTTTAGATTTTTTGATGAGTGGTATTAATATTTTAAAAAATAGTCGAGTAGTTTAAAGAGTTGAAAAATATAAAATAATATAAAATATGTGGGGGTCCATTTACACAACTCGAGTGATATGGATTGAACTTTTGAATTGAATCGAGTTAAGAGTATCATTATCCCATGAACTCATATGAATTCTTTAAGTGGGTTCCGTTTCATTTTTTATATTATTTTACACTTTCCAATAATTTAAACAACTCTATCATATTTCTCAAATATCCATACAACTCACTAAAAACTCTCAAATGGGTCTCATTGGAACCCACATGTTTTTACACTTATATTTTACAATAATATATATAAAAATGTTAATTGAAACAAAATAATTCAAATATATCAAAATAAATCAAAGTAAAATTAAAAACATATAAAAATATACTCCATCCGTTCCTTTTTACTTGTCTTTTTAGAATAGTAACACCAAATTAAGAAAGTGTATTTTTGCACCTTATCTTCCTATTATATCCTAGTTTTAATCCACTAGTAAATTTCTATTTTTTTGCACACACTTTCTCTTTCCAATAAATTTAATATATTATGTACAAAAAAAAAATATGTTATGTACCAAAAAAAATTAAAAAAAGATTCAATTTTCCAAATATATAGCATTAATTAGTTTTATTGAAAAGGATAAGAGCAATTAACAAATTGTATAATTGACAAATCATATCCATAAAATATAAAAGAGACAATTAAATAGGAACATTAAATTTAACACTAAAAAACAAATAAAAAGGAACGGAGGAAGTATTAAATAACACAATACTTTTTTTTGTTACAAAATAACACAATACATGATACAAATTACTAATAATAAAATACACTACAAGAAATTCATAAACATTAAAATAAATTACTAGCACAAAATACATAAAAATGATTGTTATGTTTATGGGCCCATTTGAATTGACTTATTTTCGAACTTATGTGGAACAAATTATGCAAATAAATAAGTTTTTTATGTATTATATTGTAAATTAATAAGATAGTTTATAAAAAACATGTTATAAAGATGCAATTTTTGTTATACTAAAAAGTAAAAACTTATGAATGCACACAAATTTTATTTATTTGCATAAGCTATTATCATAAGCTCAGAAAAAAGCTAAAGGGACATTTTTTTTTTCGAGTTTTTCGATATACATCTTATTTGATCTAATTTATTTTTGAGCTTATGCAAACAACTTATGCAAAATAAATTAGATTTTCTGTTATTTTATCAGTTCAAACTACTAAAAATTGAATTTTTATAAGCTATTTTATCATAAACTACATTGAAAAACTTATAATGATACAAAAATTGTATAAGCTCAAAAATAAGCTAGACTAAATGGACCCGTAGTGTGGTATAAATACATTTGTTGAAATGGATAATTATGATAAGGCTTAAATATGTTTTTGGTCCCTGCAATATACATTTGTTTTGAAAAAAGCCCCTGTAAAAAAAATAATTTGATTTTAGTCCCTGCAATTTCAAAACACTTTGAAAAGAGCCCTTGAGCTGGATTCTCTTCATACCGGTACACTTTTGTATAAGTGCACCGGTATGAATATTCATAAAGAGAATCAGGCTCAAGGGCTCTTTTCAAAGTTTTTAGAAATTACAGGGACTAAAATCAAAATTTGTTTTTTACAGGGGCTCTTTTCAAAACAAGTGTATATTGCAGGGACCAAAAGCATATTTAAACCTTATGATAATTGACAACTTTTTCTGATAATTAACGACTGATATTTATTAATTTTTTTATATTAAACATTATTTATTGACCTATCGAAATTATCCACTTCCACATTATATCAGCACATATCCAAATAATAGTGTAACGGCATATTCACTTTTGTTTTTATCAAAGATTAGGTATACTTAAATTAAAGCCGCGTAGATTTAGATAAAACTTCCGGATCATATATATTTTGTTTGTTTTTTTTAAGCATTCTTGATCATCATCATATAATAACGTCAATAATAATCATCCAAATAAAAATCAATCAAATACAGATAAAATTGCGTATACGATAAACATAAAGCTTGATGATGGACAAGAATGAAAACAAAATTTAAATTTGATTTTGCCGTGATATATATGATCATCACCACACTGCTTCATTCTAAAACACACTGAGCTAGCAAACAGTTCACAAAAATTGAGCAAACATGGCTTCCGAAAAATAACCCTCTCTTGGTAATTACTATCGTCTTGGTAATTCTCGCATGTTAACAAATTATAAGTATAGTTTTACGATTCGATTAACAAAATAGTTATGCATAATCTCTTGGTAACATAACCCTCTCCCTTGATCATACACCCCTAACAAAATATTATTATTATTATTATTATTATTATTATATATACACACACATAAACAAAAGACAGAAGGACAACAAGATAAATAAAAATACTAATATCAAATAATAAATTTATATATAATGGTTAATTGTATTTATATTTCATAATGAAACATTAAGAGTTTCAATTTCAAAGAACCCTATTTATTTAGACTTGCAAAGACCATAAAATTAAAGAAAATTAAAGAAAATCTAAATAACTCCTAAACTATATCCTATAATTTATGTATCCTATTATAAGTCCTCACAAATAGCCTCAACAGCTAACCTCTTCACCATATTTCCACAGTTTGTTGGTCCAAATGTTTTTTCTGAAACATCAATTGTGCATGAATCCTTTCCAACACAAGCCTATAAAAAAACCCCAAAGAAACAAAGTAATTAAATTAATCACCATCATCATATATATTAATTAATCTTGAAGAAACAAGTAAAATATATAAAAAAAACTTACACTTTTCACAATGGACAAAGCATCATTAATACTTTCACAATTGCCCTTAGTGAATGCTCCACATACACCTTGTGGATTTCCAAAACTTGCAAACTTTATATCCAAGATAGAACGATCATGGCAGAATAATTCCAAAGTTTTATTTTCATAAATATTTCCACAAGCAGTTCCAACAATAACTGTTTGGAAATTTACTTCTGATGGATTACCACCAATTTCCTCAAACAAAACCAATGTGTTCACACCATCTTCAATAAAATCACGAGGAACATGGTACCTAAATTATTTCAAAATAACATATTAATTGTCACACATTTGATATTATAACATAAAATTATTTTTTCATTTACTCGTAAAAAGTACATGAATGACCAATTGTTTTTACCAATAAACCATTGTGGAGAATAAAATAATAATTGATTTTCAAGATATACAAGTGTATGATATATGAGTATGTCAACTAACCATCTTTGTGAGGGTTTGCCACAATTTGTAACACACTTTGTGTCAGTATATTCACCACGATAGTCACAAGGATCATCACTACAACCATTCTCATCAGCATTATAACTAGGCCAAATGCGACCAAGAGAATTACCATTCACCCAAGCATAACCTTTTCCCATACCTTGCAAATCAACCACAATAGGGCCTAGAGGAGCTTGGAAAGTTGTCTACAAATATAAACAATCACAAATTTAAATTTTTAGTTAGATTTAAATTTTTAAAAAAATTCTATTTATACACTATGTTTTCAATTGTAAAAAAAAAAAAACTAATCTAAAATTTGTCCATAATTTATTTATTTTTGTCGGTAGTCTATTGATCAGAATTTTATCTTAGATTTTTATCCCTTAATGAAACTCTAGCCCTTAACATATTTAAATAAAATGTTTCTACTGACTGAATTATGATTACGAAAACTAAAATTTGTCTATATATTGATAAAACTATAGAAGAAAAAGAAATTGATTTACCTTGTACCAAGTCAACATCCGGTTAATCGGTAGATGATGAGATTGCCATTTGGAAGAAGAAGCAAAGAGTGAATCTTGACTGAAGAATTTGTTCTCCCAACCATGTAACCCTACTTTGTATGTCCACTTGTGTGATGATAGATCTTTAATTATTGTCTCATCACCATTTTTACCAATAATCTCAATAGGACTAACAAGTCCATCTTGCCATTTATCAAACTCTTTCCCATAATTCTATTATTTAAAAAATAGCAAAGTCATCACCCATTCAATAATAGAAACCAAAATAAATCCTTTTATATATTTAAATCAATATTATAAATCACAAATAGTGGAAAATAGTTCATTTTTAAAATTTCGTTATGCAATAGTGCTTTAGCGTTGCTATAACAACTATTTGCCAATAGTTTTGTTGACTAACTGAATACTGAATAGTGTATCGAGCAGTTTATCAAGAATGTGGGATTGGCTAATGGTTTGTTTGCAGAAGCTAGGACTGTTCGTGGCTAATGGTTTGTTGTACAACCGAACCGAACTGAACTGCCACAATAGTTATGTAAAATCGAACCAAACTGTTATTGTTTTATCCGAACTGAACTTTCATGGTTCGGTTATTTTTAGGCCAACCGACCTGTTAATTTAAATTTTTTGCAGAATGAAACCATTTTTAATAGTTAACCAAACATTTATTTCACTTCAATTGAATCCAGAATTTAATATCAATGGTTAAGCTAAATCCAAGTACAACAAACATGAACTTAAAAGTTAAAACCAACAGAACGGATCAACAAAAGTTGATGTACTTGGTGTAAAATTTAGGTCAAATACATTAATTTTTATTGACTCGTTTTTGTTTATATTATAGGACAGAGAGAGCAGTAGTATAGTGCCGCTATAACTACTACTATTTAACAGTATTGATTTCAAGAATTATAATTATTGAACATAATTAGCAATTTAATACCTGAAGTCCTACGGTAACACTAAGAAGACTGATATCATTCCTGCCATGCTTCAACTTTATCTTAGTCTCAAATTGATCATTGTGAATTCCATATGTAGCCCAATGGGAACCTGTATGTTGATGATAAACTAATTAGAAATCATATACTTTGATAATGTTACAACTAATTTAATGTCACATTTAATTAGCATTTGTTACATTACCAATATGTTCTCCATTGACAAACGCATGAATTACATGGCCAGTGCCATTAATCCTGAGAGTCATATTTTTTGTCCAAACTGGATCCTTATGATCAATATCAAGCCTATCATCAAAAAATGAAAAAAATAATTGTTAGTGATTGACTTTTGAATTAAGGAACAAAGGGAGATGAAAATTAAGAGAATATCATCACTATGTCACTACACTATTTATCTAACATTACAGAGTTTTAGTTTATTCCATAATCACTGATGTTACCTTGTCATGTACCAAAGGTAGTCACTGGAATCATTAGCAGCACTTTTTTGATCAACAATTGTATTTTGAAAGACATTTGATTTCCCTAACAGAGCACTATGAACATTCTCTGCTCTCCATACCCACTTCAAACCCTTTGGCTCATCTTCAGCTTTGTTTTTTCTCTTTATCATGATGGATGTTTGAACATTAATCTGATTATCAAAATCAAAATAAATAGTCATAATCGATTAATGACACAACTAGTATACAACTATACATATATGTGTCAAAGGAGAAAAAATCTCCATAACACCGAGTGTCAATGTTCGACACGAATATATGTGTTAGACATGTCAATATCATGTCTAATATTCGTGTTTGTGTCATAACACTGACACTTCTCATCAAAGGAGTGTTAAGTGTTCAATGTGTGTCAGTGTTCGACACCAGGACATGTGTTAGACATGTCGGTATGATTGTTCGGTGTCAGTCTCTCTATCTGATGTGACATGAAGAAAATTACCTTGGCAGTGTTATACTCTTCAGTTTGACACTCAGGAAGAAGACTGACAGACCATGCAGGAACATTATATGTATTTCCTCTAAATGTTACTGTGGCATCTGTGGTGGTGTTGGTGTTGGTCAAGAAGCAACTTGATGAATCATTTGTTGCATAAATAGTAGCCTGCAAATTCAAAGCATATAATAAATATTAATATGTCATTATAAATGTTCTTGCTCCTAAACAATACCATAACAAAATATATAATCATGTAAATTTATTTTACCTTCACAGAGTTTCCTAAATCAAGTTTAGATATGTTTCCATTGGTAAGACTATTCTCCATTGACTTCAAAACCATGTGAAGTTCTTTTAGGTGACCCCATTTTGGTTGTGCAATGTTTCCTGCAAAAATTTTAAACAATAATTTGTTTTGTGAAAATCTAAAGATAACAAATTATAATCTTAGATGAAAATAAAATTGATGCAGTCAAAAATTATAAAAATAATATTTATTTGATATATTTAAAAATGTAAAAAGTTATTTTTTATATTTTTTGAATTTTTTTAATAAGAAAATTAGTTTTTTTTTTACACAAATAAGAAAATTAGTTATACACATGATTTTTCTGATGTTTTATAACTTCAATCCTATTAGACTTGGTTAGGTAGTTAGGAGGTGGTTACATAACTACCTTGAGTTAGTTAGTTATGGTTACTTGTGTTACAAGTAATAGATGGGTTAGGAGTTTTCCTTATAAATAAGCGTGTACCACATGCATTGTACACAACTCATTCTCTATTTTCTTATCAGTAAATCTTAACACTTTCCTCCTAGTTTTCTCTCTAGTTCTTACTTGTTATCTTCTTCCTCTTATCTTGGATTACCCTAACAAATTGGTATCCAGAGCCCTTTGGTTCTTAGTGTAGAAAGCACAAAGATTCAGTCTTGTTTGGTGTTTACATTTTCCTTCATTCAGAAACAATGTCAGGGAATGGTTTACCAAACAATCTTCCAATTCTTGAGGGCAAGAATTGGGAAAGATGGAGCAAACAGATGAAGTCTCTCTTTGGTTTTCAAGATACATGGGAAGTGGTGGTTAATGGTGTGCAAGACTTGGTGGGGAATGCCACTGAAGCTCAGAGATCAGCACACAAAGACTTAAAGAAGAAGGATTGCAAGGCAATGTATGCAATTCAAGCTGCAGTAGATTATGCAAATTTTGACAAGATATCTAGTGCTGAATCCTCTAAGGCAGCCTGGGATATTTTGGTGAAATATTATGACGGAGGAGAAAAGGTGAAGGGAGTGAAGTTGCAGTCTCTGAGAAGGCAATATGAGCTTCTGCAGATGGATAAGAGTGAATCCATTGGAGCCTATGTGTCGAAGGTTCAAGGCATTGTCCATACAATGAAGAGCTGTGGTGAGGTGATGACAGATAGGATGATTGTAGAGAAGGTAATGAGAACTCTAACTCCAAATTTTGATCATGTCATTGTTGCCATCCAAGAAACTGGGAATGTAGCTACATTACAGTTGGAGGATCTTGTCGGATCTTTAGAAGCACATGAGTTGATGATAAATGAAAGGAAAGGGGTTCAAGAATCTGTACAAGCCTTACAAGTTCAGGCTTACAAGAAAGCTAACAGTCACAAAGAGAAAAAACAAGATAAGGGAAAGAATGGCTCTCAGAAAAAATTTGATGGAAAATCTGAATCCTTCAAGAAAGGAGGAGGAACATCAAATTCAAAGAAAGGGAAAGGCAAGGACAAGAGTCACATTCAGTGCTATAACTGTGAGAAATGGGGACACTATGCTTCAGATTGTTGGTTCAAGAAAGGCAAAGAAAAGGGCCAAGACTCTGATGATGAAGCAAAACTTGTGCAAGAAAAGGTTGAAGACAAAGCTGTGACTTTCATGGCTGCATTATCAGAGGTAGAATCACAAGACAAAGTTGATGCTGAGACTTGGTTTTTAGACACGGGGTGTTCCAATCACATGACTGGTCACAAAAACTGGTTAGTGAAGTTTGATTCTGGCAAGAAAAGTAAAGTGAAGCTGGCCAATAGCAGTTCATTGCAGTCAGAAGGCATTGGTAACATGGTTATCAAGAGAAGCAATGGAAGCTCTGCAGTAATTGAAGATGTGATGTTTGTACCAGGTATGGACTGTAATCTTCTGAGTGTTGGACAGTTAGCAGAAAAAGGTTTTTCAGTTATCATTAAGAATGAGAAATTTGAACTTTATGATCCTGCAAATAACCTAATTCTGAGGACTCCTTTGGCCAAGAATAGAACTTTCAGAACTTTGATTCACACAAACACTGTTCAGTGTATGAAGGTAGTAACAGATGAGAAGTTGAATTGGCTATGGCACCTGAGATTTGGACATTTGAATTTCAAATATCTAAATCAGCTAGGGAGCAAAGGAATGGTACTTGGCCTACCTAAGATTGAAGCTTCAGAAAGAGTATGTGAAGGTTGCTTAGTTGGTAAACAACCTAGAAATGCTTTCAGCAAGAGTTTGCCTATGAGATCATCAAGTGTACTAGGTGTTGTGCATTCTGATGTGTGTGGTCCCTTTGATGTGAATTCACTTGGTGGTAATAGATATTTTGTTACCTTTGTTGATGAGTATAGCAGGAAGATGTGGATATACTTGATTCAAACCAAGGATGCAGTATTTGATGTCTTCAGAAATTTTAAGGCATTAGTTGAAAATCAAAGTGGAAAGAAGATCATAGCTCTCAGAACAGATGGTGGAGGTGAGTATACTTCCAAGAAGTTTGAGTCATTTTGTGTTGAACAAGGTATAGAACATGAAGTCACAGCTCCCTATACACCTCAACACAATGGCTTAGCTGAAAGAAGGAACAGAACTATTTTTGATATGGCAAGGTGTATGGTGAAGCATAGGAACCTGCCTAAAGCTTTCTGGGGTGAAGCAGTTCACACTGCTGTGTATGTGTTGAACAGGTGTCCAACCAAGAAGCTGAAAGACAAAGTACCTGAGGAAGTGTGGAGTGGTAGAAAACCTAGTGTAAGTCACTTCAGAATTTTTGGTGCTTTATGTCACAAGCATGTGCCTGAAGCAAAAAGGAAGAAGCTTGATGACAGAAGTGAAGTCATGATCTTGGTAGGATACCATGTCACAGGTGCTTACAAGCTGTATGATCCTGTCACAAAGAAAATGATCTACAGTAGAGATGTTGTAATTGATGAAGAGAAATCCTGGGATTGGATTGCTGGTTGTAGTTCAAGCAGAGCTCAATTGAATCCAATCATGAATGAAGAAGATAGTGATTCTAGTGATGAGAATGAAGCACCTGCAGCTGTGACTAGAGACAAGCCTGCCAGAACAAGGAACATTTCTGCTAGATTGCAGGATTGTGAAATTGTTAATGATAATGAGGTAAATGCAGATGGTGACTTAGTTCATATTGCATTGATGGCTGGTTCTGAGCCTATCAATTACACAGAAGCCTTGAAACACAAGAAATGGAAGAGAGCTATGGAGGAGGAGTTGGCTTCAATTGAGAGAAATCAAACTTGGGAGTTAGTTAAACTTCCATCAGATAAGAAGGCAATTGAAGTAAAATGGGTGTTCAAGCTGAAGCTAAATCCTGACAATTCTATAGCAAAATATAAGGCAAGGCTGGTGGCAAGAGGTTTTCTGCAGAGGGAAGGAATAGATTACTCAGAAATCTACTCACCTGTGGCAAGAATTGAGACTGTGAGACTTGTCATAGCTGTAGCTAATGCAAGGAAATGGCCTATGTTCCACATGGATGTTAAGTCAGCCTTTCTTAATGGTCCATTAGAAGAACTTGTCTTTGTAACTCAGCCACCTGGATTCATGATTGAAGGGAAGAAAGACATGGTCTACAGATTGAACAAAGCTCTATATGGTTTGAAACAAGCTCCAAGAGCTTGGAATAAAAGGATAGATGGATTTCTTGTGAAACAAGGTTTCAGGAAATGCAAGTCAGAATATGGAGTATATGTGCAGGAAGCAGCTTCAAGCATCATTCTGATATGTTTGTATGTTGATGATCTGCTAGTAACTGGAAGTGTCACAGCTGAGATAGAGAAATTCAAAGAAGTAATGAAAACTGAATTTGAGATGACAGATTTGGTAGAAGTGTCTTACTTCTTAGGATTTGAACTTCTGAAGAATGGTAAAGGTCTATTGTTGCATCAGAGAAAATATGCAGGAGAAATTCTAAAGAGGTTCAACATGATTGAGTGTAACTATGCTGCAAAGGAGGTGAACTTGAAGTTAGAAAAGAATGAGACAGAAGAGACTGTGGATCCTACAATTTTCAAGCAAATTGTTGGATCATTGAGATATATTTGCAACAGCAGGCCAGATATATGCTTTGCAGTTGGGCTTGTAAGTAGATTCATGGATAAGCCCAGAAGGTCACACATGAATGCAGCTAGAAGAATACTTAGGTATATAGCAGGCACAATGGAGTTTGGAATTCTTTTTCCAAAGTCAGTTCTGAATGAGAAATTTGAGATTGTGTGCTACTCTGATGCTGATTGGTGTGGTGACAAAGTAGATAGAAGGAGTACTACTGGGTATTTCTTCAGATTTATGGAGGCTCCTGTTGCTTGGTGTTCTAAGAAACAACCAGTTGTTGCATTGTCTTCTTGTGAAGCTGAGTACATAGCAGGTGCATATGCAGCATGCCAAGCTTTGTGGATTGTGACTGTGTTGAAGGAGCTAGGAATTGAAGCAGAGAAACCTGTGGTTCTGCAGATTGATAACAAGTCTACTATAAACTTAGCCAAGAATCCAGTTTTGCATGGTAGAAGCAAACACATAGAGGCTAGGTTTCATTTCTTGAGGGAGCAGGTGAATCAAGGTAGCTTAGATGTCAGGCATTGTGCAACAGATACTCAGGTTGCAGATGCTCTAACTAAGAGTTTGAAAACAGACAGGTTTTTGAAGCTCAGAAGTGAACTTGGTGTGTATCAGGCGCGCGCGCCCAGCATGGCAAGTTCTGAAGCAGTTCTGAAGGACAGACAAGTTTGAAGTTCTGAAGCAGTTCTGAAGGTCAGACAAGTTCTGAAGCAGTTCTGAAGGACAGACAAGTTCTGAAGCAGTTCTGAAGGACAGACAAGTTTGCAGTTCTGAAGGAGTTCTGAAGGACAGATAAGGATTTCTGAAGGACAGACAAGTTTGCAGTTCTGAAGGATTTCTGAAGGACAGACAAGGTTGCAGTTCTGAAGGATTTCTGAAGGACAGACAAGTTTGCTTAGGCTTGAAGTTAAGGGAGCATGATGTTTTATAACTTCAATCCTATTAGACTTGGTTAGGTAGTTAGGAGGTGGTTACATAACTACCTTGAGTTAGTTAGTTATGGTTACTTGTGTTACAAGTAATAGATGGGTTATGAGTTTTCCTTATAAATAAGCGTGTACCACATGCATTGTACACAACTCATTCTCTATTTTCTTATCAGTAAATCTTAACACTTTCCTCCTAGTTTTCTCTCTAGTTCTTACTTGTTATCTTCTTCCTCTTATCTTGGATTACCCTAACATTTTCTATATAAGTTACTCAAAACAGTTTCTTACGTGAAACAATTTTTAGATTTTTTAAACTGATTTTATTTAAGATCTATAATAAACTGATGGAAATTTTTAAAAATTGTTTTCTTTTTAAAAGAGTAGTTCTTTCAGAATTAAAAAAAAATTTGTAACAAAAGCTCCAAATTGTGTAGGGTACCATATTCATCAAGAGGGGCATCATAATCATATGAAGTGGTAATGTATGGTCCACCAGCTGTTCTACCAAAGTTAGTTCCACCATGATACTGCAAAAATAAAAATGTATATATACATGAAAATTTTATTTTCAATATTACTTTAAAAAAGGTCCAAAATAATTAATAATTGGACTCTAAATTGATTACCATACAGTAGTTTTGGAATGTGCCTCCAGTTTCAAAAAATCTTGCCACAGAATAGGCCACATCCTCTGCAGTTCTATGTGGATCTTTTCCACCCCAGTTCTTAAACCTTTAAAAAAATTAGAATTTAATTTCTAAATAAATTTTTCAGAAAATTATGCTACTATAACTATACTTTTCTAAGTAATTTGATAAAATTAAATAAATAATAGATAATTTTTACATACCAGCCAACCCAATTTTCAGTCCACATCTTGGGACTATTAGGATTATTGGGCTCAAAGTCGTGACAATACCATCCATTACAAGTATTGATCTAGAATTCAATTAATAAGAATATTGTTAGTTTCAATAGTAATAAATCTTAAATATTATTAAATACCTTTTTTTTTTAAAAGATTATTATTTTTAAAATTATAAAACATAAATTTACCATTGGTTGAGGAGCATCAGGTTGTTGGCACATAATCCATGGGACACCAATGTTGAATGCCTCAGCCATCTTAGCACACCAATCTATATAAGCCTTACCATCATCTCCATAAACAGACATAACATTCCCATACTCATTCTCAATCTATTATTATGACATAATTATTCATAAATTAGTATATAATATACTTAATTAGTACATAAACTTAGCATAAAATATACACAGATTATTTATATATAATTAAATATTTAATTAATTAACGAATTACCTGAGATAGAATTATGGGACCACCTTGTGAAGCAAAAAGTTTCTCTTTTTGTACCATATTCACGATTAAAGTGGTGAAATTTTGCATTTCATTCTAAAAACCAAAATCAATAAACAATAAGAAATTATAATTCACTTAGAAAAACCAAATCTCAATTGTGCTAAAATAAATTTAAGAACATTTTTTTTTTTTAAAACAGAATATAAAAAAAACATTAACTATTACCATATAGACTTTATTTGCAGTCCTAATCTCGACGCCAGGAAGATTGTGAACCCAAACAGGAATTCCTCTAAAATACAAAAAAAATTAAGACTTTTATTATCATAATAATCAAACATATTATTTAAAACACAAAACAAAAGCTTGTTTTGATTTTTAAAACTTTCAAAACATAAAACAAAAAATCACCCTAAACAGGACCTAAGGTTAAACTAAAGAGTTTAACGGAGATATACAGATAATATAAAAAAAAAAAAAAAAATTATCAATCTACTATATCAGATAAAGATAGTAGATGATGTGACGGAAAACACAATAGTTATTAATTATTGATATCAAATTATTTTATACATCAATGCATGCATGTTCCTTTTTCTCTAACATAAAGCATAAGTCACAAATAAATAAAATTTACCCATAATTCCATTCAGCACAAACATAAGGGCCAATCCGAAGCACAGCATAAAGTCCTTCATCTTGAATAGTTTTGAGAAATCTAATGAGATCATTATTGCCACTAAAATCATACTCACGACGAATTGGTTCATGTGCATTCCAGAATACATATGTTTCAATTGCATCCAATCCACCTTCTTTAGCTTTTTTAATCAAATCAAGCCACATCTAATAATATAAAATATGCAACAACATTAATTTTATTCAGCTTATAATTTAAATTAATAATTACACATGATCAAAGAAAAATAAAAATAAATTATTATAATATAGAATGATATTCATTAGTAACCTGAGGTGTGCTTCTAGGATAATGAATTGATCCAGAAATAAGAACCCTTCTTTTTCCATCAATTTGGATGGCTCTTCCATCATGAGTTACTTCAACTGCATTACTAACTAAGAAAATAAAACAAAGGAACAAAGAAAGGTAAATAAAATATTTTTGGGAAGCCATGTTTGCTCAATTTTTGTGAATTGTTTGCTAGCTCAATGTGTTTTAGAATGAAGCAGTGTGGTGATCTTATATAGCATGGCAAAATCAAATTTAAATTTTGTTTTCATTCTTATCCATCATCAAATTTTATGTTTATCATATAAGCAGTTTTATCCTTATTTAATTGATTTTTATCTGGATGATTATTATTGACGTTATAATATGATGATGATGATCGGGAATGCTTAAAAAAAAAAAAACAAACAAAATATATATGATCCAGAAGTTTTATCTAAATCTACGCGGCTTTAATTTAAGTATACCTAATCTTTGATAAAAACAAGGACAAATTACATCAACGTTCCTTGAGGTTTTCTTAAATAACACAAGCACCCCTTCTCTTTTATAACTAAACCCTAACCTCCCTTATTTTATTATCAAACTGATAAATACCTCCCTTAAATCTTAACACTGTTTAATGTTTGTTAGTGTTGAATAAATAAATTGATTTTGGGTTTGTTAGTTTTTGGGCCTTAGGAATTAAAAGCCCAAATATGTGTTGTAATAAGTCCAACTTCTAGAATCATATTCTAGAGAAATCCATGGAGCTCTCTAGAAGATAAGCATTAATAAAGAGTTTGGTGGAGTAGTTGAGAAAATTCTAGAGAGTAATTTATAGCCATTAGATTAAGTTTGTGTTGGCAAAATCCTAGTCATTGATTTAGGAATGCCACTAGTATAAATAGATGTGATGTACTTGAGTTTGAATCAAGCAAAAAATTATAAACACCTAGTAATACAAGTAGCCTTCCCTTTCAAAAGTTTTCCATCATCTCCCAAATATTTAAACACTTTTCCACCTATTAAAAACTTCCTTCCAACAAAGTGGTATCAAGAGCTTGAAGATCCTCCTAAAGATGGCAAATAGTGGTGTTCCCTTCCAAGTTCCAATGCTCACAAAGAGCAACTACGATAATTGGAGTCTAAGAATGGTGGCTCTCCTTGGTGCACATGATGTGTGGGAAATAGTTGAGAAAGGTTTTGTTGACACGGAGAATGAAGGTACTACATCTCAAACTCAAAAGGATAGTTTGAGAGACTCAAGGAAGAGAGACAAGAAGGCTCTCTGTCTAATCTATCAAGGAATAGATGAAGACACGTTTGAGATGGTCTCGGGAGCAAAGACGGCCAAAGAAGCATGGGAGAAACTTCGAACCTCTTACAAGGGAGCCGATCAAGTGAAGAAGGTACGTCTTCAAACACTAAGAGGAGAGTTTGAAGCTTTGCGTATGAAAGAAGGTGAGCTTATCTCCGATTACTTCTCAAGAGTTTTGACGGTTACTAATAACCTAAAAAGAAACGGAGAGAAGTTTGATGATGTAAGAATCATGGAGAAAATTCTTAGATCGGTAGATCCAAAGTTTGAGCATATTGTCACCGTCATCGAAGAGACAAAGGATTTGGAGGATATGACAATGGAGCAACTTCTTGGGTCGTTGCAAGCTTATGAAGAAAAGAAAAAGAAGAAGGAAGATATCGAGGAGCAAGTACTCAAGACACGAGTCGATTCACCTAGAGAAGAGCATGGTCGGAGCAACCAAAGATGAGGTGGTGATCGAGAACGTGGACGCGGTCGTGGATATGGATGCGGACGAGGTTGGAGGCCTAATGATGACAACAATCAAAGAGGAGAAATTTCATCAAGAGGTCGTGGGAGAGGAGCTCCAAAACCAAGGTACGATAAGTCACGAGTCAAATGCTACAATTGTGAGAAGTTTGGACATTATGCTTCCGAATGTAGAGCTCCTAGCAATCGTAGAGTTGAAGAGAAGGCCAACTATGTTGAAGAAATAAGCCAAGAAGACGGGACATTGTTGTTGGCTCACAAAAACAGTGAAAGAGGCGAAGATAATCAATGGTACCTTGACAGCGGTGCAAGCAACCATATGTGTGGGCGAAGAAGCATGTTCGTAGAGCTAGATGAATCGGTGAACGGGAACGTGGCTTTTGGAGATGAATCAAAAGTGGCGGTGAAAGGTAAAGGAAAAATTCTCATCCGATTGAAGAATGGAGATCATCAATTCATTTCAAATGTTTACTATGTGCCAAACATGAAGAGCAACATCTTAAGTCTAGGACAACTCTTAGAGAAAGGTTATGACATTCAATTGAAGGATAATAACCTTTCAATAAGAGATCATTCAAGCAAAGTCATTGCTAAGGTGCCCATGTCAAGAAATAGAATGTTTGTGCTCAACATTCAAAACGATGTCGCGCAATGTCTCAAGATGTGTTACAAAGAGGAGTCATGGCTTTGGCATCTTCGATTTGGACATCTCAATTTTGGAGGATTAGAGTTGCTCTCTAAGAAGGAAATGGTTAGGGGATTGCCTTACATCAACCATCCCAATCAAGTATGTGAAGGATGTCTACTTGGAAAGCAATTCAAAATGAGCTTTCCTAAGGAGTCAAGCTCAAGAGCACAAAAGCCGTTGGAGCTCATACACACGGATGTGTGCGGTCCGATCAAGCCAAGTTCACTTGGTAAGAGCAACTACTTCCTTCTCTTTATCGACGATTATTCAAGAAAAACATGGGTGTACTTTTTGAAGGAAAAATCAGAAGTGTTCGAGAACTTCAAAAAGTTTAAAGCCCAGGTTGAGAAAGAAAGTGGTCTTATGATCAAAGCCATGAGATCCGACCGAGGAGGAGAGTTCACTTCAAAGGAGTTCTTGAAGTATTGTGAAGACAACGGCATTCGGCGGCAACTGACAGTGCCAAGATCCCCCCAACAAAATGGAGTAGCAGAGAGAAAGAATAGAACAATCCTTGAGATGGCGAGAAGCATGCTAAAGAGCAAGAGGCTACCAAAGGAACTGTGGGCAGAAGCTGTTGCGTGCGCAGTTTATCTATCAAACCGGTCTCCAACAAGAAGTGTATTGGGAAAAACACCACAAGAAGCCTGGAGTGGAAGAAAGCCTGGAGTTTCCCATCTAAGAGTCTTTGGAAGCATTGCTCACGTTCATATACCGGATGAGAAAAGAAGCAAACTTGATGACAAAAGCGAAAAGTACATCTTCATTGGTTATGACAGCAACTCCAAAGGTTACAAGCTCTATAGTCCTAATACGGGGAAGACTATCATCAGTCGAAATGTCGTTTTCGATGAAGAAGGAGAATGGAATTGGAGATCGAGTAACGAAGACTACAACTTCTTCCCACAATTTGAAGAAGATGTTGTAGAACCAGAGAAACTAAGAGAAGATCTTGCTACCCCGCCGAATTCACCGACCCCGAGTTATGAAGAAGGAGAAAGCTCAAGTGAAAGGACTCCACACTTTAGAAGTTTGCAAGAGATTTACGAGGCAACTGAAAATCAAGACAATCTTACTCTTTTTTGTCTACTTGCGGATTGTGAGCCCATGAACTTCCAAGAAGCATTTGAGAAGAAGTCTTGGAGAACTGCCATGGACGAAGAAATCAAGGCGATAAAGAAGAATGAAACATGGGAGTTAGCTTCACTTCCAAAAGGTCACAAAGCGATCGGTGTGAAGTGGGTGTATAAAGCAAAGAAGAACTCTAAAGGAGAAGTTGAAAGATACAAGGCAAGATTGGTGGCAAAAGGATACAGTCAAAGAGCTGGCATCGACTATGACGAAGTATTCGCTCCAGTTGCTCGATTAGAGACTGTTAGACTAATCATTTCATTGGCAGCTCAAAACAAGTGGAAGATACATCAAATGGATGTCAAGTCAGCCTTTTTAAATGGGGTCCTTGAAGAAGAAGTCTACATTAAACAACCACAAGGCTACGAAGTCAAGGGAGAAGAAGAAAAAGTCCTGAAGCTAAAGAAGGCACTCTACGGGCTGAAACAAGCCCCAAGAGCTTGGAATGCTCGAATTGACAAGTATTTCCAGGAGAAGAGCTTCATCAAGTGTCCATATGAGCATGCACTCTATATCAAAGCGCAAGGTGGAGATATTTTGATTGTGTGCTTGTATGTAGATGACTTGATCTTCACGGGGAACAATTCAACCATGTTTGCAGAGTTCAAGAAAGAAATGACAAAGGAGTTCGAGATGACCGACATTGGCCTCATGTCTTACTACCTTGGCATTGAAGTGAAACAAGAAGATCATGGAATCCTAATCACGCAGGAAGGTTATGCAAAGGAGGTACTCAAGAAGTTCAAGATGGATGACGCAAACCCAGTCAGCACGCCAATGGAATGTGGAATCAAGCTGTCAAAGCATGATGAAGGAGAAAGTGTGGATCCATCACTCTTTAAGAGTTTGGTTGGAAGTTTACGATATTTAACATGCACGAGGCCTGACATCTTGTATGCAGTCGGAGTTGTCAGTCGATACATGGAGCATCCAACAACAACTCATCTGAAAGCGGCAAAGAAGATTCTTCGCTACATCAAAGGTACAACAAACTTAGGCTTGTACTACTCCGTTTCTGATGATTACGAGCTCGTTGGATATAGTGATAGCGATTGGGGAGGAGATGTGGATGATCGCAAAAGCACAAGTGGCTTTGTTTTCTTTATTGGAAACACAGTTTTCACATGGATGTCAAAGAAACAGCCGATTGTCACTCTTTCCACATGTGAGGCGGAGTACGTGGCGGCCACTTCATGTGTTGTCATGCAATCTGGTTGCGAAATCTGTTAAAGGAATTGAATCTGCCGCAAAAGGAGCCAACCAAGATATTCGTGGACAACAAGTCAGCAATAGCTTTGGCAAAGAATCCAGTCTTCCATGATCGGAGTAAGCACATTGACACACGTTATCACTATATTAGAGAATGTGTTTCTAACAATGATGTCAAGTTGGAGTACGTGAAGACACATGACCAAGCAGCTGATATTTTCACCAAGCCTCTCAAGCGCGAAGACTTTGTCAAGTTAAGATATTTACTTGGTGTAGCAAAATCAAGTTTAAGGGGGGGGTGTTGAATAAATAAATTAATTTTGGGTTTGTTAGTTTTTGGGCCTTAGGAATTAAAAGCCCAAATATGTGTTGTAATAAGTCCAACTTCTAGAATCATATTCTAGAGAAATCCATGGAGCTCTCTAGAAGATAAGCATTAATAAAGAGTTTGGTGGAGTAGTTGAGAAAATTCTAGAGAGTAATTTATAGCCATTAGATTAAGTTTGTGTTGGCAAAATCCTAGTCATTGATTTAGGAATGCCACTAGTATAAATAGATGTGATGTACTTGAGTTTGAATCAAGCAAAAAATTATAAACACCTAGTAATACAAGTAGCCTTCCCTTTCAAAAGTTTTCCATCCTCTCCCAAATATTTAAACACTTTTCCACCTATTAAAAACTTCCTTCCAACAAACTCCACTTTTTTTTTTTTTTTTTTTTTTTTACCGGTGTGATGTTAACCCCAAGTCCACACACGAAAACTCTTCCAACTTTTCAAATCACACAACGATATCTTCGACTGTAATGCCCAACATCTAATTTCCATTCCCCATCTATAATTTTGTTATTTAAAATGGAACACAAAAAACAATACCAACTGAACTCAAATATGTCATAAATATAAATTGGAATAAGTGCTACCAAATTGGAATTAACAATTGGTATGATCATATCATATCTCCAAAAAACAAAATGTACTTCAAGATTTTCTTCAAGATCACGCTAATAGAATGATTGGCTAATATATAGATCATGCTTCTCTTCACGATTTTCTTCTTTCTTCGGAACCATTAATGATCTCATGAGGATGAGTCTAAAATCAAGGAGATGAGTCGAAAATCAACCCAACAAACAAACCAGAATGAAAAACAACACTTGTGCTTCAGGTCATGTGTGTTGATTTAACTTTAGAAGAAAAGTTTTGGGGGAATGAAAAGGGAAGAAAAAAATAATAATTAAGTGACGGAGGTTAATGGTATTAAACAATCGGGGAGGTCAGAGCCATGGGTTAAAAAATAGAGGGAATGTTTGTGTTATTTAAGAAGATCTCAAGGGAAGTGAGTGTAATTTGCCCTAAAAACAAAAGTGAATATGCCGATACACTATTATTTGGATATGTGCCGATATACTGTTGAAGTGGATAATAAATATCAGTTGTCAATTATCAGAAAAAAATTGTCAATTATCATAATTATCCATTTCAACAAATGTATTTATATGACACTACGGACCCGTTTGGTCTAGCTTATTTTCGAGCTTATACAAACAACTTATGCAATTTTTATATATTATTATAAGTTTTTCAATGTAGTTTATGATAAAATAGCTTATAGAAATTTAATTTTTAGTAGTTTGGACTGATAAAATAACATAAAATCTAATTTATTTTGCATAAGTTGTTTGCAGCAGGTCAAAAATAAGCTAGGCCAAATAAGATGTATATCGAAAAACTAAAAAAAAAAAATGTCCCTTTGGCTTTTTTTGAGCTTATGATAATAGCTTATGCAAATAAATAAAATTTCTGTGCATTCATAATTTTTTAGTAACAAAAATTTCATCCTTATAACATTTTTTTTATAAACTATCTTATTAATTTATAATATAATACATAAAAATTTATTTATTTGCATAAGTTGTTTCACATAAGATCGAAAATAAGTCAATTCAAATGGCTGATAGACATAGACCTTAATTTTTAATTGTTGTTACTCACGTGTCCAAAACGTTCTCATATATGTTCTATCTAGTCTTGTTGAAGTTGTCGATGAATTTCCTTATCACAAACATCAAATCTTCTACGTAGGAACTCTTGAAAATCAATATTAGAATTATTCGATGGTACACTTGAATCACTACCTTGATGATCATAAGAATAATCAAAATTGCCACCGTACGTGGCACGATCATCTTCAACAATCATGTTGTGTAGTATGATGCATGTATCCATTATACGCTTAAGTGCATCCAGGTGCCAAGATCGAGCCGGGTTACGTATGATCACAAATCGGGATTGGAGGACTCCAAATGCTCATTCAATGTCCTTTTTTCTTGCACCTTCTTGATGTTGAGCAAACAATTTTCTTTTATCACCTTGTGGCATTGGGATACTTTTCACAAACGTTGACCATTCAGGATAAATGTCATCCGATAGATAATATCTCATGTTGTACTCAGTACGATTGACCTAATAAATGGACCGCAAGAGCTCGCCCATGTAGAACATCATTGAAGACATTGGATTGATTTAGCACATTGATATCGTTGTTTGAACCCGCTACTCCAAAAAATGCATGCCAAATCCATAAGTCTTGTGAAACCACTGCTTCTTGCATAACTGTGGGTTTACCGTGATCACCTCGGACATATTGCCCTTTCAATGCAACTGGACAATTTTTCCATTCCCAATGCATACAATCAATGCTCCCTAACATGCCAGGTGCCTCCCCATCCGCAGTAGGCGTTCGACGTCTTCATTGGTCTGCCTTCGCAAATATTCTGCCCCAAAAATGTTGATTACACCCCTTGTAAATTTATCATCGCATTTTATGTATTTAATTATAATTTTAAAAAACAATTAAATTGTCTGAAGAAATAAAAGAAAAATCCCATGTGCATGTGCATATAATCCATCTGGCACAAAAGAAACGTTTGTTTACAGACCAACGCTCTCAGCTTTAGGAACATGGAAAGAGAGTCAAATATCCATTACCCTCTGACAAGACACGTTTCTTTGCAGTAAAGAATGGGTGAAAAAGCACTGATAATGGTGCTCTAAGTTTAATTCTACATTTTTCATGCCATATAACATCACATTGTGGCCTATCAAGGTATGCAATATTTCAACCCTCACATCAACCCACATGCCAACGGTAAACGCTAGGTAGCCAGGTGTGTAGTGGATAACTGCTGGAAGCATCTAAATAGTAAGTCCATCCCAAAATGAGTGCTCTTCTATTTCAAAATTGCTTTTTAGGCCCTCCTACTTGCTCCCAAACTCCCCATAAATCCCAAAATGTCCCCAATTTTGGACCAAGGATACTATGTATTCTAGGATACGAAATCATATATTTTTCGTATTGTAGAATATGAAAAAATGATTTACGCTTAATTTCATATTCTACGATCTGAAAACGCCTAATTTCATATTCTACGATCTGAAAATTCTAGTTTCATATTCTAGAGTCTGAAAACGCCTAATTTCATATTCTACAATATGAAAACGCGTTAAAAAAAAGGGGGGCGTGAGAAACCAAACAAACGGGCGATGTGTCTCTATTCTCACGAAGGAAGAACGCTAACGGAAACATTAAAGAAGATGGGCGATTTTAGGGTTTCAATTTGTCAAATCTTCTTCTCCATTCAATCTCCAGTTTAATAGATTTGTGAAATCTCCTTCTCCATTCTCCAGTCAAAGTCATGAAAAAAGAGCGATTCCGTATTCTACAAAACGAATCACCAAGTAAGATTTCTTTAATCCCTATCACGAAATTGAAAGTCATACTCAGGTGTTTGTTAGTTATGCGATTGAGAAATAAAAGTGTGATTTTCGTGTTGATACAATTTTAATTCTCCTTTTTAAAGGGCATGCTATTTTCATAGGAAGTTTAGCAGTGTCTCACAAAAGATCAACTTGTGCATGTGTCGACCATGATTTTTAAATGTATTATAGTTTTATAAATCAGTTAGTATGACCAGGATTTTTATTTTTGCTTCTAGAATGAAATTGAAGTTTGTGAATTGAAATTTTGAATTGATTCTCAATTTCTTGGTGGAGCATCATTGTCAATGTTTGGTTTATGAGTTGTTTCTAGCATCAAAGTTTTGGTGACACTGTGTAGTTCTCAGTGGGTTCTATCAAAATGACATAAGTTCTAGTAGAATTTGTTGGGGATGGAACATGCATATACCAAAGATAATAGGGAATGAAATACTTTTGTATGTGCTTGTGAATGTTAGACGAGGGAGTTTAAGGAAAATCTGTTGGACTAAGCCCTAAAAGCCAATCTATTTTGATAGTATTTGATTTTGTATTGCGACTTGATTTATATATTTTATATAAATCATAAGGCCTTTCTTTATTATGTTTGTAACGTTCAAAATAATGAAGTCCCTGGAATAGAAAGTCCGTTTAATATTAAGTGTGACTTAATCATAAGATTACATTAGACATAAAGACGCTATTCTTAAAAGTATTCATAGTCAAGCTTTAAGGTGAAAAGGGATAACTTTAAAGCATAAAGACTATTATGAAGATAGACTGATGATCGCATCTCATGGATCATGGGATAAGGAGTTATCAAGTCTTGACATAGGTATAAGAAATATTAGGAGTAATATTTATACCGGATTGACCCGCTATGAGAGTACTACATGCAAAGTTATGCGAAGTGTCATAAGTTACTCTCATGGTGATAATGGTGTAAACCGCCCTTAGACCTGAAACCACTTTGTACCCTAGATGTGGAGTCAAGTACTTTGTTGTTGATCTAACGTTGTCCGTAACAGGATAACCATAAAGACAGTTGATGGGTACTTCACAAAGCATGCTGAGGGACAGTAGTGACCTAGATGGAATTTGCCAATCCTGCATAACAGGATAAATGTCATGGGCCCAATATTGAACTGGACAAAGATGACACCAAGTATGCTTTGTGTTCAATATAGACATAAAAGGCAAAGGGGTAATTATACACGCATGTATTATCACTAAAGGTTATGTTTTGATCACATGTTAATTTCTCGTAACTTGGGTAGCAATGATGTGTTGCTAGATACCGCTCATTGTTTATTATATTAAATAAAGGATTTAATATAATTGCCAACGTTATGGAAACCTACAAGGGTCACACACATAAGGACAGTCTAATACTGAGATAATTAAAGGAACACCGTAAGGTACGGTGTATGTGCAATGTGATAAGAGTATCACGGTAATTTAAACGAGCAAGAACACCATAGGTTATGGTGGGAGGGCGCGCACATGAGTACTACCACTCATGGGGGGCGCGCGCACTAGACATTGTTTCTTGTTGGGCTTTGCCCAATAAGAGATGTCTTTGGTGCACAAGACAAGAGTTGTCTTAATGCATAAGACAAGAAATATCTATAAATAGAGACCTCTTGTCATTGCTCAAGGCAACACACAAAAGGCATAAGAATATTTTAGAATTGTGAATCCTAAAATAATTCTCTCTCTCTCTCTCTCTCTCTCTCTCTCTCTCTCTCTCTCTCTCTCTCTCTCTCTCTCTCTCTCTCTCTCTCTCTCTCTCTCTCTCTCTCTCTCTCTCTCAATATTCTTGCATAGCCTTCAAACATAAAGGGCTAGCACTCTATTGAAGGTGACTGTCCGTGTGGACTAGTTAGAGGCGTCGGTGATCTTCATCAACGCTCGTGATCATCTTGTTCGTGATTTAAAGGTTCTTCCCTTCAAGAGAGTGATTTCGTGGCGCTTGTGATCAATTTTCGAGCACAGGATTTGCTATACTAAAGGTAATAATTTAAACCCTGATCATGTTCATTCACCAGGATCCATTGATGGGAAATTTTGTTAAAATTCCGCTGCGCATTATCTCTGTTTATGATACGATTTCCCAACAAAATCTATGAATGTCAGTTAGATGAACATGCATATATCAAATACTACAATCAAAATCTATCTATGTATGTGCTTGTGAATGTTAGATGAACATGCATATATCAAATACTACAATCAAAATCATCATAAATATAATACATAAACAAATGCATGATGCGTGTGGGAACCTTACCTGTTATATGACTCCAAATGAGTGTGAGAACCTTCAATGAGTGAAGAAACTTGATTTATAGCCTTCCAAACGTTAAAAAGTCGTGTAACATCGTATTTTGAGGGTTGAGTGTTGAAGGGGTTATGAAAAAAACGCTAGGGCAAAATATAGATATATATGTCGGCTTCGTATCCTAGAATACGAAATTAATAATTTTCATATTATAGGATACGAAACTAAGCGTTTTCGTATCCTAGAATATGAAACTGGAGTGTTTTAAAAAAAATGTGTATTTCGTATTCTACGGGCTGAAATCTTAAGCTTGTTTTCAGAAAAATGCCAATTTCATATCCTAGGATACAAATTTGTGTTTTTTACGCGTAAATATGGTTTCGTATCCTAGGATACAAATTTAGGTTATTTCATATTCTAGCCTACAAAACCCTTTGTAAGGGTATTTTTGTCATGATGGGGGGCCTGAGAGTAATGACTGGGGGCCTAAAGAGCAATTTTCCTTCTATTTCGACTTCTTCAGAGCCTTCGGTATCACAACCGAGACAGCAATGGGTTCTCTATCTCTACGGAGATGGAGCAAAATAAATTTTGAAAATTTAAAAGAAAATCACAACGAGACTAGCCGTTTTTCATCAAAATATTTATAATATACACCTGCACAAAAATTATCACCTCCATCTCCACCTTGGCCCCGATAAAAAACTTCCATTCATAGAACATTCCTTCGATTAATCCACCATCATTGAGTTATGACCATAATAACTCCAGAACTTTGGTGGTAAGTTTGAACTTAACGGCCCTACCCTGTCTAAAAACTATTGCCCTCCACAGTAAAGGTTTTGCATATTTCATTAATACAAATGTTTGTTTTTACGAAATACAAATGTTTGTTATTCACATGCAAACTATATATATATATATATTACTACTCTCTTTACTCTTAAATATAAAATAACAAAATTGATGTATTTGATATAAAATTTAGATCAAATTTATCGACTTTTGTTGAATCATTTTTTTCAAAAAAGTATTTTAAAGATGTCACATTAAATAGGGTGGTGATTATATTATAGGAGTTAAATGTTAAAATGTTTCTTGTTAGAAGCGTTATTCTCGCTTTCTCAGTTCCAGAAATGTAATTTAATTGGTAGCTACTAAAATTATTATTGACGAAACTGAGATTTAAGCCTCTTTACTTCTCCACATTTAAAGTGAGCTAGTCACTAAATTATTTGACAATAAAAAAAAAAGTTTATTCCGGTAATTTGAAACTCAAATGACACCAACTTTATTCAATAAGAAAACACATCAACAAAATAATAATAATTTGCAATTATTATGAATATTTTAACTGAAAAGGTCTCTAATAAACCGAAATTAACTTATAAATCTGCACATTTTTATTCCCTCAGGGTTTTTTTTGAAGAAGTTAAATTAGTCCACCTAAATTGGCACCAGTTTATTCTCTCTGTTAACTTCATTATAACATAAGTTTATAAAAGTTTTATGTTGACTTAGAAACTAAATTCTTATTTGAAATGAAAATTTTCGGTAAATTACAATTTAACTCTACTAGAGCACGAGGCCACAAGCTTTTCTGGCTTCACTTTAATTTATCCACCTCTACTTACTAGGACTGGGGTTGTGTGCAGTCGGCTCAGTAATCATCGTCGATTAAGATCGGACGATTCATAAATTAAGCTCGAATTTTTTATTTATAAACAATTAAAATTCAATTATAAAATCTAGATCGTCTGATCTTGATCGGACGGTCCAAATGTTGTGACTGTATGCAGCTGACTGAACCCAAATCCCTACTTACCATGTCTTCAAACCTTCACTGTAGCCAAAAAGAAAAATAGTTGCTCCTAATATAAGCGTATCATGGCAAAAGAAAAACATTAACATTATCCTAGTTACATATTTTTCATCTATTATCTAACAATAGATGGAGTGCATGTAATATGTATCATTTAAACAAACATGAAGAAATGTTAAAAGCAACTTTTTCAACAAATAAGAATTTATTTTTAAAAAATAAAATCATGCACATATGCTGAAAATTAAAAAAGTCCCACATAGGATAATCGGAATAAGAAAAACCGAGGTATTTATAAGTGATGGAGAGTTTAAATCTACTGGCTCGAATTTTTAAACTATGAGCTTCCACACTCGAGAAGCCGGGCTATATTCTCACACTCTAATTGTATCAGCGGCGCTGCATAATAATCCAACTGATATCATCAACAAAAATATAAAAATTCTAGAAATATAAAGGTAAATTAAAAAAATTTAGAAGACATAGCTATATTGCATTTACCAGTCAAATGTAATTCACATTCCTGTTTATGTGTTTCTATAAACAAATAACAGCTCAAAACAGAACAATCAAAGAGCACTAATCAACTTTTTTAAATAAAGAATTATATCACAAGGCCAAAAGAGAAGTTTGATACCCAACAGTTTGAGCCAAACAGAACCCCTAGACATAACATATGCAATAAATAATCACTAGAAGAAACATCTACAAAATATACATTCATTTTGTTATCATTTTTATCTTCTACACGCACGATAATTTGAAGCGATTGTAAATCCTTTTAAGCCAGTCCCAAGGCCTTCTTGATGTCATTCTGTAAAGGCAACAATCAAACAACTTATGAGCCAATAATTTTGTTTTAGGAACATAACATATGCTACAGCATGCTTAACATTTGCAAGCCTATTTACTTTTCATGTTTTCTGTTTTTACTTTAACTTCAACTAATAAACATTATAGAATAGATATTCAATATTTCACTCCTTTTTTTTGCAATTTTTTAAAATAGATTCAGCAGTTTAAGAAATGTCGAAAGCCTTTGTCTAATATACACAAGTAAGAAAGTCTTGCACCATACACAAGTGTATTTATCACCATTTAATAGATACATCTCATCGTATGTTATTTGATCTAATGGTGAGATTTATTGATGCAATGGTGGAGACTGACTTGTACAGATGCAAGACTTATCTCACTTGTGCACCATAGAACTAGCATTGTTTTCATTGTTTCTGAAAATACATACTCTCTAGTTATCCTTCTATCATCTCTCTATCGCAATTATTCACTATATGAGTCTTTCATCTCAAATTATTGCACACACAGGCACACCAACATGAGAAATTATTGCATGCACCCAGAGAACCATGTGAGAGTGTGCTCACTCCATTCAAATCATGACATCTTTTGCCTTAATAATAATGATATAGGGTCCACTCTATGCATCTTAGGATGAGATAATAATCATATAAATGGACCCCATAATATTTAAGAATGATATGTCAAAATTAAAATGAAATGAGCCTAAGGGCTCCATGGAGAGAAATAGAGAGGGAGATAATACTTCAAAGGAAAATGGTGAGGTGGTTGGACCATAACGCTGGAGCACCTGCCCGTCCCTGCCAATCAAAAACTTGGTGAAATTCCACTTTATCCTAGATCCCAGAAAACCAGATTTCTTTTCTTTAAGGAATCTGAAGAGAGGTGTGGTTTCGGATCCATTCACACGTATCTGCAAATAAAAACAAATCAAATATATATGGTTAACAAACAACGGCAACATTTGTAAATAGCAAAGAGATGTATCAACGAGATACTGTAGCCATATCTAGTCATATAGTAAAGAGATGTATAACTATCTAGGCTTAAGAGTATTCCTAATCATCATTTGAAAAGATGAATAAACATTCAGATGCAGGTATTACTTTGAAGCCTAGCCGACACCACGACAAATTTTCCTATATGTTTCCGTCTACCAACACATTGAATATTTGCTCTTTTGACGAGACACGGCTTTGCTTTTTTCTTTTCAAAACAAATAAATATAAAACTCTAAACGTATCCCAGAGTTTGTAGACCAATCCAGTAATGACACACAGCGTAACTGATTTCCATTTAGTTCTAGAATTCATGGGAATATAAGGTTGACTTAGTGGCTGGGATGGGAGAGTTAAGGAGTGGTGTGATAAGGAGGTCAAGGGTTCAAGCACCACCCTCAGCATAAAAACTAACAATACTAATATTGGTCGCTAAAAAAAAGTTCTAGAATTCATTTGAGCAAAGAAAAAATAAAACAAAACAATTTTTTTCATGTTCAGTTTCCAATAGAATAGGTTGGGCAGTTCATAGGATATATGGCACCTTGAAAATAGCAAGCTCAAAACTCAAGCAAATCAACTTGCACGGTTGAATAAACATGTGTGTAAAGTAAAGCATCAAACATAGATGTTGGAAATCATTGTTTCATAAGTACATAGCCAATTTGTCAACAACTAACCATCTCATTAGTAAAATAAATGGTTTAAGTTTAACAGAAATTGATGCTTGTATATCTGCTCTCATTTTATTTAATGATACAATGGTGACATGGACGTTGGTCTTATGACCTTTTGAAAACTATCCAAATCCCTCGCCACAAAGATGCTTTCACCGCTGAAGAAATTATGTACCTAAAACAGATCTTAATTCTAAAATGAGTCTACAGTTTTCATGCTGTCATTCAGTGCATATTCAAAACTATTTCTCACCAATTAATTCTTCAATTTACAGATAACTACTTACACTAGTCACCTAGGCCAATTTTAATTCAAGATAACAATAACTAGGGCCTGGACTACGAAGAGACAAGATCATTTTTACAAAAATTGTGTATGACAAGGTAAGCAGATGTGATCATTGTAGAAACCGTTTTAAAAAAATGTCGGCAGCATACTCTTTGAAACTCTCTTTTTAACACACTTCATTATTTTGTGAAATCCAGGTAATGACTGTCAAAGATGACATGCTGGCATTTTTCATCTTTTTGAACAAGTTTTTGGGGGAAACGTAAGTTATATTGATTATTCAAGAATCGAAGTCGAGTTACTTTATAAAAAGGGGATATCGATGAACTTCTATGAAAAGGTTTCACAGGATTCAGCCAATTGTCTTGATCGTGGGATATCATGATTTGATTTTGGAAAAGAAGAACAAAAAAAGTGAGTTCAGAAAAAAGTACAAACACAGAAAGGTACAATCTGTCAAAAATTGACCTGTCTCACTTTGGATGGATTTTTAACAAAGAAGTTTATCCTAATACCTAGTCAAGTCATTAATAAAGCAGAATTGTCTTGCTAGGGTGAATTTTTCGCACACTAGTCCTAATTAAGATTTTAATCGATATCGATACGACCTATTATATTTATACCTGGATAGTAGTTTTGATGCATCCTAAATGGTATTCAGTAGATGACATAATAAGTTTAACATAAGGGTTTAGTATTTAGACTTATGCAACATGAAATCACCAACTTTTAAAATACTGAACAAATTAACATTCCATAGCAAAATATAATTACAACCAAACCAAAAAATCATTGTACAGTTTTCTTTTTATTCATTTTGGAGTTTCCAACATTCGATAATAAGCTCAAAAACATCCCGAACAGAAAAACTACCAGGCAACGGATCGAGATTCTGTACACAAATAAACATCACATTACCTTTCCAAAAATTGGATACTCAGCTTTGAATCTTGTACATGCAAATTGCTCGGCATCGTGGCTACTCCCAGGCTCTTGGTGCAAAAACTGATTGCATGGAAAAGCCAATACCTCAAGTCCTAAGATCAACCAACAAAAACATTCACAGCTGAATCAATTTCAAAAATTTCTTTAATCCCTTTTGTCTAAATAAGTTCAAAATGGTTTAATCACAGCAAAAACACAAATTTAGAATTCAACACAAACATGCAAAATCAGTTCTTCAAACCCTAAAAATCATACCTTCATCCTTGTATTTGTTGTAAAGATCAGTTAACTGGGTATAATTGACATTGGTAAATCCACTGTAAATTAAAAACCCAATAAAAAAAATTAGCTGAACCCTATTCACAATTTATTAATTAATTAGCTAAACTCATAAAAAATTATCTAAGCCCTATTAACAATTAATTAATTTAATTAACTAAACCCCATTAACAATTAAAGAAGAAAAACAATAAAAGATTGAATTTTTATTATTACAAACAAATGAAAAAAATTGAATTAGAGAAAGTGGGGTTGAACCATTTTGAAGCAACATTAACTACAATAAGAACTTTTCCCCTGTAATTGCTGAGGTTAACATCTCTTCCCCTTGCATCCTATGCAAACCATAAACAACAAAATTGTAAGAAATTTTCATAATAATGATCAAAACCAAAGTAATAAAAATGGGTTTTTTTATGTGAAGAGTTTTAGGGTTTGAGAAAAAGTGAATACCTTAACTGTAAATTCATAGATGGAATTTTCAGAGATCGAATGTGAAGCACCCATTTTTATTGTTTGGATTATTCTGTTCTTCAAGATGTGGAGATTTTTGTTACTATTTTTTCTCTTTTTCTTAATTTAGGGGAAAGACTGATTCAAATTGTTGTATGTTGATGATTTTTGTTTTGGGTCGTTCACACACTATGTTCAACATTTTTGTTACTTATAATCCCAAATTTGATTTATGAATTTTGTGAGAGACACGTATACAGGCAATTTTCCTCTTTTTGTTGACTGGTTTTCAATGATTATGATTGACGCATGTTCTAGAGCCCTCTTTTTCCCTTGTTTTTCAACTTAAATAGTACTAGTTCCATTTTTTAAATATAAAACTCATTTGGAAAAAAAAAGTTGATGGTAGTATTATATTTATTGATAATTAATATTGTTTTTTTTATTCTTTAAGAGAGAATTAGTTAATATTTTTTAAAAGTATTTATTATAGATCGTAGAAAAAAGTATGCATGGTAAAAAATAATTAATGCACTTGGAAAATTGAATCAATTTAGGGATGAATCGAAGCGACAAGGTTTGATATGAGATTTCTATACTTGGTGTTTTTTATTTTATTTTTATTTAATTTAAATAAGTGATTTTTGTATATTTTTAAGTTTCATTTAAATTTTCTTCTACGTGTTTTTTTGTTCGATGTTATTTTACTCGCATCATAGTGCAGAGTTGTTTATTTTAATTTTGGCTTAAATGCATTTTTGATCCTCCTATTTATAAAATAATAAAATTTTGGTCCCCCTATTCTAAAAATCAATTTTTTGATCTTTTATTTTACTCTTTTTGAAAGTTTTGATCCCCCATTCCATTTTAAAGTCAATTTTACTTATGCGGCTATGTTACTAATGATGTGGCAGCACCTAATAGACAAATTTAATGTGTTCATAATCTTCATCACCATCTTTATGATTTTCATCATTTTCATCTTCATCAAAATCCCAAAAAGTTTAACTCAATATCATCATCATCTTCATCAAAATCCCAAAATATCTCGCATAAGGGAAAGAAATTCTCACGTTGTTAATCGAAACCCCAATATCTAACCCTTCAATCGTTTCACGAATTCTATTCACACCCTCATCAAGATCACCGACAAAATCAACAACAACAGTTTTAACCCCGGTTGTTCAGAACTTGGATTTAACAGAATCTGAAATGTGAAGAGAGTAAATCTAAGAATTGTGAAGAGACCGAGGGAGAAGGAGAGTAAAATTGATTCCACCAACACAACGATGATAATCAAGTTTACTAAATTTGAAATGAAAAACCATGAATATTGAAATATACAGCCATTAGATCTGATGTAAATTGAACAAAAAAATTTCTAACAAAATTATAAGATTTTAATTTATTATGTTTTTTAAACAAATGCCAATTAAAATTAAACAGATTCATACACCAACCTTTAGATCTGGGGTGTTAAACCTTATGAAATTATTTTTGGGAATCTTTAGATTTGAGGAGGTGAAGGTCACAAGGTAGTTACATGTTGTTCAAGTGGTGCTTCATAACAGAAAACAAATGGTAAACAATGTACCACCTTACCAACAATGGCTTTGAAAACCGTATGTGAACTTGCAGGAATGAAATAAGGAAACGAAATAAAAAAGAAGACAGGATTGAGTGGGAGAAGACACGAGTGGGAGAAAAAAATATTTAATTAAAAAAACTAGTAATGACATACTCCCTCCGGTCTCATATATAAACAAATTTTAAAAAAAACACACTTTTTAAGAAAGTAGGTAAATATATTGGTTGAGGAAAAAAACATCTTGAAAAGTGTAAAACATTACATTTATTGGTTGAAATTTGAATAATGTCATAAAACATAATAATTGTAATACACTTTTGCTTATATTTGAGACTTTTAATTTTTTTGTTTTTTTGTTTATATTTGAGACCGGAGGGAGTATATAATAAATTTCTCTATTAGGTGCTGCCACATCATTAGTAATATAGCCGCACATAAGCAAAATTGACTTCAAAATGAAATGGGGGATCAAAACTTTCAAAAAGAGTAAAATAGGGGACCAAAAAGTTGGTTTTTAAAATAGGGGGACCAAAACTTCATTATTTTGAAAATAGAGAGACCAAAAGTGCATTTAAGCATTTAATTTTTTGTTTTGATACGGTGTTAATTTTAATTTTTTTATTTTGGTACTGTGTTTGTTTTGATTTTATATTTTGATATGATGTTTGTTTTGATTTTTTGTCTTGGCACGGTGTTTGTTTTCTTTATATTTGCACATTTTTCGATTCAAATTTAGTGTAGATTCGATAATTTTAGCGTCTTTAACGTTGCAGATACTAATACATATTTCGAGCATTGAATTTTGTTATATTAATTATAGACTTTATCATTATGCCGTTTTATGTTATTAACTTAGATGTTGTGAACTTGTTCACAGATTCATTCTTTTTGAATTTTTAACGAATTTGAATATGTAATGATTTCGATTGACGTTCATTAAAAATTTGAATGGATGAAGATAGTTGTTTTATGTCAAGAAAATGTTATTTAGTTAAAAAATATGTATATTTTCATTAAAAAAAATAGATGAGTTGGGTTTTGAAATTCACAAAGAGAGATTTTAGACTCGTATTAAATGAAAGAAATAGATATTTTTTTGTAAAATAGTTTAGCGGTTAAAAATTTCAATCATAAGGTGAATAAATGAGATGACGGAATTCGAAAATTGACCCTCTGCATATATAATGTAATGTCTTATTCAGTACCAACTATGCTAAACTCAGGGGCGGTTTTAGAGCCCAGCTAGCCCGGGCACTTGCCCGGGCTTGGTCGAAAATTTTCGTATTTTTAGGTGTTAATTTAGGTTAAAATTGAGATTTTTAGGAGTTAATTTAAGGCAAAATTAATCTTTTTTGTTCAAAATTGATATTTGTTTTATTGTAAAACACTAAAACTGATATTTTTGTTTAAAACTGGAGTTTCGCCCGGGCTTTCCGGATTTTCTGGCTCCGCCACTGGCTAAACTTACGGGACAATTAAAGAATAGATGTTATGCAACATATAAATAGAAAATTCATATACTTATGTTCAAATTCACTTATGCTGTTATTTTATTTCATTGATAGATGTATTTAGTATTTACATATTAATATTAATCACCAAATAGTTTTTCACGCTTACAAAAAAGAGTTGAACCTCAACAAAATATTTTTCATCCGTAAAAACAGAGTACTATTAAACCTTTGGCCAGCTTATGAGGTTGAAAACTCTTACACTCATAAATAAATAAGGGTGCGTTTGATCCGCTAAAAATAAAAAATTGGACTGAACAATTTTTGTTATACCTTGTTTGATTCAGAAATTGATTATGGGACTGGACAAAAGAGATAGTAAGAGACGGGAAAAAAATAAGATTTTTTTTTGTCTTTTACTAAACCACAGCACAACTTTTTGTCCACAATACAACTATAAAAAATACAAAAATATTCATTTTATTTTCAAATATAAAAAATATTATCTCTCTATCTTTTACAAATAAAAAAGGATTTAATTTATATGCACCGACAGTGTAAAATAATTTTACACTGTCAACCAATGACAACCATGTATTCTGCCACGTCACCCCACTTTACCCCACTTTCTTCATATGACATGGAAGATTGGTGGTTTCTTATTGGATGACCGTGTAAAATTATTTTACACCGTCAATGCATATCAATTAAACTCAATAAAAAATGTACCCTAAAATCATGTAAATGATTATGTACATTGTTTCTCACGCTTCTCCTTCACATGTATCTCGCCGGCGTCACATTTTCTTCATCACCTTGAGTTGCTTTATGTTTTAATCCAAAAGACAGCTTAAAGTTACACACTTACACCTACTCCTACACAATTATTAGGGAGGATAAACTCCCATAAAGGAAACAAGATAATCATATGCATATTGGAGCTGCCTAACGAATTTGAACCATAAGTAGTAGTATACTCAACTCAGTTACTCAAGTTTAAAATATAATTTTTTTTCACCAAAAAAAATAATTCAAAACTGTAAAAAGGTAGGTTTCTCTTGCACTTTCTTGTAAACACACACACATCTAAATCATATAATGCTTATCCCAAAAAAATAAAAATTAATCATAGTACATGCTTCTATTGGAATCCAAGATTCCAAGTTGCACGTAGAGCCCCACATATATCTTTATATAATCTTTATAGACGACAGTCTTCACTTTGCTAGGGAAAACGTTTTTGAAGCTGGCTTTATCCTAAATATCATCCCATCTACTAGAAGGCATCGAGCCAAAGTTGAGGGTGGCCTATATATAGTCAAAATGATCAAATAGAAGAAAATGTATGATTTGTAACAAAAACCTAGATAAAGATTGTGGTCTGTGGACATCTACTCTACTCTACTGACCAAGTTTTGGTAGGGAAATAAATATGAAAATAGGATGGTACGTTGGAAGAGTTGTGAAAATTTGTATAATACTAAAAAGGGGAGAGGAGCCTCTATAGTTAGAGGCTTTAGTGACTTCAAGTCCTAACCGGTTATGAGACTTTGGTGGGGGGTTTTAAAATGCAAATACTATCTGAGGAACTACTTTCTAAGAGGCTAAAGTGATGTGTCAACCTAAGTTTGCATGGTGGGTGAAGTATCCTTCATGCAAAAGTTTACTTTGAAAGTTGCTAGATGGATAATCAATAATGAACTCGATATGAGAATCAAAGAGGGGAGTGTATTCCCCGAGAGATATTATCATCCAGTAAAATCACAGCCATACAACCAATCGTTAGTTGGTTCAGTGGTGATTGGCGCTGAACTTGGTAGAGAGGACCACGGTTCGATCCCCCGCAACTGCGATCGGGAGGGGGCTAGAACCACTTGATGCCAGAACTGACCCCCGAACCAGATTCAACTGGTGGTGAAAACCAAAAAAAAAAAAATCACAGCCATACAAAAAAAACACAGAGCAAAAAGTTGAAGATATAGATGATGCTTAATGGTTCAAATTGAAACTAGAGGATGTCTAGTGGAATTTCCACCGGAGGGGATCCATTCCCATCAAAGAGATATTGGCTACCAAAAAAGAACTTAAAATGTTAACCCAAAATTCACCCTCGTGATTTTAGAACTAGTTCTTATAGAACCATTCTTACATGTAATTAACTAGATGAACAATGGTCCAGCTAAGAACATACATAATAACCAACATGAGGGATGGTCAAACTAATTTGCCAATCCTCTATAATTATTCCCGTTCTGCACTTTTTCTATTCCTCCTGCTAACAATATAAGCATTCCAGATCCTGTACCAACTCAGAAAAGCACCCTGTTGTCGACTACCCAATTTCAGGCAGAGCTATATTTTGAAGTGCATGAAGAGATGCATTTCTCAGAAATAATAACCAGATCTTATGACCGATATCATAAGAATATGTATATCAAAGATTTAAGAAATATTTAACGATATATAATTTGTCTTAAAATGTATTTTTTATTCACCAAAAAATCTTGAGTATTTGCCAAGGATAACCAAAGAAATAAAAGCAAACTGTCAGGAGGAATTCAACCGGCTCACCTTCCCTGAGGAAAGATTTTCCATACAGGAAGAAAACAATTTCAAAAACAGCCCCTAAAAAAATTATATATTTGGTCTAAACATAGGGATTCTATGAAGTAAATCCTATAGTTGGTGACAAAAATTGATACATGATGACAACATTGATATGTTACACCTCTCCACAACTTTACAATGACTCTTCCTGCTCTGCATTCTGCAGAAGATGTAGCAATAAATTATATACAAATCTAGCATATCAAGACTACATCTTGTGCAGACTCTGCAAACTCTCCAAAGATCCTTTCTTGCCTGTACAGAAAAATGGAACAACAGCTACCTCTCGTGAACATAGACAGGGCCCACGCCAAAAAGTGAGTCATATCTAACATTCAACGAGTGAAATGTGCAGGTAAGTAACAACAATACTAATTGTTGGAGGATATCAAAAGAGGCTTGCAAACAGGCAGAAGTATGGAGCCTTCAGTGTCGGTTATTTTCTGCTCGCCTAGGCCGCCAAAAGCTTGGGCCTGAAACATTATTATCAAGCCTTAATATTTTCAAGTAATATCCCATAACTCGGATAAAAGAAGCAACAAAAAAAAAAAAACCATATTAATGAATATTTGTTAAACAGATGGTACATACCTCGGCTTGCTTCTGGAACCGCATCATCAATGTGTGGTCTAAAAGGTGTGGAGTTTCTGTAATTCATTGTTGGGGGAGGAAATCTCCAACCACGGCCTGGTGATCTTGGTGATTCACTTGGATGACAACCATAAAAGGCAGACACACCTTTGTTGTGATGACAAGTAACATGAAGCAGAAATTCAAAGAAAGATAATCATTAATATGTTCATCCATAATCAAAGCAAAACTATGGCATGGCCGCCCACCCCTTCCCCCCAAATCTCACATGCATCTTCAATTAACATAATCTTACCAGAATATTTATTGCAAATAAAAAAATAAAAAATCTTACCAGAATATGGTGAATATGGTACACGGGTATTCCATCTCTCTTCATGTGGTGCCCGGGTATTCCATCTCTCTTCATGTGGTGTACGAGGGTTCCATCTTTCTTCATGTGGTGTACGAGTATACCATCTCTCTTCATGTGCTGCACGAGTATTCCATCTCTCTTCATGTACTGCACGAGTATTCCATCTCTCTTCATGTGGTACACGAGTATTGCATCTCATCCCATTTCTCTCGTGATTGTTATAGAAGTTCTCCCTCTTCATGTTCTGCACAGAGTGGTGTCTATTGGAGTATGAAGGGGGTGATGGAACCTCCCTCTGAGACTTCAGACGATTTTCTGCATTAATAAAAGAAAACTGATCCGATGGCACACGGTGTGGTGGCCGTAGTATGTAACCTTTATTATGCACAGTAAAACCATCAGTACTCCTGGAGTTTTCTGGTGGTCGTACAGGGTAAGTGTTGAAAGAGCGAGTAGACTCTGGTATCTGCATCTGCATGTCTCTACATTCTGGGATTTGAAACTGCACTGCATCCACAGGTCGACTAATTCTTGGTGAAACTAAGGGCTGCGCCAGAGAAGGAAATGTTTTGCCATGCACTGTCTGTAAATATGAGCCCAACCCCAAGTTATATTATAAAAAAAAAATTATAGCATTGGCTGTCTGTTGCTGCCATTTACTCAATTGGGTAAAAGATCCAAGCAGAAATTGTGAAACATACCTGTGAATCTGTAAAAACTTTTGAATTGACTGCAGTGTGATATTGATCAGAGGTCGTCGACATAAGATGCAATGTTGCTGGAAATGGTGAAGGTGGAGGAGGTGGAGGTGGTGGTGGTGGCGGCGGCGGTGGTGGTGGAGCGAATGGTGGTGGATGTGGGGAAGATGATGGCACATCTTGTGGTAAACGAGGAGCAAAGGACAGAGGAAGTTTCTTATCAAGTTGTGCCGCATTTCCTCCATCAACATTGCAAATCGAATTCAATTCCACATTAAAAGAGGGTGCCACATCTTCCATTTCAAGCTCGCCCTCAACCTCTTCCAATACACGCCTATGTTTTTCATATGCATGAGACACTTCTTGTACTTCATATGCTTCAGAATCATGTTGAGACGTGACAGCAACGAAGTTCCCTCCATCAGAATCACTCCCTCCATCTTCAACCATATGGGGCATGCGAAATCCACATAACTGAAAACTTGAGTTGCTGTAGGAGCAAAAGAGACTTCAGTACAGACACAGGCAAAGTATGAGAGAATAATTAAGTCAAACTTTAAATGCCAACGAGTTCGAACCTTCCATATTCGTCAACATGCATACCCTCCATTTCTCTTATAGGATCATCTAAAGCCCTTTCTGTTCTCAATGAACGCCGCGAGTAAACACCTGCAGAAGCTGAACTTCTATATGAGTTCAGTTCCCTGATGTGTTGGCGAATGGTGGATTCTGGTAGGATTCTTCGCTGCAACCACAGCCTTAATACCTATATAATTTTTAGAGCAAAGGTTAACAAGAATAATGACACAAAAAAAGAGATGTAAGATTGAAGAGCATATTTGTTTAACTTTTACTGAACAGGAAATTCCATCAACTTACCTTAAGACACTGCCTGCGATTTTCTGGTGCAGTATTTCCAGGAGGGGCAGCAGCAGCCAATAAGCGTGGCAGGAATGCTTCCATGGCAGATGGGAATACTGCCCCAACATGTCCTGGAAAATCAGATTTTCGTACATCAACAGATACTAAATGCATATAATCTGATATTTTTTCAACATCAACAAATACTCGTACACAGTTCTTTCATTTTTGTTAGGATGATTCAGGAATAATCAAGAGATAAACAATTACCTTTTGAACCTCGAGAACATTGAGCAATGGAGTCGACAAGAAAAAACAGATCCACTCTCCGACGAAGGCTTGGCTCACTTTCCAGACTGCGTACAAGACTTTCCACCACCTAGATACATCCCCATGGCCAAACCACCCAAAAAGGCACATATTGTCAGGAAAATGTGTAATTTTTTAATAAGGAGCAGCAAATTTGCAAATGAAATGACTACATTTTAAATTAAACGGTTTAACTACCATCAAAGGTCATGAAAATTTAAATCAAAACACATGTGTAGAAAACTTCTTCGTTATACTCGAGGACAAATAAATTAAATCATGATACCTTGATATAGATAACAGAAACTGAGGACAATTAAATCATCTGATATAGATAACAGGAACTGTGTGATTGAATTGTGTGTAAGATGGGTACAAAGTGCTGGAGAGATGCTTCTAAGATCAATCCCGGACACAGACACAAAAACACAACTCAAATCATTTCCTATCATCATTCTATTTGTATCCTACACTTAAAAGAATATAGAAAGGAAAAGGAAATAATGCTCGTCTTGAAGAACAAGGGTAAATGGGACATCAAAATTGCCTCATCCCAACAGCGATGAAGCCATACTGCCAACAAGTTTTTCAACATAAACAGAATAATAGGAATATTGTGATTACCAAAAGAAAAAACTATATTTTTCTCACTGCTTATTGGTAACTCTTAAAATTTGAGTTGGGCTTTAACTGACTCAACACTAAAAAACGACTTGTGAGGTGAGGGATGTCACCCACTTATAAACACTTTTTCAGCCCGTATAACACCTAATATGGGACTATTAGAACACCCTCATCAGGCATACAACTGAATATCTAGAGTGTGACCTTACTGATCCAATAGTGGATAAGGATAACCCAACGGATCTTGGATAAGCTTTGAAAAATTTGGATTGATTCTAACTCACCTTACAAAACCGACATGTAAGGTGAGGGTTCTAAACATTAAACACTTTTCAGACCATAGCACATCTACTGTAGGATTATCAACAGTAACAAAAGATGCTCAAGTAAATCTAGATTGCACCCAATCAAAATCCAATAAACAATCAAGTAGATAAGGTGCACGAGAGGTCATGGATCAATTTAAATTAAGTTAAAATCAAGAAAAACTAATAAACTTGAAAGCTATAAATCACCATGAGGTCTCGAGATAGATATATTAGATAACCCTTGACAACTAAAGCTAGTAAATATTTTATCCCACAAAATCATATTTCTCCAAAAATAGTTTTTTAAAAAAATCCTGAACATATTCATTTGCAATCTCAGAAGTAGACTTCAAATCGAAAACCATTTACGATATAACAATAATTAACATTTATAGATATGCATACGGAAGAAAATAAGGATTAGCGGAGGATATTACCTTTGTTGCAAAGCCAAGCTTTGCACAGTCAATAGCTATGCGCGTTGCTCGACCAATATTTTCCTTTGTCCTTTTCAACGTTCCAAGCATTGCTTCAAAGTATAACAAAGCAGCATTTCCTGTTTCAGTTGACTTGTCCGTAGATCTTGTTTGTTGATTTGCCACCGTCCCATCTTTCCATCCATCAACAGGACCAGATAAAATGTTCTTCTGGAGTACATCAGGGCTAGAACTTCCATTTCGATGAATATTATTACTGTCTGATGTAGAAACATTGCGAACTAATGTATTTGGAGGTGAACCATGTGGAATGCAAATCCCCCCATCAGTCAAGGATGAGCTTGCCGGAATGCCCAAAGCACCCTTTTCCCCTGAACAATCATTGGATGTTGATAGAGAAATCATATCCTCCTGTTGTCCTTTACATTTTACCTCGTTCGCAACCACGTGCCTGAACCGAATGAAGATACATAAACTTTCTTGAATTAAAAGAAATAAAACATAGATTACTTTCATTAAACAATTGTTCTTTTCCATTTTCTTTATCTTTACAAGATTTAATAATATGGTTTATTCTATAAAACTCCACCAAACCTCGATAAAACTCCATCAAACCAGTGTTGTTGAACACTGAAATTAATGGTTTGTTCAAATTGAGCTAAATAATAGTGCCGCTATTTGACAACACATATGAGCATATCGTGGATCGCGAACAATAGCAGATTGTTCAAATATGATATAGCACCGCTATAGCCTCTATTTGACAACACCTCACCAAACATGAAGCCATATAATTGAATTTGATAAAAAACAATAAATCTTTTATAACTGAAGGGGTAAAGAATTCACCAAAGGTTATGCCAAGTGAGCAGGTGGTTAGTGGAATGTAGAGAAGAACCACCTGGACAGGTAGCAACATGCAAATGGAGTGAGGGATTTTGAGGATTCTGGGAACAAGTAAAAAATGATCAGGGAAAGGGAGGATAATTAGGAAGGGACATGAGCCCTGAAACTCATTTGGATTATGGGAAAACATTCAGAATTCTTCCTGAGGAGGCAATTTTCTCTGTTCGGTTTTTCTTGTGTAAGGAGGCATCCTCCATTCCTAATGTCAGGAGTTGCTATTTCTATTTTTCTTAATCAACACCTGTATCAGAGTCTAAGTTTGAAAACAGAACTACTTGCAGAAGTATGATTATAATTAGCACTTTCTTGTGAGCTAATTTAGTTTAGCTTCTCTAGAAAAGTTTCCTCCATTATGAAGATATTAGATAAGCAAATAGAAGTAAATTTTCACAACCACCAAAAAAAAAAAGATAAGCAGGCATTAAAAATGGTTTCTTTTTCATTGTCCTTTCTATTTTGCTTACAGGCTATAGATGTATCATTATACTTAGCACTTTGCTCATGAGCTAAAATTTTTTAGCTTATCTAGAAAAGTTTACTCCATTATGAAGATTAATGATAAGAAAATAGAAGTAAATTTTCACAACCACCAAAAAAACAAGATAAGCAGGCATTAAAAATGGTTTATTTTTCATTGTCCTTTTCTATTTTGCTTAAAGGCTATAGATGCTCAGAAACTAGTTTTGTAACAAGCAAAAATGTAAGCTTACGTGTCATTGATTTTACTTCTGTCACCAGCTGTTCCCTTCATATCCTCGCCTACAACCATCAAATTCTGAGGTATGCTGATACATTCTTGAGGTAACAATTTGCTACTTTCATTGGGACCCGCCACAGGATCAAAATTTATTCCACAATGATCTAATGTATCAGATGTATTTGAATGGATTGCGGGTCTGATACTTTCATCGGCCTTTGGTGAATCATGGTTGCCTCCAACATCACAACATTTCACATCAAGATTAGGAGAAAGTTTTTCATGTATCAGAACTTGTGAATCTATCTTAGCAGGCGCACAAACCACAGAATCACTAGGAACTTCACCAATTTGATACTTAGCTCCTGGGATGACATCCTTACCAGATTCATGTTGTTGAGACTTGGCCACCTGTTTATCCTCTTCAAAAGATGACTTATTCTCTCTTAAAATCATTGGATTTGAACAGGTTGAAAAACTACACACATGGTTATCACAACAGTCAATACCACAAGAGTCGGACCCTTTCAGTTCTAAACCTTTACCTCCTTGGTTATCTATAGCCATACAAGAACATCTCTTGATAGTAGATATACAGGATCTACTACTTGATGTCATTACAGAGGGTGGCGATTCAATACAAGCTCCTTCTTCAGCAGCATTGGCAGACATTGCTTTTAAAGCACGATGAATGCGTTTGGATGGGGGTAAAAGAGATTCATCATCCACAGAGCAGCCAAGTAATCGGTCTTTCTTAACATTAGAAACATGTGACCCATTATCAGAACAGGGAGCTAGTAACTTAGGAGAAACATTAACCGAAACTCTATTCAACGCCGATGAGTTTCCATCAGCAAGGCAACCATTTTCACAATTTGAGGATGTCATTATCTGCAAAGGTGTGCCGATAATAACTTCCTTACAGCTTTTATCTTGTACTTGTGAAATTCTATTGTGTTCTTCCTTGGTGAATGATGAGTTAGCCATTCTAACTCTGGCTCTCTTCAAGAGGGGCAAGTGTTCATCTCCCACATGGTCAGAGCATCTCTCGTTCGGAATTTCAGACATATTATGCAAACTTTGATTGGCATTCTGAGTGCCAGCATTCTTGGTTTTCCTCGTCCTGTTTGGTTTTCGTTTCCTCTTACCAACTACAGCCTTCATTTCATGATCAGGGGCTTTTTTTAACCCAACTTCATATTCGGAGCACTCGAAAATACCAGATTCAAGTTTTAAATTAGAATATATTGCACTTCCCTCATTTAAGCTACAGGCGTCAGAATTGATTGTATTAATTTCAGAACCATCTTCGCCCATGCTAACATTTGAGGCAAATGCAGATGAATTGGTATCATTACATCCAAAAAAATCAGGTGAATTCCTGATATGCTTAATCCTTCTAAAGGATTTTTTCTGAATTGTATCAGCTGATACTTTGGCACCATTATTTACACCATCACTACGATGTACAACAAAGTTTTGGATCTGTGATGAGCTTCTGAACCTATGAACCGGTTTGTTTCCCAGTTTCACTGGCAAAAGTGATTTTACAGTTGCAGTTGCAACAGTATCAGCAGTAGCCTTTTTAATATAAGATTCATCCCTTGGTGCGACAACTGAATCGTCCTCAGCTGCATAAACTAGATCAGGGTTGTCAGTTTCAGAATTGGGTGATTTCATTTGTGAATTGATTGTCCAAGGAGAATCCACGTGATCTTCGAATCCTGAATCGGCAGATACGTCAAGTGAATTTACTGCATCTGCATTAGCAACTTCACCACCAGAGCTAGTTTCATCAACTTGGGTCCCTCTATTTAACTTTTCATAACATTCAATAATCTCCTGTACTGCGCGAACAAAATCAGAACCCCTTCCTTGGCGATTGGCAAGAGACTGTTTCTTCTCTTCGGTAAATGCCTCAATATCAGCAGGACTGCAGAAAGCACTGCATAACAGGATAAAATTTCAAACTAAGACAGCTTGCAAGCAGAATAAAATTCAGGCTTGTACATGGATAAACAACTAAATGCTAAGAAAGAGATTTCACATTGGAAAACAGTTATACATGCTCTTAAATACAAGCATAATCAGCTTAAAAATTTAAAAAATTCAACCTTGAACATTCATTCAATCAAGCCATCGAATTGGAATTTGAAATTTCAAAACTTCCTTTACTATCCTTCATTCCCCTTTAATTTTGTGTAAATCATTTATTTCCCGAAGACAAACATAGTATTCAATCACCACCAAATCACATCAAACTTGAAATTCAAAATCTCGTTTACCATCTCATTTTCCCCTTTCAATCCGGTGTGAATCATTTCCTCCCCTTCATCCGCAAAAACACATGATTCGATCAACATTAAGCCATGTCATACCTTACTCAATCATAACAAATCCTATTGCAATATCTTTGTTGAGATATTTGAAATACTCTGTTGTAAATAATTGGATAAATATAGATCATATTCAAATCAGCTATATGTCTCCTGTTATAACAAAATGTTTCTAATATCTCAATAATCTTCTATGATTTGAAAAAGATATTGTTTTCATTTATTTCCTATTTTCTTCCTTAATTGTTATCGCGTATTCTTTCCTTTTATATATTTGCAATATGTCATCAATTAGGTAGGAATCTGTCACCTAAATGGTAATTATCAATTCACTTTAGTTATAGGAGAATGTATGTTATCTATCCATTTGCATAGGAAGTCTGCCTCTAATCAAATCAAATATATAGAAAAGTTATTACAGAACCATTTTTTCTCATGGTGTCAGAGGTTCTTATGAGGACTCTGATGCAACTGTCCCTCCTTTCTAAAAACCTAAGGCCCTCACCACCACAGCCCATTCTATTTGACCCTACTAAAATCACCACAGCCCATTCTATTTGACCCTACTAAAATCAATACTCATTCCATGGATGCAGAATTAGGTAGTTCTACAGCTGGAGGGAAAAAATTATTTACAGTGGATGAGATTGGTGAAGGTGGCTTTAACGGCAAAGCAGTGACCTAATCTCTTTGAAAATCCACCTTAGAGCCACAATAATAAACACAAAACACAGGATGTTGAAGACATATTATCACAACTTGGTTGCTCAACATAATCCAGACTGAGGTATCTCAAAAGTACATGCTATTTGAGACACCATTGGGGAGCATACCAAAATATATTTTGAAAACCTCAATCTATAATCTAAGAGTTAAGGCATTGAATCCTCATAACAAACAAGTCAACCAGAACTACGGCAGGAAATGGACTTGTACCAGAATCTAACACAGAAATCAAAGGAAGCCAATAAGGATCTTCTTCACAAGAGAGGAATACATCAAGTTTTTAAACTCTTGTAATCTAGTATGGGTTTTGATCAAGTTTGTCTCCAGAACCTTGGAAAGGATTTACAGCCAAACCTAAATGCGACCTTTCCACTTGTCTATGGAGGAGAAGGACGACATACAGAGATCCTGTAGAATGTCAAGTCCTGGCCTGGCCTCTCTTAATCAAATCAAACACTTGATTCTCACTACTGAAAAATATGGAGAGCAAACGAACATTGTCCAAACTAAAACAAAGAAAAAGCATAACTATGACAATTTATGGACTCGCTGCTACAAACCTACGCAAACCGGAAGAAATCGAACCAGTACCAGACAACAGAGGCAAGGTAAACCTGATTTATATCTCTGGAAATGGAAGTAGAACCTCAAATTCAAACAAACTTGATGTTCAGACTCTCGACAAAGAAGAGATTGAGAAGCAGCAAAACGTCATCGAAACTTTAACCGCCAGCTCAGTCTCTTCTTATCATTCAATTAAGGGTCTAATTTTCAACATGTGCGGTCTCAGATCAATGATTCAGGTAGAACTGGCCACATGATCCACTCCTCACATATTTTAAAACCTAGAAGCATAGTTCTGATATTAAATCTATCTTAGCTGCTTATGAAAAGTACTTTGCGGCTAAAATCTCTCACCAACAATCTCATTAAAAATGTTCCATGTGTTCCAATTGCAAAGATCTCCAACAGACTTCTCTCTCTTTAACAACTACGAGCATTGACTGCCTGATTAATTTTAATTCTTTTTGCTGTGTTGCAGTTTCAGGAAAAGAGGTCTACAGGGATATGATTGGACAACGGACTACGTTGCTTTTTATTTATGTTATTAGTTTTTTTATTTATTATATAAATTTAATAACTATGCACTGGGTTACCGACTCACCGGCAATGCAAGAAAATTTGACAGAGACATCCAATCATATTTCACCATGGTGCTACATTGTAATAATACTACCTAAAATATTTGCATAAATATCAACATAGTGGAAATATGATAGGATGTCAAAGTTAAATATTATTACACTGTAACTGCATTGTTATTAAATTATCGCAATAAATTGGCAGTTTTTTTAATTTGTTTGTTAGCTACGATGCTTCCGCCATCAGCCATACTTGCTTTCTATTTGTTACAATACACATTCATGCGATAATGGGAAATATGCATCAATGAACAAACATTATTATCACAAGAGGATTGCAATTACTGAAACCATCAATTTGCCTTGGTAAAAGAAGAGTATTAAAATAGACAACATACTCTAGAAAGAAACTATTATTTAGATGCACACACGTAAGTGTATATAACAAACTATGAAGTCAGTTAAATTTACATGCTTGATTTTATCAACAGCATCTTTCGAATATTACCTGCCTAATCAACGGATTCTAGAAAGAATTATTATTTAGATGGAAAATCATTTATCAACACCACAACCTTTAATGAATTTCCAAAAAATATCAAATCTCTTGCATGTAAATTAAAATACCACACGTCCACACCATAATAAAGCCTTGCTATTTACCATGATATCCCTAGGTCAAAAACATGATATTAACAATATCTGAATATCATACAGCTAATGTAACATTGTGTGGCCTAAGTTTTGAGATCAAACAGTATACATTCAATTCCCAAAGTTATACAACATGTTATTGTGAAGACATAGTAATGGCAAATTCAATCAAATGAGATGTGGATTAGAATACATACATTTGTTCGGTTCCAAAGAAGAGAACAAATACTTTCTTCGGGTCAGTCAAGTAGCCCCATTTCTCCGGATGACTTACCTGCCCTCAACAAAAGAATTTAATCAGCCAAATTAAATCTCTGTAAAAAAAATCAAGTTAAATAAGATCTGTCCACAAAAAAATAAAAAAAAGCTATATTATATACGATCATAGAAAAAAAATACAAGTCACAGTCCCGAGATTTTTTAACCATCTAATCTCTCAAGTCCCTACCATCAGTTAACCATCACCATTTCTAATAAAATTCCAGGAAACCATTAAACTTCACTCAGGTCAAACATAACACTCAAGCTTTACATTAGATTAAATATATCCCTAAGATTGTAATCAGATTAAGCCATTAACCATGTGAACCAAATCATAATGCCACAACACAAGCTTAAACTTCAGGAAGCAATTATTTAACCATCTAATCTCAAGTCCCTACCATCAGTTATCCATCACAATTTCTAATCAAATTCCACGAAGCAATTAAACTTCACTCAAGTCAAACATAAAACTCAAGCTTTGCATCAAATCAAATATATCCCTAATATTATCATCAGATTAAACCATTAACCATGTGAACCAAATTATAATACCACAACAGAAGCTTAACGTAGCAGAAACCATAAAATCAAAGTTAGACACAATAACTTTGAATTCAATACAACAAAACAAAACCTCCAATCAACTCGATCAACGATAAACATTTTACACTACACAGCAAAAAACAGCACAGCAGAAAAAAAAAATCAAAAACAAAACAGTGTCATTCATTCTCATTGATTCTAAACAGCATAATTAACGAAGAAACTAAAACTTTAACTAAACTCATACCGTTGCAGGCCAAGCAGGGAAGCCTTTAACCTTAGCAAGTACGAGATCGCCGACGTTCCAATGCCGGCAAGTAACAGAAGTAGCCGCCGCCGATGATTTCTTGGCGCCTTTTCTACGACCGGGCGGCATGGCAACAACACAAAACTCCTCCGATTAAACGATAAACAACGAAAATATCTGCATAATCAAACAACAACAACAACAATAACAAATAATTAAAAAAAAAAATCGATCAATTATGAAACGGTGCATAGTTAAACGGCATTGAAAACTTACCGAAGAAAAACGAAAGAGATGAATGAAAAACCCTAATTGAAGAGTGAAAATGAATGAAGAAGAAGTAGTTGAGAGAGGTGGAAGAGCGGACTAGGGTGGGCAGTGAAGTTCAATCCATACTGCTCTCCCTCCGTCAACTGCGCCCTTTAGCTCTCTCACTAGCAAAAAAAAAAAAAATGAGACCCTTTTATATTGCCTTCAGGTTTGAGGCTTTTTGACGTGGCTCAAAAAAAAAACCTAAATTTCAGTGTTGTAAAAAAAATATCTTTTGGTCAAAAATAATTTCTCCATTATTTGACTCAATTTTTTTTGTTTTTGACTAATGATAAAAAATATCAAAAAATCACTAAATTTCGAGTTTGAGCTTTCTCCATTTGTTATCGCTTCATTTATTCTTCATTTGGAGAGAATACAGTTGAAAATTAGTGAAATTTACAAATTAGTGGGACTTACTTTTAATGGACCCCATTAATTTTTAATGTGATTATCTCTCTCCAAATGAAAAATAAATGGATGGATAACAAACGGATGAAACTCGAACCCCTAAATTTCACGCATGATAAAGTTTCGGTTTCAGCCTGATAATACTTTTTTCGGTCTAAATACAAGAGAAAATTTATTTATTAGATTCGTTAAGAATTTAGTGTATCTGGTCCATAATATTTGCTCAAATACATTAAATTCAGAGATAGTATTAATATTATTAATTGAGTTAAGATTTGTAGATAATTTTTATCGACTAAAATTTATATTCATCGATGATGATTTAATTAATGTAATTAACCCCGCATTTGAACAATTTTAGTCATCTAAATTCATTTTGTTATAAAAAGTCATCCAAATTCTTTGTATATGGTCAATGTATTACATATTTTTTATTATATACTCTCTTTGTCTCAAAAAAATTTAGCCAGTTTGACTTAGTGTACTATTCATATAGGCGAGTTTTGCGTTTCCCTCTTGTAATTTTTTTTTTTTTTTGTAGGAATATCCTCTGTAATGTTTAAAAAAAAATTTGTTGTGTATTTTACCCCCTATATTGGGAAAAAAAATCAACAGGGGATAAAATACACTGCCAAAATTTTTTAAAACATTGCAGATGTATTCCTAAAAATAAAATTACAGGGGAAATGAAAAACTCATCTATTTTGTAGGGATAAAGACCTATTTAACCTAGATTTTTTTTTCAATAGAAAATATTGCAATATCACAATATGCCACAATAGAAGAAAGATACATGAACCTTTTGTAAAAAAAGAAAAGAAAGATACATGAACCTTTTTTATTTTTACAATTGGAAATACATGAACATGTGGTAAGAGATATACTTACCAAAAAACAAATATAGTAAGAGATATATACAAATGGAACATGTTATTACAACTATATAAAAAAGGTATGTGGTTGATAAAAAGCATAATAGGAAAAAAAGTTAAGTATCACATTATGGGATCTGTGTCACAATACAAGTTAGATACAGATGCCACAAATATAAAATCTAAAAAAAAATATTAAAATAAATTCTATATTATATGATTTTATTTTATTTAGTATGAAAACTTAAAATAGGTATCACATTTATAGGATATCTGTCACGATACAAGCTGGATACATGATAAGATGCCAGAAATATAAGAGATATAGAGTCGGTTTGGATGTATTTCTTTGATTATATGCAAAACATTGTATACAAATAAATAATTTTTTATATATTATTTATAAGTTTGTTAAGTTATTTTATGAAATAGTAATAACTTAGGAAGATATAATTTTTATACTAGCGAAAATTTATGAATTAACATAAAAATTTATTTATTTGTATTAGCTATTTTTTATAATCTAAAAAATAAGCTAACCCAAATGGACCAATACTTTGTTTCTATTTTTTATAGAAAAATTTAATTTTGATAATAAAACCATTAGGTATTAAAACTATAATAGGTATAAAAATTATATATTTTTTTAAAGGAAATTATCTCAAGTTAAAGAAAATTATTAAATTTGATATTAATATTATAAGATTTTATTTAATATAATAAAAGCTTAAAATAGTCAAAAGAAAAATTGGAACACTGAATTTTGACTACAATTTAAATAATTAATGTAGTTTAAAACACATATTTATTTTTATTTTGTTGTCAAAATAATTACAATTAATACTCTCCTCGTCTCAAAATATAAGGAAAAAAAAGTCAAAAAAGTTTGATGTATTTGGCTCAACATTTAGACCAAATACATTCAGTTTTATTGACATTTTTTTTATATTTTGGGATGGAGAGATATATAATTATTGAATTTGGTCAAAAACCTATTTACCCAAAAATCTATTAAGCATTAATTTATTAAATTTTCATTTTTTTTACTCGATCATTTAAAGTAACACTTAAATTTATTCAGCAACCATAAATAATATATTGTGAAAAAAATAATAATACGTTAACTCCAAAGACTTAGTATAGTGGTAAAAAGCCAAAAATGTAATTACCTTTGTAAGTGCTTTTTGAGCCATAAAGTCTTCCCTGCCTTGAACTGGGGCATTATCCTCTCACCCTAACCACACAAAGCATGCGACGAGGATTTCCTCTGATGGAAAGGCCAAGGTATACGACCAATTTTACAATTAATCACCATTGATGCATCAGTCATCCAACAATCATCAATATTAACACCCACCAATAAACTCTTGTGGAAATTAACCTTTAACCCTCACACTAATTCAAACAGTATTAGAAGAAGTTTAATGGCCCTAATGTTCGCCCAACTCTTTTAGCCCACAATCAAAGCATCATACGAAAACTGTAAATGGGAAATGCGAACATAAGTATCTTGCATATCCCCAATCAAGTGACTGTTGAATAAGTTGGCATCAACATACGCCTTCACATCATAGTCCATCTTTCTGCAGTTATGAGGAAGAAAAATGAGGATAAAGGATCACTCTATCTCAACCCTCTAGCAAATCAGAACTCATATGCCGGACTACATTGACTAATACCGATGGTGTGGCACAAGTAACACAAACCATAATCCACTTATGCCATTCAACATGAAACCCCCTTTTATGCATCATCGCATCCAAATAATCTCAATCCAGCTCCTTATTATTACGCTTAACATCACTCACCACCTCATTAGCTAAATACACCTTTCACAAAAGTCGACTGAGTGTCTGATATAATATTGCTTACGACGTCTCGTAACTGATTAGCCAACACCTTATAATAAAACACAACCAATGAGATATATATATAGAGTCTTAGACCCGGCCGTTGTGGATTATAAATTTTTGGAATCAAAACAATAAATTTTAGACCAGAAACACCACCTACACTTCTCAACAATAAACTCTTTATATTAAGGAAAATCTGGCCAAATTTTAACATACAGGATAGTTTTGGACCCCAATTTTCTTCATCCATCGACAACATTATAGGATAGCAATCTGCAAATAATTAGGCCAAATATGTCACCACTCTGCTAATAATAGAAATCTATCCAACAAACTCATCAGCAACCCATCCCCTCGACTCCAAGTAAACCGACATCCAATTTTCATTTTCGGGTATTACAATATTAGCACATCACCCTAAATCGATTCGTACGACGGTGGTAGGAATAACAATAAAACCCATACCCGCCCCTCTCCGATTTTGACGGGGAAACCCCGAGTTGACTGGATTTGGATTTTCCCCGATTTTAAAAGATGGGGATGATGTGGGTAATGGGGATATTGATACCACCCCGAACCAGTCCTAAACCCGCCCCACTTATATCCAATTACATTTTACCACTCTTAAACAAACTCTATATTACATTCATATTTTTAAGTTGATTATTAAACAATTTGTTTTCTCTATTTATTTCTTTTATATTAATATTTTTGAAACAAAATAATTTTCCACTTTTTACTCTTTTTTTAATAAAAAAAATACCAAAATGCAACTGAAGTTTATATAGAGGTACAACAAAAATGGGGATACCCGAACCCCATACGGTATGAGATTGAGGTTTTAGTTTTAATTCTCGTTAAGAATTAAGATAAGTATGAGAATAATCGAACTCTATAGGTTTGGGTTTGGGGAGGACAAAATCCATCTCCACCCCAACCCATTGCCATGCCTAGACGGTGGGCATGTGATGGTTAAGAGTGGTATTTATCTCCCGTTTATAAAATTGGATACCCCGTAAAACACACGTTAAGTGATCACCTTCCTTCTTATATATAAATACTACTGAAATTTATTATTCTTAATGTAAAATTTATAGATTCAAGTTCCAACATAAAACATAGAGTTTAATGGATATAGGCAGACGGAGTAAAAAAACTTTAAACACTCAACCAATAAGAAATCATCATTCTTCCATGTCATACATGTAGTTTCAAAATAACCATACATGAGTGGGGTGATGTGGCAAGTTAGTGGAGTTTTATTGGATGTCCGTGTAAAAATATTTTACACTGATTGTGCATATCCATTAAATCCTAAAACATATTGAGTTTGATTCGGTTTGATTAAATTTCAAAAAGATACTCTAAAATTCAATCCAATGCAATTAGTTCTCACAAAAGAAGATTAAAAAAATAAATTAAAAATCAGTTATATTTTTTTAATCCGGCTGCAGAGTTTTTTTAACATGTTTTTTTAAAAAATTATTTTAATATTAATTTAATTGTTCAACAACTATATTTTCATTCTTCAACTACAACTTCACTTTTTTTATTATTTTATCCCTTCATCTAGATTTATGTTCATGTTAAAATTTGGCATATTAAAATAATTGTATATTTCAAATCATTTTGGATTGTACAAATATCACATAAATTATTTTTTTAACCATTTAATTTTTTGAGTTTAATAAAAATGCACCGACGGTGTAAAATAATTTTATACGATCATCCAATAAAAAGTTATAATTTTGCCATATCATATCAAGAAAATGAGGTTACGTAGCAAAAAACATGATTAATATTGATTGACACTATAAAATTATTTTACACTATCAGCATATATTTTTTTCTCTCTTAGTTTTCTTACATTAAAAAGATATCCTTCAATCATTTTCTAATTTTTTTTTAAAAATTATACAATTTTAAGTCTTAAACTCAAAATTTAATATCATCGCAATTGTAAAGACTAATTACTATAAGAGTGTTTATATTTTTTTTCCTGAATTTAGTTTTAATTATATAACAATATTTGAACTGAGTGGCAATTAAGAATGAGAGAGAAATCCGAAGCTTTTAGCGCCCTTTCTCTCTGCACCATACGTTTAAACAACCAACGATACACTCATTGCCGCCTTCTTTCTCCTCTCTCTCTCTCTCTAACAATTTCTGCATTTCATTATTGCATTTTTTTTTCTCTCACATGTTCTAATTATTTCTTATACCTTAATTAACGTTCAGAACAATTAATCACCGGAATTAACCACCGCATTATCTCTAATCCAATTTTCATTTTCCCGCCAAATCAAACATGGCTTCACTTTTCCGACGGAGAAGATTATTAGCAGCGTGAATTTCTTCTACAAAATACAATCGGTTAGTTTCTCTATTGAATTTGATATTTCAATCTCATTTTCTAGATTATTATTGTTTTTCTAATGTTTATTTTCAAATTTAAGAAATGTTTATCGAAACACATAACTCTGGTTTGTTCGATTGTATATTGTGTTCGCTTCGAGATAATATAATATATATAATGGATATTGAAAATTTAATTAGGTTTTCGTTGTACACTTGATTTTTTGAATTGAATGTACAAAATCACTATTAGCATCGATGCTTGTATGTAATGGCATATAGATAATTAAATACTTTTCGCGTTTTGAATTTGAAACGCACGGTGTAGAAACTAGTTAGAAAATGTTTTTTATTCGATTTAATGCGGGATATATATATAATATGATTATATGAATAATGTTGCATGTCATGAAAATGTTTTGCGAATCTATCACGATTCACGAATGCAGTAATGGAAACATGTGAAACTATATTGTTCACTTCACTATACCCTATGTGATTTCCAATATAGATAGTTGTTAATTGGTTAATTCACTATTTGTGAGCGTTTTATGATTCAATCTTTTGTGCTAAATGACATTTATGATATATTATATTATAATGTTGGGATAAATATTGCTTGAAATGTAGTATTTACTATTAAGTCTTGCTAGTTGAAAATTGGAAAGCTAATTTGATGACCTTTTTTATATGGTGTAGGTTAAAGTGTACTTTAAAGGGAGAAGAAAATGGCGACTCTGGCCGATATTGGTATTTCTGCAGCCATCAATCTGTCATCTGCGATTATGTTCCTTTTGGCGTTTGCAATGTTGCGGCTTCAGCCTTTTAATGATAGGGTATACTTCCCAAAATGGTACCTGAAGGGGATAAGAAACAGTCCAACAAATTCAAGATCAGTTGTCAAGAAATTTGTTAACCTTGACAGTGGGACCTACATTAGGTTCCTCAATTGGATGCCTGCAGCATTGCATATGCCTGAACCTGAGCTTATTGATCATGCAGGCCTTGACTCAGCCGTTTTTATTCGGATTTATATGCTCGGGTGAGTTAATGTGCAACCAGTTTTCGCTGACCGGTTTACATTGATTTCAAGATTTTCGAATGATTGTGACGGCAATTTGAAACCTTTGTTAAAAATCTAACAAAAGGACATTAAGACATGGCATTATCTGATATACTGTTTTCTATTTTGATCTTATTATGCTTTTGAAAGGTTTAGTTATTTTGTTTTTTCTAATGGGCATCTTCATATGCAGTATCAAAATATTTGCCCCAATTACCCTACTGGCTTTTATTGTTTTGGTTCCCATTAACTGGACTGGGAAAACTTTGGAAGCACCAGCAGCCAAGGATTTGACATTTAGCGACATTGACAAGCTTTCAATATCGAACGTTCCATTTGGATCAAAGAGGTATGATGATCCCTTTCAAAAAGTTGTTCAAGCTCTATGTTACACACTTTTTCTCTAACACACCAGAAATATTATTGAGAATTGAAGTAGTTATTGATTGTGTTAGGAACATGATAGATTGTAAATTTGATTTTTGTCATTTTTTATTCAGAAAAACCAAATAAGAGTCCGAAATTGACTTCTTTTGTTATAATAGGATTAAAGACTCTTTGTATCATGAATATTGATATATATGATTTGGTTGCTTCATACTTTATGTTATGGAATTTCATGTCATCTTGTTCAGGTTTTGGGCGCATATTGGTATGTCATATGTCTTCTCAGCTTGGACATGCTATAGTCTTTATAAGGAATACATGATTATTGCAACAATGAGATTGCGATATTTGGCATCTGAACACCGTCGTCCAGATCAATTTACTGTAAGTTGAACTCATTTTCATCGAGTTGTACCCTTTGCTGCTTCAATTCCTTTCATAGGTAAAAACATATATAGTAATGAAATTAGAACGCCTTGGAGTTTATTAGTTTGGAAAAGCAGATTAAGTGATGCCTATACTGCAGAACAATAAATACATTTGAAACTCTAAGCTAGATCAGATGTATTTGGCAAAAGCAGATTAAGTGATGCTATCCTGTCTTCTATGTTGTATATCATTTATTTGAGGCCGCTTTCCAATAGAGTTTTGGGTTGTGGCTTTCATTTCTTATTTGTATATTAGTATTAGTATGTTTTATTTTCTGTTATAGTAAGAACCGAACGGATAGTTTCTGGCAATTTCTAGTTGTCCTTGAGCAAACGGAATGTTATTTCTTAGTAACCTGTAACCACTTCTTTTCCTTTTTCCCCCACAGGTCTTGGTGAGGAATGTTCCCCCAGATATGGATGAATCAGTCAGTGAGCACATTGAACATTTTTTTTGTGTCAACCATCCTGATCACTATCTGATGCATCAGGTATGTTTGCTTAGTTACAACTACAAACAGTGTGCCAAATATGAAACCTGTATTTAGTTGTTTTATTGTTGGGAACTATACACCCCTTTTAATGTGTTTTGGATTGGTCCAACATGTCTATATCCTAGAATGAAAAAAACTAACATCCCTCACAATTTCTTCTTCAATTCTAACAATCTTACCGTCTCCCAAAATACTAGTATTTATAACTTAAAGAATTTCATACAGCATTAGTATTATCTTAGTCAACTTCTATAGCAATAACAAATATTGTCAATAACAACTCAAAAATAGGAAACCAGCAATAAATATTTAGGTAAAAATTTGGGCCAAACCTAACTCTTGATGCATTGGTCTTCATCTAGAAATTAAGAGCTGTAATTTACTGAGATATTATTTTACGAATCAACGAATTTCTGCTATGAATCTTGAACTAGCATTATTTTTGTGATTTCCTGTGGTCTAACATGTGATTAATTTCTTCTGAATTATTGATAGGTTGTTTATAATGCAAACACACTTGCATCAATAGTTGCACAGAAGAAGAACTTGAAAAACTGGTATGTTTACTATAATAACAAATATGAAAGAGACCCTTCAACAAGACCAACTACTCGGGTAGCTCTCTCTTCATGAATTACTATAATCAACTTTCTTTTAGCTTTTACCATATTGTGAGATTAATCATATGGTGATATCAACTGATATTATTATTATTTTTTTTCACAATTTGATTTCTTACTATATATATAGACAGGTATGATGGGTCTCTTGGGGGCTAAAGTGGATGCCATTGATTACTATACTGGATTGATTAATAAGTTGAACGAACAAGTAAGTACTTGATTAAAGGGTTTATTTCAGTGCCACTTTTGTTAGTATTTTTTGTATAGATTTTATTTTCTATTCATTTACTATACTGTATTGATGAATGGAATGAAGTAGAATATATAATAAATTTAGTTGTCATGATATGAATGTTGATAAGGGCATGATAATGTGAGGCTACAAGTTGGAAAGAAGTGGAGAAGAATAAGAGGATAGTCATTAATGATATCGAACAGTCAGTTAGAACCGATTAGATACCTGTGGTTAAATTTTCGCATTTGCTTTTACTTGTGTATGTCCACTTAAAATTTCTTCATATGTTATAAACGATCAGTTTCATAGTGCTCATTTCAAACAGGAAGCTAAAGAAAGAGAAAATGTTATGAACGACCCCGATGCTATTATCCCTGCAGCATTTGTTTCATTCAGAACCCGATGGGGGGCGGCTGTGTGCGCTCAAACTCAACAAACCAGTGATCCTACCGTTTGGCTGACAGAATGGGCTCCTGAGCCTAGGGATGTCTACTGGGAAAATCTTGCAATTCCATATTTTGACCTGAATCTTAGAAGATTGATCACCACTGTCTCTATGTTTTTCCTGACTTTCTTCTTTATGATACCTATAGCCTTTGTCCAATCTCTAGCTAACATTGAGGCAATCGAGAAGGTCTTTCCTTTCTTGAAAGAAATAATTGAAAAGTAAGTGCTTTCAATCTTATAGTACAAGTTAATTAGCATACTAATTGTGTACTCTTAATTGCTAATTAATCTCTCCTTGACCCCCCAAATGCTTATCATATGAACAATTTGGAAAATATGCACAACATCTTTATGTTATTCTGCAAAGTAATGGATTTACTCGTTGCAGGCCATCTATAAAGTCTGTTATTCAAGGATTTCTGCCAGGGCTAGCACTAAAGATATTTCTCATAATGCTTCCAAAATTGATCATGGCAATGTCCAAAATAGAAGGTTTCACATCACTTTCCGTCTTGGAACGGAGATCAGCTTCAAAATATTATTTATTTGTTCTTGTCAATGTGTTCCTTGGGAGCATTGTAACTGGAACAGCATTTCAGCAACTCGAGCAGCTCATTAACCAGCCCTCTTCAGAGTAGGCTCCGAGCTTGACGAGTTTAGACAGCTTTCATTTGGGCACTCAGATTTACAACAACTGTCATGATGTTTCTATTAATAATTTTGCAGGTTCACAAAAACTGTTGGCAGCACAATTCCCATGAAAGCCACATTCTTCATTACATACATAATGATAGATGGGTGGGCTGGAATAGCTGGAGAAATCATCAGGATAGGTTCATTAATCTCGTTCCACATTAAAAACACATTTTTAGTGAAAACGGAGGAAGATAGAGAGAATGCTATGGATCCTGGTAGCTTGGATTTTGCTACATCTGAACCTCGAATCCAGTTATATTTCATGCTGGGGCATGTCTATGCTCCAGTCACACCTTTACTTCTTCCCTTCATCGTCATCTTCTTTGCTTTTTCCTACATGGTCTATCGGCACCAAGTGAGTTCTGTTAGAGTTTGCTTTTTTCTTGTTTAGATATGCATTTTGTTTAGAAGTAGATATGCATTTATTATAACGTATAATAAATGCATATCAAAACAATAAAAAAATGAATCATACAATTTAATCGTATTTTAGTTTATTGTTTTCTTGCTTCACGTATTGTATTACTATTACAGTATTACACCGCTTTTTCTGCATAAACATATTGACTTATTAAGTAAATCAATTTCATCATTCTATTTCTGATTATGTTTGATTAGAGGTTCTTTTTCTTGTCACAAGATTATCAATGTATATAACCAGCAATACGAAAGTGGAGCAACTTTTTGGCCTGATGTCCACCGTCGAGTAATTATCGGCTTGATTATATCTCAAATTCTTCTGATGGGATTGCTTAGTACAAGAGGCGCAAATAAGTCGACACTATTGCTTATTGCGCAACCTGTCTTGACAATCTGGTTCCACAGATATTGCAAAGGGCGCTTCGAATCTGCATTCGTAAAATTCCCTCTAGAGGTTGGTTAAGAAATTACCATTTACACACACACACACACACACACACACACATATATATATATATATATATATTAAATATTGTGTATTGAGTTAACTTGAAATGAAACGCAAGATTTTAAATCGTAGTTGTGATTTTTGATATCAAGAAGAAACTGGTTGATGTTACGTGGCCTTAATCACCGTTCTATTGTGGTCATAAGGACATAAAAAATTCACGGCCAAATCACATAGGCAATTGCGAGTAAACATAGTTACAAAGAAGTGTGGAGATATTTGTTGCCACAATAATGAAATGATTTTTAAATTTTAAGTAGATCAATCTACATAAATCAGATATTAATGATATAGTCTAATACTTAATGTCATTAGCATATGTCATATGAGATTTGATTGATGACAGGATGCCATGGTGAAGGATACACTTGAACGGGCTGTTGAGCCAAACTTGAACCTGAGACTTTATCTTCAGGAGGCATACGTACACCCAGTTTTTAAAGGTGACGAGTTCGGAAAAACTGCGATCATTGATGATGAAGAAGAGAATCCTCTTATTCAAACAAAGAGAGCTTGTCGGAGTAGCAAGCCAGATTCTGATAATGAAGCTGCTAGTACTACAGACAGTTGCTAAGGTACAGTTGCCATTTGAGATTCCAAGAAATGACCATAGAGTGAGTAATTATAAGATGCAGCAAGCAGCATGCCATTGCCTACAACCAATTACATCATTCATACCAAAAATGTTGTTGTATATATACATCTGTATGTATTTGTTTTCTTCTTTTTTTGACAGAAATGTATTTGTTTTCTTTTGTTGATGTTGTAAATTGTAATTAATACAGAAAATAATGTGTTCAGTGTATATAAACAGTGAAAAAACTGTATATTTGATTCACGGATATAGCAGAATCAACTCTTTATGACAATAATTTTGAAAAATAAATAAAGGTTTAGGAGTTTTTTAATTTTAAATTACGGTACCTTCGCACACAATCGCGAAAATTGCTCCCTAACCACTTGTGTCACCCTGCAATCAGAAACTCCTCGGATTCATGCATTCAAAACATTGATGACTGTTTGATCAAGAACATATGGTTCAAATTCAAACTCTACATATTTAAATTATAAAATTAAAATATACGTTTTCTTAGACTATCTAATCTTAATCGAACTGTCACTAATCTCCTAAATGTGTGATTGGGATGGTTGAACGCATAAATTTGGCATTTGGATCATCTCCTTTCACATTCCTCTCCATCTCTCTCCTAGCTCTCTATCTCTCTCTTAATTCTACTCTCTCCTTAATAAAAAATAATTTTATAATGAGGGGAGAAAATTAAATTAAGAGAGAGATAGAGAGCTAGGAGAGAGATGGAGAGAAATGTGGAAGGAGAGGATCCAAACCCATAAATTTGGCCATTTTCCCTATAGAAAAAGAGAAATATTACTCTATCAAGTTGCTTTCAAAAAATGAATGAATGCAACACTGAAAAATTATTAAGAGATATTTGTCTTCTGAGAAAAGAATTCCAATCCAAAATCATTTTCTTTATAGGCTTTAACCAACGGTGAGGAGCAAGAGTTGAGAGAGAGAGAGAAACAAAGAAATGTCATTCTCCAAAACAAAACAAAACATAAAAAACAAAAAGTGTCTCTTCCTAAACCCCAAACAATAACACAAACATGTATTGTGCGGTCCCATAACTATTAGATACCACCCACAACACAATCTTTTATCATCTCATTCATTCAATTTCTCTTCAATCCCATAATTAGTTTCCATCACTTGAATTCAATTCACACTCAAATGGCAAATCTTTTGCCATCAATTTCATTCTCAGTGATTCCACTTAATCAGCACAAATACAGAACCAAATGCTCCTTTTTTCAAATCCATAAGAAGCATAAGTATCAATTTGTTAGTACAAATTTGCAAGATCTAGTTATACCCTTTTCTCAGAATTTCACTTCAAAATTATGGGCTACATCAAAGTTGTCTATAGAAGAAACTGAGAATAAAGTTATTCCTTTTACACAGTCAGAAGACATCAAAACATCATTGCCTTATTTGTTTAGGACAGAAATAGGTGAAGGTTTGGTTAAAGTTTATGTTAAAAAGAAAAAAGTTAGTTATTTTGTTTATATTGAGGTTTCTTCTTTGGAGTTATTAAGGAATGTTGAAGGGGAAACATTGGTGTTATGTTGGGGTGTGTATAGTGATGATTCATCAAGTGTGGATGATGTAAAAGGGATGAATTTGAGTCCATTTGTGAAGAATTCTCTTGGAAAGTTTTCAGTTGAATTGGAATTTGATGTTGAACAAGTTCCTTTGTACTTGTCTTTTTTGTTGAGATTTTCTGGGTTGGAAATTAGAACCCATTTGAAAAGGAATTTTTGTGTGCCTGTTGGTTTTCTTCGGGGTCGTCCGTCTCCATTGGGGATCTCATTTTCCCCTGATGGGTCTATCAATTTCGCCGTTTTTTCAAGGCATGCAGAGAGTGTGGTATTGTGTTTATATGATAATGATGATGATGATGATGATACTGGTGTGGATAAGCCTGCTTTGGAGATTGATCTTGATCCTTATGTCAATAGATCAGGTGATATTTGGCATATATCTTTTGAGAGTGCAAGGAATTTTGTGAGATACGGTTATCGATTCAGAGGAGCTGATAGGGATAATAGTTATGCTGAGTGTGTTGTTTTGGATCCTTATGTTAGGATTGTTGGGAATTCATTTCAGAATGGTGTTGGATCGGCGAAGAACCTTGGATTATTGAAAAGGGAACCTGCGTTTGATTGGGGGGATGATTATCATCCGAATTTGGAAATGGAGAAACTAGTGGTGTATAGGTTGAATGTGAAGCGCTTTACTGAGCATGAATCGAGTCAACTTTCCAGTGACTTGGCTGGGACGTTTTCTGGTTTGGCCAAAAAGTTGCAGCATTTTAAAGATCTTGGTGTGAATGCTGTTCTGTTGGAGCCGGTTTTCACATTTGATGAGAAAAAGGGACCTTATTTTCCTTGTCATTTTTTCTCCCCGATGAACCTTTATGGACCATCCGGCGAATCTGTATCTACTATAAACTCTATGAAAGAGATGGTGAAAACTATGCATGCCAATGGGATAGAAGTTATAATGGAAGTTGTTTTCTCCAATACTGCCGAGACTGGTGCTCTACAAGGTATTGATGACTTATCTTACTATTATGCAAATGGGGTCGGTGGTTTGAACGTACGCAGTGCTTTGAATTGTAACTATCCTATAATGCAAAATTTGATTTTGGATAGCCTTAGGCATTGGGTAACTGAGTTTCACATTGATGGATTCTCTTTTATAAATGCTACACATTTGTTGAGGGGGTTTAATGGAGAATACTTGTCTCGACCTCCCTTGGTCGAAGCAATTGCTTTTGATCCAGTACTGTGGAAAACTAAAATAATTGCAGATTGTTGGGATCCCAATGACATGGAACCAAAGAAGACTCGGTTTCCTCATTGGATGAGATGGGCTGAAATAAATACAAATTTCCGCAATGACGTGAGGAACTTTCTAAGAGGTGAAAGTCTACTTAGCAATCTTGCAACAAGACTTTGTGGGAGCGGAGACGTGTATTCCGATGGAAGAGGGCCAGCATTCTCTTTTAATTATGTTGCCGGGAATTTTGGACTTTCTCTTGTGGACTTGGTCAGCTTCAGTAGTGGTGATCTAGAGGCGGAGTTGAGTTGGAACTGCGGAGAAGAAGGACCTACTAATAAAACTACTGTCCTCGAAAGACGACTCAAACAAATCCGTAATTTCCTATTCATCTTGTTTGTGTCATTAGGAGTTCCTATTTTGAACATGGGAGATGAGTGTGGTCACTCTTCTGGCGGTTCTCCTGCATATGGTGACACAAAGCCCTTCAACTGGGCTGCTTTGAAAACAGGTTTTGGTAAACAAACCACACAATTCATTTCCTTTTTGACTTCATTGAGAACGAGGCGGAGTGACCTTCTTCAAAGTAAGAGCTTCTTAAAAGAAGAAAACATCGAATGGCGCGGAATTGACATGGCTCCGCCAAGATGGGAAGATCCATCCTCCAAGTTCCTGGCCATGAATTTGAAAGCTGAAGGAAAGGAGCTCCAAGAGCGCTCTCCATCTTCTGATATATCAGGATCAGGGAATTTATTTATTGCTTTCAATGCAGATGATCACCCAGAGACTGTAGTTTTACCCGTGCTTCCAGAAGGGATGTCATGGTACCGCTTAGTCGATACTGCTCTTCCATTTCCCGGGTTTTTCTTGACCAGTGGTGATATTGTCCCCGAGCAAATATCAGGTTTGTATACTTATGAAATGAAGTCTTACAGCTGCACTTTGTTTGAGGCAAATAATAGTAATATTTAGAAGAATTATTATCCCCAGTTCACCTCCTCCCACCCTATCCTCTGTAAATTTTGCCATTACTTGAATTTCCCATTAGTTGTAGATTTGTAAATCAATAATTATGATATAAAAATGAAAATAAAAATTGATGAGGATGAGTACCGGGCAATATCTATCTGCTGGTATCCTGTGTAAAGATACTCGTTTTTTTTTTTAAATGCGAACGAATAAATATTCCTTATTTAATTTGGAGACAGACTCTCTTAACTTCATTCATTGTACATTCAGGTCAGTAATTGTATTATTAAATCTAAGAAATACCCTGGAACAATCTATCATATCCTGGATCGTTCTTTACTGGATTTGACTTTTCTATAGTGATAAAGTTAGTAAAGTGAGAAAATCAATGGATGATATTGTAACCACCTATGATATGTTATGCATGTGCATATAATATCAATCATTGATTTGTTTATCAACAATTCATATTATTCACTTTACTCTCTAAAGTGAATTGCTCACTTTAGAGGAGTCTTTTTACTCCAATCTGTTCTGAACAAAACTCGTACAGGAATGCATTACCCTTTGATGCAAAGTCCATTCATAACAGGGTACCATAATATCACGTGGTGCTCGCAATGGTCCTTGATGCTGTTAACTGATATCATACAAGGTTGAAGAGAAAACTAATGAAAGGGGATTCAAGTCATTCAGCTAGATACAGTTTCATCCATTTAAGCATTGCCATATTCACATACTTTTGTTTACATATATAACCCACAAAATAATCACACTCATAATAATTACTGGAAAAAATATTGACAGACTCAAATTACCGAAAAACATAATGCCTGTATAGTATAGAAGCCATTTGATCAGAAGTATACTGAAATAGGTAGAAAAATATTTCACTGTGTCAATTTGAAAACAAAACTTTTCTATTTTCACCTGTAATTGATTAATGTAACCGAAGAACATCATGATTCATGACGACATTATAAGGTATATAAACTGCCGATTTTTCAAAAAAGAAAGATCACTAACATCATTTAGAGCTAAAGCCTAAAAGCTATTAATCGGTATAGTATTTGTCAGTTCTGATAGAATTACAACATATGTTCAAATTTTATTATCATTTCGGCTGCCGCACCCATGACACCTATCCCTCCAATTTCCAAAAGTCGGAGAGCCAACTCATCTTCATTCAATCTTCTTAATCCTTTGCTTAGTCTCTTCAACAATTCCACATCAACTTCCCGGACCCATATTGGAGTGCAATCCACAATCAAGCTCACAAAACCTGACACATAGGCTCGCCAGGTAGCATGATGGCAACACAGTGACGTATTCCTCTCTAGGGTGCTTGTAAGGAATTCCAAATGCAGCCAAATAACTTCTGCCCGTTGATTTGGTGAAACTGAACAATGGTCAATACCCCATGCAAATGCCACACTAAGCATAACAAAAAATGCCAGTGCATAGCCGCTGAGCAAAGCAACCAGTGCTCCAGATTCCCCACTGTCCTGCTCGAACATATCAGCTGATAAAAACCAGGAAGGAACAGTGTCTCTTATCAAAGATTGAACCAACTTTTGTCCACCTGATATCCAAACCAACGAAGCCCCGAGTAAAGCAGCATGCTTGACACGTGCCATGTATCTGACAAAAGAAACCTCTCCACATTTCAGTCCATACTTGAACTTCTTTAGTTGTTTCCTTGCATTGCCTTTAGGTAACTCACTACTTGTTATGTCTCTAACTGAAAGCATTAGAATAGACATGATTTCTTTGTTCAAAAACATGATATCTCCAATAGACCGATACACTCGTAGGTAAAGAATCCCTGGAGCAAGTGGAGAGATCCCACCGGCAACTTGGGAAGCAAGGCCATGCCCAAGAAGGGCGCCAACACCACCATTATCAGTATTCATACAGGTAGAGCCAAGTCCAAGAGTGGATGTGAAGCAACTTTTTAGCAGCTGAACTACAGCATCCTTGTTGTGGTGGAAGACAGTTCCGGAAGCACTGAGCAAAAAGTAGTCACTCCAACGCTGCACCTTTTGAATCCATAAAGAAGTCAAAATGGGCATACAAGGCCAGGGACAACCAGAAGCAACAGCACTAAGAGCTGGGCCAATAAGAACGAGGAACCTCTCTTTGGCTTTCTCAAGTTTGTATGTTATTGACAGGCTTACGAAAGCTGCCAAAGGCAAAGGAAGTGTAGCTGGAGAGTCTCCATCTGTTTGTTTACAGGGAATTTAGAATACTGTCAATATAATGAACCTTTCTATTTCAACATAAAATAACAATAACAATCAAACTTTGTCCTACACAAACATAATTGCCTGCATGAGTGGATATTTATTGGTAAAAGTACAGCTAGTTGATTAATTTGTCAAGAATATGGATTCTTTGTAACAATGTCATTAAAGCTGTTTATTTTTTTAAAAAAATGTAGTAGTGACTACAATCAATTACCTACAGCAAGGCTTGGCACATCAACACCTGTGGCTGCTAAAATGTTCTTTATCTGTTGTTCAACGAGGGATAAATTTGCAGCAGGGCTAGGCCAATCAGTTCCATTCATGGAAGCTGGCTTCCATATGCCCCTTGTAACTTCAGCTGAAAAGTAGCTTGCAATGGCAACCAAAGATGCCGGGATAAAATCAGCCAAATCTTTGAGGCCTTCGACAAAAAAAAAAAAAACAGAGAAGTCAAATTACACAGCTAACAACCCAAAAAAATATTAGAAGTATCAGTATTAACAATCCAGTATAGGTTTGCCAAATTTTAACAAAAAAACTAATTCCATGCAATAATAAAGAAGCATCGTGGTAAGAGAAGTTTACTACTCCATGAGATGCCCAAATATTAGAAATTATTTAAAAAATATTGCATAAAATTTAGAATTGTTATGAAAAAAGGAATAGAAGTTTACTACTCCATGAGACACTCACATCCTTTTCTCATTTATTTTCCCATTCCTCTCTCCATGACACCCCCCCCCCCCCCCCCCCCCCCTCAAAATAACAAACAGCTAAGTTAGTGTTCAACCCAAGGGTAAAAAAGGCAAACCAACATGTTGTGACACAAGTGTTAGATATTTGGGTCTCTTAACCATTTGGTTCAGAGTGCGATCTCCGATCGGTATGTATGGAAAAACATGTTGGGAGAGGTTAATTCTTTAATTGGATCTCATCTATCTCGAAGAACTAGTCCCTACGGTTGCACGCATACCTTGGTTTACAAAAATAACAATGTGCTGTAGCACCAATTTCCAATTGTACTGCAAATAGAAGTGTCCAAAATCAAACGACTTTCGAGTAAAACCCATTGGGCAGTGAATTGAATTTTAAGGTACCAGAAAAATCATTGGAAACTTATGGAAAGACAACAATATGGCTCAATATGAGTAGCTGGTCGTGAACATTGCCACATTTTTCATCAATGTTGTTAGGTCACTTCCTATTTCATGCATCATATGATTCGTATCATATATGGTTGAGTAAAACTCATTGAGTTATTAGGATGTGCCATAATCAAATGGACGCCGCACTTGGAAGAGCTAGTCCACCTCATGTAGTAGCTTCAGATTTTTTAAATAATTTTTTCTTCTAGGTAACAGCTACCTATGTATTCATTCAATTAAAAAATTCATCTACCATGAAATTTGTATTCAACAGTCTACGGTATTCAATTGAAAGAAAAGTACATTTAATTTATCTATAAAAAGAAAGATATAAAAGTAAAATTAAATTAAAGTGAATATATTTTGAAAACAATTTTCATAACAATCTTAAAACAGTCTTCTTCAGTAGCAACTATGAACCCTTTTTTCACCTTTTTTAAACTAATTAAAAAGTACTGTTCCAAACACATTTTTGTTTTATAATTCTTTAAAACTGGTTTGGCAAGAAAGGGAACAGAACCAAATATGGCCTCCCTTTTCAACCGACAAATTCATTTGGAGCTTTACATTTGTATTCCAATCTAGACATCCGCACCCCAAATTTTGTGACAATCATACATTTCAAAGCATCAATCTCCCATTATAATCCTAACTAACTCAATATGATTCAAGTTAAAAACAGAGAACCAGGCAAACCTGTAGCCAATTCACGGGTAGAGACTCTTCCATAAGCACAGGCATTCAGAGAAGCATCCAGCACAAAGGGAATGGCTTCCAGGATATCCCAGGCAGGCACTTTTAGTTTCATTAAAGCATCATCCAATGCAGACCCAGATCCAGATGAACTGTGGCTTCCTAAGGTCGTAGGTGTCGAAGGTTCAGAACTATCATTTACCTTCCTAAACATCATGCATAGTAAAGCATCAACAATCTGATGAACAGGCCCTCCAGGCACAAGACCAGAGTGGATCGAAGCAATACATTGTTGATGTTGTCGATACCAAAAGTTTAGTTTTGGAAAGGAATCCATAAATACAGGTTCCTTAGGAAAATGTATAATTTTTGACAGTCTTTTGAGCTTTAGACTATCCTTTGCTGATCTTCCAATTGAAGCTACCTTACAGTTTCGAACCAATAAAAGATATTCAGGACTAAATAGCGATCCTAGTGGTGGAGTTGCTGCATTGACCCTTACTTGTTCGCTGGGTAAATGATCAAACCGCCAGAACCTAAGCAAAAGAGTAAATGCATTAGAGAAAACCTCGCGGTGAGAGAGCTTTTCTCCAGTTGTTGCGACAGTCCATGAGACATCAGGATCGCATGAGCCAAAAACCTCACATATTTGCATTAGCCCTGCCGCAAGTAATGGAACCTGAAATGAAAAAACCGCAACTTATATCAACACAAGGAAACAAGATACATGCACCATTAGTTGGTCCTGTGATGCACCCCTTCATTTTTTAAACTACTCTTTTCCCTTTAAACTAAAAACTTAATTGATTTGAAGAGTCTTCCTAGACTGCAATACAAACACCTTAAATTGAAAAAGGATAGTTGAGAATTGCATGTTAAGTCAAGGACTAATAAATAAAACATACCAAACCATGAAGGGAGAAAATATGAACACAGTCTACAGATGAAATTGCAACAAGAAGGACATTTAGAAATGGAGCTAGGCTGATCAAATGGTTGTCAGTCCCGGTGTGATTAGGCAGACAAATAGGTGAGAGCAACTTTGTGATAAAAATAATAGTGTGTTCCTGCAAACAAAGATAACAACATAAACCTAAAGCAAATAACAGACAAATTAAAGAAAGGGTCTGGACTGGAGACACCAAAGAAGCTAAAGAACTTGCTAGGTATACAGTATACTGGCAGCCTGCTGAACAGAATACTTTCTCCAAGACTTACTGTTAAAGTTTTGCAGAATAAACAGTAAAACCAATAAAAAAAAAATAAATAATTTCACTTATTTTAAAATAAAACTTAGAAAGCCAATAGGTTTGGTCCAGTGGTGAGGGGTTTGAGTCGTATGCCGGAGGTCTTGGGTTCGATCCTCAACTCTATTGTAAACCAAATAAAAAATATAAAACTTAGAAAACAAGAAACCAAACAAAAACAGTGGATATTTTGTAATTAAATCTGCGAACATAAAAATGAGAACATGAAATGTTTTTTTGAAACCATACAAGCCCTGAAAACGGTTTTAGTCTCTCTGTAGCCAAAGTGTAAGGATTACCTGTACATTCCATCCACGCACTAGAGATGCACCACACAGAATGGTAGCAGCAGACATCTTCTCTTCATCTGAACCATCAATGGCAATTTCGTATATCTTTTCAATCTCCGCTAAGCTTCCATCAAATCCATGAGCTAAAGTTCAGTAGCCTTACCTTATAAGTTTTACAAAAAGAGCATCTAATATACCCAGCTTTGGAAAAGAAGAGTGTATTTGTTGTGCACACACTAGGCAATACTATCATTAACCAGACAGCTGCCCGTTCAAATACAAGAAGTCTTTGTCATGTGTGTGCATATCTCTTATATATGAATTGTAAATCTATATTTCGTCTAGAAAACAAGAATCTCATATCTTTTCTAGATGAACTGTCTTTTGATACAAGAACTATGGGTAGGTACTAAATTGGCCAAGTTTCATTAAGAAAAAGATGGTTGTACTGCAACCTTTCATATTATATTTTGAATACATGTTATTTCCACGTTTATTGCTGTGTTGATTATATATTCAACATATCACAACTATTACATTCGTACAAATTATTTTTAAGTATTTTTAATATAGTACTTATTATATACTTATATATCCAATTTACATTGAAATCAGAAATACATTATATGCTTGCCAATGAGTGCATGTTTGAGTGACAAGTAAAGACAAGATAAAATTGATTTAAGAATGAATATATTTAATGTTATGTAAGAATTCTATACACTTCTTAAAAAGAATTAAAAGAAATGGTGAGGTCGACTGTTAGAGCAACAGTAAGATCGCTGCTTTGTGGCCAACTGACCATGGGTTCTAGTCGCAGAAAACAGCCGCACAGTTGATGCAGGTAAGGTTGTATGCATCTAATCCTCTCCAGACCCCACAACAACGGAAACCTCATCTACCAGGCTGCCTAAACTAAAAAAATGGTGCGTTAACTAGTAGGTAAGTATCGGGGATCCACAATAAATATTACCACTAATAACATTAAACACAAAACATGACATTAAACGGTGCAATACTGCATGGTGTTGGCTCACAAAAAAATGGAGTTAACATTCAGAGAAACAAGTTTTTGTCAGGACAATATCTAGAATTAAAACAGGGGGATAATAAAGAATGAAATATGAATGGGGCCTCGTCTTCAGATCTGAACAATCAGTTTAAGAGAAGAAGCTATTTTAATAAAAGAAGATATATATTCCATGTAACAGCCTTAAAGAATGAAAGTAACAAGAAGTTAGTTGTTAGATCCTAAACCACCAAAATAATTAAAGAAAATTTACAAAACTACATGAAACAGAAATACTCCCACTACTGAACTATGTATGAACAGTATTTAGGTCTGTGGCATGAATGGCAAAAACCAAGGCTTTCTCTGTTTCTCATGATTTTCTGACCGGAAAATAAGACTTCCTAAAAAAATCAGGTGCAAAAAGAACTAACCAGAAGAACTAATATCCTAGACCACTGCCACTTTGACAGTGTTGAAAAAACATCATTCTAGAGAGATAGAAAATCTATATTTTTTTTGAAGAAGCAGAAAATCTATATTTTAAAGAGAAAATAAATAGAAAACTTCCATCTTAGATGGTTTCTTTAACCAATCACCTTCCCCAAATTGTTCCCTTCTAAAACCATTTTTAAGAGGCAAGTGACGAGGGTACGGAGCATATAGGAATGATATGAGTCATCAGCCTACCTGGAAGCAGGAGTTGCAGCTAAGATGTCAACTAATCCAGGAGTTAATTGTGACCCCTTCATCAATGAAGACCAGCCATCCACATGATTAGAAATGCTGGAAGGAATTTGATTGCTGCAGGCATTCACATAGCCAGGCCAAAAATAAGCCGATGTGTCCAGTAGATTTCTTGCAATACAGGCCTCAACAATCAGATGCCGTAAGTTGCCAGCTGCAAGAGAAAAAAATTCAAAGTGTCACTTGTACACCAAAGAGGCTTGAAACAAACATGAACAGTCTAATACGAAATAGAGTTTATAATATGAAAGCGGATTACAAAAGGGCAAAAAGAGCATTGTTTGAAAACAAAAATATGATGAAATTTCTTAGTGCCAAGGGTAAAGGTGCAGTCAACAAAGCTATTCACGGCTAAAATTGTGAGAAGAGTGAATGAGAGAGTTAAAAAAATGCAAACATTGAATGCCCTTCATTCCAAATATTTGTAATATTTGCGCCATCATATTTTCTTTTTTCCATAGATCCCTTTTATTATTTTAACTTTGATTCACTCCAATAGTTGATCCTAGCCCTGCCTCAATTAAAACACATACCGATAAAAGGGAACATATTAATCGGAAGCGCAAATTCTTTAACCAACATGAAATTACAGATTATTACCAAAACAAAGAAGTTACTCACAACAATTCATGGGCAAGTCATCCATGCTCAATGATTCTGAGTTCCCACTACCCACAGGGTTTCCTGATACCAACACAATAGCCTTGGCAGCAGCTTGATTCGCTTCCTTGAGAACGGCTTGAGGTGGAGCAAGCAAAAACTGAAAATCACCCAATAATTGTAAGCTAGTAACCAATTCCCCGCGACGCTTCCCCGGAACCTGTTTATTTATTCCTTGATTTGTAGGGCCACATTCAGCTTTTTCAATCAGTTCACTTTCCTCTTCTTCAATAATATTTGCTACCACGTGGGTTGTAATGCTCAATAACATGCACATGCAAGTATCACAACGAGGTACAGGACCTTCATTTGAATCCCTTTCCTACAATAACATGGGCGATAATATACATTATAATAGCTGTTATGTTAACTGTTAAGATTATGTTGAGTCCAATTTCATGGAATTTTCCAGATACTGGATTTCATGTAAAGAATCAGTTGACCAATTAAATGTAGAACTACACGTGGGTACACAGACAAAGTAAAATGTACAGGACATGTATCATACACAAGAGTAAATCAATCTAGCAATTTTTAATAGAGAATTCATTAGCTCTCCCTACCCTTTTGTTGAAAAATACCTACCCTTTGAACCAACCGCAGTGCTGCAATCCATAAACCCAAAAATGTATTGTGCCACGTAGTGCCATTAATAGCGTGTAAAATTTTTACCAAACCTGCAATAAGAACATTAAACAAATAATACTGATTTGAAAAGAAAAATTAAAGAAACAAAGTTGTATTTATTGAATTTCTATTTTGTGAATTTTTCTTGTGTTTAATTTGATTCTCTGCTTTGTGGAGGAACTTTACCCAACATTACGATTTAAAATTTTAAAAATAAAATCAACCGTACATTCATACCAGTAATAATTTCAATAGCACTAAAAGCTGCTACATGCCCTCCATCCAAAGCATCTTCAAGTATAAGATCAATAGGAAGCCAAAATGAAGACCAACTACTCTCATAAGAATGACCGGCAAAAGATATCTGAGAACCAGCAGGTATGACCACATTAGACTGCAGCTTAGATTTTGTATTGCGTTCATGAGATACAACCCCGTGGATATTTTCCATCAAAGATACAAGGGTGTCTGCTTTAATATGTTTCAAATTCCTCAAAATTGAAGATTTTGATGCTAGCAGCTGCATTTGGTGATTGAAAGATCCCCAGTATGGTGGCCTACAGAAGATAACATTCCTCATTGAAGGTTCCAAAATCTAAATTGTGATTCACTCAAATAAGTATTTAGACATTTTACATCTTTTATGTAAAGTATATCAAAATTAGGTTCTTACATGTTTCGATGAACTAAGGAAAGAAGCCTTGATGTCATTTTATTTTGCAAAAATTCTACAATGATCTCAATAGCCATAGTTGTGTTTTCCCTCTGCAACCCCTCCTTCTGCTTAGTTTTCATTTCATTGATGCAGTCAGGCTCGTCAACATCCATATCATGTGATCTGCTTAGCCATATTGGCTTATTTTCTGGAACATGATCTAATAACGCTTCATCATCCAAAGATGCTTCAAGTAACTGCCATAAAATTGAGAAGACAAATTCAACAAGAACAACTCCCGGTTCACACACCTTTTGGTTGTATACTTGTGAAAGCTGAAGAACATTATCGATTGATTCCATGATCCTGTGAAACCATTGGATTAGTAGTATTTATAAATACACAAGGAACCTTCCATCACCAAAAAGATAGAGAGATAAAGAAATACAAACTAAAAAATGGAGAAGCCACTTGAGCAGGTTTATGTTCTCTTTATGATAAAACGTTCCTTCAGAATTACAGTCTATTAAGACTGCCACCAGCATGAGATTCAATAATGACAAGCACCAAAGCAAGTAATTCTCACCAAGTTAACAAATAATAGTATGAATACATAATAGCAAACAAAATGTAATCATCAAAGATAGCACTTAAATCTTAAGAAAATCCAAACTTACTTTTCTAAACAATGCACTGGATGCATTTTGTTTTTGTTAATATATATCCTTGAGATAATGCATAAAGTCCAAATTCATTACCTATAAACAACGAAAATATGCACTGTAATATCTAAAATCTTATCCCAGTTCATGAGGTGGATGGTTTGAGCCTTTTAGGAATAAAAAGTTGCAGCATTTGGTTCAGTGCTGTTAAATAGCGGCGATATAGCACTATTGCATAGTGGAATTTCAACAAAACATTGTTGTTCCATAACACGCTAAAAAGTATTGTAAAATAGCGGTGCTATAGAACTATTAATGCATAGTGGAATTTGAACAAAACATTGTTGTTCCATAATAAGCTAGTGAGTAAAGCGTATTGTGGCATAGTGGTGCTATTGCATAGTGAAATTTGAACAAAACATTGTTGTTCACTTGTTCCACAATACGCTATTTTAGTAAAAAATATTGTGAAACAGCGGCTACAACGGTGCTATAGCCTATAGCAAAATTTCTTCGAATTATTACAAACCAACTAACCTAAAAACTTAAACTGCTATGTGAAACTGAAAACACCTAATTGAACCTAACATAATGTGCTGAAATTCAACTATCATTCAAAATTATATTTACTTTAAAAATTCAAGAAAATAAAAATTAAACATTAGCCTTAGATTCTTCGAACAATTTGATCACAGAAAAAAAAACCGCAAATAATTTCATATCTAACAGAAGTTAAACCTCACATTGCATAGTTGGAATAATAGATATGAGATTCAAGCATGAACACATTTTGCTTGACGAGTTCCATATAAAGTCTGTAAGCTATCGGATGAAGCTCCCTCCGCGGAACAACCCTAAAATCATACGAAAAATATAACATGCAATTCAATCAAAACCTAATTTCAGTTGCATAAACACAGTACATTACATAGAAAAAGCAAAAAAGGGAAAAATAAACGGAAATGTGGAACGACCTAGTGGAGAGAAGAGCGAGGAGGAGTAAAGGAGGGATAATGTCGAGTGAGGAAGCAGTGTGTAGAAGCTTCCAAGCGGTTGGAGAGTGATTGTTCCAAAATAAATGAGAGACTAAACGATGAGCGAGGTCGACGGAAGGAAGAGTAACGGCGGAGGAGCGGAGCGTTGAGGTGATTTGAACCGCCCATACGTTAGGATCGGTGTTACTCTTTAAAGCTAAGTCGGTTTGGAGAAGAATCGCGTCCCAGATGAGACGTTGATCGGCGTCGCTGGTTTGGGCGGGAACCGCCGTGGCCATTGAATAAGAATGGGAATTGAAATGTTTGAGAGAGTGATTTGTAAAAGGACTGTTCAGAGGCGAACGATGCATGGGGTTATGTTAGGCTAATATTTTTTATTTAAGGTCCATGCCTTCATTTGGATTCGACTTATTTTTTAACTTATGAAAATAATTTATATAAATAAATAAATTTTCATAAGTTGTCATTTAACAAAAATTGTATTTCATAAGTTATTTTCTCATAAACTATCTTAAAAAAACTTATAATAATATATAAATACTTATTTATTGCATAAATTATTTCGCGTAAGTTCAAAAATAAATCATTCTAAATGGATCATTAGTTTTTTAAGTTATAAAATTATATAAGTTGATTTTTTAAAGTTTTTACATTTTATTTTGGTCACTTAAATTATGAATATAGAAAATTTATCTTTATATTGGACACCAACATAGTTTAATATTTAGACTTAATTACAGTTTTAGTTTTATTACTTGCTCATGAAATTAGTCGTTTCAATAAATTTTTATATTTACAAATGGTGATTTAGTATATTTTAAATGATGCAGCATAAAACCTAATGATATTGAAATACTAAAAGTCATGAAAAAAAAACTCATTAAAAACTTCGGTTTCAATTTTAAAAAATTGTTTATTTTTATAATTTAATTAATAAAATGTAAATAATTAATTCACCTGGATGAATCATTAGTTTGTATGTCATTGGCATGTCATTTAAAATACAGGGTTAAATAAGTAAATAGTCTCTATAGTTTTTCAGAATTTCATTTTTAGTCCCAAAAAAAAAATTACACAATTTTTGGTTCATACTTTTAATCAAACTCTTGTATATTTTCACATTGTTTAATAACTTTTTGTATTTATGTTTATAATATTATAAGAACATCTCCGGTAAAAATTTAGAATTTTTTAACATAAGATGAATTATTTATAAATTTTTATATGCAAAAAACTAAAAAATTCATATTTAATTAATCTCTTTTGTTAAAAAAAAAAAAAAACTTTTGCAAGAGAGATTCATATAATATATTAAATATGACCGCATAAAAAAATTTAAAATTTTGAATGATATGCACGAGTTGAATGAAAAATAGGGGTAATAAATCATGGCAGAGAATACTTCAAAGCGAGATTCGTTTAAATTGATATAATACATGAATTCCAAAAAAAAGTGATGAAATACATCGAATAAAACAAATTGAAAATCGTTAAAATCGAAAAGATGAATTTGCAAACAAGTTCATATCACTTAATTTAGTAGCATAAAATGATATGTAAAATGCCTACAAATTGAATGAAACTAAAGTGTCCGACCAAAATACTTATGTCTCCGAATCTATAACATTGACGACGTCAAAACCATTGATTGAATCGGAACTAATGTGTCAATTTGAATCGAACAAACACTACATCAAGAAGGAAAAACAAAACAACGTCGCACCAAAACGATGAACAACATGATGTTGCACTAAGATAAAAGAATCATGAAGAAAAAAAAACTAAATATACGTGGAAAAAGTTTAATAGATACATATTGTCGTTGTAAATTAATTTTACACTAATGTCTAATAAAAATGATTTATTTTTCTATGTCATATTAAGGAAGTGGGTAACAAGGTAGAATACAAAGTTATTATTGATTGACATTGTGAAATTAGTTTATATTGTCGGTGTGTATCTTTTTTCTCTCTCAAAGGAATAACTTATACCCATTTAGAAACATAATCAATTGCCACTGAAATAAACTTATCATCTTTTGATGATTATAGGTATATGTCCAATTAAATACAGAGTCTAACATTTGAATTACCAAGGTTTTATAATCGAATGCATTCATTAGCAAACAGAATTAACCCAAGGGTCAAGCAACCCAAGCACAACTTTAGACCCCCACTTTTTTTACTAAAGAAAAAAGAGTGCAACTTTTCGCACCCTCCGGGTTTTCTCCGTCACCCCCTGAAATGATCATAGTACCCTCCTCACCATCTAAAAAGCAAGCACTTTTCTCATCCTAAGTAGCGAATGTCAATATTTTATACTCAAACTGGACGTTGGCACCCCCAAAGAATGAAAAAAAATAATGAAAAAGCAATATTTCAAGGCCCTTGATTGTAGCTTCTTGATTTGCTACCGTATTTTGGATGCTTTTAAAGTTAGTTTCGCTCATTGAGTAATTCTTACAAAGGAGATGGTTTCTTGGGTTGAGGTGCAGCTTGAGCCTGGTTTCTTGTTTGATCTCAGCGTAATCTTGAGTCCTTACTCCAACCTGTGTTGTAGTTGTTCCACATATAGTTTCCTTTCTCATCGCCCTCTCCTGGAAAACAGTGCCCATTTGGGTGATCCTCAAGGCGGAAGTCACAGACTCCTTCCACATGCTTCACGGTTGTTTCAGTCATTTCTTTTTCTTTTTTAGCAAGTTGTTTTTTCAGTAACTCAATCTCTACTTTACAGGTCATCTCTTTGTCCACCTTGATTATTCCAGGAGTCTCTCATTCCTTTCATGACTCATGTTGTACTCGTTCTGGCACATCTGCTCAACCAGATCTTTAGTTTCGGTGTAGGTCTTGGTTTTGATTGACCCACCAGCCGAGGCATTTATTATCATGCATCGTCATACCAACTGTGAATATTTGCATCCATTCCATTGCACTAATGCTATGATTAGGACACCTCCTCATGAGTAGCTTAAAACGCTTGTAAGCTTCACACAACGTTTCTAATTCGCGTTGCTTGAAACTCATTCCTATCATGACTCATGTTGTACTCGTTCTGGCACATCTGCTCAACCAGATCTTTAGTTTCGGTGTAGGTCTTGGTTTTGATTGACCCATCAGCCGAGGCATCTAGTATCATGCGATGTTGCATCGTCATACCAACTGTGAATATTTGCATCCATTCAATTGCACTGATGCTATGATTAGGACACCTCCTCATGAGTAGCTTGAAACGCTTGTAAGCTTCACACAACGTTTCTAATTCGCGTTGCTTGAAACTCATTCCTATCATGACTCATGTTGTACTCGTTCTGACACATCTGCTCAACCAGATCTTTAGTTTTAGTGTAGGTCTTGGTTTTGATTGACCCACCAGCTGAGGCATCTAGTATCATGCGATGTTGCATCGTCATACCAACTAGGAATTTTTTCATCCATTCCATTGCACTGATGTTATGATTAGGACACCTCCTCATGAGTAGCTTGAAACGCTTGTAAGCTTCACACAACGTTTCTAATTCGCGTTGCTTGAAACTCAGGATCTCTGGCTTTCTTTTCTGGAATAGTGTGAGGGAAGAATCTTTCTAGGAACTTTTTTTTAAGCTCCTTCCAAGTTGTGATTGTTCCTCTTGACAAGCATTGTAGCCAATCTTCTGCCGGACCTGAAAGAGAAAAAGCAAACAACTTGAGCTTCTTCTGGTCCTTCGTGACGTTGTCTAGCACCTTTTGTATCTGTTAGGTTTCAGAAAACTTTGACAGATGATCCCATCGATCATTGTTGATTCTTCGGTCAAACTGGTTCTCCCACAATCTCGTAAGAACATTGCCCTTAATGTCAAAGTTGGCTGGGTTGGAACCTCAGTGTGATCTGATCATTGTCAGTTCTCTTGTAGTAGTCTTTCATGATAATTCTTTGCTCATCCCCATGGCATGATGATTACTTAGTGATTTTGTCAGGAGAAGTCAAATTTGGATTTGGTCTAGATGCTAAGATTCTAAATTGTTTGGATTAGATTTTGAATGGTTTAAGGATAAATGGAAGGACTTGAATTGTGTAGGCATAAGTCAATTTGAGAGTTACTTTAAAGTTGTATAAATCTAGTTGTTGAAGCGATGATGTTGGTTGGAATAAATGTTAGGAATTTGTAATAGGTAGAATGTGTTTGATGCTAAATTTTTGCTGGAGATTTTCAATGAGAATTAATATTAAATAAAAATACAAATTTATTGTTGGCAGAAACCAAAAGATGATGTAGTCTATATGCATTTAATGAAATGTGATAGTTTTTATATACTTTGCAGATAGTTAACCAACGTTTAGAAACTACGTAGCTTTGATTTAGGGCTGGAAATGAGTCGGGTCGAGTCGAACCTGTCTGAGCTCGACTCGACTCGATAAAAATTGGTTCGGCTCGAAACTCGGCTCGAGTTCGAAACGAACGGGTTCGGTTACTGTGCTTAAGGAATCCTTATGCACGCTGCATAAGCGAAGCCCAGCCCAACTAAATTACTGCGCCCACCTCACCCATTTGCTGATACACCTGCTTCCCTCACCAACTCAACTAACAGTTATCATCCAACTAACGGTTACTTCCCATTTCTTCATACACGTCGTTTTCGTGACCAAAACCAACACCACCTCTCGTCATCGCCTTCGCCGGAATCAAAACCAACACCACCTCTCGTCATCGCCTTCGCCGTCACCTGAAAACCATGTAATCAGTGTCGCGCAACCATCATCGTCATCATCATCATCACTTTTCATCATCATTGTTCATCATCACCATGGAACGGAAGCAACGTAATCAGGGACCATCTATACGCAAAGAAAGCAACATTATCAACGATACACTTGCACATACTAGGAAGAAGAAATCAAAACAGGTTTGAACTTCATCAATGTTTTTTGAAAGTTTAATTAGTAGTTTGAAATCGTTTTGTTTAATTTGTAAAGTAATTGCATGTGTGTAAACCTAAGTTTTGATTTGGGGGAAATCATATACTGAAATGATATAGTTTACAAATTGTATATATTATTTGGATGCTGGTAATTTTTTTTTTTTGATCTAGGCTATCATTGAAACCAAAATAGCCCTCTTATGGTTTCAATGATAGCTAAACAAAAGATAGTTTTAGAGCTATTTTCAGATTGAGTAGGAATGGAGCAAAAATAACACTTGTTTGGTATCAGATTGTGTTATTTCTCAATGATTTTTGTTTAGTGATATAGGTTACAACAATGACTTTGCTATTTTTGAATGGTTTCTTTTGACTGATACAATGTTAATTTTTCAATGAATTCTTTTGACTGACTTTGCTATTTTTGTTTGGAAATGAAATAATTTATGTATAATTAAAAAATGATTGGGCTGAAATATTTGTTTCTTTGTTGAGATGAGTTACTTTGCTTCATTTGGTTTACATGTTAATTTGGTTTGAGCATTCCTGTTTGTTGTCATGAAAACCATAAGTGTGGCTAAATGGTTTCAATGTATTTGTTTCTGAAACCAAATTAGCCCTCTTATGGTTTCAATGTATTAAGAAATATACACTTCCCTTATGCCTTATGCCTTAAGCACATTACATTAGAAGATCAAATTTATTTAATTTTTTTTTTCAGTACTAGACTATAGATGTTGATCTTGACAATTTTGGTTGGCCTTAGTAATATTTCAATACGTTTTGTTGCGTTAGCAGTTGCTATTTGACCTTTGCTTGAATATGTGAAACAATCAGCAGTATATAGAATGTAGTTGTATGTGTTTGTGTGGTAGGTCTTGGTGAGTCAAGCTTATGTACATAGTTGTTTATTTTTTAAGTTGGTTTGTATTAATGTTACTTTTTTTAAGTGCATATGTATTTAGATAAAACTATTTGACTGTAATTTGGTCTTGAAACCATAAGTGTGCCTTGATGGTTTCACTTGATACGTATCTGAAACCAAAGTAGCCCCCTTATGGTTTCAATGAATTTAAATTATACTTAGAGTATTTAACTTATGTTCTACCATGATATCAAAAACTTATAGTATTTGACTTATTTTCTGCCATATGAAACCATACTTAATAGTTTCATTTGATACAGGGGAAAGAATCAAAGGAACTACAGCAAATGCCATCATTTAGTATTGGATTGACACCGTCAAATGACGATAAAAGGAATAAGAATGATTCGTTATCTGGTAGTGATCAAAAAAATGAGAGGGGACGTGGCAAAAACAAGAATCAAAAAAAGAATGAACAGACAAAACGTGGTGAGAGCATTACTTCTACATCTCGTGGTCGTAAAAAGAGAGCAACAATGGCAACACAAGATTCTGATGAAGCAAGCTCGGGTGAAGAAAATGTGAAACAAGTTATTGTGACAAAAGATCCTGATGCGGATGCAAGACTGAGGCATAAGATGAGTGTACCTAAGGTCTACGAACTTATGCATTCAGTAAATGCCAAAAAAAGGAAACAGGAAATAATTGACCAACTACACGAGTGTGGCTTTGGAGGGATAATGCATATATGCAACTGGAAAAGGATCCACACCTTTTTTGTGGATTGAGTTGTTAAGAGATTTGAACATGAGCATATGTGGATAAGGCTGAGTGATACAGAGGTTCTGATGTTGAAAGAGGATGATGTGCATAGAGTCTATGAACTACCAACGGCTGGAAAGAAAATAGACACTGACATTTGCTCTGATGGAGCAATTAAAAGGCTGAGGAAGGAATTAGGATTGATTGGAGATTATTCTCCAATTGTGAAAGTTGCGGAATTGGAAAGCTCACTGAAGACAATAAAGCAACCTAGAACATGGGTGAAGGGTGCAATTTGTTACATCATTCACAACATTTTGTGCCCAACTAATAGAGGCAATGTGTCTCTCCAGTATGCAGATATTTTGGAAGATCCAGCTGGAGTATCTTCATATAACTAGTGCTCACATGTTCTGGACTATATGAAAAAAGGCTTGCAATCTCCAGATGTTTTGAATCCACTAGCAGACTTCCACTTTTTAATGGTAATGATCTAACCTATGTTTAATTCCTAATTGTATTTGTATCTTTTATATCTTTTATATCTTACATCTTTTAACTGAAACCATTAGTGTGTCTTAATGGTTTCATTGTATTTGCATCTGAAACCAAAATAGGCCTATAATGGTTTCCATTAAATATTCATATTTTAGAACTACTTGCAATAACCTATGTTTAATTGCTAATTGCTGTTATTATCCTTTATATCTTATATCTTATAACTGAAACCATGAGTGTGTCTTAATGGTTTCATTGTATTTGCATCTGAAACCAAAATAGGCCTATAATGGTTTCCATTAAATATTCAAATTCTATTCAACATACAAATATTCTAATTTATGATCTATGCTTGGGAGTTGTGATGTGACACAATATTAACTAATTGTTGCAGATTAATTACATGGAGAAAATGGGGAAAAGAAGTCCATTTTTGACAGGAAAATACAATCGGCCATCACTCCGTGATTGGGATGTCAAGCTGGCAAATCAAGAACTTCAAAAGATCCATGATATTATGGGACTTGAGAATGGACTGACAGCCGGGGTAACAAGACTTGATAATGGACTCCCAGCTGGGTTACCAAGTCTGAACAGAACCGCAGGAAGTCCGATTGTATTGTGCTTTGATGCAGACACTTGTCCACCGTCTAAGGTGATTGTTATTGATTCTCATGTACTGTATTTTCTTTTCAAATGCTAATTGAAGATAAAATATTGGAAATCGTACCATAGATGTTTCTTAATGGTTTAACTTGTGATTGTCCTTGGCAGGCAGAGATGTATCTTACTCACTGTAGGTCTTGTATAAATGTCTATACAAAAACCGCAGAAACATTGGAAAGAAGAATAACTGAAGCAAATGCCGGAACTTCAGGAAAAGATAATCCAATTGAAGTAGAAGGTGAAAATGAGAGGAATAAAAGTTCCAATATTGGTATTGTACCTGAAACTGGAAGGTACTGCATTTAATTTAACTTTTTATGAAAATTAAATTTTGCTGCATTAGTTTATGAAAATTCACACTAATGATTTCCAGGTTGAATGATGATGATGATGTTGGAAAAAGAACTCAACCGGAAGAGAGGTACTGCATTTAATTTGGTTTCAGGACCTTTCCTTAATATATTTATTCATATTGTATACAACATAAATAATATAACTGAAACCATAAGTGTGACTTATTGGTTTCACTATAGTTGTTTCTGAAACCAAAATAGCCATCTTATGGTTTCCAATACATATTCTTATTTAATTCAACATTAAAATGTTGTTTCTGAATGCTTTATGATTGGGAGTTGTGTTGTGACTTTCTGAAAATTCAATAATGTAGGTTAAGTAATGATAATGATGAAGAGGATGACAAAAGCATTGGTCAAAATAGCAACAAAGATGACAATGACAAAGTTGAACATGACAAGGATGAGGACGACGATGAAGAAGATCAGATCAGTCCCTATCTCATTGATGATGCAGTGCCGACAGCATGCAACATCATTGATGATTCAATGAAAGTAACACCTAATGATGATGCAGGCAGCATGCAACATGACAACTATGAAGAGAAAGATGAAGAAGATGAGATCGCTCCAAAAATCATTGATGATGCAGTGATGGCAGCATGCAACATCACTGATCATTCGGTGAAGCTGACACCGAATGCAGGCCTCACATTAACTCAGGAAACTATCTTGAAGTTTCCAGAGTTTTTTGATCGGGCTGAAGCTTCTAACAAAAATGTTTCGGTGTCACAGGGGGCTGAATCAGCGACATTGGAAACTATGTTGAAGTTTCCTGAGTTTTTTGATGCAGAGTAAGACAGCTTAACTTTAAAATCGTTTGTCAAATGATTTTCATATAAGATGTTTGAAAACTAAAGTATTGTTTTGATTGTTTCAGGTTGATTAAAGATGCTCCAGTACCACAAATTTCAGTGTCACAAGACACAAAATCAGCCACAAATGAAACAATCCTGAAGTTCCCGCAATATTTTGAAGTACCCAATCAATGCCGTGCGCTAGTGTTGGTACCAAATGTGTCGCAAGGGGAGAAGTCTGAAGAATGTGACTCAGACACTGTCATAAAGTAAGAATCAAACAGTGTGATAAGTCTAATATTATTTAAATTCTGCAAAAAATAACACTATTATGTAATATTATTTCACAGTGCAACTCCAATAAAGACAATGCTTCCAGATGAAATAATTGACATCGACAATGTCACACCAAAGAAAAGAAAGAGGCATAATGTGTTTTACTCTGATAGGACGTACCCTGAGCGTCGACGGGTGGTGAAGAAATCAAAATATCTTGCAAGTCCGTATGATGACGCTGTCCATGAGTCTAGTACAACTGAGTTGCAGAAACAATTGTCAGCATATGCTTGGAGCCCAGATCTTGATCAGTAAGTAAAAAACTGTTTCTTATTTAGCTTAGTGCAGATGTGGTTGTTTTATTTGGTTTTGAAGTTGTTTGTGAATTCTTAATCAATGAGAAACCATAAGTTTAGCTTAATGGTTTCACTGAATGTGTATCTGAAACCAAAATAGCCCTCTTATGGTTTCACTAGGTTGTGTAATATAAATGAAACCATGAGTGTGGCTGAATGGTTTCACTGTATTGATTTCTGAAACCAAAGTAGCCCCCTTATGGTTTCAGTTATAATGTGGCATTTGTTCGATGGTTTCAGCACTCAACATAATCAAATATAAATGAAACAATAATTGTGATTGACCCTTGTATTTGTTTTGTTTGGTTTTTAATCAGTTGTTTGAATAATGTTTTAAAATTAGCTGTTTGTGAATTCAAAACCAATGTGAAACCATAAGTGTGGCTTAATGGTTTCACTGGATATGTATCTGAAACCAAAAAAGTCTCCTTATGGTTTTACTAGGTTTTAATTATTTGGCCTTACTTATTGTATAGGTTCTAATGAAAAACCATAAGTGTAGCTTACTTTAGTGTTCTCAGATTAAATATTATTACCAATACTAAATGCTTAATTATTATATAGGTATGAAATTATGTACTGCTCCAACAACAAGGCTCATTTTTATTCTCTACAAAGAGATGCTTTATGGACCATTCAAAAGGATGAATGGGTGTCATGTCTGGTCATAAACAGCTGGGTTAATTGTCTGAATTGGGATCAACAGGGTAGCATGACAAAACTGGTGACACCATTACTTACTTATGTATGTATCACAATCCATTAATATTAAAAATTTACATAATATTGTTTATTTTACTCATTTTATATAAATAGTTTGACCAGGAAAGAATGCCTCCTGTAAGTAGAAATATTGCATGCTGGAGATTCCTCGAGAGACTCAACCAATTCAAATACATGGAATGGAAGTCCATTGACCCTGAAAAGCTAGAATACGTAAGTCTCTTTTCAAAACCTTTCAGATACATGGTTTATGATAATGATTTTAGTATTAAAATTTTAGTTAAATAATGTGATTCTAATACTATGTTTGCCATGGTGGAACAGATCATGACACCAGCAATAGTTGGTAACCCAGGAAGCCATTATGTCTGCTTCGTTGTCAATCTCAAACACCACAAATTCCAATTCCTGAACAGTTTGACGGGTGTAGGAGAAAAATTGGAAACCAAGGATGATGAACCAACCTCATACAAGAAGCTATTTGATGTCTGGGTAAATGAGGTAGAAGCATTTGTGGCTGAATTGTATAACCAAAGGAAAATGAAAATGCCTTTCTCCTTCATCACATTCACTTGGGATACACCAAAGGTTCCTACACAGATTGATTCGGACAATTGTGGTGTATTCTGCATGAAGTTTCTAGCTGAATGGGGAGGTGAAATACAATCTTTCAAAGGTTGGTCTAGACTCAAAAAGCATGCAAAGGTTGCAAAAATTATGGATCTTCGGATCGATATATGTTCAGAAATCTTAAGCCATCCAAGCAATTCAATGAAAGATGAAGTGAAAAAGCTTGCAATTTCATACTATGAAGAGCTGCTTCAAAAGATGCCAAGTTGTTCTGTTAGAAACCATTAGTACTGTTAAATGGTTTCAAGGTGCTTTATCTTGAAACCATTGGTATTGCAAAATGGTTTCAGCATCTTTTGATATGGTTGAATTCATAGTTTGTTCTCTTCTGGTCATTAGGACACTTTAATTGACAAAACACTCTGTTGCTGATTTTATGGATTGTTTTAATGTTTTTTTCTTTTTGGGACAAATTATGTTCAATTTAATGATTAGTTTTAATGAATTGCTCTTTGTAGATTATGAAATTTAATTCTTAATCAATCTTTACTTTAGTCGTACCATATAATATACACACATGAAAATGTAGTTTTCACTGTTTAAAAAACAAGCTTCAACAACTATCAAATTGTAAAATTTAAAATATATAGATTTTTTTATATATGATATATTAAAATACGTATGTAAATGTTCATTGAAACCATAAGAGGGATACTTTGGTTTCAAAAATAGATGCAGTGAAACCATTCAGCCGCACTTATGGTTTCATTTAATTATTCAATAGTCTTGATTATCTATACTTCTATACTAATAGATAAAGGCAAAACACCATTTTGGTGTAGCCTTTTATGGAATTCCAATAATACCCTTTAACTTTCAAAAACCAACATTTTACTAAAAAAACTTCAAAAACCAACTTTGTTTTTTTTAAATCATTTATATATGTAACTATGATAAGTTACCTATGGTTTGGACCATTAATGCATGTAAAGTACATTTTTTATTTTGAGAGAAACTAAAAATACATATATTAATTATTATAAAAACCAAATTTATAATAAATCACTATGTATAATTTATATATGTTAGCAAACTAATAAACAAAGGTCACACAAACGGGCGCTAGTTTGTATAATAACAATAATCTATGATTTTATTTAATTACATTTAATTATTCGACATGTTTGATAATATGAGTTTATTATGTCTTCACAACCCATTCAACAATAATAATGGTTTTGATAAAAAATTCTTTTTCAATAAAATTTAAATATATAGATTTTTTTAAAGAAATTATTACTGTATATTTGATTTTTTTTAAAGAAATTACTTATATGATATATCAAAATACATATATAAATGTTCATTGTTTCATTGAAACCATAAGAGGGGTACTTTGGTTTCAGAAATATATGCAGTGAAACCATTCAGCCACAATTATGGTTTCATTTACATTATACCAAACAAGGATGGGTTCAGGTATAAAGAGACATAAATGATGATATCAAAATAATTTATATAATATGAAAAGTCTTGATTATTTGTATAATAACAATAATATATGATTTTATTTGATTACATTTAATTATTCGACATGTTAGATAATGAGTTTATTATGGCTTCCCAACCCATTCAACAATAATAATGCTTTTGGTAAAGAAATTTTTTTTCAATAATATTTGAATATACATATTTTTTTAAAGAAATTATGACTGTATATTTGATTTTTTTAAAGAAATTACTTATATGATATATTAAAATACGTATGTAAATGTTCATTGTTTCATTGAAACCAAAAGAGGGCTACTTTGGTTTCAGAAATAAATACAGTGAAACCATTCAGCCACACTTATGGTTTCATTTATATTATACCAAACAAGTATGCATTCAAGTATAACAGACATAAATGATGATAATCATTCTATCTAATACAAATAAAATATATGTCTAATGATCGATATCTTATAATCATCAATACATACCAACAAAGAACATGAAAATGACGAAGTACGATTCCTACAAGTCTAATGGTTTTGTAACAAAGTCTAGTACAAACTGTTAACATGAAACAAAATAAAAAAACAAAAACAAATGTAAAAATATCAATCATTAGCCTCTTTTTCCTTTAAAGCCTCATCCTCTCTTTGTTGTCTCTTCCGCTCTAATTTCATTTTCTGGCGTTCCCTAACAATTTCATAATCACTTTTCATTCGCCTCTTTGATCTAATTGGATTTGGTCTTACTTTGAACTTTGGAGCAGTAGACTTTACCCCATCAGATGGTTCACCAACAGTAGTTGTATTGGAAGACTTAGATGGCGTCACAACAGGTGGTTCTGTATGAATACCTATACAATTATAAAAAAAATCATCAATCATTGTGCAGATAAATTGAATACTCAAACCCTCAAAACAAATGACACAACAAAAGCACTTGTAACCATAAGAAGGCTACTTTGGTTTCACTAACAAAGACAATGAAATCATTCAGCCATACTTAGGGTTTCAGTTATAACACACAGACAGCCAAGGTAAAAAACATAGTTCAAAAGAAAATATTGAAAACCTTTGGACATAAGCAACTCCTCTGCCTTTTTCCCAGCTTCAAGTACACCATTAAGGAAAACTTGAGAAGCCTCAAGGTCTGTACAAACACGTGTACAAAGCTGGATTGTAACAGCACAAATTTGTTGATATCTTTGTGCTTGAGTCGTGCCTTCAGTGCCAGCATTGATGGTAGGTTTGAGCTTATCAATCGAATGACGAACATCTCTAGTCCACCGCTTCAACACATATTCTGCAGGTATCGTCTTCAAACTATGATATTGCACAGAACCACCTAAAAATTCCAATATTTTAAAAATGTGCCGACATAAAAAACCCCTGTTCTCAAACATACGACATGTGCAGCTAATATGTTTCGTCCTAATATCGATTGTCACAACCCTTTCATCAAGTCGATCATGCTGTTCAAAATTTGGGGAAAGGTTTTCAGAAATTTCTTCATCCAAAAAATTGCGGTCTGAATGCCCATCATTAGCATCATCATCATAATTAGCACCACCTACTTCCTCAGGTTCATCAAGCTGTTCAATTGTAAAAACTTTGAAAACCTTGTTAAAGGCAGAACATTGAGTTGTGACCTCTTCATAGAAGTATTTGAAGGAAAGATCATACTGTCTATGAATGAATGCAAAACATGCTGGGGTGTACTTGTTTGCAACAGACCGTATCAGTTGACTATTAGGATAATTGTTTTTTGATCTAGTGTTTGCAGCCTTAAAATCCAACTCAGCATGCTTATCCCTCAATCTATGAACCATGATATTAAAATGGCTAAAAGATTGAACTAGAGAATGGTCAGGTTGCAGAAAACCACGAAGAAACGCATTAAAGGACTCACTTAATTGGGTCGTTTTCAAACCAGCTGTGAAATGCGACTTGACCCAAACTGACGACCAGTGCATACGATTGTTGTGTGTTTGAACAAGCCAACTAAAATCAGAAGTTGGCCTTCCACCAAAGCAGTTTTTCATCATCTGATCCCAGTTGTAATCAAAATCCGATTCAGTCTCAACATTTGAAATCAAATAATTGAACTCATTGAAAAATGCAGCATTTGCACGAGACCCCAGATTTTTTTTTGCATTCTCTGACATATGCCATGAGCAAAGGCCATGAAAAACACCCTCAAAAACATTAGGAATTGACTTCAACAATGCAGGCGCCTGGTCTGTGTATATGGATTGTGGTTTCTTATTAGACATACACCTCAAAAAAGTCGTAAACAACCAATCAAAAGTTGCTGAAGTCTCATCATACAAAAGGGCAGCACCAAATAAAACACTTGTCCGATGATTGTCAAAGCCCATGAATGCAGCTGAAATGTAAATAAGCCAAATCAGGAGGAAAATGCATATATAAAAGGACCATTAATATTGAGATCAAAAATATAATCCCCAGCTAATAACAACCTAGTGAAACCATAAGGAGACTATTTTGGTTTCAGATACATATCCAGTGAAACCATTAAGTCACACTTATGGTTTCTCATTGGTTTTGAATTCACAAACAGCTAAGATTAAAACATTATTAAAACAACTGCTTAAAAACCAAACAAAACAAATTCAAGGATCAATCATAATTATTATTTCACTTAGAATTGATTATCTTGAGTGCTGAAACCATCAAACAAATGCCACACTATAACTGAAACCATAAGGTGGCTACTTTGGTTTCAGAAATAAACCTAGTGAACCCATAACAGGGCTATTTTGGTTTCAGATACACATTCAGTGAAACCATTAAGCTACACTTATGGTTTCTCATTGGTTTTGAATTCACAAACAACATAAAAACCAAATAAAACAACCATTTTGCCACACTATCAGCAGGAGCATGTACTGCAAGGATCAATCATAATTACATAAGGATAAATTGAATCCCTAATTACTAGTAACTGCTACTTATAATTGATTATGTTGGGTACTGAAACTATCAAACAAATGCCACACTATCATTGAAATATAAAATGGAGCAACTAAAAGGACACACAGCAGATATCAAAATTATGGTTTCAGTTATATTATAAAAAACATTTAAACCATAAAAGGGCTATTTTGGTTTCAACATGTTAACAAGTGAAACCATTACTAATGATAAATGGTTTCAGTATGATATACAAAGAAACCATTATTATTGGTAAATGGTTTCAACATATTCAACTTACCTATACTATTCATGGCAACACAATATATAACATAATGGAATAAAAACAATAATTTTTAACCTGGTAGAAGTTCAAAAAAACTAACCTAAAGGGCGATACTGGTTGTTGGTTCGGTAAGTTGTATCAAAACTTATAACATCACCAAATAAAGCATAATCAAGCTGCATAATCCCATCTGCCCAAAAAATACTAGCTATATCTTCTGCTGCATCAACTTGAATATCATAATAAAAGGATGGTTTCGACAAAGCTTCATTCCTAAAAAATTCTTGAATCACAGTTGCCTCACCAACCACCATCTCTTTCGAACGGATTGCCATCAAATAATTTTTTAAATCCGAAAATCGAAAAGGCAAGTTATTTGTGCCTCCAACACCCTGACCCATGACCTCATATGAAGTTCTCATTGACATCCCAGCTTTCGAATTGATTACAGCGAGCTGTCCTTGCACTTCATTAACTTCCCTAAATGATCTCAAGTAACGTCCATGCTCTGGTTTATGTAACTGATGACAATGGGCCACATCCCATTTATATATCTTGTAAACATTCAGAGTTTCATCCAACTTTAAAGAAATCGCAGCTGTACAACCAATCCTTTCCTCTGCTTTTTCTTTTACTTTCTCAAATTCAACAACAACAGGACTCTCTGATTTTGGCTTGTTCTTTGGATCCAACAAACTTCCTTTCCTGTAACCTTGTTTGTTACAACCATAACGTAGATAGTGATATCTATCAGATGACTTATTTTGTGAATTCTTTTTTGATCTCAACAAAGTTCGAACTGAAAACCCACTTTTAAATGCATAGTCACCATAAAATTTTTCAACTTCTTCAACAGATTTAAAAGCAAGAGACTCCCAAGTTTCTTTTTTAGTAGGAGAGTAACATTGAAATGTATCAAGAAGTGTTCTTGAACTATCAGCCTGTGTGTTTGAACTATCAACAACGGACAATGGGAGTATTTCAGATGAAGTTGACATCGAATCCATTAAAAACAGCAACAATCCCTATAAACAAAGATCATGTAAAATTTAGTTAACCACTAGAACAACAACCAAAGTAACATGCATAAAGTAGTGTACTTAAAAATCATTTACATAGAAAATTGTTGTTCTTGAAACCATTCCTCTATATTCATGGTTTCAAGGTATAACAGCTGGAAACCATTTAACAATCATTATGGTTGCATATAAATTTAAACATATGACAATATGCTGCTAATGAAACATTACAATTAATCCACTACTATGAAGACCTACAGCCCAAAATTAATCAACATTACAATTCATTGAAGGTTACACAATGAATCCACTTAAATTTCATCGACATTAAACATTAAGCATGTAGAATTTGGTTTTGCATTGATACTTGAAATAGTTAAATTGAAGGTTTCACTTTCACAGGATCTCCCGTGTCTCTACACATGTTTTTTGAGATCAAAAGCAAAATTTGAAGAAGAAGAAGAAGATACAATAAAATGTAAGGGCTTGGAGCAAAGCAACTCCTCACCAATTACAATTGAAATTGTAAGCTCCATCTTTGCTATGACATAATCACTCTCCTAACAAGTATCTTAATCCAACTACAGCAGCATGACTTCTACATATCCATATAAATCAACCCCAAAAATTAGTATAAAGCATTTAAGTATCTTCTTAATGGGGCTTATTGATACAAAATTATGATTTCTCCCTTCATTCAAATTTGTTGGAATCAAAATACTAAAAAAAAATTACAGGAGAGACTTGCACCTCAATCCCATTTTCACATCTTGGGAATTATTGAAGTTTTGTGGTCTGAGAAGCTGCTAACCTTTTACTACTCAATCCCATTTTCACTCTTTGGATTTAGGTTTCACAAATAAACAACTTAATACAAATTCATTGTGTCTATTAACATCAGTTACATCACAATCAGTACTAACTACAAATTGTTGTGTATTAGTGTTAGTTTTACCATCTTCAACAATAATTCCTATACCTCCTCAAATCAGCAAAAAAACAACAACCTAATGATTCATATACCTCCTCATGAAAATCAACAAATAACCACAAGCATCCAGAAATTAAATCAAAAAGAAAAACAAACATAATAAATCAAAATCAAATTTGAAATCAATTTTCTATGCAACACCAACCTTAACGTGATTCCAGAAAATTGGCGGCGATGGCGATGAACGATGCAATTAGTGACGGAGATGATGATTCCGGAGACGGTGATGATGATTTCGCCGTCGGATCTCATCGGAGGAGAGCTCGGATAGCTGCGTGTGAACTTCCGTCAATTGTGTGGAGAAACCGTTACCCGCGCGTGTGAAAATTCCGTTAATTGCTGGGATGGCTATAATCATAACACGTGGCAGAGAGATCTGGTGGCTAATATTTACTTATGCACCCTGCATAAGTATAATGTTTAAGCATAATAACTTTGGCCGAAACGAACCATTTTTTCAGCTTGAGTTCGACTCGTTTGTAGTTCACAAGCAATTCGATTCGGCTCGTTAGGTTCGGTTCGTTTGATCAAACCCAAAATAAATGTGAAGTATAACAGCTTTAATAACTGCATTGGAAAGTTGCAAAGTATTCATAGCTTATTATTATAAGCATATGCTGGCGCTGGGCCACAGGAGCAAATGCAACTTCTTGAAAACTTACTAAACGATTCTATACTACCACCTATTTATAATCATTTGCCTCTTCAATGTTTACAATTTCTCCGATGTGGGACTTTAAAGTTTCTTCTATATTCACATCTCATACTAATACTTCTCTGTCAAAAATAAAACATACTATCTCCTCAAACTCTTTATTGACACTATCTTATTTTATTTTCTTTAGACTAATGACAAATTAACAACAAATTGTCTCTTTAAAATTATTTTTTTTTAAAACGCCATCACTATCACTATATTATATTAAAACATAATTTTAAAACATCACTTTTGTTTCTTAATTGAATATTTATTATTTATACATAGTGTACCAATTTAGAAAAGTGTGAGGTATATATATATATATATATATATATATATATATATATATATATATATATATATATATATATATATATATATATATATATATCGAGCCGGTTCATGAACCAAACGAGTCGAACTGCATACTGTTCATGTTCGGCTCATTTAATTAACGAACTTAATTTTCAGCTCAAGTTCAGCTCAATTGGTTCATGAATCAAGTTCAACGAGTTAATTAGTGAATCGAATCTCGAACTATTTTCGAGTTGGTTCGGTTCATTGCCAGCCCTACTTTGATTTCCTAATGATTTAGGGATACGTCGGACTAGAGATTTTCCCTATCTATAATTTCAGTAACTATATTTTTAATAAGTTTGATATGTTGAAGAATATGGGTTTGAGGGTTTTTTTTTTTTAAATGTTCATATTCTCCTAGGGGTGTAATTGGACCGGTTTGAACGGTTTTTGATGAATCCAAAGTCTGAACCAATGTGTACTCAATTGGTTCGGTTTGGATCGGTTTGTCCTATTTTTGAAAAATGAAACCGAACCAAACTAATCAGTTTGGTTCGGTTTGGATCGGATACTTTGATCGGTTTTGTAATGCCTTTTTTTTTGCAATATTTTCCCTAATATCATTTTTTTCTACTATTATTTTTTATCCGATATCCTGCTATAATTTTTTTAATCACACATAACACTTATGTAATCAATTATCACCATACACCATACTTTAATTGGTTTTCAAACACATTTTAATTCAAACAAAGTTGACAAAATACAATCCATATATTTTCAAATACAAAATATAACCATAAAATTAAGATCATAAGTTCAACATCAAATAAAAAAGCAAACTAAAATAAAATTTCAATTATTTTCCCACTTGAATCGTCAATGCACCATCATGTAATAATAAATTGATATATATATATATATATATATATATATATATATATATATATATATATATATATATATATATATATATATATATATATATATATAACGGAATAAAATATCGGGATGCTATTCGCATAAGCCCAACATTCCAAATTGGGCCACTCGCCCAAGTAAGAGGAGGCCCAAAGAGATTATTTCATAAAACTAGACCACTACCCCACTACTCCACAAAACCACCATCACCCCACTTGTAACATTCCCAAATTTCTAAATTGCCTAATTAATTTAATTAGAGATTATCTATCAAAAATTAAAATTAATTAGAGGTGATTAATTAATTAATTCTTGAGAATTAAGTGTTGTACGTGTAAGATTGAGAATTTCTAATTCAAACTCAATTACACAATTAGCACCTTAAATCAATTCTAGAGATTAATTAACATATAGAAATTCAAATTCCCTCCTAATTTCCCTCTTCTATGACGCATAATTCCACCAAACTCAAGGAATCACCTCAAGCCAACACCTCATGTGAATCCATGAGTCATGGTTCCACTTTAAACCAAACTCTATTCCTTGCATGCAAACTGAATCACTCCCACTCACATTCATTCAGCAACGAAAAAAACAGAAATATTACTCTCTCTCAATTCTCTCCTCTCTCACGCATGCAAACAACACAAGCATAACCACCAAAGTTCATTTTTCTAAAAATCACAAGTTGTCCTCTTGTATCTCAAGCCATCTAACACAATGACAGAGATTCCTTTTCTCTGCAACATCACAGAACTCAGAATCCCTGATGAGAATCAATTCTCAAGAACCTCACAAGTTCACATAACAACAACCTTTCCATTTTGCTACTTCCATAAGCCAATAGCATTACATGCAGCCCATGAAACAACCAAATTCGTGCACTGTTTCCACACATAGATTCACCCTATAAAAGCCACTCCATTCCTGATGAGTTAATCATCAAACACAACTGAAATTCGTAGAGCTCAACTAAGGGGTTTTCAAGTGTCTAGAGTTCAAAGTCAGTTCTGGTAGTTCGTGGGGCTTGCTGAGGAGGTTCAGTAGCAGTTAGAGGGTCCATTTGCAAGTCTAAAGCTCCATTAACAGGTGGGTTCTTAGGCTAGTTAGTTAGAATTCCCTTAATTTATGAATTTGCATGTTAACTTAAGAAATAAGGAATTAATTGTGTGAGGAGAATTAGCTCCCAAATTCTCTTCTATTCTGTTATATATTGACTATATTATATAACTGCACTTTCTCAGAGTTTGGTTGTAGGTGAATCTTTGAAAATATTGAAAATTCGTAAAACAGGGGTCTTTCTGACTTAACTCGCCGTAGCGAGTTGCTAGCGAGCACTCATGGCGAGCTCAAGGTTCTGGGCTGAAGAACTTCGCCATGGCGAGCTCTAGCTCGCCTAGCGAGTTGTTTAGGCCAGTACCTGTAAGTTCGCCATGGCGAGCTTGCTAACTCGCCGTAGCGAGCTAGCCCAGAATTACTTCACTTTTTCAGTTTTAAAAATGATTTAATCACTCGTTTTATATCATAACCTGAGAAAGATAAATTGCAGTTGTATAATGTATTTGATGTTGTACGGAAAGTCAGACACAATTCTGAAAATTAGGGATAACTTAGAATTAAGGATGCATGTTCCCCGGGTTTTAGGATAATTATGATAGTATGTAACTCAACATTTAGAATCAGTCAATCATGTGCGGTTTAGTATGCTGCTTATGGGCTTCCAATGGAACAACCCATTAGGAAAATGATTGTGAGCTTAATGCCGTGGTCGAATCGGTCAGCGGATATGGCGGACCTTCGAGACATGCTCACCTCGAAGTGTCTTAGCGGAATAAAATCAACAAGATACTTTTGTGTGATACACTTTTATTACTTATGATTATGATACTTATTATGATAGAATTATCAACTATGGACTGATTAGGTACCCCGGCTTTATAGCCTAGGAGGGTAGTAGAATTCACTGGGACGAAGTGACTGTCTCACCCCACTCCCTATTTGATACAGGAAAACAGGTTGATTAGGTAAGCCTTGGTGTTGGAGTCGCTGCTGCTGTTGGAGGATCGCATTTAGTCTTTCTATGCTTTCTTCATTATCTAATCGTGTTGTCTTTCGTTTCTGCTATGTTATTTGAACTCGTTTGTAATTCTGCACCTGTGTGTGTGCTTATTGAATAATGTAATTGTAATGAACTCAGTACTATTTATAATATTCTGCATTATATTCTAGATAATAATGTGGGGTATTACACCACTTCTCCCTCAACTACTTCCTCCACTATCTCATATCTCACTCCTATATATTAGGCATCATAAGCATTATGAAGGGAGATCCATCTTTTCCAGAAACACAGAGTTAACGATTTTACTTCTACACTCTGTATACCCCCTCAATTCAATACAGGAACATTTTGGCGCCCACCGTGGGGCCCTGGTAAAACTCTTCCCGGGCCACACATCATTCATCATCAAAGCTTCATTGCAAAGCTTCACGCTACCAATAAAACCAACAACAAAAATGCTACCACATCAATGACCGGAAAACGAATATAATATAGGGAAAAGAACTCCTCCTCCAATTTCAACATCAATTTATTGCAGAATTTTTCTTCTTAGTTTCCTCCATTGTGCAGTGCAGATTCTAATGAATATTGGAATTGGATATAGCTCTCCCACGTTGTCATCTGCTACTGTTGACCTTGTTCCTGCTTTTACCTTCGTACTTGGTGTAATTTCAATGATGGAAATTCTAAATATGAAAAAGCATAGCAGCCAGGCAAAAATTATTGAAATGGGAGCAAGTGAAATTTATCTAAACCGCCACATCGCCGTCATACTCGTGAAGGAACCGCTGTATTGCCATCAACCTCGTGTAAAAACCACCTTGTTGTCGCCAGGATTACGAGGGAATCGATCGAAGGGTCACCAAATTCAACAGCATAACCCAGGTGATATCATTCTAAATCCCCTTGACGAAATTTATCATTTCATCGTCTTCCTTCAATAATTGAGGTATATAAAAGCATCATAGATGAATCTATATTATTGGGAGAAAACAAATACAATCTAGTTTAATTAGTGTAATGACATATTGGATAAAACTTGATAAGTTTCCTGTAAAGCAAAAGTGTTGCCGATGTTAATATACTTCTGACATGGTTATTTCTCTAATAGATGTTTCATGAAAAATATATCGTTGACTAGATCAAAGTATCAGTGATTTATGTACAACGAGAAGTTTAATTCCAGTATCTTATATAATCTCATACATGGCTATAGTATTCATGACTAAATTAAGAGGATTCTAGATTTAATGGGAGCGTAGGAACAATACAGAGCACTTAAAAGCAAACTTTTGGGGTTGGAGTACTGAATTTAGGAGGATACAAGTTGTGAACAGTTAATTACCACGACCTTTCTATTGTGAAAAATAAAAATAAGTAATTATTAAATACTGTATAGCACAATAATAACAATGCATTACCGCTAATGATGTTTCAATTCAAGTCTTACTAATTATATGTCTCCATAATTTTCTATGATAGTTAGGCTTTTACCTGACAAGGATATATTGGCGTTACTTCTAATAGTATAAATACAAATTATCATTTATCTAATGTGAATATCAAGTTGATCATAGCACAAGAACTATCTAATGAGTCGAGCGCGATGTCCTCGCCCATGGCGGTATCAATCAACAAGAGGCGGTGTAAACCGATACGCTTCAGTCTTTCAATTTAATTTGCAGCAATTGGATTACAAAATATTTAAAATGATAATGGAAGGTTAAAGTCAATACTAGAAGCATGCTTGTCGTGTTACAGCTATCCGGCACCGCTGTCAAACTTTGTTCCAGGTGCTTCAGCTCGCCTAACTGTCATCGCCGACCTACTGCCCAACATCATCGTCTCATCGTCGATTGTGTTATTGTTAGGCGACTCCCATCCAGGAGTTGTTATCTAAGTATGGGAAAAAGTTCGGAATCAAATAAGTAAGACGAGAAGGCCGGTTTCGAATTGGAAGGTGATTCTGAGAAAAAGGAAGGTGGGCGACTTAGTTTCCGAAAGGCCAATGTAAATAGGCAAAGGTAGAAAATTAGCTCTAAACTGGGAAGGCCCCTTATTGCATTCACGCCAAATCTAAAGAAGAAGCTTACATGCTAAAATGATGAAAGGCAAGCGCTGCTCAAAACTTGGAATATCCTCTACCTCTGATTTTATTACAGGCTAGTATAAAACCACCTCTTATTATTGAATAAATGATTTTTTGTAGTATCATATCAATACCTCTCAATTTGTAGTTTCCAACAATGATTAGTATTCCTCAATTTATAGTTTTTACCATGAGCTACAATAAGTTGACCCAAGTCTTAGATTTCTCATTATAATTAGGAACCACTCTCATATATAGTTTTGAAGTTGATCAGTAAATTGGTCATAAGGGTAGATAAAGATCAATATATTAGAAGCATACTTTTGGCAAAGATAATTCAAACAATATCACTGTTAATTAATCATACATGTTTATGTGAGAATGTCAACTCAGTTAAGGCCAATTAGATAATGTAAAGCAAAGGGCATTTACGAAGTGTGTATTGCCCCAAAAATTAGTAAATATAGTAATAAAGTTAAAACCGGTAGAGCAGTTCTGGCGAGGCGGTATCACGAACCGTGAGTAATTGTATTATTATAATTGAATTATCTTTAGCGGCAATATTTATATGCTCTTTTATATAATTATAATATTGCTTGTTCTTTTTTCTTACATGTGCAAAACACTGGGAGCACGACACTCTTTCAAGAGGCGATCACAAAAAACAAGAACGACAAGTGTCCGGGATATAGGCGATAAATATTTGATAAAGCGTCACTTGTGATAAGGCACCAAAAGACAAAGCGTCATGCGATATAGACAAAGCGACAAAAGGCGCAATGCCTCGTTTATACGGCGCATGACGCCAAGAGCGAAATAAAAGCTACGTTTAAGGCTTACAACGCCACGTAGCGAAATAAAAGCTATATGGCGCATGACGCCAAGAGCGAAATAAAAGCTACGTTTAAGGCTTACAACGCCACGTAGTGAAATAAAAGCTATACGTCGCATGACGCCAAGAGCGAAATAAAAGCTACGTTTAAGGCTTACAACGCCACGTAGTGAAATAAAAGCTATACGGCGCATGACGCCAAGAGCGAAATAAAAGCTACGTTTAAGGCTTACAATGCCACGTAGTGAAATAAAAGCTATACGGCAAAAGCTACGTTTAACGCTTACAACGTCACGTAGTGAAATAAAAGCTATACGGCGCATGACGCCAAGAGCAAAATAAAAGCTACGTTTAAGGCTTACAACGCCACGTAGTGAAATAAAAGCTATACGGCGCACGACGCCAAGAGCGAAATAAAAGCTACGTTTAAGGCTTACAACGCCACGTAGTGAAATAAAAGCTATACGGCGCACGACGCCAAGAGCGAAATAAAAGCTACGTTTAAGGCTTACAATGCCACGTAGTGAAATAAAAGCTATACGGCGCATGACGCCAAGAGCGAAATAAAAGCTACGTTTAAGGCTTACAACGCCACGTAGTGAAATAAAAGCTATACGGCGCATGACGCCAAGAGCGAAGTAAAAGCTACGCCAACTCATATTACTTTGAGCAAATGGAGTACAAATCTCCAACTCTGAATGTTAAAGTTAAGGTCATCTCGTTAAGACTCATTGTTACAGTAGAAATGACGTTATCCGGCTAACTCGAAAATATATTGAAACGACGTCTCGCCAAATAAAAGGAAACTATCTCGCCGCGAAGGATAAAACTATAAAGCCATTAAAATAAAATGGCCCCGCTTTTGAAATACAATCGTCTCGCCCAAATAAAGGAATCACCGAAACGACCATACTCTCCACAATATATGGAGTTATAATTGCCCTTTGCAAGACTTATGCATGGGGGGCTATGCAAGCTAAAGATTCTAATAGCTTTTAAAGTAAACGACATCTTTCCAAATACAGATCGGCGAATTCAAAGCTCTAGACAACATTATTTATACAAAAAGAAAATAATTTATCAAGTTATATTTCTCAAAGACACTTTATCTCGCCTATGCAGTTGAAAGAGTTTACAAAAGAATAGCAAGAGCTTGAAATTCGTGCAAATGAAGTTATCTCAAACCATTGCCTAAAGCATTTCGTCTTAACAAGCCTCATGCTTGGGGGGCTGTGTAACGGAATAAAATACCGGGGTGCCATTCACATAAGCCCAACATTCCAAATTGGGCCACTCGCCCAAGTAAGAGGAGGCCCAAAGAGACTATTTCATAAAACTAGACCACTACCCCACTACTCCACAAAACCACCATCACCCCACTACTCCCTTAACTACTTCCTCCACTATCTCATATCTCACTCCTATATATTAGGCATCATAAGCATTATGAAGGGAGATCCATCTTTTCCAGAAACACAGAGTTAACTATTTTACTTCTACACTCTGTATACCCCCTCAATTCAATACCGGAACAATATATATATATATATATAATATTAAACATTGAATTTATTTTTAATTTGAACATTGAAACAGTATATGTATAGATAGAATTTAGAACATTAAATATACCTAACGGTATATCTATATATGGTTAATAATATACCTATTGGTTCGGTTCATCGGTTTTTAAAAATTGAATCCGAGAACCAAACCAAACCACGTCGGTTTTTAATTGGTTCGGTTTAGTTTTGAATCCGAACCATAAACATCGTTTTTTTTTGTTTGGATTGGTTTGGATCGTCGATTTAATTGGATTTTTTTGATCCGCTTACACCCCTATATTCTCCCTTTGGATTTGACTTTAGTTATTTTTATAAAGTGGGATTTTTTAATTCTGTTTGGATTGTATATATTTCGAATTTTTTTGGAAATGTTGTGAAACATGGTTTTAAGAGATGTATTTTAATAATCACGGTTATAATGGCAACAACCTAGGTGCATATAGTAATGTGATTTCGGTTAGGGAGAATTACCCGTTAGATGGAGCCGCCACTAAGTGAGAGGCCACTCTTAGAAGGAAAGGAATATCAACGAGATGGAGCCATCTCTCGATTCTGTCACAACAATTTTTATTTTATTTTATTTTACTATATTTCTATATTTTATTTAAAGTTGTTTATTCGGATTTCATTAAATTGTATCGGATTTATATACTTTCTTCAATTTTAATTATACTCGGTTTTTATAATTTTTATAAAAAAATTTATTTGGTTTTCACTTTTTTATGACATTCGATTTTTTTTTGAAGTATTATTTTCTCAATAGATTTGAAGTAAAGGATTATTTTGAAAAAATTATATATTTTGTTTATTAATTTTAGTTATTAGGCTTTGCCGAACTAGTATTAGTTTGTATGTTGGTCATGATGTGAATTTGAGTTACTAAAACTATATTTAATTGGGTTAAATAAATTATTTGTTTTTTAAAATATAAAAAAATATGGGTTTATTCTCTAAAAATATAAACAAAATAATGACATCAAGATCAAACAGCTATAAAGCCACACAACATAGCTCCATATAGGGATGTCAACGGGGCGGGGAATGTGCGGAGGAAGCATCCCCGTTCCCCACCCCGAAATATCCGCGGGGGAATTTTTGCCTTCATCTCCATTTTCACGGGGGATTTTTGCCTCCATCCCCATCCCCACGGTACCCGCGGGGATCCACGTAGATCGATTATTAGAATTTTTTTATATTTTATTGACAATATTATGACGTTATTTTTTCTTTTTTTATTAATAAATAAATAAATATTTCGCATCTTTCTTTTTTTATTGATCAAAACAACACATAATGCATTTCATAACAAAAAATAATGCATAACAACATATACATAATGACAAGCAGTACAAGTGATATGGAAATGGCATGTTATGACAAGTTACGGATTCAATTCCTTTTCCGACACGAGTTACTTGACCGACCAACATGACCTTATTCGGCTCGAGCCCTCTTGCGGGGGTTGTTGTCCGAACAACAACATCAGAGCCGAGTACATATGTAATGAAATCCACTAAATTCTCAATGGACGCAACACATTTTTTTTGTTCTCCTTTAGGAGGAGCTCTGTGACATTCATCTAAGGCTTGACTTATGGTTTTGATCATAGCGTCGGATGCATTGAACATATATTTCATCTGGTGCATATTAAGAGTTGAGAATGGTAATTTTTCAAACAAGCTCCTTGGTAAAAAGGGTCTTTTGGTAAATGTATGGAATGGATAGAAGATTACCTTCGGTTAGCATTTTTAGTCGGAAAAAACTTCCAGGTTCCACATTTCCGGTGCTTGCAGTTGTGTAATGTTTTTTATGGGTTCTTTGATTGTAATCTGATTGATAATTGTTATTATCAAGATGCTTACCATAATCGTCCCCGGAATAGAGGAGTTCAGCAGCGGTACAGTGCTGCGGCATGTCCGCAAGCTTCGCTGTCTTCATCAATGATAAAGGGGAGCTGAAAGGCCAAATTGTTCAAGAAGAAAGGGAGAAATGTAAAGTTGGGTTTTTGGTCTATTGGAAGTATACCACAACTGCATATGGAGGAGATTTCGTACCGTTTATATTATTGGCTCAGATTCTTTTTCAAGCTCTTCAAATTGGAAGCAAGCAACTATTGGATGGTGTGGAAAACTCCCATCTCAGCAGATGTGAAGCCACCTCTTGAAGGAACGACGCTTATTGAAGTTTATGTTGTTTTGGCCATTGGAAGTTCTTTATGCATTCTTGTTATAGAATTGTAACTTGTTACAGTTGGTTATAAGACAGCTACTCTACTCAACTTTGCCATATGCAGGCCAAGAAGGATCTGGCCTATTTTCTTCTTCTAAAACAAGGGGAGGCTCACTAAGAATGGTTGTATACTGAAGTATCCTTTCTACCGATATAATATTGTTCTCCAAGTTACAAAGATTCCATATCACTACATATTGTATCGTGTTTATACTTAGACCATAGGTAACAGCTACATCTACCACTCGTGTTGCATGGCCTGACATGCACATTTCATGGAGGATTGAAAACTGGCATTGTTGGTAGAACAGGTAGTGGCAAAAAACTCTTATGCAAACACTTTTCTGACTCGTTGAACCTACAGTTGGGGTCTTGGGGAAGTTATCATTGACAGCATCAACATCTCTACACTCGGACTGCATGATTTGAGGTATCGACTAAGCATTATTCCGCAAGATCCAACAATGTTTGAGGGGACAGTGAGAAGTAATATGGACCCCCTTGGAGAGTACACTGATGAACAAATATGGGAGGTGAGTTTGTGTTTTTTTATTCATCGAAAAAAATGCAATGACAGTGACACTTGGTTTTAACCAAAATTTTAGAGTTGTAATTGGTCTTTAATATTGATTTACCTTCTTTAAAATAGGCTTTGGATAAGTGTCAACTGCGAGATGAAGTTAGAAAGAAAGAAGGATAACTCGATTCTTCAGGTTTGTCTTCATATTTTTCCGAACATAAATACTCCCTTCAGACTTAAATATAAGCAAAAAGTTATATGTATTCAGTCCAAATTTAGGCCAAAAATAGTATATAGTATTTACATCCGGATAGAGTATATAGTAAATTTAGACCAAACTTTTTGCTTATATTCAAGTCATAGAGAGTATATAGTGTTTATTTCAACTCTTACCTATTGCTATAGCTAATGTGAAAGTTGATGCTTTTAGTTACTGAAAATGGTGAGAATTGGAGCATGGGTCAGAGACAATTGGGTTGTCTACGTAGGGTTCTGCTTATGAAGAGCAAGATTTTGGTGCTTGACGATGCAACTGCATCAGTTGATACAACTACAGATAATTTGATTCAACAAACTCTTGGGCAACATTTCACAGACTCTACCGTCATTACCATTGCGCATCGAATAACTTCTGTTCTTGACAGTGATATGGTTCTACTTCTTAGTCAAGGTTAGGAAGAAAAACTGTTATTCTTTATTAAAATGAGTTCCATGTTTTGTTTTTCTTTCTGATTTTTCTTGTGTATAGGACTTATTGAGGAGTATGACTCTCCAACCACATTGCTTGAGAATAAGTCATCATCTTTTGCTAAGCTTGTTGTAGAGTATACCATGAGGTCCAGCACAAAATTTTGAGAAATTTGTCTATCAGTACAGTCTGAAATAAAAGTTTCTTGATGAAGATGAAAATTTTGGGGATGGGGGGAAGCATCTTATTAGTAGGGTTTGTAATTCTTCCATTAAGCATGTTTGATAGAAAAGTGCAATATATAAGTCCGAAGGATTTTGTTAGAGGGAAGAATTACAGAATGAAAAAAATCCAATTACTTTGAATGCATTTAATGGTGTCATGTGTCATGGTATGGTTACAATAGTTACTAAGGCGTCTGCACAAGAATTAGCTTCACGATAGGTGTGACAAACCTTCACTTTCCACTTTGGCTCCAATAGACGACGGATTTGGTGAATGATTCTATTTCCAACACTAGGCGCATGGACAATAACAGTGGCAACAAAAAACTGAAAAAGACCAAGTTGCAAATTTTAGGGGACATCAACAAGAACAGGAAATGCAAATTGAAAGGTCATAATGGTGGGCAACAAGATTGAAGCACATGAAGCTTGAAAAGAAACAACTACTGTTTAAGCCTATTGAAATGAGATAATCTTCTACTACTGTTTCTGTGAATACTAACATGATTAGTGTCACAGTTAAAATCCAGTTTTTTTAATTCCTAAGTAGAAATAAACTCCTACACTTCGACTTTTTCATATCTATCTCACTTGACTTTGTTTATTGGTAAAAACCTTCAAAACTTAGAATTTCTCAATTTACATGCTAAATAATTATTTCAACTACTGTTGGTCAGAAGTAAAGAAAAATAGAATCACTGGTTTGGATTCTATTTTTCAAACCAAATTATTCAATTGGTCCCTTAACTAATTTGTTAGTTCCATTTTGATCCCTTAATTAATTCTTGTTATATTTAAGTCCCTTAACTTTATGTTTGTCAGTTAAACTAGTCATTTCCATCAAGTTTTAACCCCAAAATTATAAAGTGCAGTGGTTCACCAAGCTATAATCCAGTATGTAATAAATAAGATACAAAAAGTCACATTTGGTGTAATAATCTCTCTTTGTAAGAACATTTTATCGAACCATCAGGATTTTAAAGTGGTTTTTGCTAAGAGGCAAGCGAACATGGTGACTCGTCAATTATCAAGAGCCTCCATCTCATATGATATTCCCAATTTGTTGTGCTGGGCCGGACTTGGTGTCTCAACTTGAAGCAGAATTTTGATGCTGCAAACACGTTCAATGACTTATGCTTCCTCAATACGAGAAATGCTCATCTTAAAAGTCGTCTCTGCTTCCTTTGGCGTTGGATGCTGCAACTGATTTTCATTTTCTCTTCAGTCAGCGATGGTAACGATATCAGCACAAGAGACTGCCCCTTGGCATAGTTCCTCCACTGCTAACTTGATTTTGTTGATCACTTCCACAAACCATCCGTAGAACTTTTGTTGGAATTTGCATCTTTTTCTTAAGTGAAGCTTGATGTGTCATCCAGCAGAATCAAACCATCACATCCCTATACAATGGCTGATTTATTCACATTAACAAGCAAATAATGTTCTTAAAGTCTAAGGTTCGATTTTCACCGGTACCAATTTAGGTGGGCTAATTTAGCTTCTTAAAAAAAAACAAGCAAATAATGTTTCAAATTATGTGTGGCTTTCTATTTATAATGTTACATTATTTATTTTATTCAATTCTATGTGCATCACTCTTAAATTTATTATGCTACACTTTCCATTTACGATAATGGTTCATTCACAATAGTTAATAATCATAATTTTGTAAAATTATCAGAGTATTTTATCTATTGACAACATTTTTTTATCTATATAAAAAAAAAAAATGTTAAACGATGTCTCGGGACACTAGTTAAACATATTAATTTAGAAAATTTGTTTTGAAATATGTGCATTCAATACTTTGGAAGTATAAAAAGTTGTCTTTTCAATATTAAATTTCTCTTTAGTTTTCATTTTTTGTATGCTTAACTAATGTCACGGGGCACAGTTTAGTATCACCCATAAAAAAATAAACTTTGTAAAATTATCACAGTATTTTATCTAAATGTTAAACGATGCCTCGAGGACACTAGTTAAACATATTAATATAGAAAATTTGTCTTGAAATGTGTGCATTCAATACTTAAGAAGTATAAAAAGTTGTCTTTTCAATATTAAATTTCTCTTTAGTTTTCGTTTTTTTATGCTTCATTAATATCACGGAACACGGTTTAGCATGACCATAATAAAATCAACATAAAGTAAATTAGTGAAAGAGATATTGATTACAAGAGAATCACTCTGGTTTGCCACTTGGTGTTGGTGAATTGTTGGGTTACTCCGTCAAAACAAACTTCAATAAATTTTTTCTTTAACATGAATCATAATAAATTGTTTATGTTATTACCAACAAAAAATATTTAGAGTTTTTTTTTTACTAAATATATTTAGAGTTATTCACATAATTTGTTGTTGTTATTACTAAGAAATTCTTTAATAGCATACTTATACCAGCAACATAATAATAATTTTTCCTTTTTGTAATTCACACAATCTCTCAATAAAAATAATACACATGCCATATTTTATAAAAAAATAACTCACGGCCCGGCTCCGCCCACCCCATATCCTTCCGTTTTTCATTGAGTAAAACGGGTTAGGTCAATTTAAAATGTCGAGTTTAAAATCTCAACTCATTTCATTTAAAATAATGAAATAAATGGGACGGTCATGCAAATTGATTCTTTTATCTATTGATCAAACTTCAAAATGAGACATATACAAAAAATAATCACATTATATTATACAAATGAAAGATTTTTTTTTTAATTCATAATAATGAATAGGTCAGAACAATATAACTTTTTTTTTTTTTTAAATACATTCCCAAATTAGAAGACATAACTTCTGACATTTCTTACTTAAAAAAAAAATCTTTGTTCTGTATAAAAAAGATTATGAAAATTGTCAAAAATTCAACTATCCTTTCTTTTTATTCATTAAAGTATACATTTACCAAATTAAGTTATGAACAATAAAAGTAAGGGAAAATAGTGATTTTAATCTCTCAATGTGAAGTTCGCTGTCAAACTGATCCTTAAAATAAAAATGTAAAATAGTTCATAACTCTTTAATCTATTAGTCATATTAGTCCCGATGTTAATTTATTCCGTTAGTCGTATTAATCCGTTAGTCATATTACATTTCTCCAGAACTATCTTTTGCTAACACAGAAGGGTAATTTGAGGTTTCTACACATGTTCACCATTCTTCCTTCCTATACAAGAATGCCATTATGAATTTGCCTAAAACAGCATTTCCTGAAAAATTTCTGAAAGGAACCATTTTTTTGAAGAAAATGCTTCATCCATGTTAGTGTAGCTTCAACCCATCACAGTTTCATAATGAAGATTGAAGCTTTTTGAAGTATAGTGTCAAACCCATTATGAATGAACAACCATTGGAAGATACCATCATGGAGGTGAGGGAAGATTTCATGCTTTCACCAGCTGGGGACAGTGAAGAGACTCTAAGAACTGCCCATTTTCTCAAACCAATTGCAAACACCATTGAAGAACCAGCTTTTAAGTTTAACCCATTTTTATCATCATCTTCTGTTTCTGGACTAAAGGAGAACCCTTTTACAACCCATTTTCATGGATGGAGATATAACCAAGAGAAATGGGTTTATTGGGTTGATAAACTTAAACCAAAGTATGAATCTTTGTGGAGGAAAGCTGGAATCTTTCAAGCTATTATGAGTACTAAATGTTACATACATAAATATGTAAACTTGTTAATTGGGGTTGTGGAGAAATGGTGTTCTGAGACAAATACATTTGTGTTTCCATTTGGTGAGGCAACTATCACTTTGGAGGATATCATGGTTTTAGGGGGTTACCCTATTCTTGGTGATCCTGTTTTCGTTTCACTCGAAGACCAAGAAATGAGAGAGGTGGAGAAGAAATTGATCCGTGCGAGACAGCTGCTCACTAATAGGAAAAAAGGAGGTGACGCGAGAACATCATTGTGGATGGATATTTTCATTGATAAAGGTAGCGAAATTGAACATGAAGCATTCCTTGCTACTTGGTTGTCAATTTTTGTATTTCCACATAAATCTTTGGTGAAAATTTGTTTGTTTCCTATTGCTGTTCATCTTGCTAGAGGAAATCCTATTGCTTTAGCACCAGCTGTTTTGGCTAGCTTATATAAGGATTTAAGTTTTTATAAAAAAACAATTGTTGATTGGTCAAAATATCCTGTTGATCGTGGTAGTTTTCCTTTGGAAGTTACAATTTTGTCACCCTTTTATTTGGTTCAAATTTGGGTATGGGAGAGATTCAAAAATTTACAACCACAACCCATGTTGATCAACCATGGAGACCCTATATTGCTTAGGTGGCATAAGGTTAGGCCCTTGCAAATGAAATTAGACAGTGTTAAGTTGGCATTAGACTCGGCTACCAATGATTTTCTTTGGCGTCCATATGTTAGATATTCTGATAAGTGTGAATTGTTTTATCCAAATGATGAAATTTGGATACCATTTAAGAAAGATTTGGTGGATGACCAAATGCTCTCATTTGTTATATCCTTGAGAGTTTCTGAGCTTGTTGGATTGGACTCCATACAGCAGTATCTGCCACATAGAGTTGCTATGCAATTTGGTTTTGATCAGGATGTTCCAAGTTATGTGCCTCGGTTCAATGAGACTGAAGCAAATGCTTGGAAAAACTACTGCAGGCCCATATCTAATAAAAAATTGTATTTTCCAGCAAGACTTTTTGAGGCAGATGTTACCTCACTCTATGCAAAGTGGTGGAAGCAATTAATGTTAGGTCGCGGTGATTTTGTTCAGAATATTGTGCAGAAGAAGAGAAGTCCTGGTTCAAGAAAACGTAGACCTTTTGTAGGAAAAGCCAATGGTAGTGGTAAGGATGTTGGTGTTCCACCTGGATTTACTCCTAATCTTGTTGAGTATCTTACTTTTGGAATTTGTGATGATGGTGTGAAAACTAAAACTAGGAATGTTGATGAATTTTATGATGATGTTCATTGTGAAAATTCTGTTCATGATTGTTCACAAATGAAAAAACATAATACTTTTGATCCTTCCATATATGTTGAGGATTCTAACCATGTTTCAAAAGATAACACTGAATTTTCAGTAGGAAGTTTGGAGGAAGGTTTTAAAGATGCAAATGTGAGCGAAGAAGCTAAGATGTCTAGTGACAGAGTATGTTCATCTGAGACTAATGGAAAAAGTTGTAGCTATGCCATCAGAAACAAAAGCTCTTCTTCTAACGAAGTAACCGCTGCTCAACATGATGTTCAGTTTGACTCTGATAAAGTTGCTAAAGTAGAAGCTAAAGAAACAGTCGAAGAAAATGATCACGAAATTGTGGTTTTGTTAAAAGAGCAAAACTTGAAGATTCAGGAGGAACTCACGCGTTTGGCAAGACAACAAGAAGATATGTTACGGTTAATGGAATTGAGGGAGAAGAGGAATGAAGAGTTGAGGCAACTCCTCACTAGTGTTCTAAGGAATCAACAACCACCATTATCGTCTTCTTGAATTTTGACTCTATTATGTTTTTAACTCTCTTTATCAAAATCATGACAGTGACAGTCTTTTCATTCCCTCCCCCATTTTGTTGATAACAAATGAAGTGATAACAAATGAAGATGATAGGTATTGTAGAAAAAATGATGATAAGTAATACTAGTTTTTATCAGTTATGATATATATGTTTTTATTATTTTCTATGCATGTGTTATTTATCTTTAGTTGTATTGGCATCGCTAAAAGTTATTTTACTATGCTTACACACATATAGATAGAGGAAATCTGATGAGGAAGCTTTGTTAATATGATAAAGAATATATAATAAAGTGCAGGAAACAAAAAATCATGAAGTGGATATAATCTTAGCAATTTTGGAATTAAAGTCAATCTCTGTATATCAACACTAGAGCCTTCTAGCTGAGGTAAAGAAAAACTCTTTCTTGATTTCGTAATGAGTAATTAATGGAGCTTTTGTTTCATTGATATTAATTAGTAGTAGGCGAATAAATGTGAAGGGACTGAACTTTAGGCTGTTATGCAGATCATGGCAATATTGAAGAAAGAGATTATAGGTATAAAGATCAGAATACCACTTCTATGTATAGTTTATTCATGGAAAAGAGATAAAACCTCAAAAAATTGATTGCTAACTCACAATGTATATGGTGTCCTGTTGTCCTTTAATAGTGCATTTTTCACTTTTACAGCTTGTGCTATATAATATCTTTAATTAACTCCTAGTATAGTAGATTGTGGAAACTTCGAAGTCAATAAAGAGTATCACTGTTACTTGTTTTCAATACTTTTAATCCTTAAAATCTGGAAATTTATCAGAAAGATACTACATGAACTTGTTCTATGAAATGGGATACAGTGTTGTTTATGTGAAGAGACAAGTAATATGGTGGCTCATTTTCTTGCAATGGTAGCCACAAACCATGTTTCACTTTTTTACTTCTTAGATTCATTTTTACTTGTGTCCCTATGAAACTCAAGTTCAACACCATGAACATAGGCGCAAGTTGAGCTTGACCAAAATGCAGTAAACAGAAAAATGAAGAGAAAGGGAAAAGTTGTTATTCATCACAAATCTAAGTTTACAAGTAATACATTAACACTTATATATAGTGAGTGTTATGCTAAGACTCTTCTAACTGAAATAACAAACTATAACTACTTCTAACTGTCTTTGCTTGTGGTACAAGTTACTTCATTTTCACTAGTCTTAACAGCCCCTATTTGTATCTTTCCTTTGATTGATTTGGAAATGTAATCTTCATTTAGTCTAAAAATAACATTTGTCTTAACAATCACAGCTTCTTATACACACAAGAACTATATGAAACGGTCAATCTTAAGCATTATAATTAATGAGATCCTTCCACTTCTGCAGGACATAACGGCAACCACAGCTCATGATTCATAAAACAGCCAAGTATCCAACGCAACACCAAATCTGATGCACTCCGACTCTGGTTACTGGTTATAATGCTAAGGCTGAAGCAACCAACATTGCACTAATCACTCATGAAAATAGAAGGATACTACAGCTACCTGCACCAGTGTTAAACAAATCTGCTAGCCAAATTTCACACATCCATAATTCCAAAACACGCCCTCGGATATAACCACGATTGTGAGAAATTGAAATTTAATTAAATGATTTAATCCGAATCAAGTTATTTCGAAAAATCTTGACATTCCTTGAATTCCAAATGCTCCACAGACAAGAAACCACACCACGATGAGGCACCTTGACGACGCCCTGCCACTACTCAGCAAGCCTTCGAACTAAACCTGATGCTGAATACTTTCCTTTGCAAGACTGTAGAGATAAAAATATAACTACTCTAAATTGAGATCCAAACACCTACACTAAAACACCAGTATCAGACCATAAAAATATAACTACTCTAAATTGATAAACATATACCACCTCATGGAACAGTTCTCATGCTACCTTTATTTTGCCGGGCTCTGGTCCTGGACTCATTGAGGTATGTCATTAGATTTCAGAAAATAACTTCTTATATAATCAGTGCAGGGTTGGTGTTGATGGAGTATTTTAGACTCCAAGTTAGTAGAAGCTATAATCCAGTATGTAATAAATAAGATACAACAAGTCACGTTTGGTTGCTTCGAGTGAAATATATTTGATGTTATTATTATGTATGAAATGAATGATGTTGCTGTTATGTATGAGATGTTATTATGTATGAATGATTGTTCTCTTGGTTTTGATCTTTTTTTATTTATCAGTTTTATAACTCATTGAATTTTTTGTAAACCATTGAGAAAGAGAGTAATCAAATCCTGGTGCCTTAACCATTTCCAAGACAACAATTTTATGTCATCCAACCACTCTTTCACCGATACGTCTTTGTTTCTGAAAAGTTTATCCTTGCGTCTTTTCCATTTAATCCATCTGACAGAAAACCAGATCGCGATGAGTTTATCAGATGCTACCCTCCCTGCATCGAACAGACCTTTAAATTGCACGAAACTCGCCTTTACTGAGTTATATTTATATTGTACACAAGTGAGTTTCAGCCAACATAAAAATATTTTGCCAAATCGCTGCAGCAAATGAACAATCAAAGAAAATATGAGAGATTTTATGCTTTCGCTTTTATTTTGGTTATCTTTAATTACTTTTACTGGGATACAAGTGTTGTTTGGCCAGAAGAAAAAGTTCTCACCCTTTTTGATTTACCTCTCAAAACAGTTACTTGTGTGTTGTTTCTGTTTGTTTCCACAAAGGATTCTCCTTTTTCTTCGGTTCAGGTCAAAGAAAAAGAATGCTTTCATTCTTCTTTAGAGCTTGGTGTGTTTCTTTGTTTCTTGTTATTTCTCTGTGATTGACATTGTTGTTCTGTATGAAAATCATATTGAGTCAAGGGTTCAATGTATGGTTTCTGTTGTGGTATCCTTTTGTGCTGGTTTGTTCTTCTGTTATGTCGGACAATTTTTGAAAAATGAGAGTGAAGAAGGTGATAGAACTCTTCAAGAACCTCTTTTGAATGGTAATGCTTTAGAGTTAAAAGAGACTAAAGGGAGTGACACTGTTAATTCAAATGGAGCCACTAATAGCATTTGGCAATAACAAGACCTTAGACCTTGATGATCTTCCTCAGCTAGATAGTGGAGATACTGTGGTTGGAGCTTTTCCAATTTTTAGAGACAAAGTTGAAGGTGATTGTGGTGCAATCAATAGAGTAACCACACTTAAGTTGGTTAAGTCATTGATAATCTCAGGGTGGAAAGACACTTGTGCTTCTTATATCGGTCCTTATCTTAATGATTCTTTTGTTCATTACCTTTATGGAAAAAGACTTTATGAGAATCAAGGCTATGTGTTGGTTTCTGCCTTTTTATTTTCAAACCTTGTAGAGTGCTTAGCAAAAACGCATTGGTTCTATAGGTTAAAGCTACTCGGAGTTTGAATCCGAAAACTGCTTGTGACTATGATATATGATAAGGCCTTAACACTTCATGTCAATCAAGGCAGTGTCACACTTCTGGAGAAATAATCAATTTCATTACCGTTGATGTCGAAAGAGTTAGTAATTTCAGTTGGTACATGCATGATCTGTGGATATTAGCTTTGAAAGTTATATTGGCATTGTTGATTTTGTATAAAAACCTTGGACTTGCTTCAGTTGCTGCTTTTGTGTTGAACGTGTGTATCAGCAGTTGTTACTGCTAGCTTGTGGACCAAGTCTTTAGGAGAGTTTGTTTTATATTTCCAGCTACTTATTAGCTAATAAAGTAGTGGCTGAAGTTTAGGAGTTATTTACTCAGTATTTGTTATTTATTTCAGTTGCAACTTTGTATTAAACTAGTCGGAGTACCCGTGCAACGCACGGGAAAAACCGTCTTTTTGTAATTTCGTACACAATTCAGTTTGCAAATGTTAGATAAATTTGTGATAAAATTGAATGGATAATTAAATATTAAGAAAACTGATTCACCATATGTAAATAAAGATTTATATGTAATTCCAGTAAGTCCCCATATTTTTTGGGTACAAATTTAAAAATTATCCGGATAAAAAGTTAAATAAAGATTTATATGCAACACTTTTCTGTAAGCCCCCCGTGTTTTTGGAGGCACATTAAAAATTACCCCAATAAATATGTATATAAAGATTTATATGCAACACTTTTATGTAAGCCCTCCGTGTTTCAATCCGAATAGAATATTGTTAGTGTTTGATGTTAAGCTGTAGTGTTCTTTGGTGTTTAGTTATCGACTAATTGAACTGCTGAAAATGCTGTTATGGTTTTATCTCAACCCAAAACCAAAATAAATTTATTGAAGACTGATTCACCAAATAAATGCATTAAATTATCTTAATTATCTTATCTCTTAGCATAAAACTAAAATTAAAAGAACGTTAGAAATGAAGTATGACTTCGGAATTAATTTTTTATGGACCCATGACATCAAATTTATTGACTAATTTACTATTTGATATCACATTAAATTAAATACAATTTATATATTTCACATAAATGTAAAAAAAAAAAAAAATCTAAAATGTCTTGCCAATTACTCATCTTCATGACATATCCCTAGATTCAATAAGTTATTCAATTAATTAGTAGGCAAAATATTGTAAAGAAGTATACAAAAAATCACCATTAAAATGGATGATCTTTCACCTTTCATAACATTTTTTTATTCTTAATCAAATGTTTTAATTTGTCCCTTAGCATTCCATACTATATGATGACATGTTTTGCCTAGCTTATTAAAAGATGACACATCATCACAATAACATAAGAGATCACACATAAGCATCAACTTTTGCTTAGAAAAAAGGAAAATGGGAGGAGCTCTATTAGGCTGCCACATAAGCAAAAAATTGTTTGCTTTAGATATAGTATATAGATAGATAGATAGATAGATGAGAAAATCTCATTTAAAAAAGGGGAGATAAATTCAATAAAATAAATCACATGTGAATATAAAAATATTGAAATGATTAATTCTCCGAACTCAAAGTTTCCTATAAAAATCACATGGAAGTTTTCTATTGTACCCATAAAAATGCTCTCTTCCAAACAACAAAAGAACACTATCTATACCAAATCACAATTTGTCCATCAATTATTTTTTTCTCAGTTTACCTAACTTGCAGGCTTATTTGTGATGAGTTGGAGGTCATCTTTGATAAAAGTATGTTTCTATAAATACCAGCTGAATACAAATCACTTACATTAGGCAACTCTAACTTGGAGGTCACCAACTCACCATACCTTTTACCATTGTAGCACATCCAAATATTACTTCAGCGGAAATAGCAAATACCTTTCAAACTACATTGAAAATAAAATACTTAAATTAGAAAACTTAGGCATTATCCCCAAAGCATCTACAATTGATAAAGTTCCTTAGAGGATACATTATACCTATCTATGCCAATGTGAAAATTAAAGATAGTTGTAACTAAAAATGTAAACTATATAAAAGGTAGTCTCCAAACAGTGACTTTTAACAATAACAAAATTAACAATCTAAAGCTTATTAGCATTGGATTATGTTGATAAATAAATTTGAAGCCATGATTATAACTTCAATTTGATTGACTTTCCAACATCATTTATTTGAAGTCTTTCATACTTGATGCACATAAAACCTATTACCATACAAAATCAGAGATTAGCATATTGATAAAATAAGCTATGTCGCAAAAAAACAAATGCGAAGAGAATGCAACAATGGTATCAATCTTTGTCATCCCTGTCATAAAGAATCTTTTCAAAATGTTTTTTCAAACTCTTTGATGTAGCATCATGAAACAGTTTGTAAAGGCAAGCTATGGAAAAATAAAATAAAATCAAGACATGGGTGAAAACCAAACAGGACAAAAAGGCAATAGGTGACTACAGAATTAAGTTGACTAACAACCACCATGTTTTCAAACATGAGGGTTATTTTTACTAAAATAGATCATGGTAAAGAATGAGACATTGTCTTAAACATAAAACAGTTCATGTTTAGTTAAAGTATCTTCTCAATTTATAGTATCAAACAAATTATAACAACATGGAGATTGGTTTGTTAGGCAATTAAATTCATCAGAAAAATATCTTTAAAAGTATTGTTAGGTCTTCTATTTTTATAACAATATGCTTTTTCTGCATAACATTAATATATATATATATATATATATATATTAACTAAACTTTAAATATTCTCAGGTTATCGAAAACTATAAATTGCCCAAATATAGATTCTCAAACATTATTGTACTCTATAAAATTGAAGAAGATTTTGCTTATAAAAACAGAAGAAATCATACTTGGTTTTATTCTGTTGTGTAGAAGAAAAATTATGCAACTCTAGCAATTGATACAAATGGGAACCTACTATTACATAATCGAATCAATATGCAGTGCTTAATCCCTAACCCCACAAATAAAAAATATAAATTAAAGAGATCAAGATGATACCAAGAAATTAAAGAGATCAAGATGATACCAAATTAAGTATGAAGTATCATTTATATACCTAAACTTATTTTATCATAAACAGATTTTATCAATGCCCTATTCTAATTCATGATATAGTGAATTCCTCTAGTTTCAAAATTGGAAACCACTTAACTACATCTGCAGAAAACTAATCCTTTCAATCACTTTTCTCATCCTCACTTGCACTGACGTTTTCAATAAAGTGCTATATATCAACAAAGGCTAATTTTGAAATTTAACCAAGCCACAAAATTAAACCACGATCTCCAAAACAGAGCTGAAGCATATTTAGTTCCTTTTCAATAAAGTGCTATATATCAACATTTGCTAATTTTGAAATTGTCAACTTATGTGTCCATGGCTTAAAAATATCAAGAAGGTTTGTTCATTCAAATGAAACACTAACTGAAATTTCCTACTAATAAGGCATATATTGATAGATTGAATCAAACTAACAGTCACTATTCCTAGTTCCTAGCTAATGGCTGATGTCTATAACAAAATGCCAAAATAAGGATTAAACCAAAATGCCTACATATAGTGAAAATCAGAATTCCTACTTATTAGTAAAATCCTGATAAGATTCCTATAAAATGGAAACAATCTGATAAGATTCCTATAACAACCTATGTTAGTTGTACAATAACCTAATAAGATTCCTATAAAATGGGAACAATCTGATAAGATTAATAAAAAAATAAATTAAATTTCTATACTGAAAAAGGTTTTTGTAATATATTGATTGATTAGTAAGATTACACATAATGCCTAACCTAATAATATTCCAATAAAACATGAATAACTTATGTTAACAGTGCAAGGTTAACATAGACATAGTTTGTGAGTCATCCAAATTTACAAATCCCGTGTCAGAATCAATCACGGCAAAGATCATAAACATCATCTACAAAAACATAAACATAAAAACGAAATTATCAAGCTAATAGTAGGTTTAGAGTATATGAAATTTGAAAAATAATTTCGAAGGAGAAAGAAGAAGGATAAAGAGATGAGAAAGACATTTTGGGAGGAATTTGAAATATAGATTGGAAAGAAGAGAAGAGTGAACACAGAAATAGTATAATAAAAATTACTTTTGGTTTCGGTCATATACTCTAATAAAATAACTTAGATAAAGTTTATATAATTCAAGCCTTATATTATTCAAAAACTCATATTATTCAAAGAACTAAACTCTATAAATCACAAAATTAGATTAACAAAACTAACAAAAACATAAAAGATTCGGGTTTCAAAACAAAAACAGAAAATAGATTAAAGAATAAAAAGCATAACCCTTTTGTTGTTGTTCTCTAATCCAGATTCTTCTACTCACAACAAAAAATTTGTAGAAATTTGTTGTTCCCAAATTTCACTTCCACATGAATATGCACTTTCACGATAGATCCTGAAAAAGAAATAAAACTAAAGTCAAAAATAACATTCAACTTAGTAGAATTGTCTAAACTCTAAAGTATGTTAAGGATGTGTAGAATTGTATTCATTGAAAACAGGTTTGAGTATTTAAAACTTGGAGATTAAAATCAGTTTAAATCAAATAAAACAACATAAAAGATTTGGGGTCAGAACAAAAACAGAAAATAGATTATAAACGGAAAAATAACCCTTTGTTTCTGCTCTCTAATTCAGATTTTTCTGATCCCAACCAAAATTTTGCAGAAAGTTGTTGCTCCCGATTTCACTTCAACCTGGATATACACTCACAATGGATCCTGAAAATCAAATAAAACCAAACTTAGATTTTCATACGCTACAACAAAAGGGTTGGATAAACATAACTTAAAAATGTTTCTAAATGATCAGATAAGGAACCAACAATCTAGGATTAGAGTTTTAGAAATCAACAATCACAAATTGCTAAACATGAAGAAAAAAAAAAATCAAAACTGAAAACATGAAACAGATAAAACAAATGGAAGAAATAGAAGAAATATGGGGTGTGATGAACTGAAACTCCAAGCATCACTTATATACTACTGAAATCAGATTAAAATATCAACCCTAAAACTGAAGGGGAAAATTCAAATTCAAAATTGAAATATAAGATGGATTTTACCTTGATGCCTCTCTGATTTCAAATCTGATCGGAATTAATTGAAGTCACGTGTTCAACCAACCTCCTCTGTGGCTTAAAACACGATTTCAGTATGTTTTGGGAGATGGGGTTAAGAGAGCTGGACAGGTTTATATGATTTGGTTAATGGGTGCAGAAGAGTGTTTTGGCCTCTTCTTGATGGTTCAGGTCTTTGCATGATTTGGGAGGAATCAATTTGAATTCTTAGCGTGGAGGAATACCTTTGTTGCCGGAATTGGAATTCACGCGTGGTTGCTTTTTTCCTTCATTGTTGCACCGCGTTTGTTTGTTTGTGGGAGCGTGTTATTTATTTTTTTACATAAAAGAAAACCATGCTTTGCTTGGTCTTCCATGTTGTTTTGTGGGCCGGGTCAAGGAGTGAAGGGAAAAGCCCAGTTTAGTTATTCAGCCAAAAGTAGGGGGAGATTTCAAATTTTTGAATTTTCTTCCACCTCAAGCAACCAACATGGCATGCTTAGCTTAAAATGGCAAAGAAATACTAATTTTTAATGATGATTTGGCAAGAAGGTGTTTAGAAGTGGACAAATAAGCAAACTTTCCCTAACATGTGCTTGCATTTGTATATTATTAAGATTAAGATAGCAGATTTCTATTCAATAAAAAATAGTTTTTCCTCTTCCTAAATTTTATGAGTCACAGTTATTTACCAACAAATTGGTATCTAGAGCCTTCTTCTTAAAGGGACTTGTGAGTGAAGTGAGTAAAACCCACCACAAAAGCTCAAATACAGTTCTTCAATTCATCAAATAGATGGATTCTGAAACAACCTACAAAGCCTTACCATTACCTGTGTTTGATGGTGAAAACTATCATATATGGGCAGCCAGAATGGAGGCATATTTAGAGGCAAATGACCTCTGGGAAGCTGTTGAGGAGGACTACGAAGTTTTTCCATTGCCAAACAATCCAACAATGGCTCAGATTAGAAATCACAAAGAAATGAAAACAAGAAAGTCAAAGGCAAGAGCTTCTTTGTTTGCTACTGTCTCGGAAGAAATCTTCACCAGAATTATGACCATCAAATCAGCATTTGAAATCTGGAATTTTCTCAAGAATGAATATGAAGGAGATGAACGGATTAGGGGAATGCAAGCGCTGAATTTGATTAGAGAATTTGAGATGCAGAAAATGAAGGAGTCTGAAACAATTAAAGAGTATGCAAATAAACTTGTTAGCATTGCTAACAAAGTTAGATTGCTTGGTTCTGAATTTTCTGACTCCAGAATAGTTCAGAAAATACTTGTGACTGTCCCTGAAAGGTTTGAAGCTACTATCACTTCCTTAGAAAATACTAAGGACCTGTCAAAGCTTACCATGGCAGAACTCGTAAATGCTATGCAGGCTCAAGAACAAAGAAGAATGATAAGGGCTGAAGGTTCGGTGGAAGGAGCATTACAAGCTAAATTAAAAATCAGCAGAGCAGAAAAGAGCATGGGAAATAAATATAAGAGTCTCAACAAACAAGCAGCTGCAAACACTAGCTACAATAATGGAGAAAAAGATAAAGAATTCCCACCTTGCAAGCATTGCGGTAAATCAGGCCATGCTCCTTTCAGATGTTGGAGAAGACCAGATGTGAGGTGTGCAAAGTGCAACAAGCTAGGGCATCACGAGAGAATCTGCAGAAGAAATTTTCAACAAAACAATGAGGCTCAAGCTGCAGATCAGCAAGAGGAAGAAGAGGATGAGCAACTGTTTGTAGCAACATGTTTTACAAGTAGTAGCTCAAGTGAATGTTGGCTAGTGGATAGTGGTTGTACCAGTCACATGACCCATGATCAAGAAATATTCAGAGAGCTGGACAGATCACAAATATCAAAAGTCAGAATCGGTAATGGTAAACTTATTGCTGTTGAAGGAAAAGGAACTGTAGCCATTTGAAAGTTGCACAGGTACAAAGCTAATTTCTGATGTTTTGTATGTACCTGAGATCGATCAAAACTTGTTAAGTGTGGGTCAATTACTTGAGAAAGGATTTAAAGTCATCTTTGAAAATAAGCTATGCTTGATAAAAGATGCCAATGATAACGTGATTTTCAACATAAAAATGAGAAGCAAAAGTTTCTCATTTGATCCAATGAAGGAGGAGCAAACTGCCTATCCAGCTACAGTCAATAGTACAGAGATATGGCACAAAAGATTGGGTCATTTTCATCATGCAGTGGTACTGAATATGCAACGAAAGGAGCTGGTTCAAGGCTTGCCTCACTTAGATGCTGAATTACCAAGTTGTAAGGCATGTCAGTATGGTAAGCAAGCAAGATTACCCTTTAAACAATCAACCTGGAGAGCAGCAAAGAGGCTGCAACTGATTCACACAGATTTGGCTGGACCTCAAAGGACTACTTCACTTAATGAGAGCAAATATTACATTGTCTTTATAGATGATTACACCCGAGTGTGCTGGATTTATTTTCTCAAGTCCAAGTCAGATGTTGCGGGAGTATTTTGGAGATTTAAGCATTGGATTGAAAAGCAAAGCGGCTGCGAGATTCAAGTTTTGAGGTCTGATAATGGCACAGAATACACCTCAAAACAATTCACTATGTTCTGTGAGGAGGCAGGCATCGAGCATCAACTTACGGTTCCTTACACCCCTCAACAAAATGGAGTTAGTGAGAGAAAGAATAGGACGATAATGGAAATGGTCAGATGCATGCTTCATGAGAAAGGGTTGCCTAAGGAATATTGGGCAGAGGCTGCAAACACGGCTGTATTTTTGCTTAATAGACTTCCGACCAAAGCAGTGGATGGGAAGACTCCTTTTGAAGCCTGGTATGGTTATAAGCCCTTATTGAAAAATTTTAAAATATTTGGATGCTTGTGTTTTACTTATGTTCCACAAATTAAAAGAGACAAGCTAGACAAGAAAGCTGAACCCGGTATCTTTGTTGGCTATAGCTCAACATCTAAAGCTTATAGAGTTTTCCAACCTAACACAAGGAAAATTTTGATAAGCAGGGATGTGCACTTCATGGAGAATGAACTGTGGAATTGGAATGATGCAGAAAAGAAGCCAGCAGCTGGCCTTTGGCAAAATCAAGATGATTTTGTTGGTGATCCTCCTGTAGCCGACCCTTTGCAAAATCAAGATGAATTAGTTGATGGTCCTCCAATAAGAGGTAGTAGATTGCTCTCTGATATTTACCAAAGATGCAATATTGCAGTCTTTGAACCTGCGGGTTATTGGGACGCAAAAGAAGATCCTAAGTGGAGGGCTGCAATGCAGGAGGAGCTTGCCATGATTGATAAAAATCAGACTTGGAAACTTGTTACAAGGCCTGAACACAAAAAAGTCATAGGTGTGAAGTGGGTGTTTAGAACAAAGCTACATGCTGATGGATCAATCAACAAGCATAAAGCAAGGTTAGTAGTTAAAGGGTATGCTCAAATTTTTGGATTAGATTTCTTTGATACATTTGCTCCAGTTGCAAGACAAGATACTATTAGAATGTTGTTAGCTATTTCGGCACAAAAAGGATGGAAAATATATCATCTTGATGTCAAGTCAGCATTTTTAAACGGATTTCTAGGGGAAGAAATATATATTGAGCAACCTGAAGGTTTTGTGGTGAAAGGGCATGAGGATAAGGTCTATCTATTAAAGAAAGCTTTGTATGGTTTGAAACAAGCCCCAAGAGCTTGGTATAGTAGGATTGATGAGTACTTAATGAAATTGGGCTTTGTTAAAAGTCCTAGTGAATCCACTTTATATATCAAAGGTGATCAAGCCAATTTTTTGGTGATCTCTTTGTATGTTGATGATCTCTTGGTTACTGGCAGCAGTGTTGAACTTATTCAACAGTTCAAGGATGACATGAAGCAAGTCTTTGAGATGTCAAACTTGGGAGAAATGTCTTATTTCCTTGGTATGGAAGTTGAGCAGAAAAATGGCGAAATCTTCATCTGTCAAAGAAAGTATGCAAAGGAGATGTTGAAGAAATTCAACATGGAGAACTGTAAAAGCATGAGTACTCCTATGTGTCCAAAGGAGAAGCTATGCAAGGATGGTGAAGCAGAACAAGTGGATGAAACACTCTACAGGAGTTTAATTGGTTGTCTAATGTATCTTACAACTACAAGACCAGATATTATGTATGCTGTGAGTGTACTTTCAAGATTTATGAATTGTGCTAAAGAATCTCATTTCAAAGCAGCAAAAAGAGTGCTGAGGTATGTCAAGGGGACCATAAATTATGGTATTAAGTTTTGTCAATCACAAAATTTCAAATTGCAAGGTTACTCTGATAGTGATTGGGCAGGATCTTTAGATGACATGAAAAGCACTTCAGGCTATTGTTTTAGCTTGGGATCAGGAATATTCTCTTGGTGTTCAAAAAAACAAGAAATTGTTGCACAATCAACAGCTGAGGCAGAATTTATTGCAGCCACTGCAGCTGTTAACCAAGCTTTGTGGCTAAGAAAAATTCTAACTGATATGCACTTGGAGCAAAGGGAAACTACTGAAGTAATGGTGGACAACCAGGCAGCCATAGCCATCTCCAAAAATCCAGTGTTTCATGGAAAAACAAAGCATTTTAGCATCAAATTATTTTTTCTAAGAGATGTACAGAAGGATGGAGCTGTGTGTTTGAAATATTGCAAGACCGAAGATCAGCTGTCAGATATCTTTACAAAAGCTCTTCCAAGAAGCAGGTTCGAGTTACTAAGGGAGAAACTTGGAATATCCAACCGCTGATACAAGGAGGAGTGTTGAACGTGTGTATCAGCAGTTGTTACTGCTAGCTTGTGGACCAAGTCTTTAGGAGAGTTTGTTTTATATTTACAGCTACTTATTAGCTAATAAAGTAGTGGCTGAAGTTTAGGAGTTATTTACTCAGTATTTGTTATTTATTTCAGTTGCAACTTTGTATTAAATAGCAGATTTCTATTCAATAAAAAATAGTTTTTCCTCTTCCTAAATTTTATGAGTCACAGTTATTTACCAACATTTTGTTACAACCATCATTGTTATGTTGGCAAATATTCCATTGGGATCATTACAAGAGAAGTTTCAAAATAAGTTGATGGAATCAAAGGATACTAGAATGAAGAGCACATCTGAAACTTTAAGGAACATGAGGATCCTTAAACTGCAAGGATGGGAAATGAAGTTTCTATCAAAAATAATTGAGCTCAGGAATGCCGAACAAGGCTGGTTAAAAAAAAAATTCTTTTTACTAAAGCCATCACTACATTTTTCTTTGAGAGTTCACATACATTTGTATGCGTGGTTACGTTTTTTACTTGTATGCTCAAAGGGATCCGACTTGAATCGGGGAAGATTCTGTCAACACTTGCAACACTCGGGATTCTTACAGGGCCTATTTATAATCTTCCTAATGTAATTTCAGCGATAGCACAAACTAAAGTTTCTCTTGATAGGATTGCGTCTTTCCTTCATCTTGATGACTTGCAGTTTGATGTTGTCGAAAAGATTCCTCCAGGTAGTTCTGATACTTCAATTGAAGTGGTTGACGGGAATTTTTCTTGGGATTTATCTTCACCTACTCCAACTTTGCAGAACATAAACCTCAAAGTTTTTCATGGCATGAAGGTTGCTGTTTGCGGTACTGTTGGATCGGGTAAGTCTTCTTTACTTTCATGTGTATTGGGAGAAGTACCAAAGATATCAGGTATCCTTAAAGTTTGCGGAAAAAAAGGCCTATGTTGCTCAATCACCATGGATTCAAAGTGGCAAGATAGAAGATAATATATTGTTTGGTGAGCACATGGTTAGAGAAAGGTATGAGAAGGTACTTGAAGCATGTTCCCTGAAGAAAGATCTCAAAATCTTGTCATTTGGTGATCAGAAGGTTATAGGCGAGCGTGGAATTAATTTGAGTGGTGGACAGAAACAAAGAATACAAATTGCTCGTGCTCTTTATCGAGATGCTGATATATATTTATTTTATGATCCTTTTAGTGTTGTGGATGCTCATACAGGATCTTGCCTTTTTAAGGTAACTCATTTTTTGTGTTTTGTTAATTATGTGCAATATAAAGTATAAACTGCCTAATGTCTCGATTCAAGATTCAGAAAAAAAATAATGTCGTTTGATTCACGATTTGATAACTATGTAATTAGTTTAGTCGGTGAAATTTTTTGTTTAAGTGTGTGGCAGGAATGCTTGCGGGGTGTTTAAGTTCAAAAACAGCGATTTTTGTTATTCATCAAGTGGAGTTCTTAGCTACTGCTGACCTTATATTGGTGAGTAGAAGCTATTGTTATCCTATTGTCATAAATTTAATATATATGATCAATTTTCTTTAACCCCTTTTTCGGCTCATGTAGGTCATGAATGATGGAAAAATTACTCAAAGTGAAAATTATGCCGAGCTTCTTAACACCGATTTTATGGAGCTTGTTGGGGCACATAGAGAAGCTTTGTCTACACTTGAAACATTGGATGGAGGAAAGCCTCTAATGAAATAAGTACATTAGAGCAAGAAGTACATATATCTGGCACTGGTGATGAGGCAAACAAAGAAGTGCAAAATGGTAAAGCAGACGATAAAGGCGTCCCTTAGATTGTTTTCGTTGAATATCCCTTATACTCCTTATAATTTAATATTTACTTATAAAAAAAATTACAAGCTCAAATTGAGGTTTTACGTTCCTTAAAATTTGTTTAGATTTTACCGAATAGTCATGGTGATGGTCTATCAAATCCTAGGTTAGTCAAAACAAAATAAAAATAATATCCGTTATTAGGAAATATATCTCTACATGATTGTAAATATGTTGCGTATATAATTACTTTCCTATGTTACCTTGATTCTATATTTATTTGCCTTATTATGCATAGAATAAATCAGATCCCACTGATTTAGGATCACGTCTGTCATGTGCTGGAATTATATATATCATGCAAAGGATCAATGAAATATACACACAAGAAACATATTCTATAAAAACACAAAGTTAAACTTCTTAACTCAACTTTTCAATGGGTGACGAAAACACACGCAATAGCCGTTCGAGGTTGCATTGCCAAGGCGGCACCACCAAGAGGAACCGACACCTTTCTCTCACCGGCGATGGTTTACTTCACCGCCACCAACCATTGCCGTTCTTGCCAGACGAACTCATCTTTCATATCCTCTTATGGCTTCCTGTCAGATCCCTCCTGCTATTCAAATGTGTTTGCAAATCATGGAAAACCCAAATCTCCGATCCTCAATTTGCAAAGAATCATTTTCTGAGCTTAACAGTGAAACCAACCATAACCCCTCAACGATTATTCTCTGCTCATCATAATCATAAATTGCACAAAATCGTATGTATTCCTGTTAAGCCATTGCTCGAAAATCCATCAGCACGTCCTAAACCTGTTGTGTTCAGCATGGAAAACAAGTTCAGCATTCTTGGTTCATGCAATGGATTGCTATGTCTGTATAATTCCCGTGAAGGTTATGTTAAACTGTGGAACCCTTCTATCAGATTCGAAACCAAAAAATTTCAAATACGTGATTGTTCTCATAAAGGAATGATCATGTTAAATCGTGGCTTTGGCTATGATCTTGTTAATGACAAGTACAAGCTGCTTGTAGAAATCGGAGATATTGGAAAAATGGTGACACAAATTTATACTTTTGGTGGAAATTCTTGGACGACTATTCAGAAATTCCCTTGTAGTCCTACTACTAGCCGCGTAGGAAAGTTTGTGAGTGGCACTCTAAATTGGTTAATAGCTAAAAGAGCTGTCAGTGTAATTCTTTCCTTTGATCTCGAGAAGGAGACTTACAACGAAGTGTTGCTGCCGGAAAATGGTGGTGTCAAAGCCTGCAGTCATGTGCTTGGTGTTTTGAGTAACTGCCTTTGTGTGTGTTTTGACTCCAACAAAACTTATTGGGATATTTGGTTGATGAAAAAATATGGAGTTGTTGAGTCGTGGACTAAATTGACGATGATCCCATTTCAGCAACTATGTCATCGTGTAGATGGCACGCCTTGGTTTGCTGAACCCTTATTGATTTTTGAAAACATTATTGTTTTTCATACAATTACCAAATTTGTCCTATATAATTTAGATAATGGTAGCTTCGATGATGGTTTTCGTAGTAATCTTGAGTGCTATCAACATATTTACTATGAGAGTCTTATATCACCACAATTGTAACGGGTTAACCCCCAAAGCGAAGAATCTCTCGGAGATGTGGACTTGAGGTCGGATCAAAGCACAGCTCTCTTTACCGAGTTGTTTTGTTATAACTGGTTTGACATTTAGTTTCCATTATGCACACTGTTTGCATCCTGTCATTGCTAGGACTGTCTGCTACTGAATACTTTTAGATATATCCTTTTGCAGATTGTTGTTTTGTTGCTGTTTTGCCTTTTCTTTAACTGCATTCATCTCTCTTTTTCGTAATGATTTATAGAAATAAGCACTTGCTTGTAAGAGTATGTAGTAGACAATTAATTGATGAATAGAGTTTGCAGCATTTTTATATAGCATAATATGGTCATGAATGTGTTTTGTAAGGATAAGTGTCTTTGATATAACGTGTCTGATATTGCATATAATGTGGTATCTTTATTGCAATGATAACTTATAACTTTTGACAAAGTATCATGACAGCGGCATTAGGAATAAATATTAGGCTGCAAAAATTATTCAATACAAAGACTCAAATTAATTTTTAACAATCACAAAGTCATTTACTCTAACAAAAAGATCATACAATCGTCTTACGAAGAACACGCTAAGAAACACCAACCATAACAAACACAACCACAAAATCACAAATCAATCAAACGAGTAGTTCAGCTCGTTAGGTTCAATTCGTTATTGACTCGAAACTCGACTTAAGATTTTGACACAAATTTTTTCTAACTTGAATTTGACTCCATTTAAGTTCACAAACAACTTGGTTTGCTTTGTTAACTCAAACGCGTAAAAAAAAGTTTTAAATCCATATATGAATTGAAGTATATACCAACTCGCTTTTTAACTCGAGTTCAGCTCGTTTAAAGTTCACAAACAGTTCAATTCAGATTGTTAGATTCAATTCATTTTTGGCTTGATTCAACAATCAATTGTTAAATAAAGTCTCAAACTCTTATCGAGTTGTCTCGGCTGATTGTCAACCTTAATTCCAATTTCTTTTTACCATTTGCACAACATTCTGGTGCCTATTTCTTTTCACACAAACTTCACCTTACCTCATTCTATTAATTTATTAAAGTATTTTTTTTATCCTCTCCAATATTTACAATACATTAGTGGTGCACATAGTAATTAAAGAACTAATACCGCAGACTTAGCCAAAAGATTTCATGAAACAAATAGGAAACTAAAACTAGTGGTGCACATAGTAAAGAACAAAAAACACATAAATTATTTTTGTAGGTACACTACAACATTTTTCACTTTCTGCAACAACCAAAAACCGTGGCTAAAAGCACAAAAACCGTTGCCTAAGTGTATAAGCAACGGTTTTCCAGGCGTGGGATATACCGCCGTTGCCTATTCGAACAGGCAACGGTTTTTTCACTTTAGCCCACGAAACACTAAAACCGTTGCTCAACTATGGAAAAGGCGACGGTTTTCTCATCCAGTTAAAGCAACGGTTTGTTTTTAGACTACACTTGTAAAACCGTTGTCTTTATATTTAGGCTACGGTTTTATAAGCAAATTTTAGATCACAATTGTATTTAAACCACGCTGTAAAACCGTTGCCTATTATATTTTCTATTAAAAAAAAATTATATTATCAAATTTACTTAATGCAATTATATCAACTTTGTTATAATAAGATTTATTTGTGTCATATAAAAAGTTCCAATAAAAACAATAATATAATTTAAATTACTTATAATTTATATTAATTATAATATTCATTTTTATCATTATTACATCAAATAATTCCACTCCAAACAATACATAAAGCTAAATTCTATTATAAAAAAAAGCTGAATTCTAACTTGTAATTTCATTCCATATCCTACATCTTAACTAAGATTACATGGATAACTTTCTACTTAAATCATGTTGTATACATTCACTGAGCTTTAATTATCATCACCTAAAGTATCAAATATTTTGATTGGAACTCCAACATGAAGAGTGAAATTGCTTTCTCTTCTTTACAAGAGAATATAATGCAATTTTTCTATAACCTGCAAGCCCAAGTACATATATATTGTTAGTTGACAACTTAGTTCCCAACTTCCCATAATAATAAGAAACAAGTGATGCTTCCAGAATTAGTTAAATCCAATCCAATTGGTCAAAATAAAATAGCAGCAACATCACAAACACTTGCATTAGCGTGCTAGCTTATCAAATCGCTTGGCTAGCCAATCTTTGACGATTTTACTGGAGAAATAAGAAACTTAGTTACACGGGTTGGATTTCCTCTACCTGGTCACATAAGTTAGTTTTATGGGTTAAAAGTGAAAGCCTAAACATGATGTCAAGCTTAAATCTACCAGTTAACTGTTTTGGCCTCCTTCAATTGAGTTTGTCAGTTGTTTTTCTCTCTAGCATATTTGAGTTTCTGCCTGGGCGAGTTTTTTGTGCAACATGTGGTTGGATTTCGTTGAGGAACAACATATGGGGCCTGGAAGTGGTGGGGTTTAAATATGGTGGATCTGTTTCTCTCGACCTAATGAGCCAAACCCACATTGATCACAATTACAATATTAATGAAAAAGAGCAGACAAAAAGTTCTTCTTTAACCTTTGTTTACGACACAATGGGTAGAACCAAATTGAAGTGGAATGCATAGGCCATTGTAGGAACTTGATTAAAGAATGCAACAAAGTAAATAAAATAAGGTACACAACAATTCAAAGTTGCATAAAACCAAACCTGTTGCATGAGCCAATGTAGAAATTTGATTAAAGAATGCATCTTTTTGAGGCAACTTAGCTGAACATACTCTTCATCTCCAATATCAAGACATTACAAAGTATCTAGACTAAATCATATATATATTATGATGAAACCTTGACTGAATCTATTCAACAACAATTGAAAATTTATGGGTTGACACTTAATAACTTTCCACTACAAGTACTCATATTATATGATCCATTAAGACTCATAAAGATATTATTCCTAGAAAACAATTGAAGCTAAATCATCTTGCATCCATGACTTCATATAAAAAGATTCATAAAATGACCTGATTATCCTGTTTCCAGCTCTAATAATCACACCTCTCATTTATTCAAAGCCAACAAAATGACCTAATAAATAATGATCTACATGGAAAGGATAGGTTCTACGAACAACAATAAGGAGAAGTATATGACATAATATTGTCAAATAGTGAACATCAACTGAAAAGTGCAAGTCACACTTATGAACCACACATGACACATAGCAAAACAAAAGTCATATCAGTCAAACAAATAAACGTGTTCAAGAGCAAAACTCCAAATGAACATACTAATGTACAATAATATTATCCTCCCAAACCATGTACACCACAACACATACCAGGGAACTTGAGAACAAAGCAGCATATTGATAGAGTTGCTATCATCAGAACTGAACCAATTAGATACTCCCGATCAGAAACATAACTCCAGACTCGCAACCGGCCTTCACCAAAAAAGAAACAGCAGAGATGATATCGAAGCTTAAATCCTGAGTGAGAATCTATATTCTATAGGCAATATAAACTTTCTCATGTCATTGAAAAAGTGAAGAAAAAAATGTCAACCTCATTGCAATTCAGTATGATATCTTGCAACACATACATCGTCTTGGTGATGTTGTATCGTCGTCTCTGCATGAGTGAATCACATAAATTTATAATTAAATAAACCAGAAACAATATTGCTAAGCATACATAAGATGGAAACTTTTTATTTCTACTTTTTTTAAAAGGCGCAAATGGATGATGATCTTACTTACTATTACTCACCCTTTCACATAGATTGTGCACTTCCGCTTAACGGTTTCTCTTCAAGCGGGTACCTCCTCGTCCATGAGCTGTCTTTTAACACCAATTGATTCATCCTCAACATCCTACAAGTTAATTAACAATGAAAATGGTTTATAGTCAGAAGAGAATTCAAGATATAGGGTAGCTTAATTCTAAGAAATTCGCTTCACTGAACTGCTCAGAATCTTCGGTATAGATTTTTTCACTTCAAAATTTGATTTGTGTCATCTAAATCCTCTATATGTGCCATTGTCAGAGCAAGAAGAGTAAGATATCTAAATTATGTTTTAGATTTCAGTTCTGCTCAGAACTATGAAACAAACATTCAAATGCTTATAAGCTTTGTAGAGGGTCTACCAGTTCATGGCTATAAAGGAGGAAAAAATTGGTATAGTAGCAACCCAAACACTTGGAAGAAGGAAAACATTCACAACAAAAGAATCTAAAGTCAGTAATTAATCAAATTTGAACCTAAAAACACAATATAACAAAATAACAACAAATAACACCATAGTACCTTATGATACCACCATATATATTCAAAACCAAACTACACAATTCAAAAAGTATACAAATAAAAGCACTATACAAAATAAAATGAAAGACTGGAACAATATAAACCCAAAATCAAACTCAAAATTGGTGCGGAACAACAAAAAACCAGAAATCAAACTCAATAAAACAACCGCAAGCAGAAACCCCATGATCAATCAGACTAAAACAATGTCTAAACTCAAATAAGAAGCAGTACAAACTTAGTACATAGGCAAAACAAAAAACAAAAAAACAGATATGAAATTATCATAAAACAGATGCGATTAATGTTTGTGTAAAATTGGGGAACCATAAAATTGATATTTCTAACATACATTCTAACCATAAAATAGCAAAAATTTCACATCACGCCCATTAAATGGACCAAATCAAAATTGCAAATCAACAAAAAGGTTTTCGAAAGAAGAAAATGAAAGGTAACTGACCAATTGGCGAGACAAACGTTCGCTTGAAGATAAGAAGCTAGGGAACAAATTTGATTCGATTGAAAATTCGAGAGAAACATTGGTGAAAAGCTGGGTTTGGGTTTCAGTTTTGTTGGAGAAGAGTGAAGAATCATGGAGAAGTTGGGTTTAGGTTTTCATTGATTCTAGAGAAAATCGATGCAAGGACTGGGGTTTTTCGTTGATTCGAGAATCGATCAATGGAAAAGGGATTTTGCGAATTCGTTGAAGGTCAATCGATGGTCATGAGTGATGAAGAAGAACAGGTTGACGGCGGTGAGGGTTTGTTTCTCTGCGTTTTGCTTGTTTGAGTTTCAAAAGGAAATATATTTTTTATTTATTTTTTCTTTAAACAAAAAAAAGGGAGAGGGAATCACCAAAAAAAAGAGGGAGAATTCGCAGGCTTGGAAATTTGATCTTAGCCCAAGGTTTTTCTAGGTTTTAGGCAACCATTATACAGCGTGGTCTAAAATAATACTAAACCGTAGCCATAAGATGTACAAGCAACGCTTAGCTACGAGTTGCCCTTTAAATATGAACAGGCAACGGTTTTATGGTTTCAACGCTTATAAAAGCGTAGCCTTAATTAAACAGGCAACGGTTTTGATTAGAATCGAGAACAAAAAAAAGTCACCTGTCAACGTATATAAAAGCGTTGCATATTGCCCTTCTAGCAACGCTTTTACAGCCGTTGCCTAATGTTCCGTTGCCTAAAGTCAAAAATGTTGTAGTGGTATGAAGAAAAAGACTCAATAAAATCTTTCAACTTAAACACCTCTCTGACTCTCGGCATACACATAGTAAAGAACAAAAAACACAAATTATTTTTGTCGCAAAAGAGAAAGATACAGTGAATTATTTACATTATTGATAGAAAAAGAAAGATATACGGTCAAATTATTGATTTAACAAGTTTAACTTAATTTTGGCCTATGGCATGTGCTTTCATAATACGATGGAATATCTCCAACATTGTTGTTATTTTGGCCCTCTTTTTATTTAATTATATTCTATTCTATTCTCTTGGTTACTCTTTGGCAAATTTATGAATTGGATTTTTGCTTCTGATAACTAAAATTTACAACCACTAAATTCACCTTCCACCTAACTTTATTCCTCATTGAACCAAAAAACACAATAAAGATTAAATGAAATGGAATGATAATCAAAATCTACTTCTACCTAATTAACCTTAGTAACTAATTAATGTTGTTGTTCGAACAACAACCCACATAAGAGGGTTCAGGTCGAGTAAGGTCATGTTGGTCGGTAGAATAAGCCGTGTCAGAAAAAGAATTGATTCTGTAACTTGTCATAACATGCTATTCCCATATCTTATGTAAGTTCGTGATTTTTTGGTTTTAATCCCTATATTTTTTTTGTTGTAAATTAGTCTCGGTATGTTCAAATTATTTGATTTTAGTCTCTTAAAATCAAAATCTGTAGGAAAATCCGCAGAAAATCAGGAAATTTTTCTTCATATTTTTTTACGGATTTTAGCTTTAGGGACTAAAATCAAAATGATTTACACATGCAAGAACTAATTTGCAACAAAAAAAATACAGAAACTAAAACAAAAAAAATTATGAACTTACAAAGACGAAAGTGATGTTTAAGCCATAAAGTTATTATGTAAGAATCGTTCTCTTGCTTTTGCTCTTTTTACCGTATATTTTGTCAATCTAAACGGTTTAATTTACAAACTGAAAAATCACCTTTGAAAGAACACTAATCTATTCAAATCGTGATATTTGTTGGCGCAGCAGGCTTGGCACTAGGCTCAGGATTCACCAAGAACGCGTCCAGAACTAGGCCCGATACTGGGCAAGACGCGCGCGCAGGCTAGGTGCCTGAATTACTGCACACTCTGCAGTAACTTGAATCACAAGAAATCACACACACACACACACTATAGAAGAATGAAAAATGAGAGATGAGAGAGAAGAGAAAGTTTATTGAGCACTTAGAATGAATGAGTTACAATATTAGTCACAATCTCAAGTATTTATATACATAGCTTAAGATACAAGTAACTAACTAATCCCTAACCACTTTCTCTTAACTAAGGTTCTAACTAACTTGAGAGTTAGTTACACACTACACTCTACACAAATGTGAGTTAACTATATCTAATACTCCACCTTAACTCATGTTTGTCACTGATTCCATCCCCATTTGATCTCTGAGTTTTTCAAAAACTTGCACAGTCACAGCCTTGGTAAGCAAGTCTGCTACTTGCTCTTCACTTCTGCAATGCTCCAATGAGAGGTTCCCTTTATTAACTTGTTCTCTGAGATAATGGAACCTCATTTCTATGTGTTTGCTCCTTCCATGAGCAACTGGATTTTTAGCTAGGTTGATAGCTGACACATTGTCAATTTTCAAGGTCACATTTTCACACTTCTCTTGACTTATTTCTTCAAGTAAGCTCTTCAACCAAGTAGCTTGACATGAGCTCAGAGAAGCTGCTATATACTCAGCTTCACAAGATGAAAGTGCAACCACAGGCTCCTTTTTTGAACTCCAGGAGATTGGTGCTCCACCATAAAAGAACATATATCCTGCTGTAGATTTTCTATCCAGCAAGTCACCACACCAATTTGAGTCTGTGTATCCAATCAACTTGCATTCAGCATTTCTATCCATAGCAGGGAATAGAATACCTAGCTCCTTAGTGCCTCTAATATACCTCAATATTCTCTTCACTGCATTCATATGTGATACTTTAGGCCTTTCCATAAATCTGCTTGCAACACCAACACTATAAGCAAGATCTGGCCTAGTATTACAAAGGTACCTCAGTGAACCAATGATTTTCCTATAGAATGTAGGGTCAACATTCTTTTCTTCATCACCATTAGTAAGCTGCAGTCTTGGTTCTGCAGGTGTAGAGGCACTATTACACTTGTCCATATCAAATTTCTTCAGAATCTCACCTGCATACCTTGACTGGTGCATTAATATTCCATGCTTACCTCTTACAAACTCAATACCAAGGAAATAAGACAATTTGCCTAGGTCTGTCATTTCAAACTCCTTACTGAGTTGAATTTTGAACTCATTGATGTAGGCTTCATTGCTCCCTGTTATCAACAAGTCATCAACATATAGACACAACACTATAATCCCTTTGACACTATCTTTCTTCACATATACACCATGTTCTGTAACACATTTCACAAATTCAATCTCCAGCAAAAACTTGTCTATTCTCTTGTTCCAAGCTCTAGGGGCTTGTTTCAATCCATAAAGAGCTTTGTTGAGTTTGTATACTTTTGATTCCTGATTCTTCACTATGAATCCAGGTGGCTGAGATACATACACTTCTTCCTCTATTGGCCCATTGAGAAATGCTGACTTTACATCCATTTGGTACATTTGCCAATTGTTTTGATTGGCAATAGCAGTTACAAGCCTGATTGTTTCCATTCTAGTGACTGGTGCAAAGACTTCACCAAAGTCAATGCCTTCTCTTTGAAGAAATCCCTTTGCTACAAGTCTAGCCTTGTACCTAGTTACTTCACCTTTTGAATTTAATTTCACCTTATAAACCCACTTCACATCTATTGATTTCTTCTTTTGTGGAAGATCAACCAGCTCCCAAGTGTTATTACTCTCTATTGACTTCAATTCCTCCTTCATGGCATCAATCCATTTCTCATCCCTGAGTGCACTATCAACATCAATTGGTTCAGATTCAGCTAGAAAAGCTAAATGAACCAACTCACCATCATCATTGACTTGATTGTCACTAATCAATTCATGATTTTGAAGTCTTGGAGGTAACTGTGTTGCTCTTGTTGATCTTCTAGGCTCAACTGCTTCAGCTACTACAGGGTTTGGTGCTTGTTGAATTTCTTCAAATTCTTCAAGCATTACACTTGTTGAACTTTTCTTCTCTTGACTGTGCCAGTCCCATTCCTTTAACTCATCTATTACTACATCTCTACTGACCACTACAGCTTTGTTGACAGGGTCATAGAGTTTGTATCCTCCAGTTGAGTGGTAACCAACTAGAATCATCACAGTTGCTTTATCATCAAGCTTTCTCCTTAGCTGATCTGGCACATGTCTGTAGGCTATAGAACCAAATACTCTTAGATGCTTTACACTAGGCTTGTTTCCTGACCAGCATTCCTCAGGTGTAATTCCACTTAGTCTCTTAGTAGGACACATATTCAACACATAAGTAGCAGTTGACACTGCTTCACCCCACAGCTCTTTTGGTAGATGTTTTCCCTTCAACATACACCTTACCATATTCATAATGGTCCTGTTCCTTCTCTCTGCACTCCCATTTTGTTGAGGAGTGTAAGGTGGAATCACATCATGCACAATCCCTTCATTATCACAAAACTCAGCAAAAGCAGTAGATACATACTCTCCACCACCATCAGTTCTCAAGGTTTTGAGTTTGCATCCACTTTGCCTCTCTACAGTCACTTTGAACTTCTTAAACACGTCAAGTACTTCACTCTTCTTACTAATCAGATAAGTCCACATTTTCCTACTAAAATCATCAATGAAACTGACAAAGTACTTGTTACCTCCAATGGAATCAACCTGCATTGGACCACACACATCAGAGTAGACCACTTCTAGTACACACTTTGACTTGCTAATTACATCTTTGCTGAAACTGTGCCTATGTTGTTTTGACTGCACACACTCTTCACAAATCTCATCTGGCACTTGTAGATTTGGTAAACCTGTGACTATGCCTTTCTTTTGCATTGTAGTGAGATCCTTGAAATTCAAGTGCCCCATCCTATAATGCCATAGCCACTCTTCTCTGCTAGCTGCAGTCATCAAACACTTGTGATTCAGGACATTCAATTTCACTTTGAATGTTCTATTCTTTGTCATTGGTACCTTGAGCAATAAGTTACCTCTTGTGTCAAACACATTCAGTAACTTATCCTCCATTACAATCTTGTAATTCCTTTCTAGCAGTTGTCCCATACTCAACAAATTACACTTCAATCCAGGTATATACAATACACCAGATATCACCACATGTTTACCATCTCTTCTTCTTATAGACACATTTCCAATTCCTTTCACTGTCATTGTGCTATCATCAGCAAATTTCACTTGATTGTTCTGAGTACTCTTCAAACTTATGAACCAATCTTTTCTTCCTGACATGTGTGTTGAACACCCAGTATCAAGATACCATTGTTCACTACCCTCAGCTTCTTCTTTAGTTGTCACCATTAGCATAACTGATCCTTCATCATCATTGTTTCTGGCCAGTTTTGCTTCAGTTTCATTTGACCCTTCATTTGAATTACACTCATCTGCAAAGTGACCATATTTCTGGCAATTATAGCATTGGATGTTTCTCTTATCAAACTTATAATTACCTCTTCCACCTCCACCTCTGCCACCTCTACCACTTCTTCCACCTCTTGCTCCTCTACCACTTCTTCCACCTCTACCTCCATTAGAGTTGGAATCTTGATTGTCTTTATCACTTGAATTCTGATTATTGCTCTTCCCTTTGTTCCACTTTCCCTTTCCTTTCTTATCCCTTTGATTTTGAACAGCATTCAGAGCCACTTCTTTTGACTTTTCAGAATTCCTTTCATTCATTCTTTGTTCATGAGCCTCTAAAGATCCTTGCAGTTCATCAACTGTCATTTCTGAAGTATCTTTAGATTCCTCAATGGCTACAACTATATTATCAAATCTTGGAGATAAAGATCTCAGAATCTTTTCAATCTTATTCTGATTTGAGATTGTTTCACCACAGCTTTTCATAGAATTAACCAATTTGGAAACTCTAGTAAAGTAATCACTTACAGTTTCTTTATCCTCCATTTGAAGCAATTCGTATTGCCTTCTCAGTGTTTGTAGCCTCACTTTCTTCACTTTTTCTCCTCCACCATAAGCAGAAGCAAGAATATCCCAAGCTTGTTTTGAAGATTCAGTCACTAACCTTCTCAAAGATATCTGCACTCACACTTTGATGAATGATGAATAATGCTTTGTAATCTCTTTTCTTCAATTCTCTATACACTACCTTCTCCTCCTCTGTTGCATTTGCTGTTAATGGTGTCACACCATTACTCACCATTTCCCACACATCTTGATAGCCAAACACCACCTTCATTTGCTTGCTCCATCTTTCATAGTTTTTGCTATCCAAGATTGGAAGGTTGGCTGGGAATTGACCGTTACCAAAGGTTGCCATTGTTGTACTCTTCAAGGTTCAAGAACGGATTCAAGAACCAGGCTCTTGATGCCAAATGTTGGCGCAGCAGGCTTGGCACTAGGCTCAGGATTCACCAAGAACGCGTCCAGAACTAGGCCCGATACTGGGCAAGACGCGCGCGCAGGCTAGGTGCCTGAATTACTGCACACTCTGCAGTAACTTGAATCACAAGAAATCACACACACACACACTATAGAAGAATGAAAAATGAGAGATGAGAGAGAAGAGAAAGTTTATTGAGCACTTAGAATGAATGAGTTACAATATTAGTCACAATCTCAAGTATTTATATACATAGCTTAAGATACAAGTAACTAACTAATCCCTAACCACTTTCTCTTAACTAAGGTTCTAACTAACTTGAGAGTTAGTTACACACTACACTCTACACAAATGTGAGTTAACTATATCTAATAATATTGAATGAGCCATCAACAAGTTGGAAATTTTAGGGGACATCAACAACAAGAACAAGAAATGCAATGCGATTGAAGCACATAGCTTGATAAGAAATAACTACTGTTTAAGCCTGTTGAAATGAGATAATCTCCTACTTGTGTTTACTAACATGATTAGTGTCTCTGTTAAAATCCAGTTTTGTTAATGCCAGGTATAGCTAACTAAAATTCTTTAAGTAAATCAATAACTATGGATGAATTAATAATAGAGCTCGACATATGTCTATTGAAATTGACTTTGCAGTGATTATATATAAAGAGCCAGTTTAGTTAAATTTTTCACACATACTCCTAAAGGAAAAAACTTGAACATGATTATTTATATATCTTAGCTACTAAGTAGAAATAAACTCCTACACTTCAACTTCTTTAGATCTCTCTCACTTGACTTAGTTTATTTGGTAAAAACCTTCAAAACTTAGAAACGTTTTTTTCAAAGTGTTGAGCATTCTTATAACCAAAAATTGAATTGTATCATCTAATTAATTTAGTAAGTGACCGCGCACCTACAATGTTTTTGCCTTGTTCGGCAATTTACACGGATAGTGTGTGATTTTTTTTTGTATGGGTGATCTTGGCGTTCACGTTCGGCTCAGCGTCTTCCATTTTGTGGAATGCTCTGTCAACCATGATTACAGTTTTTTCCCATTGTGACATCCGAAAGCTCCACTTTTTATATTTAGTGGCACTATCAGCATGAAACATTATCATACGCCTAATTGTCTAGTCCCACTGTGTTTTGGCCGAGTCTAAAATCTTGGCGACCATGATAGACTTCAATAGGCTCAAGAAAGATTTGCATTTCTTATGTTCACATGTACTTGTCCGATAAGTTATCGGCCAAGGATAATTTGGTTATCCTATCTCTTACTAATTTTTTTTTTTTTGAAAATTATCTCTTACTAAATTTGACTTACATATAATTTTTTTTTTTTGAGCAAGAATATAATTTATTTTTATGTGTAAGCATAATTGACTTAATCATCTACTTGTATAAAAATGTGGCTGCTCTACTCATTAAATATTTTTTAGAAGAATAATAAAGAAAAAAAATCTTAAAAATAGTAAAGAACCATTTCCTTTTGTATTCCAAAGTCTTCTCCCTAAGACTAGTACGGATTATATTTTTAATTTTTTAATCAAATTTTAGATTGATTTTTTTAAAATATACTCGATAAGGATCGGAAAATAGAATTCGAACCAAACATTTAAAGAAATACATAACAACTATAATAAAATACAAACAACAACAAAATAACTATCGACATAAAACACATTGAACAACATAAGACCTAGGTCCAACAACTTAAGATTTGGGTCAGATTCTATTTTATTTTTGAAAATTGCTATTAAGGCCCCCCATGTTTGCTCCCAAGCCCCCCAAACTGACAAAAATACCTCTGGACAGAATTTTCGTTGCACATCCAACGAAAAAAAAGTTGCTTCGTTGAATAAATGACGAACATTAATGATAATTGTGGCCAAACGCGCGCCCTCCAGAACATGCTCATATTTTCGTAACGCTGGCAACGAAACCATATTTCGTTGTCTACAAAACGAAGACGCTGTGTTTCGTTGCATAGGCAACGAAATATGCCAAATATAGTATGCGGCGCAGCTGGATCATACGAGCTGTACTGTTACAGATTTCAAAACCAAAAGTAGATCTAGGCGATTTGTTGCTGAGGAGGCTTGGAATCAACTTGGAAAGATCAAATACAAGGTGCGCAAGGCTGATTGGAGGTCTACAACAGGTAATAAATGTTAATTTCGTTTGATTTTGTGTTTTTGTTCAAGTTCTCTGTCGCACCTAATTTCGTCAGTTTGGCAACGAAAATAGGCATTTTGTCACTTAGGCAACGAAATGTAGATTAGTTTGCTTCCCACGCCCCTTGTTTGCTGTGTATTAGGGTCTGTTTGATTTGCAAACCAACAAGTACTGGACAGGACAATACAAGACAGTACAGCACAGAACAGGAGAATACAGGACAGGGCAAATTTGTACTGGAGAAAAATAGAGAGATAATATTTTTTATATTCGAACATAAAATGGATATTTTCGTATTTTTTATAGTTGTACTGTGGACAAAAAGTTGTCCTATGGTTTAGTGGGGGACAAAAAATCATGTTTTTGTCCTGTCCCTTACTGCCTCTTTTGTCCAGTCCCTGAAACAGTTTCTAAATCAAACGTTGTACAACAAAAGTTGTCTAGTCCAGTCCTCTGTTTTTTAGCAAATCAAACGCATCCTTAGTGTGTGTACATGATTTTTTGTGTCTTGGTAACATAGTAATTGATTGTTTTGCAATTATCGTTTTTAAGGTGTTCAAATGGAAGAACCGAGTGTTGGTAACAATGTGAATTTCGCACCCGTCGGTTCACAAGCTTTGGTAGTATACGACGCCGCCATTGCCGAGACTAACATTGCCGATGGAGCTGGTCCATCCGCAATCCGTGTTAACACCGGCAATTTTTTTTTATCATGCCGCAAAGTATAAGGTTCGTGATGAATTAATCCAATGGTGTAAAGATGAAGCGTTAAAAGCCGGGTTTACAATGGTAATTGAAAAATCGGACAGCGGGTCGAATAGAAGGAAGACTTATTTTACATTGGGATGCGAAAGAGGCGGAGAGTACAAAGAGTCGAAAAGGAAAGGCAAGAGAGATGACACGGCGACTAGAAAGTGTCAGTGTCCGTTCAGGCTGCGAGGTTACTTTTTGGCATCTCAGGAATGGAAGCTAAGTGTTGTGTGTGGTGAGCATAACCACGAGATGGCCAAGAATTTGAAAGGTCATATTCTTGCGGGACGTTTAAAACCCGAGGAAAAGGAGATGGCCAAGAATTTGGAAGGTCATATAATGTCCAAATTTAATGTCCAAATTCAATTTAGTGTCCAAAATAACTAAATCATAATCCCCTAATAAAAAATCCCTAAATCCCCAAATATATTTATAGCATGCAATAGAGTTTGTAAACCAACATATAATCCGTAAATATCCTACTTCCACGAATCCTAGATCTAAATCGACAACACAAATCGCCCACAAAACCCTTCATAAACATTTCAATGTATTGAGCTTCCAATGTTTTTTTCGTATATAATATAACATGATTTCGTTGCCTATACAACGAAAACCAAGCGCGTTCGTGAGATTGACAACGAAACTAGGTGTTTCGTTACTTAAGTGACAATTACGCTTATTTCGTTGGCTAGACAACGAATTCCAAGTAAATTTGGCCAGGAACGCGCCTTCGTCCTGTAATCAACAATTTATATGGATTTCGTTGCCTAGACAACGAATTTTTTGATTATGTCATCAGGGATATTTTGGGATTTTAGGGGGGCTTGGGAGCAAGTAGGGGGGCCTCAATAGCAAAATTCTTTATTTTTTGACAGAAGATTCTATTTTATGAACCTTAGCAAATTGGTTTAGAATTTAAACTAAAGTTTAGTTCAGAAAATAAAATCCGAACCATATTATTTAAGGGGGTGAAAATAGAAACTTGAGAGAACTAAAAATAATGAAGAGTTAAAAGAGCAAAATTCCTCTGCAATACATACATGAGCAAATAGGCCAATAATTTCATAGTCTTCTCCTATTAATAATTAATTAATAAAATAGATAGATAGATAGATAGATACATTAACCAAAGGCTAAGGTTAACCTTCTTGATCACACAATTGAAATGGATGCTACATTTTTAGTCAACCATATTGTATATTCATTCCATAGTTTTCTCATATTAGTTTATTTCATAATCTTCTTCTCTCATGTATGATGAGTGATACCTATATGAGTAAATGACATATGAGCTTACGCAATCTTAATTAACACCAAAAATTGAATTGCATTATCTATTTAATTAATACTAATATGCTTGCTAATCAAAATATTCATTCACAAAACACATCACCATGGCTACTTCACAGCCACTTAATTCAAGACAGAGTTGCAATCGTCATCGGCTCCTCCCGCGGAATAGGCAAAGACATCGCAATCCACCTAGCTTCACTCGGCGCAAAACTCGTCATCAACTACACATCCAACTCAGGCCTCGCTGACTCAGTTGCCACTGAGATCAATGCTAACGTTAACCAAGCCACTCCACGAGCCATAACGGTTAGAGCCGACGTGTCAGATCCAGCCGGTGTGAAATCTCTCTGACTCTGCTGAAAAAGCCTTCAACTCGTCGGTTCATATTCTGGTCAACTCAGCCGGCGTTATCGCTGTCAATTCACCTACCATAGCCAATACAACAGTTGAAACCTTCGATCAAGACATGAACGTGAACGCAAGAGGAGCGTTTCTCTGTGCAAGGGAAGCGGCGAACAGGTTAAACCGCGGCGGCGGAGGGAGAATTATATTTCTGACGACGTCATTGGTGGCGGCGTTTATGCCAGGTTATGGCGCTTACATAGCGTCAAAGGTGGGAGTGGAAGCGATGACAAAGATTCTGTCGAAGGAGTTGAAAGGGACGGGGATAACGGCGAATTGCGTGGCGCCGGGAGCTACTGCGACGGGGATGTTTTTGGAAGGGAAGACGGAGGAGATGATTAAGAGAATTGAGTGTAACATAATGAGTTATGTCATCATGAGAGTGAATGTAACTAATGTGTTAAATCATCATGGTAATTGAATGAATCATGTCTAGGGAATTAATCTGTTGGAATTGCCTTAAAAATGAAAGAAAAAATATGGTTTATCCTGTCATGGGCACAAGGTGCTGCACAGACATATCCCTCATGGTTCTATGAGCGCTAGGCCTATACATATCAGACCTCCAGATCTGTTTTTTGAGAGAGGGAGAGCCGCAACAGGAGAGAGAAAAAGTGATTTTGAAGGGTTTTCTTCACCAACACAAGACTAGGGTTCAAGGGTTCATACTTGTGGTTTCCTTAGGGTTGGGTAATCATTTCTTTCACCTTGTAAACACTTATCATTGAAATCTCTTGGTCACAGGAAGAGATTTGGAAAAATGGTAGAAATTAAGGAAAAACTAATTTTTTGTAACTCTTGTATAAATCTCATTCTAATCAAGAAGGAAGAAGTTTGATAAGGAAATGAGAGCTCTCTCCTCGAAAGTAGGTTCGTTAACACCGAACTGAGTAAACAAATTTCACTTGTGTTCTTTATTGCTTTTAGTAGTTTAGCTTTTGATTGATTATTATTGTTTGGACCATTGTTGTTGTTTGGTTGCTTAATTGTTTTGTCTCACATTAGTTTAAGTTTTATTGATGTGGTTTCATCGGATTCACAACATAACCTCTAACATCATAGTGAAGCACTAGTGAGTCGGAACAAAATCCAATTGTCCGCGAACCGTTCGATAAAAGTCTAATTTCTCGTTTTAACAAATTTGAATGCTAAAACTTCCCTCCTTTTTAATGTTTTTAATTTTCCAATCAAAAGTTAAGCCAATTTGCCATTGTTGAGAGTATCTCAAATCAATCCTTATGAATACGATAACTCTTTATTACTTGCGATAATTCGTACAGTTACAAAATAGTCCATCACAAATAAAACACCAAGACGAGACAAACCCAAAAACTTCACACAACAAACAAATCAACAATGCTGCACTTAGGCAACTAAAACATAAAAATAATAATTCAAAAAGGGGTGATTCATGACAACAAAAATGACTTAAAATCACCTCTAATTAATGGGTGAAAGATTAAAAGGGTTGGAGAAAATAAAAATAGCATAGTAGTATAAACGAATACCAGTAGCGCAGATCAATGGGTTTTGGTGGCGGCAGGTCACCCTTCTTTACAGTATAATAATTATACTAAAAATTTACTAAAATACTCTAAAATAATTACTAAAAATATAATATGATCGAATATCATTAGCATGTATCATATCTATTCAATTAAGGCAGCTTCAAAGGTGGGTGGCTGTGTCTCATATATCATCCATGATCCAATATGTGGTAAAGTATAGTTATCATCCAAACGGAGCCTTATTATTATCCTTATCATCGCGTTTTCTTCAACCACCATCACTATTTTTCTATCTTCATCTTTCCACCGCACACATTACCCTCCCCCCCCCCCCCCCTCCCCCCCCCCAATCAATTTCAAATTAAAACAATATTATATCAATTATTTTGGTCCAAGTTGGACCAATATTCCCATAAGTGAAAATTATACTTTACAACATATTGGATACCCAATATTTTCATTAGTGAAAACTGAAAACTATACTTTACCACACATTGAATTACCTAATATTTTCATTAGTGAAAACTATACTTTACCACATATTGCATACTATTAGTTTATGGGTCATGTTAACATGTGCCTAAATGATAAGCTACCTAAAGATAGAATTGTGCATTTAATGATATAGAAAATTTAATGTTTAGACAATTAAATAATATACAAGTTGTAATAATTTTTTTTCATATTGGTGTTTTTAACATGTGCCCTTAAGGGCACAAGTTAACATTCCCCATGGCACAAGTTAACATTCCCCTTAGTTTATTTCATAGTCTTGTTATATCTCTCATTCATGCATGACGATAATGAATGATGAGTTGATGACTATATGAGTAAATGACATATGAGCTAACGCAATTTAATTACTGAAAACTCAATTTTGCATCTTCTATTTAATCAGTTAATTAGTATGTTAATCACATCCATCTCACATAACAATATATTCATTCACCGCCATGGCTACTTCACTACCACCACTTCAAGACAGAGTTGCAATTGTCACCGGCTCCTCCCGCGGAATCGGCAAAGGCATTGCACTCCACCTAGCTTCACTCGGCGCAAAACTCGTTATTAACTACACCGCCAACTCAAACCTCGCCGACTCAGTCGCTGCCAGTATCAACTTTAACCAACACACTCCACGAGCCATAACTGTCCATGCCGACATCTCCGATCCAGTTGGTGTGAAATCTCTCTTCGACTCTGCCGAAGAAGCATTCAACTCTCCGGTTCACATCCTTGTCAACTCAGCCGGTGTCATCGCCTACGATTCACCTACCATAGCCAACATGACCGTTGAAAACTTCGATCGCATCATGAACTTGAACGCAAGAGGAGCATTTTTATGTGCAAAGGAATCGGCAAACAGGTTAAAGCGCGGTGGTGGAGGGAGAATCATATTTCTGTCAACTTCATTGGTAGCGTCTTTAGATCCAGGTCAGGGCGCATACACGGCGTCGAAGGCGGGAGTGGAAGCAATGACAAAGATTTTGGCGAAGGAGCTTAAGGGAACGGGGATTACCGTAAATTGTGTGGCGCCGGGAGCTACTGCGGCGGGGATGTTTTTGGTAGGGAAGACGGAAGAAATGGTGAAGAGAATTGGGAAAGAAAATCCGATTGGTAGAATTGGTGAGAGCAAAGATATTTCCAATGTTGTTGGATTTTTGGCTACTGATTCTGCTGAATGGGTTAATGGTCAAATTATCCGTGCAAACGGCGGTGTTGTTTAGTCTATTTAACATAATATTGGTTGTTATTAAATAAGGTGAAGTCTATATTTTTCACCGTGCACAAGTCTTGAATATTATTATTATATAAATAATATGAATGTTACAAAATTTATTGTTGAATTAAAAATTTATATTATATTATTTATCTATAATTATTTAATATATTATTGAGACGATGAAAATTAACATTTTATTATTAATCTAAGCATGAATTAAGACTATGCATCACACTATCAACCAAGCGCCACAGTACCTCAATGCGATAGATTACATCAGTAATAAAATAACTTTTGGTTTGTTGTATGACATGAAAACAAATTGATAGTTGTAATTCCACGAGACTAACGAGCTCCTCACCTTCCTAAAAAAATCTCTTCCCTTCGAAATTGGCCATTCACCTTTGAGTACTCGAATTAAGCCCTTAGTGGAAGAGATAAAGACTAACATATCATGACCTTGATTCTCACCTTCCTTTGTGGCGGTGATGGTAACATGATGATGGCATATATGCACGAAAAATAGGATGCTGAGCTATTAATCATGGTTTGATGTTTGCTAAAAATCATGGACTCCAAAATATCGAATCTTTTAAAAAAAAAACTAAAGACCGGATACTTTTTTTTTTTTTTTTTTTTTTTTTTTTTTTTTTTTTATAAATCTAAAATGTTGTCCTATATATAGACTTGATTGGAGGGAGTAGATCATTTCCATTAAAAAAATACATAAATCATTTAACTATTTTACTTATATTTGAGATAAGAAATAAAAAAAATGTTGGTTTTGACTTTTGGAAAATACCTGAAAAGGAAAATCACCGAAGAATTTACCGGGTTGAGTCACAACCAGGTCGTTTTCTTTAAGACGTTTCACGGCTCTACCCAAAGTTTGTGCAAGGTAGACTATAAGTCGTGCGCCTCCAGGATAAAACAGCCCAGTTCACTGTGCGGTTATCAAATGCACTGTTGATAATCGTTCGAGAAGTAACACATTCTATACGATAACGAATTACCGGTCAAATATGGTACGTATACCACTCAAAACCGAAGGGACGGAAAGATTAGATGAAGAGAATAAGGAACAACTCGTAAACACAAGTTGAAGGGAGAAAGAAGAAAAAGATTTGATCTCAGAGGAATTCTTTTTCGGTGTAGTTTTTGAACTGAGTGGAGTCCTCTATTTATATAGAAATTTTGTAACTGTTTTAGCAAAATTTGCTACAGCAATCACTCTAATGGATAAGATCAAAAAGAAACTTATTCAATAATCCGTTCAACAACATTTGTGGATGAGATCAAAAGAAACAAATCCACAATAACAAACTAATGAGAGAAAGATAGGAAATTCAGTTGGATTCTCAATCTTATCACAATAACCATAAGCTAAAATTATGGGAAGTGATATTCATGAATAAAAATAATAATTTTTATTATTTTCATCATTATCATATATTTAAAATTAAATATCACTATTTAAACATCACTAATGTGTGCGTTCTATTTTATGTGGGACCCCCAAACTCTATTTTTTCAATTCACACAATATTATATCAAAGTTTAATTACTTAGTGTTTAATCTTCCAACCTTCCAATTTCTTTCTATCTTCACATCAATGTTCCAACAATCCCCCACTTGAATTTAAAAAATGGTTTTGAGTATAACGCCAAGCGTTCTATAAGGCTGCTAATAAACAAAGGTGTCGCTAACAACTTGAACCTTTGCATAGCGGGTAAAATTCTGATTGACAAGAGAGGCACGTAGCATTGAACTCAATCTCAGACATAGAACCCACACACAACCTTTTCTTAAGGTGTATTCTAAAAGCCCGTGCTTTTATGGCCATGCACGTATATCCCGGTTTAACGAATGCTCTAGCAATTCTGCCCCAAATTCCATAGGAACCGGCCTCAGTTCCACATTCGCATAGGTGAGTCTATCAAGAGTACTCCTGTAGCTGTGTACTCCACTCCATATTGAGTATAGATCTCATTAAGAGTTTCTATTATCTCATCCTCTATTCGCTGCAGGAATCATGCTTTCTTTATTTTTTTTCTCATAGCATGTTCTATCACTTTATGACTTGTTATTACCCATTGAACCTATTTCTTGGGATCTCCAGTCAGTTAGGTCGGGTTACAATCATTAGTGAGCTATAGGCATTAGTTCCATCTTAATAGATGTATTTAAGACTTTCTCTCTTGTTAGTCCTTTCGTCAAAGGATCGGCTAAGTTTTCATCAGTACGTACGTAGTCGACTCTAACCGCACCATTGAAGATTAGTCCTCTAATCGTGCTATGTTTCCGTCTAATTTGTCGTTTCTTACCATTATAATAATGATTCTCAATCTTTGCGATAGCCGCGGTACTATCACAATGAATTGACACAGCTGGTAACGGTTTTTCCCATAAAGGGATCTCAGCTAGCAAGCATCTTAGCCAACTTGCTTCTTCACCGGCAGCAGCCAGTGCTATCATCTCAAATTCCATGGTGGACTGAGCTAGTATAGTCTGTTTCTTGGATTTCCAGGATACAGCTCCTCCAGCGATATTGAATACATATCCGCTGGTCGCTTTGCAATCATCAGATAAGGTGTTCCAATCTGCATCACTGTACCCTTCAAGTACAGCAGGATACCTCTGATAATGCAATCCTAGAGTCATGGTCTTTTTCAAGTATCTCATGACTCTTTCAATAGCATTCCAATGCTCCTTACTAGGTCTACTTGTAAACTTGCATAAGAGTCCCACGACGTAGGTAATGTCGGGTCTAGTGCAATCAGTGGCATACCTGAGGCTGCCAATGATGCTTGCATATTCTGCTTGTCTAACACCATCTCCAATGTTCTTAAAGAGTTTCATACTGGAATCATACGGTGTGCTTGCAGGTCTACAATCAAAATAATTATATTTCCTTAAGATCTTCTCAATGTTGTGAGACTGATTTAAGGAAATTCCTTTTTCTGATCTAGTAATCTTGATGCCAAGAATTACGTCAGCTTCTCCAAGATCTTTCATATCAAAGTTGTTGCACAACAGTGATTTCACAGCATTTATGACATGAATGTTTGATCCAAATATGAGTAGGTCGTCTACATAGAGACATATGATCGTGCAAATGTTATTCTCATACTTATAATAAATACATTTGTCACTTTCATTCGCTTTGTACTCATTCGATATCATTACGTTATCAAATTTTTCATGCCATTGCTTAGGGGCTTGTTTAAGACCATACAAAGATTTATCTAGCTTACAAACTTTGTCTTCTTGTCCAGGGATCACAAACCCTTCAGGTTGTTTCATATAGATTTCTTCTTCTAATTCACCATTTAGAAAAGCAGTTTTCACATCCATTTGGTGTACTAACAAATTATGAATGGTAGCCAACGAGATAAGTACCCTTATGGATGTGATTCGAGTGACTGGTGAGAAAGTGTCGAAGAAATCTATATTCTCTCTTTGAGTAAAACCTTTGGCTACAAGGCGAGCCTTGTATTTATCCATTGTGCCATCAGGTTTTAGTTTCTTTTTAAGAATCCACTTACAACCTATCGGTTTGCATCCAAGAGGCAAGTCAACAAGATGCCAAGTTTTGTTAGATTCAAGAGAGTCTATTTCATCGTTAATGGCTTCTTGCCACAAGTTAGCATCCAAGGAAGACAAAGCTTCTCTTAGACATGATGGATCCTCTTCTAATGTATAGGCCACATATTCGGGTCCATACTCTTTAGCAATTCTTGCTCTCTTAACTCTTCGAGGTTCTATAACATCGCTTTCGATGTTTTCATCACTATTTCTAATTAACGGATTGTTATTAGATGTAGTGTTCCCTCTAGAGCCCCCACTAGTGCCCCCACTATTTCTAGATTTGAAAGGGAATTTATTTTCATAGAATTCGGCATCATTTGATTCTATGATTACTTTAGCATTTAAGTCATAAAACTTATATGCTTTGCTATTTAATGCATACCCAATGAATACACATTCATAGGCTCTACTTGCGAGTTTAACTCTCTTAGGATCAGGAATCCTTACATAGGCTAAACAGCCCCATGTTCGAAAATAAGACAATTTGGGTTGTCTTTTCCTCAAAATTTCAAATGGAGAAATTTTGTTCTTAGTTTTGGGTATCCTGTTTAGCACATAGCAAACAATTAATAAAATTTCCCCCCACCAATGAGGCGCTGCACCGGAATTAAGCATGATAGCAACTACTAATTCGGTAAAGGTTCGTTTTTTTCTTTCCGCTTTACCGTTCATTTCCGGAGAATAAGGAGCAGTTGTTTCATGAATGATTCCGTGTTCTTTATAATACTCATTGAATGTGTGTGATCCATATTCAGTGCCTCTATCACTACGAAAACGCTTGATTCTTTTATTGAATTGATTTTCAATTTCTTTCTACAAATATTTTGAACATATCAAGCGCATCACTTTTTTTTTTCATTAGATACACATAAGTGTAGTCGGAGCAGTCATCAATAAAAGTGATAAAATATCTTTTTCCGTTTCTAGTCAAGTTTCCATTCAATTCGCATATATCAGAATGAATTAAATCTAATGGTTCAGATTCTCTCGTTACTGATTTATGCGAATCTTTTGTAATTTTAACTTGACTGCAAAATTCACAATTTTCAAAATCATTCAAAGATATTTTCGGTATTATTCCTAAGCTACTCAATTTAGAAATAATTCTTTTATTTACGTGACAGAGTCTTGCATGCCAAATATTAAAATCACACAACATATAAGCAGAAGAAGTAGAAATTTTATTCATATCAATGCATAATTTAAAGGCTTAAATATTATTTCGGTCCCTGTATGTTCCAAGTTTTTTGGTTATAGTCCCTGTAAGTTTTTTTTTTTAAATTAGTCCCTGAATGTCTTAATTTTGTTTGTTTTGATCCCTGCCGTCCATTTTCGTTCCAAAAACGCTGATGTGGCAAACGTTCGTCCACGTGGCCTAGTTTAGTAGGATTACTCAATGCTGAATCACTCACATAAGAACTAAAACCAAAAAAACTTAACCCACTTTCGTCTAACGTCCCTTATGAAATCGAACGCGCGGAACGCGTGTCCCGTGCGAAGGCACGGGTTAATTACTAGTTTCTTTCTATCTTCACATGAATGTTCCAAAAATAAAATAAAATAAAGTGACATAATATTAGTCAACCCTATTGTCTTCCATTCAATATTCTTGTATTTTATTTCAGTCTTCTTCTCTCATTATCATCTTTGATGACTGTATGAGTAAATGACATATGAGCTTACGCAATCTTATCAACGAAAATTCAATATTGCATCTTCTATTTAATTAGTATCTTAATCAGATCCATCTCAAATAACAATATTCATTCCCCGCCATGGCTACTTCACTACCACCGCTTCAAGACAGAGTCGCAATCGTCACCGGCTCTTCCCGCGGAATCGGCAAAGACATCGCACTCCACCTCGCTTCACTCGGCGCCAAACTCGTCATCAACTACACATCCAACTCCAACCACGCCGACTCAGTCGCCGCCGAGATCAACGCCAATCAAGCCACTCCACGAGCGATAACCGTCCGCGCCGATGTGTCCGATCCAGCCGATGTCAAATCTCTCTTCGACTCCGCTGAACAAGCCTTCAACTCACCGGTTCATATTCTGGTCAACTCAGCCGGCGTCACCGCCGCCGAGTTACCTACCATAGCAAACACAACCGTTGAAACCTTCGATCGCATCATGAACGTTAACGCAAGAGGAGCGTTTCTCTGTGCAAAAGAAAGTGCGAACAGATTAAAGCGCGGTGGTGGAGGGAGAATTATATTTCTGACAACTTCCTTAGCAGAAGCTTTTAAGCCAGGTTACGGTGCGTACACAGCGTCAAAGGCAGGAGTGGAAGCGATGACGAAGATTCTGGCGAAGGAGCTGAAGGGAACGGGGATTACGGCGAATTGTGTGGCGCCGGGACCGACTGCAACGGAGATGTTCTTTGAAGGGAAGACGGAGGAGACGGTTAAGATAATTGCGGAAAGTAATCCGTTTGGTAGAATTGGGGAAACCAAAGATATTTCTCCTATTGTTGGGTTTTTAGCTACGGATTCTGGTGAATGGATTAATGGTCAGATTATTCGTGTTAATGGTGGATATGTTTAGTTAATCCACTAGTTAGTTTATTAGAGTTCTGCACATGAAAAGTTGCTCTGCAACTGTTACTCATTCTTTAGAAAGTGTGAAATGAAAATCCTGAATATGATATTACAAAGGAAAAGAATATATACAGTCAAAGTTCTAACAAGTCTCTAACTGACTATGCCAGCTCATCCTAACTGACTGTAACAACCTGCCAGCTAAGCCTGTAACTAACTGCCAGCGTGGCACATCAATTTTGTCAGCTTGGCTCTGATCTAAATGTACTCTATTACTCCCCCTCAAACTTAAGGAGGGTGAGAGTTGAACACTCTAAGTTTGTCTCTGAGTAGAAGGAAACGAGAGGAGGAAAGAGGCTTAGTAAGAGCATCTGCAATTTGATCTGTCCCAGGTACATGGTGGATTGATAGATCCTTAGCAACAACCTTTTCGTGGACGAAGTGAATGTCGAGTTCAAGATGTTTTGTCCGAGCATGAAGAATTGGGTTATGAGCAATGAGGACTGCGCTAACATTGTCACAAAGCAGAACGGGAGTGTGAATTGGGATTTGAAGATCACGAAGTAGAGATTGGATCCACAAGATTTCAGAGGTGGTGTGAGCAAGAGCACGATACTCAGCTTCGGCACTAGAGCGTGCAACCAAGGGCTGCTTCTTTGCACTCCAAGAGACGAGATTGGGACCAACAAAGACACATGAACCAGAAGTGGAGCGACGATCATCCACATCACTTGCCCAATCAGAGTCACTATATGCACGAATAGAGAGCTTAGAGACTGCTTGGGAAGGTTGAAGCAATAAACCATGAGAACAAGTGTGAAGCAGGTACCGAAGAATGCGCTTTACAGCTTGCCAATGAGAGTTGAGAGGACGAGAGAGAAATTGACAAACCTTGTTAACACAAAAGGCAATTTCAGGTCTGGTCAAAGTAACATATTGTAAGGCCCCCACAATGGAACGATACTCATGAGGATCAGGTAACTCATCAGAACCAAATTTGGACAACTTTAAGTTACTAACCATGGGAGTAGTAATACCCTTTGCTTCAGCCATATTGACTCTGTTCAGAAGGTCCCTTATGTATTTAGACTGGGTAAGAATAATATTTCCAGAGGGAAGGTACCTGACTTCAATGCCTAGAAAATAATCTGGCCTGCCCATGTGTTTGAGAGCAAATTGAGTGTTAAGTTTGGCAATAAGATCATGAAGAACAGGACTAGATGACCCAGTGAGAAGAATATCATCAACATAAACCAATACATACATAGTTACAGCCTTATGATGATAAACAAAGAGAGAAGGGTCACATTTACTGGAGGAAAACCCAAAGGAGACAAGGGCCTGAGTGAGGCGTTCATACCAAGCATGGGGAGCCTGTTTTAGACCATATAACGCTTTATGAAGTTTGCAAACAAGAGTCTTGTCAGTATTACCAAAACCTGGAGGCTGAGCCATATAGACTTCTTCCTGGAGAACACCATTAAGGAACGCATTATTAACATCAATTTGTTGAATGTCCCATTTGAAGCTCAGGGCAAGAGTAAGAATTATTCTGATAGTGACAGGTTTAACCACTGGAGAGAACGTTTCCTGAAAATCAAAACCATGTTCCTGATTAAAGCCCTTTGCAACTAGACGAGCTTTATACTTATTGATAGTTCCATCGGGGTTTTCTTTGATGCGAAACACCCACTTACAACCAATAGATCTTCTATGAGCTGGGAGAGGAACTAAAGACCAGGTCTTGTTATTCATGAGAGCAGAGTATTCTTCTTGCATAGCCTTCAACCAAAGAGGATCAGACAAGGCCTGTTTCACACTGCTGGGTTCACTGTGAGCTAAAAAGACTTTGGGTTTCAAGTTGCCTGTCTTACATCTAGTAACCATGGGGTGAGTGTTAGCTGTATCAGTCACACGTTTCTTAGGCTTAGGCTGAGGGATAGAAGGAAGAGGAGATGGAGACAGAGACTCAGAGGCAGAGGGAGTGGTGACCTGAGAAGGTGAAGCATCTGCAGCTGTAGGAATAGGTAAAGGACTATCCAAGGGAATAGGAGGGATAACCTGCTCACTAGATGAAGTAGAAGGAGCAGGCAGAGTAGGAATAACAGAGGACAACAGTGGAGTAGATGTGGGAGAGATGACATTAGAGGGCATGGAAAACAAAGAGGAATAGGGAAATTCTAGTTCATTAAAGATTACATCTTTGGAGATGTAAGTTTTACCATCAGGACTAAGACATTTGTAACCTTTGTGGGTAGGAGAAGGTCCCAAATAAACACACTTTGTGCTTCTGAAATTGAGCTTGTGGGAGTTGTAAGGCCTTAGATTAGGAAAGCAACTACAACCAAAGCCCCTAATAGAGGAATAATCAGGTAGTCTTTTGTGTAAGGCATGATAAGGAGATGAGAACTGTTTTAAGGAGGCTGTAGGCAGCATATTAAGCAAGTGAACAGCAGTAGTGAAGCTATGATCCCAGAATTTTAAAGGGAGTTTGGCATGTGATAGTAAGGTTAAGCCAGTTTCAACTATAGATCTATGTCTTCTTTCAACAGTGCCATTTTGGTGAGATGTGTGAGGACATGTAACTCTGTGAGTAATGCCCAGAGTGGTTAGAAGAGTGGATATGGATCTATACTCTCCACCCCAGTCAGATTGGATGGATTTGATTTTGGTCTGAAACTGTGTAGTGACAAGAGCATTAAACTGAGTAAAAGCAGTTAAAGCATCTGACTTATGTTTTAGAAAATACAGCCAGGTAAATTTAGTACAAGCATCAACAAAGGCTATGTAATAGGAGTAACCACAGTGGGAAACAGTATGGGCAGGGCCCCACAAGTCAGTGTGAACCAGCTCAAAAGGTGAAGTGTAAACAGTGTTAGTGAGAGGAGCATATAATCTATGAGATTTCCCAACACAACAAGAGTCACAAAATTCAGAAAGCTTTGTATTATTATATGAAATGTTACAAAGTTGAAGTATAGAACGTACATAATTGCTATTAGCATGTCCTAATCTATGATGCCAAATATTTGGACTAAAGCTAGAAGCAACAAAAGAATTGGCAGCCTTATTTGCTGATAAAGGTACAGACTCTAAAGAGTGTACAGACTCAATTGGTTCAGCTACAGTGCTAGAACACTTATTTGTGGCTGATGTGACTAAACAAGATAGGGCAGAGCTGGTAGGGTCCTTGAGAAGAGGCAGATGGTGAAAGCTATAGAGGCCATCTGCACCAAGGGAGCCCTTGAGAAGAACCTGGTTATTAACCTGTGATTTGACATAACAGTCCAAAGCATGGAATTCAAAAAAGACATTATTATCAGAGGCAAATTTTGAAACTGATAGTAAATTTTTGGTGATATTAGGAACATGAAGCAATTCTTTTAGATGCAAAGTACGGTTTGGGGAAAATGCAACTGAGAAACTAGCATTACCAACAGAATTAATTTCTAAGCCTACACCATTACCCATGTGAACCTTATTTGAACCACGATAAATCATACCTTGAGCTAGGTTATTAGCATCAGCAGTGATGTGGTGTGAGGCACCAGAATCCGGGAACCAAGATTGAGGAATGACTAATTCCTGAGTAGAGGCAGCATAGTTAGCAGTGCAAGCCTGAGGAGCAGGATCAGGAGGATCTCTGGGAGCCGGAGGAGCAGGGCGAGGTGCATCTTGAGGTTGAGGAGGAACAAAATTCTCATCAAAGCGATACCAGCATTGAACAACAGAGTGTCCATATTTGTTGCACAGTTGACAGATTGGACGATTACCAGTGGAAGAAGAAGGAGTGCGTCCACGACCAGATCGACCTCTATTGCGGCCACCAGAATTACCACGGCCACCACTAGAGTGAGCAAGATTAGCAGAAGCATTAGGAACTGTCAATTCTTGGCGAAACTTTTCCAATTGTGATTCTTGAACCAGTAATAATCCCTCAATATCAAACAGAGACGGCAAATCAGGTCGACCGTAAATCATCATAACGAAAGGATTGTATTCCTCAGGCAATCCTTCGAGAACAGAATCAATTTGATCTTGCTCAGTGATTGAATCACCAATAGAGATCAAGGTGTCAGCAACGGCACGAATGCGTAGAACATACTCTGTAATCGATTTCGTACCTTTCTTGATAGTCTTGAGTTCGGACCGAAGTTGACGAACCTTAGCTTTGAGATGCGCACTGAAGTAGTTATGGATCTGATCCCAAACTTGAAAGGAGTGACGACATCCGACGGTACGTGGAAGAACTGACTCAGCCAGTGTTGAAAGCAACCACGTGAAAAGCATTTGATCTTGAACGATCCATTGATCGTAAGCTTCAGAGACTTTGTCGAGCTCACGATCGGATTCCGACGCGTATTTCGGTGGAATCTGAGGATTAACAACATAGCGGTGCAGCTTGTGAGCGATAATCACACCTTCAACCTGTTGATTCCAGAGGAGGAAGTTCTTGTCGTCGAGCTTGATGGAGAGTTTCGGTGCAAAAGCCACCGTGCCGGAGGAAGGTGCAGTGGAATTGCCGAACAGGCTAGCAGAAGATGAAGAAGACGCCATAACCAGAGGAAGGATGAAGACGAAGTGATAGCGGAAGACGAAGTGAAAGTGGATCTAGAGAGCGATTGATACCATAACTGCCAGCGTGGCACATCAATTTTGCCAGCTTGGCTCTGATCTAAATGTACTCTATTATAGTTAAATAAAAGTAAAATTCAAAATACCAATCGTTAGTTGGTTCAGTGGTGATTGGCGCTGAACTTGGTAGGGAGGACCACGGTTCGATCCCCGCAACTGCGATCAGGAGGGGGCTGGAACCACTTGATGCCAGAACTGACCCCCGAACCAGATTCAACTGGTGGTGAAAACCGAAAAAAAAAAGTAAAATTCAAGATGGCAGTGTCACTAAATTAAAACAATTTCAAGCTAAACAGAGGGATGTTTGTGTGTGTGTAAAACAGAAGTTACAGGTTCTTTTACATTGCTACTAGTTAAATTTCAAATGATTTCTAATTTTAGTTATGGTTTTGAGCTTATATGAATGTAGTACAAGTTACTATTCTTTTACATTGCATATTTTGAGACACCACACCAATAAGGACAAGTCATGTAGCTTTTGAATTTTTCGATACAATTTTTAATAGTTTTTTTCTTGTGATTTACGATTCTACTACTATACTAAGAAATAAGAATTACTACCAATTAAAGCGATTATATAGCACAAGTTATTATAGGACAACATATACATTGTGAGTTAGCAATAAATTTCATGAGGTTTCATCACCACAAATCTCACTTCCGTTTATCTTGGGTCAGAAGACAATTTGTTTTCAGGTGCACATGATTGTTTATGGCATGACTAGAGATCCTATGACTCCATAACTTGGTCTAATATGCTGGTTTTTCTACTCTGAGCCGTGTCCTTCTGTTTGCAGCTTAGTGAGTTGCTCCAGTTTTGTTGATTTAGGTGGAGAATGTGATTTTCATTGTATGGAGGAGGTGATGCCGAATTCTGATTGTGGAACCTAGTGTTCTGTTGTTATTTCAATGTACTGGTGTTTAGTGGAGCTCTTATAGTGTTGGTGTTTGTCTCGGGATCTCTACAGTCTTGCAAAGGAAAGTATTCAGCATCAGGTTCGGTTCTAAGGCTTGCTGAGTAGCGGCAAGGCATTCTCAAGGTGCCTCATAGTGGTCTGGTTTGCTTGCTAAGTTATGGAGTCAGTGGTCTGGTTTGCTTGGAAGTCAACGAATGTCAAGATTTTTCGAAATAACTTGATGCGGATTAAATCATTTAATTAGACCTCGATTTCTCACAATGGTGGTTATATCCGAGGGTGTGTTTTGGAGTTATGGATGTGTGAAACTCAGCTAGCAGATTTGTTCAACACTGGTGCAGGCAGCTGTAGTATCCTTGCCATCTACAGTTACTTGCAAATCATGGACTTATGCCACCACACTTCTAACCTTCCAACACTGGCTTACATTCTTCAACTGGTATGAAAGGAGCCAGAAAGTTATGTTTTGGAGATAAACATGACAGAACCGGTTGTCATCGACAAAATAATTTAGTCTGCCAATACTACTAAACATAAATAACACAATCATAACAGATAATAAAAACATATATATCATAGCTCATATAAACTAGTATTACTAGTTTTATCCTTCATTTGTCATCAACAAAATGGGAGTGCATGAAAAAACAATCACTGTCATGATTTTGATAGAGTTAAAAGCATAATAGAGTTTCAAGATGATGATGGTGGTTGTTGATTCCTTAGAACATTAGTGAGCAGTTGCTTCATCTCTTTTTCGCTCTTCTCCTTCAAATCTATTAACCGCGATATCTCTTCTTGTTGTCTTGCCAGACGCTCGAGTTCCTTCTGATTCTTCAAGTATTGCTCTTTTAACAAAACCACAATTTCATGATCATTTTCTTCAATTTCTTTTTCTTCAACAGTTTCTTCAGCTTCTACTTGAGCAACATTACCAGAGAGAAACTGAACATCATGCCGAGCAGCGGTTACTTTGTTTCTGGTGGCATAGCTACCACTTTTACCTTGAGTCTCAGATAAACATAGTCTGTCACTAGACATCATAGCTTCTGTGCTCCCATTTGCATCTTTTAAACATTCCTCTAAACTCCCAACTGAAAGTTCAATGTTAACTTTTGAAACATGGTTAGAATCCTCTACATATATAGAAGGAAAAACAGTGTTATGTTTTGTCCTTTGTGAATAATCAGGAACAGAATTTTCATGATGAACATCAGCATAAAATTCATCAACCTTCCTAGTTTTAGGTTGCGAACCTTCATCACAAGATTTTGCAGAAGGTCTATGTTTTCTAGAACCTGGAATTATCTTCTTCCGCACAATATTCTGAACAAAATAACCACGACCCAATATCGATTGCTTCCACCACTTTGCATAGCATGTGGTAACATCTGCCTCAAAAAGTCTTGCTGGAAAATACAAATTTTTATCAGATATGGACCTGCAGTAGTTTTTCCGAGCATTCGCTTCAGTCTCATTGAACCGAGGCACATAACTTGGAACATCCTGATCAAAACCAAATTGCATAGCTACTCTATGTGGAAGATAATGCTCTATGGAGTCAAATCCAACAAGCTCATAAACTCTCAAGGATATAACAAATGAGAGGATTTGGTCATCCACCAAATCTTTGTTAAATGGTATCCAAATTTCATTATTTGGATAAAACAATCCACATTTATCAGAATACTAACATATGGACGCCAAACAAACTCATTGGTTGAAGAGTCTAATGCCATCTTAACACCGTCTATTTTCATTTGCAAGGGCCTAACCTTATGCCACCTAAGCAATATAGGGTCTCCATGGTTGATCAACATGGGTTGTGGTTGTAAATTTATGAATCTTTCTCATACCCAAATGAGTATATAGTGTATCTCTAATCATACATGAGAGAAGAATATTATGAAATAAACTAGTACTATGAGAAAACTGTGGAATGAATATACAATATGGTTGACTAAAAATGTAGCATCCACTTCAATTGTGTAAACAAAGAAGGTTAACCTATGAAATTATTGGCCTATTTGCTCATGTATGTATTGCGGAGGAATTTTGCTCTTTTAACTCTTCATTATTTTTAGTTCTCTCAAGTTTCTATTTTTACCCCTAATTTAAATTCTAAACCAGTTTGCTAAGGTTCATAAAATAGAATCTGACCCAAATCTTAAGTTGTTGGACCCAAGTTTTATGTTGTCCAATGTTTTTTATGCCGGCCGTTATTTCGTTGTTGTTTGTATTTTATTATAGTCGTGATGTATCTTTTTTTTTTTTTTTTGGTTTTTACCACAAGTTTAATCTGGTTCGGAGGTCAGTTCTGACATTAAGTGGTTTCAGACCCCTCCCAATCGCCGTTGCGGGGGATCGAACCGTGGTCCTCCCTACCAAGTTCAGCGCCAATCAACACTGAACCAAATAACGATTGGTAGTCGTAATGTATTTCTATGAAGGTATGGTTTGGAATCTATTTTCCAATCTTTAATGAGTAGATTTTAAAATCGAACTAAAATTTGATTCGAAAAATATAATCCGTACTAGTCCAAGGGAGAAGACTATGGAATACAAAAGGAAATAATAGTTCTTTACTATTTTTAAGATTTTCTTTCTTTATTATTCTTCTAAATAATATTTAATGAGCAGAGCAGCCACATTTTTATACAAGTCAATTATGCTTACACATAAAAATAAAGTATATGTAAGTCAAAATTAGTAAGAGAGATGATTATAGGATAGCCGAATTATCCTCGGCCGATAACTTATCAGACAAGTACATGTGAACATAAGGAATGCAAATCTTTCTTGAGCTTATTGAGGTCTGTCATGGTTGCCAAGATTTTAGACCCGGCCAAAACATAATGGGACTGGACAATTAGGCGTATGATAATGTTTCATGTTGATAGTGCCACTAAATATAAAAAGTGGAGCTTCCGGATGTCGCGATGAAAAAAAAACTGCAATCATGGTTGACCCACAAAATGGAAGACGCTGAGCCGAACGTGGACGCCAAGATCACCCATACAAAAAAAAAAAAATCACACACTACCTGTGTAAATTGCCGAACAAGGCAAAAACACTGTAGGCGCGGTCATTTACTTAATTAAGTAGATGATGCAATTCAATTTTTGGTTATAAGAATGCTCAACAGTCATCACACATCATACATGAGAGAAGAAGACTATGAAAAACTAGTAAACTACTATGAAAAAAACAGGATTGAATATAGAAATATGGTTGACAAGTGACAACAACGAGAGAGATCTAAAGAAGTTGAAGTGTAGGAGTTTATTTCTACTTAGGAGCTAAGATATAACGAATCATGTTCAACTTTTTTCCTTTACTAGTCGCTTGCCCGTGCATTGCACGGGTTCGGCGGAACGGCATATTCATGCCAATCATGGTCGCCGTTTTGGATTAGGGATACGACATAAAATTTCATGCCCGGAACGGCATACTAATGTCAATCAAGGTTACTACCAATCATGGTCGTTGTTTTGTATTAGGGGTACGATATAAGGTAATTATGAAATAAAGTCAATTTGATTAAATATCAAACTTATAATAATCTCTATTCAATTTCTTACCATTTTATCAATAATAAATTGTAATAATGATTTTAAAACTTTTATCAGCGATAAAATATGTCATCTCCCCGTCAATTATAAATTTTTATCAGTAATAATTTATAATAGTGATTTTAAATGTCTTATCAGCGAAAAAATGTTCATCTCCATGTGAATTATAAATTTTTATCAATAATAATTTATAATAGTGATTTTAAAACTCTTATCAGACCCAAGAGCACTTAGATGAGATGGCGCGGGTCTCTTCTAGCTTAACCAAGGTCCTGGGTTCGATCCCTGGCTTGGGCATGCTCGTGAATTATAAATTTTCATCTCCCCGTGAATTATAATTTTTTATTGGTAATAACTTGTTATAGTGATTTTAAAACTTTTATTGGCGATCAAAATTGTCATCTCCCCTTGAATTATAAATTTTTATCAATAATAACTTATAATAGTGATTTTAAAACTTTTATCGGCGATCAAAATTGTCATCTCCCCATGAATTATAATTTTTTGTTGGTAATAACTTATAGTGATTTTAAAACTTTTATTGGCGATCAAAATTGTCATCTCCCCGTGAATTATAAATTTTTATTAATAATAACTTGTAATAGTTATTTTAAAATTTTTATCGGCGATCAAAATTGTCATCTCCCCTTGAATTATAAATTTTTATCAATAATAACTTATAATAGTGATTTTAAAACTTTTATCAGCAAACAAAATTATCATCTTCCCGTGAAATATAATTTTTTATCAGCAATAACTTGTAATAGTAATTTTAAAACTTTTATCGGCGATCAAAATTGTCATATCCCCGTGAATTATAATATTTTATTGGTAATAACTTGTTATAGTGATTTTAAAACTTTTATCGGCAATCAAAATTGTCATCTCCCTGTGAATTATAAATTTTTATTAGTAATATATAACTTGTAATAGTGATTTTAAAACTTTTATCGGCGATCAAAATTGTCATCTCCCCGTGAATTATAAATTTTTATCAATAATAACTTATAATAGTGATTTTAAAACTTTTATCAGCAAACAAAATTATCATCTTCCCGTGAAATATAATTTTTTATCAGCAATAACTTGTAATAGTAATTTTAAAACTTTTATCGGCGACCAAAATTGTCATCTCCCCGTGAATTATAATTTTTTTATTGGTAATAACTTGTTATAGTGATTTTAAAACTTTTATCGGCGATCAAAATTATCATCTTCCCGTGAAATATAATTTTTTATTAGTAATAACTTGTAATAGTTATTTTAAAACTTTTATCGGCGATCAAAATTGTCATCTCCCCGTGAAATATAAATTTTTACCAATAATAACTTATAATAGTGATTTTAAAACTTTTATCAGCAAACAAAATTATCATCTTCCCGTGAAATATAATTTTTTATCAGCAATAACTTGTAATAGTAATTTTAAAACTTTTATCGGCGATCAAAATTGTCATCTCCTCGTGAATTATATTTTTTTATTGGTAATAACTTGTTATAGTGATTTTAAAACTTTTATCGGCGATCAAAATTATCATCTCCCCGTGAATTATAAACTTTTATTAATAATAATTTGTAATATTGATTTTAAAACTTTTATCAGTGATCAAAGTTTTAATCTCCCCTTGAATTATAAATTTTTACCAGTAATAACTTATAATAGTGATTTTAAAACTTTTATCAGCAAACAAATTGTCATCATCCCGTGAATTATAATTTTTTATCAGGAATAACTTGTAATAGTGATTTTAAAACTTTTATCGGCGATCAAAATTGTCATCTCCCCTTGAATTATAATTTTTTATCAGTAATAACTTATAATAGTGATTTTAAAACTTTTATCAGCAAACAAAATTGTCATTATCCCGTGAATTATAATTTTTTATCAGCAATAACTTGTAATAGTGATTCTAAAACTTTTATCGGCGATCAAAATTGTCATCTCCCCGTGAATTATAAGTTTTTATTAGTAATATAACTTGTAATAGTGGAGCATCGCACTAAATTTTACAGTGGAGCTTTCAAGACCCGTGACATATATAAAATTTATTTTTTTTCCCAAGAGTATACTTAATATAATCATTGATAATAGGATAATACAATACAAAAGCGAACCACCCTATTGTTGGATGATTCAGTCACATCGAATTTCATAGGTGAGCATTCAAAGACCCGTGACATGTATAAAATTTAATTTTATCCTTTTTTGTGTGCAATTAATATGCTTTTAAAGGACAACTATCAATGGATTAAAAACAAAACTTCATAAAGACAACAAACAAAATAGTTGACTCCAAGGATTAAATCAAGTTAAGATAATTACATAAATTGGAACTAATCATGCGCCACAAAGTAATGTTGGCGCATATACAAAAATAATATCGGATAATGTCAATTATTTGATCAAACAATGAACAAATGATTTTGATGGAGAAATAAGCAAAGTAAGATGGAAGCTCTAAGCCTAAAGATACAAAAATAACAAACCATAAGTTTAAAGGTGAAAAATTCTTATATCACTCAAGCATATGACCATATCTTCTAATTAGAATGCTTTCCCATAGTGAGAAGAGTGACATATTTAAGTGCTTCCATAAATTCTCCATGTGTTCCATACTCTGTGTCATTGAGTGGCTTTTTAACACTGTAGGTGCTGCTTATTATTGCTGCTAAACCTGAACAGAATGCTAGTTTTATTTTTTCCAAAGCTAGTCATTAATAATTTGTGTATTTATGGGTTTTATTGGCAAGATATTTTAAACTGACTGCATTATATAGGCATTGCTCTGATGCAAAACATTGTATTTGCTACACACTAAACACTTGCACGCCTAATTATGATTTTCATAGGGCTTGATTAAGAAAATGTAGGTGACAATTATTATTGACCTATCTTTATAGATGAAAATTACTGGTAATGTGCCAAACACTCTGTCTCCACCCAAGATGCTAAAATAACATTGATTATATTATATAAAGTAGAAGGTGCAATACATTAGAAAGACACAATAACAAAATACAAATCAATACATAGTCACACCTATACCATTATATCTCTTAATATTCTCTCAAAACATACATAGTAAATCAATGACTAAAGTGTGATTGATACAAATATCATGGAACACACATCTTCATGAGACTCCACGCATATTCATATAAGGCATTTAAGTGTCCCCAGCATCTGCAAAATAAAAGATCTACATGAAGAGCACCTAGGAAGCTCTGCTAAAAACTGAATTACATCACACAAAATAAGATGCCAACAATCTGATACTCAAAACCAAATGCATGCTCAATGTCACAAATAATTAGAATGATAACACCGTCATAGCTAAATTTATAACCATAAATCAACCAAACCCAATTTGTCCCAAGGGGCTCATAAAAGCAGCATCACTGTCATAGCTGTAGTTGTACCTTGGTACAAAAATTACTACAAAATACCGTGTTCTCTAATTTCAAGATGTTTATTTTATCTCTTCACCATTTTTACTTATAATGTTTCAAACAATATAAACATGGTCTTTCTTGGCAAATTTGTTCTGTTTCTGTGGGAACTATGATCCAATTGCATGCATAAGCTAACAAACTAACAGAAGAAAAAGGATTATCTTATAAGGATCAAATTTATATGCATGCAAGTCCATTTAATTTATCTAAAAACTAGTTTTGAGACCCGTGCATTTGCACGGGTCTATCGATTTTTTTTTATTTATAAAATATTGTTAAAATATAAGTGACGTAGTGTATAAAAAAAAATAATTGACTGCTATTTTTTTTGTAAAACTTATTAAATTAAGTAAAAAAAAAATTATTAAAGCAATTGTCCAGTGTATGATTTTTGTGTAATAAATTATAATTAATAATAATACAAATTTAATATTCAATTCTTTTTTTATTAAATCAATTGTCCCGTGTATGATTAAATTTTTTTATTAAAACAATTGTCCCGTGTATTATTATAATATATATTTATCAATAATAAATTCATCAACAATTGTTCCGTGTATTATTATAATATATTATTCAATTCATTTTTTTTGGTACAAATTCCCTTTTTTTATTGAAGAAATTGTCCCGTGTATGATTAATTTTTTTTTATTAAAACAATTGTCCCGTGTGTTATTATAATATATATTTACCCTGTAATTATTGGAAACCCCTAATATGAACCTATTTTTTTAAGGTCCACCCATGGTCCTCACTAAATTACCGGTGATAGTAGGTTCAAATCATTTTTTATTTATTTTTGCTTCCATTTTAAATTGGACACCCTCCCTGACCCTTCCTTCCATCTGAATCATTACGATGCATAATGCAATTTCCAGCAAATCCAGGCTTAATTTGCTCTTTACTTCCACAACCTCGTTATTTAAACAACCATATATATTCAATTTTATTAGTGTTTTTGACAGATAGTATACTGGGTTTGGATAAATAGGAGTTGTAAAAAATTAAATTGAATTCTCAATCTTACTTTATCATTGTCGAAGTGAAGAAACCAACAACAACTTTTGTTAATTACTATACATATTGGAAAAGATACATGTTGTGAATCTATCCCAGTAGTCTTTATTCTTCTGCTTCATTCCCCAATTGTAAAACATAGTTCATTTTTCATCATCTCAATAACAACACTTAGATTGTGGTTCTTAGAACTACAGGAAAGAGATGAAGAGAATGAGTAGGGGCGGTAGAGAGAGCAAGAGTGCTAAGAGATTTAAAGGAACAAGAAGAGGACAGCGAGAAAGATCTAAACATGAAACTTGGCGGTGGTGAGCGACTATCTTGCCCAATTTTTCATTGTTAGAGAAATAACAAACCATGGCTGAAGAGACAACATGTTTTCGTTTCATTTTTCTTAATTTAATTAATTAATTAATAATAATTCGTTTTAAGTTTATTGATGCGTATCCTGTTCTTATTGGCTAAATTTAAAGGGGTTGTGTTACGTTCCCAGGCAAAAATTTCTCCAATGTGAAATGAAAAACATGGAGGGTAAAAAATAAAAAAGTGTTTTGCACCCACTATTGCAGGTCATTTAGAAAGGTCCATGGGTGAACCTTAATTAATAGAGTCCATATTATGGGCTTCCGTAATTATTAGTATAATATATTATTTTATTTTTTAAAATATATAACATTAATTAGTTTTATTAAAAAAGAGTAAGATAAATTGACAAATTGTATCCTTAAAATACAAAAAAGACAGATAAAAAGGAATGCTAAATCTGACGATAAAAAACTAATAAAAAGAAACAGACGTAGTAATAAATTATAATTATCGGTGATAAATATTTATCCAATTTTTTTATGTATGAGTGAAAATTATTTGTCAATGAATTTTTATATTGATCAATATGAACTACTTGTTTTGTTTAAAAAAAACTATTAGTTAATTTTTATGCTTATCTTTAGAAGTGGTTTCTATTGCTATTTTTATGAGTAAGTTTGTTTTATTCTCTTTCTTAATTTTTTAAATATTTTTTTATGAGTAGATTTGTTTTACTCTTATCTTTTTTTTTTGTTCTTTTTTTTTTTTTTTTTTTTTTTTTTTTTTTATGAATAGATTTGTTTTATGTTTATCTTTTCTTCTTTTGTTTGTTATTTTTGTTTTGTATTTTTTTTTGAGTTTAGAGTTAAAATTACTTTTGAGGGTATAAACGGTGAAATACTATTAAACGTGCTAAGGACAAAAGAGGTTTTTTGGTAGTTGTTTCTTTTAATATATTGTAAATAGACAATTCATAAACACTTACAAATGCATCAAATCACCAACACAACAAAGAACAACAATCCTCAGTTTGTCAAATTCAATTTGAAATAATCCAGTGCTAGATAGAGAAGGACTACAAACAAACTACACCTATAAGAAATCATGTAACATCCTGACTCTAAAATTTCTATTTAATTTTAGATAGGGCTTGTCTAATAATTCGAGAATTAATTAGAGATAATTAAATTATTGGAGTTTGGAAATTAAGTGTATTAAGTGTTAAATTAGGAACCTTTTTGGACCTAAAATACACATTAGTACAATTAATTTTCATTATAATTTAATTAAAACTCTAAGAAATGATCTTTCCCTCCATTCCTCTCTTCAACCATGACTCACACTTGTGACTCATTCATTTCTCTCATGAGTGCAACACCTCATAAAAAATGCAACCACTTAAAATGCATGCATATAACCCATGTCTAATTGATATCATACAACTCCCTTCTTCTATTATTACATCACAATAGAAATCAGAAACTCTCTCTTCCTCTCTTGCTCGCAACAACAACAAAATTAAATGCTTCACTTTTTCCTTCAATTTCAACATCCATGTTATCATTTTTCATTCAAACCATTCACCCCAAACTCTATTCTGCAGAGAACCTCTGTATGCACTGTTAAATAGAAACTCAGTGGAAGCCCCTCCTTTCCATCTTCCTCAAATTCATCAAAACAACCCAATCTTCATGAACACTTGAACTCTCCTTTTCAAATCCAATCTCTAAATCTTAACCCCACACATCTAACCCTTGCTGCATGTGTATTTATTTCCAAAAATACGAGCTTTGCAACACTGAGCATGTCATGGGTGCTATGGAGAAGTGAAATTTTGGAGAAATGGCAGCAAGTGTGGCATTGTTGTTGCTGAACTGAGCAACTCGCCATGGCAAGCTGTTCTACTCGCCATGGCGAGTTAGACAGGATCCATGGTTACTCCTCAGCTCAATTCCTTTGTGTTCCGGCCTTTTGGTGAGCTTTAATCGTTCCTTTCGCGCCCTGTTAAGCTGAAGTTCGTGCCATTAGCATGCAATAGAGTTGTTTCCACTCCAACCCTTGGAAACAAGAATAGGTAATACACGTCTTGATCCTTCCTTTGTTTCAAAATTCGTACCTTTCTTCTAATCACAAATCCGGGCTGTTTTGCATGTTGGAAATGCTGAGTTTGGTTGCTGCAAGTAATGCCTTGAACCCAAACAAAGTAAAAGTTCATCATCCTTCAATTCTGTCAAAAAGGGTTAGTGAGTGTAGCTGAGGACTGCTGTAGCTGTGTAGAGCCCAAGGAGCGAGTTAAAGCTTCTTTTATCAGGTGGGTTCTTAGGCTAATTTAGTTAGTTTCCCAAAATTATGAAATTTGCATGTTAACATAGGAATTAATAGGTATAACTGTGTGGGTGAAATTAATCCCCAAATTTCACCCTATCCTGTCCTATATTACTTAATTTATGTATCTGCACTTTCTTGCATGAGGATTGTTGGTGCAAATTATAAAATTTAATGATTTTCGCAAAACAGAGTCGTTTCTGCATGAACTCGCCATAGCGAGTTGATAGCGAGCCTTCATGGCGAGCAGAAGGTGCTGGGCTGAAGAACTTCGCCATGGCGAGCTCTAGCTCGCCTAGCGAGTTGTTTAGGCCAGAGCCTGTAAGTTCGCCATGGCGAGCTTGGTAACTCGCCGTAGCGAGCTAACCCAGAATTGGTTCATTTTTCTCATTTTCAAAATAAATGTAACACTCGTTTTATATCCTCATTAGAGATAGCTGTCTTGCAGAAATATAAATAATGTGATGTTGTACAGGAGGTGTAACATCCCACAATTTTATCCATCTAATTAAATTTAATTAGAGATTGTTCAATAATTCAAGGATTAATTAGGGATAATTAATTAAGTGAATTTGGGAATTAAGTGTATTAGGTGTTAAATTAGGACCCCTTTTTGGACCTAAAAATACACATTAGTACAATTATGTTTCATTCATCATTTAATTAGAACTCTAAGATGATCCTTCCCTCCATTTCTCTCCTCAACCATGACTCACACCTTTGACTCATTTCATTTTCTCTCTAAATGCAACACCTCACCAATGGAGGTGACTCATTAATCCACTCACTTTCACATGCAAAAAACTCAATAAACACTCTCTTCATCTCACAACTTCAGAGAAGCTGAAGTACAAAACTCTCCTCCCATTTCTCTTTCTCTTCCACGCAACAACAACAACAACATGGAACACATAACTCCAAATTCCTCATTCAACCAAACTCAAGAAATTGTCCTTGCATTCAATCAATTTCTATAAGTAATAGAGACGCTAATTACTGCTCCTGAGCCAGAGAATCACTTCAGAGAATCTCTGTATAAATCACTCCCAAGAATCATCACAAGACACTAAACACCAAACCACATCACCTCACCTCTTACCTCACCAATGAGCCTACATGCAAGCTGTGAATCAAACCAACCTTTTCTCTATTTTATTCTCAGAAAAACCACTATAGATAGCCCTTCAATTCAGAGGTTCAGTCATCAAATCCAAACTCAAAATTCATAGAGCAAGCTTAAGGGTTCAAGTTGTCCAAAGTTCCAATTCTGGTCTGAGTTCGTGGGTCTTGCTAGGAGGTTCAGCAGCTGTTTGTAGAGCTTAGAGAAAGGTTAAAGCTCAATTTACAGGTGGGTTCTTAGGCTAGTTTAGTTAGAATTTCCTTAATTTATGAATTTGCATGTTAACTTAAGAAATTAGGAATTAATTGTGTGAGGAGAATTAGCTCCCAAATTCTCTTCTATTCTGTTAAATATTGATTATATTATATATCTGCACTTTCTCAGAGTTTGATTGGAGGTGATACCTTTGAAAAATGTTGAAATTCGCAAAACAGAGTCATTTCCGCCTTAACTCGCCATAGCGAGTTGCTAGCGAGCACTCATGGCGAGCTCAAGGTTCCGGGTTGAAGAACTTCGCCATGGCGAGCTCTAGCTCGCCTAGCGAGTTGTTTAGGTCAGTACCTGTAAGTTCGCCATGGCGAGCTTGTTAACTCGCCGTAGCGAGCTAACCCAGAATTGCCTCACTTTTTCTGTTTTTAAAATGAATGATCACTCGTTTTATATTATTACCTGAGAAAGATAAATTGCAGTTGTATAATGTATTTAATATTGTACGGGAAGTCAGACACAATTCTGAAATTAGGGATAACTTAGAATTAAGTTGTATGCTCCCCGAATTTGGGATTTATTGGTAGCATGTTAAGAACTTAGTGATCAGTCGATTAATTACATGAACATGTTATCAGTTTGGACTTCGTTTTAGATGTTCCATTAGAAAATTTATGTGAGCTTTATGCCGGAGCGCTTTCTGCTCGCGGATAAGGCGAACCCCTGAGACGTGCTCACCTTAGAGGGTTTGCGGTTTAAAATGAACAAGATAAACTTTGTGATACACCTTTATTTTATTGCCTATGATAATTATGCTATGGATATAGATTATGATATGACTGATTAGGAGCCCCGACTTTATAGCCTAGGAGGGTAGTAGAATTCACTGGGACGAAGTGACTGTCTCACCCCACTCCCTTTTTGATATAGGTAAGACAGGTTATTTCGGAGCAGGGACCAGGATGGACCTGACGATTGGAGCTGTGCTTGGATTGTCAGCTTAGAAGACTTAATCTTCTTCCTTGTTTTTTATTTAGCTTGTTGTTCTGTTGCAGTTTCTTTTCCGCTGTCTGTATCGAATAATCATTTCTATTTAATGATAATGTATTATTCAGCAATAATTCTTTTAATTAATGTACTCAGATTCCAGTTTTAATGTTCCGACTAAATATTCTAGATATTTTAGTTGGGGCGTTACAGGAGGTCAGTTACAGTTGGACTCTTAGGGCTTTACCTAGGAAATTTAGATATATTGTATGCTTCCCGGGCTTTGGGAATTTAATGGTAGCATGTTATGAATTTAGAAATCAGTCAAATATGTACGATTGTGATATCGATGTGGACTTCGTTTTAGATGTTCCACAAGAAAAACTTTGTGAGCTGCACGCCGGAACGCTTTCTGTTCGCGGACAAGGCAGGCCTCTAGGACATGCTCACCTCAGAGTGTTTGCGGATTAAAATCAACAAGACTAATTCTGTGTTACACATTTATTTATTATGCTTATGATAATTATGTTATGAAATGGATTATGATACGACTGATTAGGTGCCCCGGCTTATTAGCGTTTAGGAGGGTAGTAGAACTCACTGGGACGAAGTGACTGTCTCACCCCACTCCCTTTTTGATATAGGTAAGACAGGTTATTTCGGAGCAGGGATCAGGTTGGATCTGACGATTGGAGCTGTGCTTGGATTGTCAGCTGAGAAGACTTAGTCTTCTTCCTTGTTTTAAATTTGCTTGTTATTCTGTTGTCTATTCTTTCCGCTGGTTGTATCGAATATTATAAATATTATCTTAATGATAATTTATTATTCAGATATAATTCTTTTAATTAATGTACTCAGATTCCGGTTATTAATGTTCCGACTAAATATTCTAGATATTTTTAGTTGGGGCGTTACAAATCAACAACGCAGCTGCAGCATGATCAAATTATAAACCAAAAAAACTCACTTTCAGGATCAAACTCCATTTGATAGGTCTGTATGCTGAATAGAACGTTAGCTACAAAAGTGTCATGATCTCTGTCAAATTGGAGGGCAGCATCTACACCAATATAGTAATCCACTACAATTAATCTTAAACTTATTAGATGTATATAGAAATCTACTAATAAAGCGCATAACTCATTACCGTATCAAGAAATTCAAAACTACCCAGCAGGGCTATTAGCATCTCTCATGGAACAATCCAGGGTGTTCAAGGAGTTTGTGCAATGGAAGTCTTTGAGAGGAATCCTTGACCATCATATGTTAGTGAAAAAATATCAGAAGTAAAAAACACTGAGGCAAAATGAATTAAATATCGTGAAAAGAAAATTATTGAGAACCTCACAAAAAATGCAAAACCTGGCTGATGAGGTCTTTCGCAGCGGAAGAAACAATTAGTTTAGGAGGGAACTTGAGATCCACTTGAATTATCCTGTTTATTTACAATAAAAAGATGTAATGTACAGAAGTAGCATAAAGCATGTTAGAGTCCATAGCACCATAGAGTCCATAACACCATAGAGTCCATAGCATCCTATAGTACTGCTCAAACTGTTTACACCAAAAACGAATCTAAATCTGTGAGTTCAGAGTAGCAAACTCCGACAATAGAACAAAATTAACATGTAAAAATTACATGAAAAAAGAAATCTCAGTTCATTCAATCCGACAACAGATCAAAATCAAATTATAACAAAAAAATCCCGGCCTCTTACCTCACAACTTCACACTTGCATTGTCTATAGTGCATGCATCAGGATTCTCTCCCATGGACTCAAAGCTGCAAAACCATCAAACAAAACATATAATAATTCAGAAAGTTTACTCACAATTCCCATCAAATCCAATATAAACAGAGCATAATCTAAGCTCAAAACGCATATATATGACAATTCTACCCCCAAATCATAACCTAAACAAATATCAATTCAATCAATGGTAACAATTAAAGCTTCAACATCATCACAAACAAAATCAAAACCTAATTGAGGTTAAAATTGCAAACAAAATTTAAATTAAAAATAAAAATCAATTTTTCTGTTGCTAGAATTGAAAAGAAGAAATTGAATTAGAAGAAAAAGAACGAAATTATTACCATCAGAACCAACATGTGCACAATAGAGAGTGAAATTATTATTACCATCAAGATTAATACACTCAGCTCCTTCAATCTGACACATTCATTCATAAACACATCTACAAATATGAGAGGAAATAACAAAACAAAATAAGGAAAAGAGAGCATAACTTAGAAAACCAGTTCAAGTGAGGCAGGAATCAAAGGATGATACCAGAGAATGTCACTTGTTCTTACACATCTGCAGAGCATATTTTTCTGCAAAAGTCTGAGGTTCAATCAGTAGAGAAAATGGAAGAGAGATGAGATTATTCTAGTTACCTGAGTTTATTGACATCCAAAGAACCAATTTCATGAAAAACTTCAAACATGCAAGACCAAAATTTGAGAAATTGAAATTTGGGGGTTAGGGTTGATGAGGCGAGGGCAGCGAGAAAGAGAGAGATGGAGCGTTCGAGAGAGAAAGAGGTATTGATGGCGTGGTGATGGTGTGTGGTGGTCGGTGGCGTGTGGTGGTGACGGATTTTGGTCGGAGAGGGTGGCGGTAGAGAGGAAGAAGAAGAACGCGTTACGCGTTTCTCTTTTCTGCTTTCTTTCTATTTCTTTCTTTTTTTCCTTTTTTCTAATAATGTGTTGGTGGAGCTCTCCTATTGGTGCAAGCAGTGGACCAATAAAATTTCATGCAGATGCAATTATAGAAAGGTGATTGGCTAGAGTTTTTCCATGTAAGCAGATGACATGTTGCTGACATAATGTATGAGATCATGTGGTAGGGTTTCTCAAAGGTCATTAGGGTTTACCACATTCAACCTTTTTTATATTGTAAAGATGAGTATGTTTGAAAAATTTAACTAAACTATATAATCACTGCAAAGTCAATTTCGAAAGACATATGTCGAGCTCTATTAATTCAACCATAGTTATTGATTTACTTAAAGAATTTTAGTTAGCTACCTGGAATTTTACTTCCCCCCTCCCCAACAATTTTCATCTTCGTCAAGAAACTTTTATTTCGGACGGTACTGATCAACAAATTTCTCAAAATTTTGAGTTGGACCTCATGGTATACTCTGCAACAAGCTTAGCAAAAGATGATGACTTATCCTCAAGCAATGTGGTTGGAGAGTCATACTCCTCAATAAGTCCTATACACCAATACACAAAATAAATCAGAAAGAAAAATAAAACAAAACAAGTGGATCAGAACCAGCACAAGAGAAACACTCTTTAAAAGAAAACACACATTTGTATTTGATTGCTAATTGCTTGAATGCCAAAGTACATTGTGAAGCTCCTATTTATAGGAGGAGAGGAGCAAAAATGAGTGCAATACATGAGGACAAGTGGTAGAAGAGTTACATGCAAGATGACAAGTGTCCTTAATGAAAGTTACAAGTGTGTTTATTAGAAGTAACTAAAAACATGCATAGGGATTTCTAGAATGTGATCTTGGGCCAAATATATGGGCTAAGTTTGCTAAGTTCTTGGACCTCAATCATTAAGTTCTTGGACCTCAATCATTCTCCCCGGGTTGGAAAAGACTCATCCTCGAGTCGAGTTCTGCTTCATCATCAAAATAAGGTGAAAGGTCAGCTACATTGAAAGTGGCAGAAACTCCGTATGTTCCTGGTAGTTCAACCTTGTAAGCGTTGTCGTTGATCTTCTGCACAATTTTGAACGGACCATCAGCTCTGGGAGATAACTTGGATTTGGCCTGAGTAGGAAATCTTTCTTTTCGCAAGTGTATCCATACTAAGTCTCCTTCCTTGAAAGTCTGTGATCTTCTGTGCTTGTCTCGCTGGGCTTTGTACTTGGAATTCTGTTTTTGGATGTTCTCGCGGACCTTCTCATGTAACTTCTTAATTTCTTTTGCTCTTTGTTCAGCATCAACACTGCAAGGCTTAATGTTTGACGACGGCGTCAAGTCTAGCGGACTGAGGGGGCGTGTGCCATATACTACTTCAAAGGGGCATTTTCCGGTAGCTTGATTGGTTGAATTTGTTAATGTTTTGTTGATTGGCTCATTTTGGTATAACAACTTTATGTTACAATGTTGGATGCAATGTTTCAACATCCGGATACCTTTCCAGGTTGAGTGAAACGCGCGCCTCATTTAATGCGCCACCCTTTGATTATGGAATCCGCGTCTTGTGGTTGTGATTTAATTATGCTTGATTTATTAGAAGATCTCTACGTGATTATTTCCAAAAGAACTCTGCATAGCTTATGGAAACATTTGACCACGCTCATTAATCACGTGCTGAATTGTGCAAAGAATATTGAAGCCCAAGTTTCAAAGAAGCCCATGAAGACCCTTAGTATATAAGCTTCTTTGTAACCCTAGTTTTATACGTGTGTGTTGTATTCTGAAAGTATTTCATTATTGTGTTAGGGTTTGTGTTAGATAACTTGTGAGCCTACCTTGCATTTCCTTTATGCAAGACTAGGACATAGGATATTGTATTTGTGTTAACTACTCCTAAGCTTTGAAGTACGGAGTTGGTTTTGTTTTAGAGTGTGTTCTCAAACATTTATATCTTTGTCTATTATCACAGGTTGTGTGATTGATTAGGAGGTGAGATGGGATCTTAAACTTAGGAGTTCCTAAGTTGAAGTTGCATGAGATAGTGTCTAAGTCATAAGTTGTAAACGGGTGTGTTTAGCTTAGGATTAGAACTATCATAGTGGACTCCTCTCCTGGATTGGTATCCCCCAGACTAGGGCTTGTTTAAGCACCGAACTGGGTTAACAATTGAACTGTGTCCTTTACTTGTTGTTATCGTTATTTATTGTATTGTTCGTTCTCTCTGGTGAATGTTCCAACATCGTGTTCAACATCTCAAGTGTTGGAACATTGCATAGCACATTCCAATCCTGCATGCCGGAATTTTAATTGGCATCAGAGCAGGCACCCTGCCTGTACCTGGGTGAGATCTAGGGAAGTTATCTTCTGGCGCTATGGAAAAGGAAGGAGGATTTGTCAACAGACCACCTCTGTTGGATGGGACGAACTATGATTACTGGAAGTCGCGCATGGCCGCCTTTCTCAAGTCCATTGATTCCCAAGTTTGGAGAGCAATCTTGTCAGGTTGGGAGGCTCCTGTTGTCACTGACAAAGATGGGAACAAAACCAGTGTTCTAAAAGCAGATGTAACATCCCAAATTTTAATTAATAGAAGAAATTAATTAAATTAGTGTTGTGGAAGCTTAATTGGAAATTAAGTGATCAAGTGTGGAAGAATAATTAAATGGCAAGCACTTTTAATCCTTAAGTGGAGGGACATGTTTGGTTTTGTACACCAATTATGTTATATAAGGAAAGGAGGGTAGACCACAACACATTTTTCATTTAACCATTTCTCTCTTTAGCCTCACAATCCAACTTTTTTTCCCTCACCTTTTCTCTCTCGTGGCTGTTGATAGAGCAGCAACTACATCACTACCCAAACCCTTGAAACACAAATTGGGAATCTCATAGATGAAGCACCTTGCTACAACTTTAGTCATCCAAGCCAAGATTCTAACAAGACAAGAAAATCATCCTCTTCTTCACACCCAAAATTTATACTTACCAGAATCCTGCCAAGAACAGCTTGCATGCACTAGAATTCACAAATTTAGAGCTTTCTAAGATGGAAGAACTAAGGTAATGTAAGTAATACACCATCTCCCTTCATTTTGTCATCTACCTCAAACATCAAACCATTCTTATGACCTTGCATGTTCATCATTTCGTGACTAGAGACTCTGGAGGTTGTAATGACAGAAACCCCTACAGTTGTGAGAACGAATCTTGGAGAAAAGGCAGCCAAAGCTACGTTGTGGTTGTTGGTGATCTGTGTAGCTCGCCTAGGCGACCTGGCACTCGCCATGGCGAGTGGTGCAGGGCTGAGCTTGTTGTTCAGCTAGTGATTCCGTCCCTGTAGCTATTCCTAACCCTTGGTAAGACGTTTCGAACTCCTATTGTTCCTTCCCAGTTACTGTAATGGTAGCCTCACCTCTTTGATCTTAGTTAGCTTATAATCCATTCCTTTTCATTTTAAAACCATGAGCACAAGTTGGAGCTCAAGTCAATGCACGTGGGAAAGTCTGAGTGGCTGTAGCTGAGGTCATAAGCAAGTTCAAAGCTTCTGAGTTAATCTCATCCAGGTGGGTTCTTAGGATAGAGTAGTTAGATTCCCTAATTATGAAATATTGCATGTTAACATAGGAATTAGGAATTTATTGTGTGAGGAGAAATAACTCCCAATTTCTCTTCTATTCTGTTCAATATTAATTATATTATGTTTCTGCACTATCTCAGTGGATGATTGTAGGTGTAACTTTAAAAATTAATGATTTTCGTAAAACAGGGTATCTTCTGCATGAACTCGCCATGGCGAGTTGCTAGCGAGTATTCATGGCGAGCATCCAAGTTCTGGGCTGATGAAACTCGCCATGGCGAGCAACTGCTCGCCTAGCGAGTTGATTTAGGCCAGGACCTGCAGTTCGCCATGGCGAGCTGGTCAACTCGTCGTAGCGAGCTAAGTGCAGAATGCCTTATATTTTCTTTTAAATGTATTTCCAAGGCACTCGTTTTATATCCTTCTCTGAGATAGATAGCTTGCAGTTATATAATGTATCTAATGTTAAACGGAAAGTCAAGCACAATTCCGAATTTAGGGATAACTTAGAAATTAAGTTTGCATGTTCCCCGGGTTTTGGGATAATTATGGTAGTATGTAATTTAATAATTAGTATCAGTCAATCATGTGCGGTTTAGTATGCTGCTTATGGGCTTCCAATGGAACAACTCATTAGGAAAATGATTGTGAGCTTAATGCCGTGGTCGAATCGGTCAGCGGATATGGCGGGCCTTCGAGACATGCTCACCTCGAAGTGTCTTAGCGGAATAAAATCAACAAGACATTCTCTGTGTTACACCTTAAATATGTTTATAATTATGATATGTTATGATAGAATAAATTTATGGACTGATTAGGTGCCCCGGCTTATTAGCCTTTAGGAGGGTAGTAGAACTCACTGGGACGAAGTGACTGTCTCACCCCACTCCCTTTTTGATATAGGTAAGACAGGTTATTTCAGAGCAGGGACCAGGTTGGACCTGACGATTGGAGCTGTGCTTGGATTGTCAGCTTAGGAGATTATTTCTTCTTCCCTGTTTTAGATTAGCTTGTTATTTTGTTAACAACTATTTCCGCTGTTGTATTGAACATTGTAATATTATTCTAATGATATTGCATTTTTCAGTTTAATGTACTCAGATTCCAGTTATTAATGTTCCGACTAAATATTCTAGATAATTTAGTTGGGGCGTTACAGCAGAGCTTGAGTGGACTAAGGAAGAACAAGACTTGTCTACCTACAACTCTAAAGCCATAAATGCTCTTTTCAATGGAGTTGATAAAAGCATGTTTCGTCTGATAAAGAAATGTGTAGTTGCCAAAGAAGCCTGGGATATTTTGGAAACAGTTCATGAAGGAACATCTAAGGTAAAAATGTCTAGACTTCAACTCTTTACCACAAAGTTTGAAAGTTTGAAAATGAAAGAGGATGAAAGCGTTCATGAGTTTTATATGAACATTCTGGATATAGCCAACTCCTTTGATGTGCTTGGTGAAAAGGTGAGTGATGCTAAGTTGGTCAGGAAAATACTTAGATCACTCCCTAAAAGGTTTGATATGAAAGTTACAACTATAGAAGAAGCACATGACATCAACACTATGAAGGTTGATGAACTAATTGGTTCTCTTGAAACTTTTGAATTGGCTATAAATGAAAGAGGAGACAAAAAGAGCAAGAGTATAGCTTTTGCTTCCAACACTGATGACAGTGAGTCTACTGATGGTCTTGATGAAGATGATGGATTCTCTGAAGCACTTGCTATGGTTGGTAGAAAACTCAGACAAGCTTGGAGACAAAAACTAAATGGGCAGAACATCCGATTCAACATCAACACTTAGGCTGATATGTTCAAAAGAGGTAAAAGTGATGAGAAGCAAGCTCCATCAAAAGGTGTACAGTGTCATGAATGTGAAGGGTATGGTCACATAAGGACTGAGTGTGCTACCTTCCTCAAGAAACAAAAGAAGAGCATGACTGTTACTTGGTCTGATGAAGATGACCCTGAGGAAGATAATGAATCAGCAAAATGTGTAACTGCTCTTGCTGGATTGTGTGCATCAGATGTGGAGTCAGTTGATGAAGGATTGTCATATGATGATCTTCTTGCATCCTAGAGACTTGTATGAGAAGGACTTGGAAATAAACAAGGTCCTACACAGGCAAAAGAAGACAATTGTTCAACTCACCACTGAAAGAGATGAAGGATTGAAGAAAATAGCTGGCCTAACTGATGAAGTTGCTCAACTTAACTCTCAGCTGGAGAATACAATGAAGCAGATCAGGATGTTGAACACTGGAACAGCTGTTTTAGATGAAATTCTGGATGGGCAAGAAAAGAACAAAGGTGTTGGGATAGGATTTGACTACAGGAAGATGAAACAGCACAAGAATACAGAAAATTTCATACCTGCGGAAAGTGTATATGATCCTACATCTGGGAAACAGATGTTGAAACGTCATGTTCAACATCATGGATCCAGTTCCAACAGAAGACCCAGAAGATGGGTTTGTCATCATTGTGGCAAAAGAGGACACATAAGGCCTTACTGTTTCAAGTTATATGGATATCCTCAGTGGTATCACCACAATAAAGGTGAGGAAGTTAACACATCCACACAACAGCCTGAGAAAGAATGGAAGCCAAAGATTGAACCTAAGGAGACAGCTCAGATTGCTCACATTGCACTCAAAGCTACCTCTAGAAACTGTTGGTATTTTGACAGTGGATGCTCAAGACACATGACTGGAGAAAATGGTTACCTAGATGAACTAGAACCCTATGCTACCAGCTATGTGACATTTGGTGGTGGAGCCAAAGGTGAGATTGTTGGCATTGGGAAAGTTGTCAAGAAAGGGCTACCAAGGCTAGAGAAGGTTTTGCTTGTGAAAGGTCTGACTGCCAACCTGATCAGTATCAGTCAGCTATGTGATCGAGGTATGAGAGTTAGTTTCACTGACTCTAAGTGTGAGGTTAGAAATACAGAAGGTAAAGTTGTGATGACGGGAATGAGATCAAAGGATAACTGCTATCACTGGACTGATGCTGAAGAAGCAAACATATCTACCTGTCTGGTTAGCAAGGAAGAAGAAGTTTGGTTGTGGCACCAAAAGTTGGGTCATCTGCATCTGAGAGGAATGAAGAAAGCCATCTCAACTGGAGCTATAAGAGACTTGCCTAAACTCAACATTGAAGAGGGAAGAATCTGTGGTGAATGTCAGATTGGTAAGCAAACTCGAATGTCTCATCAGAAGTTGGAACATCGGGTAACTTCTAAGCCACTAGAACTACTGCACATTGACCTCATGGGACCAATGCAAGTGGAAAGCATAGGTGGAAGAAGGTATGCTCTGGTAGTGGTTGATGACTTCTCAAGATTTACATGGGTGAACTTCATCAGAGAAAAATCAGATAGCTTTGATACCCTCAAACTTCTTTGCTTACAACTTCAAAGAGAGAAAGACTTATCAATTGTAAGGATCAGAAGTGACCATGGAAGGGAATTTGAGAATGCTAAATTTTCTGAGTTTTGTGAAGCTGAAGGAATAAAACATGAGTTTTCCTCTCCAATCACCCCACAACAAAATGGAGTAGTGGAAAGGAAGAATATGACTCTACAAGAATCAGCAAGAGCCATGTTGCATGCTAAGAAGTTGCCATATCACTTTTGGGCTGAAGCCATGAACACTGCCTGCTATGTTCATAATAGAGTAACCATGAGAAAAGGTTCAAATTGCACTATTTATGAACTCTGGAAAGATAGGAAACCTACTGTGAAATACTTCCATGTCTTTGGGAGTAAGTGTTACATTCTAGCAGACAGAGAACAGAGAAGAAAAATGGATCCAAAGAGTGATGAAGGGATTTTCTTGGGATACTCAACAAATAGTAGAGCCTACAGGGTCTACAATTCCAGGACTATGACCATGATGGAATCCATTAATGTTGTGATTGATGACCTTGGTACTGAAACTGAACCAGATGTTGAAGCAAATGTTGAAGCATTTCCAACTTCAGGAACATCTTCTAAAGTCAGGATAGAGACTCAAGAAGAAGAAGAAATAAGGGAACCTCACACTGTTAGCAAAGGTCCCTCAGTCAGAGTTCAGAAGAACCATCCTCAAGAACTCATTATTGGTGATCCTCAACAAGGAATCACTACCAGAAGCACTAATGAGGTAATTAGCAATTCTTGTTTTGTATCTCTGATTGAACCAAAGAATGTCAAGGAAGCTCTTAAAGATGAATACTGGATTGAGGCCATGCAAGAAGAGCTCAATCAATTTAAAAGAAGTGAAGTTTGGGACCTAGTACCTAGACCTAGTGGAGTCAATGTCATTGGGACTAAATGGGTCTATAAGAACAAGTCTGATGAGAAGGGAGTAGTCACTAGAAACAAGGCAAGGTTGGTTGCTCAAGGCTACACTCAAGTGGAAGGTCTTGACTTTGATGAAACCTTTGCACCAGTTGCAAGGTTGGAACCTGTCAGACTGTTACTAGGAGTAGCATGCATACTGAAGTTCAAACTGTATCAAATGGATGTCAAAAGTGCTTTCCTAAATGGGTACTTACAGGAGGAAGTATATGTTGAGCAACCTAAGGGGTTTGTAGACACAAAGTTTCCTGATTATGTGTACAGATTGAAGAAGGCTTTATATGGGTTGAAGCAAGCTCCTAGAGCTTGGTATGAAAGACTTACTCAATTTTTAGTGAATCATGGCTACAGGAAGGGAGGATCAGACAAGACTCTATTTGTTAAAGAAAGTGAAGGAAAATTGATGATAGCTCAGATTTATGTTGATGATATAGTGTTTGGTGGGGTGTCGGATCAGATGGTCCAACATTTCATTTCCCAGATGCAATCTGAGTTTGAAATGAGTTTGGTAGGAGAACTAACCTACTTTCTGGGACTACAGGTCAAGCAAATGGAAGACACAATTTTTATCTCTCAAAGCAAATATGCTAGAAATATTGTGAAGAAGTTTGGTCTAGATTCTGCTAGTCACAAGAAGACACCAGCACTTACTCATTTGAAGTTGACCAAGGATGAAAGTGGTATTTCTGTTGATCAAAGTCAGTATAGGAGTATGATAGGAAGCTTGCTCTACCTTACTGCAAGCAGGTCAGATATTACCTTTGCTGTAGGGGTGTGTGCCAGATATCAAGTTGATCCAAAAGTCAGTCACCTTGCTCAAGTGAAGAGAATCTTAAAATATGTCAATGGAACATGTGATTTTGGCATTCTATACTCCCACAGTGAATGCTGCAAATTGATTGGATATTGTGATGCAGATTGGGCAGGAAGTGCTGACGACAGAAAGAGTACCTCTGGTGGTTGTTTCTTCCTAGGTAACAATCTGATCTCCAGGTTTAGTAAGAAACAAAATAGTGTGGCCTTATCTACTGCAGAGGCAGAATATATTGCAGCTGGTAGTTCTTGCTCCCAAATGATGTGGATGAAACAAATGCTTCAGGAATACAATGTTGAACAGGATGTTCTAACATTGTACTGTGATAATCTGAGCGCGAGTAACATCTCCAAGAACCCTATTCAGCATAGTAGAACTAAACATATTGACATTCGTCATCATTTTATAAGGGATCTTGTTGAGGATAATATTATTACATTGGAACATGTGAATACTGAAGAACAGATTGCAGATATATTCACAAAGACATTGGACTTGAAGCAATTTGAGAAGCTCAGGGGTATATTGGGTATTTGCTTGCATGAGGAGTTATAGCAGTTAATGGGCTTTCGGCGTGCAACTGTCACTTTTCCCTCTCTCACATATTTTTCCACGCAATCCAAGGAAAATCTGAAACACATCATTAGTTTCCTTTTTCAACCGCTCCAAACACGTTATATACCTCGCTACTCAACTTCTTGTGGTATTAATCCTAAATTTGTTTTCGTTGCCGTCACAAACCTCTCACTGTCTCTCAACTCTCTGCAACGATCCTCAACTTTTGGTAAAATCATGTCTTCATCCACCAAACCTTCCACAAAATCACGATCTTCCACCACTGCTCCTCACTCTGTCAACCCATCTGTCACTAATGAAGTTCCTCTGAACGCTGACCCTATCTCAACTGTCTTTCCTGATGAAACTATTGCTATCACGCCTCCCAAGGCAAAGTCTAAGAAGAAGAAATCCAAGAGAAGTAGCAAAGCAGCCAAAGAATCCCAATCGTCTGCTGAACCTAAAAAGAAGGAAAGAAAGCTGAAAAGGGGTGAATGTAGATTCCCGTTGAACATGGATGATCTCCTCACAAAGGATGATCCATTCAATCTCAAGGCCAAGGGTAATGTTGATTCATCTGAGAAACCTGTCAAAGATGTTGATGTTGAAGCATCCTCTAAAGCTCCTGCCACTGTTGATTCTACCAAATCTGATAAAGGTAAAATTTCTGACACCCTAGGATCTGCTGAAAACCTAGGTTTAGATGCCTTAAATGATGCTATAGACAATATGGATGTTGATACAACTGCTGTAAGAGTTGAAGAAGAAAGGGGTGATGTTGTTCATCAAACCCCTGAGATTCCAGAGAAAACTCAAGATGTTGGACCAGATGTTGAAACATCCTTGGACCAACAGGCTAACAACTCTGAAGGGAATACAGAAGTAGATGCTGGTAAGAATGACAGTTTGATAAGTGCTGAGAAGGAAGTTAGTAAGCCCTCTAGTGCTTCTAACCTGGCTAAGAGTGATCAGGCTATGCCTGAGGCTACTGTTGAACGTCATTATGAGGATGAAGAAACCTCTGTTCATCATGAACATGAGGTCATTAATGTTGCTAATACTGCAGATGATGATGTTGATGAGGTCCCTATCTCTCAAGCTTTTGGTATCTCCAAACGTCTTAGGAGTAGCAAGGGAAAGAGTATTGCTGGTTTGGTAGAAACACCTGAACCTGTGAAGAAAAATACAGGCAAAGGTGTGTCAATTGGACCCAAGAAAGGGTGGAGTAAAGTGACTCCAAAAGTTTCTGCTGTGAAGACAAGGAAGAGGAAGGCTGCTACCTCTAGTGACACTGAGTACAATGCTGAAGCGGATGTGCCAAACATCCCAGCTACTAGCTCTGTTGTGAAAAAGTCTGTGGTTAAAAGGGTTCCCCCTATTGTCAAATCAGTGCCAACTGATAAGATATCTTTCCATTATCCTGAGTATGCACATATGTGGAAGTTTATCTATCACAGGAGATTGGCCTTGGAAAGAGAACTAGGTGTTGAAGCTATGAAGGTGGTTGAGATTGTTGATCTGATTAGAGAGACTGGACTTATGAAAACTGTTTCTAAATTGGGACCCTGCTATGAACAACTAGTAAAGGAATTCCTGGTCAATATTCCTGAAGATTGTGATGACCCCAAGTCTAATGATTTTCAAACTGTGTCTGTGAGAGGTAAGAAGAACAAGTTCTCTCCTCAGGTCATTAATAATTATCTAGGTGTAGTAGAAGAAGAATGTGAAGAACTGGAAGTGTCTGATTCTCAGGTTTGCAAGGTGATAACTGCAAACCAAATCAAAGTTTGGCCCAAAAAGGGTAAGATTCCCTCTGTCAAGTTGTCTGTGAAGTATGCTATGCTGAACAGGATAGCTACAACCAATTGGGTTCCTACTACCCATTCATCTGATGTAGCTACAGGGTTGGGGAGATTGATTTTTGCTATTGGTACTCACAAGAAGCTGAATCTAGGTGAGTTCATTTTTGAGCAAACCATGAAACATGCCAAGACAACTGCTATCAAACTTCCAATTGCTTTTCCTACATTACTGGGTGACCTCATTCTTGATCAACAACCTGCTCTCAAGTATGTTACTGATGTGGCCAAGCCTAGAGAGGCACTACTCTCTTTTCATTTCAAGCTGTTTGCCAAGCACCATGCTCCAGACATTGTAGGAACATCTGGAACCCAAGCCCCAGAGACCACCATGTCAAGGAAAGAAATTGTTGCTGCTCTGAAGGACACCTGTGTTATGTTGGATGAGAAGAAGACCTTATTTGAGAAAATGATTGCTGCACTTGAGAAAGAAGAAGAGGGTGCTGAAGCTGAGGGAAGTCAGAATCAAGAGGAAAATGCAGCAGAGGGTCAGTCTGCTGAGTCTGAGGCTGCAAGTTCTGATGATGAGGAAGGAACTGCTAGCAGCTCTGAAGATTGAATAACCTGTTTTTGATGTTTTCTTTCTGTTTCCTTTATTCTGTGTGGACACCTTTTTAATTTTGTGCTGGTCTGTAATATTGGGCTAGGCCCTGACTTCTTGTGTGGATTTGTTGGTTTATTTCATGCTTAATGGTATGCCTTTATTTGGCAAATTTTGTGACTAAAAGGGGGAGTAAAGTTCTGATCCTATGTGTTGGTTATTTTTTTTTCTCTGATTACTATGACTGTGATGATGTGCCATGAAATGTTGAAGCATCCTCCCTGCTGGATTGAGGGGGAGTGATATTGTTCTTACAGGTAATCAGTGATCGAGGGGGAGTGTGCCTATGTTTGTCCCTCAATGCCTTACAAGATGTTAAAACATCCTAACATTTTTCTTAAGAATCTGATGGCAAATTTTGTGTGCTTCTGCTGTGTGTTTTGCCTCTGATGTTCATCTTAAGTACAAAAGTTGTGTATGAATGCTTTCTTGATTTGTGTGTTTGTGTTGATCTGAAGATTCATGCCATCTGTACTATGGATGTTTGTCTACAAGGTTCTGGGTTGTTTTAGCCAAAAATTTCGCCAAAGGGGGAGATTGTTAATGTTTTGTTGATTGGCTCATTTTGGTATAACAACTTTATGTTACAATGTTGGATGCAATGTTTCAACATCCGAATACCTTTCCAGGTTGAGTGAAACGCGCGCCTCATTTAATGTGCCACCCATTGATTATGGAATCCGCGTCTTGTGGTTGTGCTTTAATTATGCTTGATTTATTAGAAGATCTCTACGTGATTATTTCCAAAAGAACTCTGCATAGCTTATGGAAACATTTGACCACGCTCATTAATCACGTGCTGAATTGTGCAAAGAATATTGAAGCCCAAGTTTCAAAGAAGCCCATGAAGACCCTTAGTATATAAGCTTTTTTGTAACCCTAGTTTTGTACGTGTGTGTTGTATTCTGAAAGTATTTCATTATTGTGTTAGGGTTTGTGTTAGATAACTTGTGAGCCTACCTTGCATTTCCTTTATGCAAGACTAGGACATAGGATATTGTATTTGTGTTAACTACTCCTAAGCTTTGAAGTACGGAGTTGGTTTTGTTTTAGAGTGTGTTCTCAAACATTTATATCTTTGTCTATTATCACAGGTTGTGTGATTGATTAGGAGGTGAGATGGGATCTCAAACTTAGGAGTTCCTAAGTTGAAGTTGCATGAGATAGTGTCTAAGTCATAAGTTGTAAACGAGTGTGTTTAGCTTAGGATTAGGACTATCATAGTGGACTCCTCTCCTGGATTGGTATCCCCCAGACTAGGGCTTGTTTAAGCGTCGAACTGGGTTAACAATTGAACTGTGTCCTTTACTTGTTGTTATCATTATTTATTGTATTGTTCGTTCTCTTTAGTGAATGTTCCAACATCGTGTTCAACATCTCAAGTGTTGGAACATTGCATAGCACATTCCAATCTTGCGTGTCGGAATTTCAGAATTGTTGTAGGCAAACTCGACTTGTGCAAGAATGAGATCCCATTGTTTCAAATTCTTTCCAATAAAGCTCCGAAGAAGATTTCCCAAAAGCCTGTTGATTGCCTCTGTTTGACCATCTGTCTGGGGGTGACTTGCACTACTGAATTGCAGCTTAGTTCCCATTTTTCTCCAAAGAGTCCTCTAAAAATGGCTTAAGAATTTGACATCTCGATCCGAAGTAATGCTTTTTGGAATTCCGTGAAGCTACACCTTTGAATGTGCTTGTTAATATCCTTCTCTAGCTTTGGCCAGTAAAAATTTTCTTTAACAAAAGCTACAGTTTTGTCTCGTCCAAAGTGACCTGATAATCCTCCATCATGGGCTTCCCAAATGATCGCTTCTCGTAGTGAACATCGCGTAATGCACAACACCTTTTCTTTAAACAGATATCCATCATGTCGATAGTAAGTTTGGAAGGCTTGAGATTCAGTTGCACTCCAGATCTGATGGAAGTCAGGATCATTTTCATATAACTCTTTGATAGACTCAAAACCAATAACTTTCATCTGTAGAGTAGAAAGTAGGTTATGTCGTCTACTAAGAGCATCAGCAACAACATTTTGGACTCCCGCCTTGTGTTTGAGCAAGAATGGGTAAGGCTGCAAAAATTATGTCCATGCTGCATGTCTGCGGTTGACCCTCTGCTGGGAATTTTGGTGCTTGAGAGCCTCATGATCAGAATAGAGGATAAACTCTTTGTGCAATAAATAGTGACTCCAATGTTGTAAGGCACGAACGATGGCATAGAACTCCTTATCATAAGTGGAGTACTTGAGCTTCCCATTGTTGAGCTTTTCACTGAAGAAAGCTATTGGATGGCCTTCTTGACTTAGCACAGCACCGATTCCAGTGTTGGAAGCGTCACAACTGACTTCGAACACTTGATCAAAGTTGGGAAGGGCCAACACAGGTGCTTCGGTCAATCTCTTCTTTAGTTCGTCAAAGCTTTTTTGTGCAGGCTCGGTCCATTGGAACTGATCTCCTTTAATATAATCTGTGAGCGGGGCCGCAATAGAACTAAAATTTTTTATGAACCGCCTGTAAAATGATGCTAATCCATGGAAGCTTCGCACATCATGGATTGATTTTGGAATGGGCCAGCTGTTTATAGCTTCTACCTTGCTTGGATCAACATGTATCCCCTCAGAGGTGATGATGCATCCGAGAAAGGTGACTTCGTTGCTTAAGAAGGAACATTTCCTTAGATTGGCATAAAGCTTTTGCTCACGAAGGATTTGTAGCACTTGCCGAAGGTGCTCTAAGTGCTCTGCCTTTTCCTTGCTGTAGATCAAGATATCGTCAAAGTAAACAACCACAAATTTACCAATGAAAGGACGTAGTACTTGATTCATCAATCGCATGAAAGTACTAGGAGCATTGGATAAACCAAAAGGCATTACGGTCCATTCATAAAGGCCATCTCTGGTTTTAAAGGTTGTCTTCCATTCATCTCCTGGCCTCAATCTAATTTGATGGTATCCACTACGAAGGTCAATCTTTGAGAAGATGGTGGCACCATGCAACTGATCTAGTAAATCATCAAGTCGAGGTATTGGAAATCGATACTTGATGGTGATTTTGTTAACAGCTCGACTATCAACACACGTTCTCCAGCTTCCATCTTTCTTGGGTACTAAAATGGCTGGAACTGCACAAGGACTAACACTTTCTCGAACTAACCCCTTCTTTAGCAGTTCTTCAACTTGTCGTTGGACTTCAGTATGCTCCTGGGGGCTCATTCTATATGCTGGCCTGTTGGGAATGACTGCTCCCGGGATGAAGTCAATGGCATGCTGGATATCTCTCATCGGTAGCAATCCCTGTGGAACTTCTTCTGGTACAACATCCATGTAGTCAGCAAGCAGTTACTTAATCTCTGCGGGTAGGACAACTTCTTTGTTGGGTTCGAACAACAAGACAAGGCACATAGTTTGAAGTTCTTCTACAGCGTCTTTGACTTGAGCTTTGGTGATTAAAGACACTAATGGCTTCGACTCTTTCTTGCTTTTATCAAGTTCACTCGGTGGTAATGGAGTTAACTTGATTTTTATACCCTCTTTGATGAATGAATAGGTGTTGGCATAACCGTCTAGATGGGCGCGACGATCGTATTGCCAAGGTCTTCCAAGGAGGAGGTGGCATGCATCCATTGGAACAACATCACACCACACTTGATCCTTATACTTCTGGCCAATGGAAAAGGAAACAAGGCAGCGCTTTGTAACTTTCACTTCACTCCCTTCGTTTAACCACTGAAACTTGTACGGATGAGGATGACTTTCTGTCGGTAACTTCAACTTCTCCACCATGTAGTTGGACACTACATTTTCACAACTTCCACTGTCGATAATAACATCACAAACTTTTCCAGCAACAGTGCAACGAGTATGGAAAATGTTGTTTCTTAACCAATGTGGTTCTTTGACTGACGTGTGTAGGCTTCGTCTAATCACCAGGGACTCACCATGATCGGCAACAATGAGTTCTTCGTCATAAACAGGATCTAAATCTTCTCTTTCAAAATCATCTCGAGCCTCATCTTCTTCTTCTTCAGACACTTCATATGCTTCTCCTTTGATAATGGTGATCGTCCTTCGGGTGGGACAATCGGATGATATGTGTCCAAAACCTTGCCATTTGAAACATTTGTCAACCTTGGTTTTGTTTTGGGTGGAGGGTTTAGGTGAAGGTTTAACCGAGGAACTGGGTTGTTCAACCGGTGGTTTGCGTGGGTGAGGAGAATTTTCAGTAAAGGAAAAGTTTTTGTAGGAAGACCTTTTAGGTATTTTTTTTTCAACTCGTAGAGCGAGGCGGATAACATCCTCAACTTACCAATACTGCTGGAGTTGGACAAGATGCGCAATGTCAGTGTTTAATCCTCCAAGGTAACGAGCTATCGTTTGTTCCTCCTTTTCATGAATATCACACTTCATTATCAACTTTTCAAACTCTCTAGTATATTCTTCCACCGATAAATTCTTTTGGCGAAGATTTTGTAGCTGAAGGAAGTTCTCTTGGTAGTAATGGACGGGTAAAAACTTTCTTGTTAGTTCTCGCCGCATTTTTTCCCAAGTCTTGATCTTTCTTTTCCCTTCACGTTCACGCTTCTTCTTAAGATTCTCCCACCATATGGAGGCATGCTTCTTTAACTTGACAGCAATGATCTTTGCCTTCTTTTCTTCGGGTACCTCCTTGTAGTCAAATAGTCGTTCGACAGTTTGAAGCCAATCTACGAACTCGTCTGGTTGTAGTTTCCCTTCAAAATTAGGTATTTCGACCCTGATGTCGTCACTTCTGGCAGACCTTCGTGGTGGTCGGCGATGTCTAGTAACGGAAGAATCGCTACCGGATGAGTCAACTTCGGATTGTCGTTGGTATTCATCCAATAGGATTTGTTGAGCCTCTACCGTCTCTTGCAACTGTTGAATTTGCGCACGTAAATCTTCCATTTCCAAATCATGGCGTGGTTGGCGTCTGGGAGGCATTTTGGATTTTTTTTTTTAGGGCAGGGGTAAAATGGTAATTATGGAAATACGGGGACAGAACTGTAATTTAGGAAAGTTTGGGGTAAATCAGGAAATTCCAAAAAAATCTGGGCTGAAATGTAATTTTTTGAAAATTTGGGGTAAAATGGTAATTTACGAAAGTTTAGGGTGAAAATAAGATCAGGGGCAAAATTGTAATTTTGGGTCTGTTGCTGACGTGGCGAGGGTGACACGTGCCAGGTGTTGGTTGGGCAGGGGATATGACGTGGAGGCTGAAGTGTATGGGGTGACGTGGCTGGCTGCGTGGCAAGATGTGACACGTGGCAGAGGATGGTTGGATAGGTGTCTGACAGGGGCTAATGACGTGGATGATGCTGTGTAGTGGCGACGTGGCATGGTGATGTGGCTCTGGTTGACACGTGGCAGGAAGTAAGTGGATGACGTGGCGATGACGGGCAGGGCTGGTGACGTGGCACGTGACGTGGCTCGTCTTCTTCCTTTGCAGGCGCGTGAGGGCGCGTGAAGACAGGGCACGACGCGTGGTCCTCCGGCGATGGCGCGTGGGAGGGCGTGCAGCGGGAGTTGGCCGTGGAAATTCGTATTCTGAGGTTTTCGGACCTCCTGAACACGATGGCAGTGTCTGTTTCTGTGAATTCGGACTAAAAATGGAGGTTTCGAGTTTGGCTCTTCCTTACTCAAAAACTCTTCTATACTAAGACTAATTTTAGTCACTCTCTTTCACTCACAGCTCACTGAACCAGGCTCTGATATCAAGATGGATCAGAACCAACACAAGAGAAACACTCTTTAAAAGAAAACACACACTTGTATTTGAAGGTGTGAAAAACACAATATGGGGGGGTTGAATTGTGTTTTGGTTAGTTTTAAAACTTCTTCTAAGTTTTTCAACTTATCAGATTTCGCAGCGGGCCAAAACTTAAACACAATCAACTTCTGGTAAGGTGAACAAAAACAGAGTATGAATGAATGAAAATAGAGAGAAGAGAGAAGAGATGACACAAGAGATTTTATACTGGTTTCTCTCACAAACCGAGAGTAGTACAGTCCCCTTGCACTTCCAAGGGATTTCACTATAATCACACAAGATTACAATTGCTCAAGCTCACAGCAAGAGACTTCCAATGCTCAAGTAACTCCTTACAAGAGACTTCCAATGCTCAAGTAACTCCTTACAAGAGACTTCCATTGCTCAAGTAACTCCTTACAAGAGACTTCTAATCACAAAACAAAATACAATGTTTTGAACAACTGATAAACAATATCAGAGTTCAGAGAACAAAGAAATACAACTTAAAATAACAAGACTGTTCTTAGAATCCTTGAAAAGAAAACTAAGGTTCAACTACTGACAGGCCAGAAGTTGAAGACTAATGTCTTGAATTTGAATATCAACTTAAGTTGTATCTAAGTTAAAATTGCTCTTTGAAATTTAGCAGAATAACAGCTCTTTGTTCGTTGTAAGTGTATTGTCACGTCTTCAAATTCTTCCTCCTTTTATAGGCGTTGTTGGAGCGTCTTGAATTTGAGCGGACATTGATGAAAGCAGCTAGGTAGTACTGTACCATTGTTTTCGTTTGAAATGTGTTTATTCAAATCAAGTAAAGATCAAATTCTGATCCTTGATTTCGAATATTCGCCCAAATCAGGAAAACAAAGATAGTACAATAGTACAAACGTCATTGTCATGAGGATAACGGTCTGAATGAAGTTCTTCTGCTCCTTCAGATCTTTTTCCATATAGATGATAGTCGTTAAGAGAATGGAATGTTCTTTGACGTCTTCTGATGTTTCATCATCATCAGAATTTGCAGATAATAAATGATCTTCTGATGACTTCATCTTCTGGTTGACTTTGACTTGCAACTTCTGATGGCTTCAACTTCTGTGTTGGCTTCAGAACTTGCATTTTCCCAACTTCTGGGGATACTTGAAACGTAGTAACCAGAACTTCAATCTTCTAGTGAATAATAAAATTTTGACTTGTATATCTGCACACTAGAGTAAATTATCAGTATTCCCTATTGTATATTAATACTATTGTTATCATCAAAACTACTTGGGTTATGTCAGAACCAACTTTGTTCCAACAATCTCCCCCTTTTTGATTGATGACAAACCAAGTATTAATTTACAATGGTTGTTATTTTAATCATATAAATTCATCCTTCAGGTTTATGAGGTTTGCAAGCTCCCCCTGAGTTCAGTAATGAATGATTAAAATAGTTTAAAATTTTAATGTTGAATTCAGAACTTCTGTATACACTTTGACTTCCAGAAGATAGGTTTGCAAGCTTTCTTCTGTGGTCAGATCTACCTAAGAGAAAAGTGCAATCTTCTCTTACGTGTATCATGTATAGAAAGTTCTGATCTCAATAGAAAAATTTCCTTAGAGAGAAAATATTGATAACTGATAAAAAAAATAATAACTGAACTTAAATGAAATGAAAAATTTTAATTTGGCTTAAGTTAGTGTTCTTAAATTAATTTACTCTTACTCCCCCTTTTGTCATTAAACAAAAAAGGAATAAAATAAAAGGATTAAGAATAAAAAGAACACGTGACTAAGGAATTAGTCAAGTCAAAAATATGCATTAAAATAGATGAGAAAAACCACAATTAGTTAATGCAAATGCTAAAAACGAGGTAACTCCTACCAACCAAAATTGCTATAAAAGCACACCAATTGTAACATCCCCAAATTTCTAAATTGCCTAATTAATTTTAATTGGAATAAATCTATTAAAATTAGAATTAATTAGAAGTGGTTAAAATAATTTAGGTTTGAGGATTAAGTAAATTAGGTGTAAATTGGGAATTTTAATTAAACATAAACTACACACTATAATACTTATCTCACACTTAGACATTTAATCACCAAGAGATACAATTTACTCCCTCCAAATACTCTTTCCACTCTCATGACTCACACTCACAAAATCCTTACACCTCACCCTAGCACTATGACTCACAAAACTACTTGTTGTTAATCACCCTTCTACATGCAAAGAAACCAAAAACCACTCTTATTTCACTTCAGCAAAACTGAGCATCAAAACACTCCCTCCTTCTATTCATTCACGCCCAACAACAACAACCACAAGCTTCCAAACTCCTCAATCAACTCCATTTCACATGTTGGCTTCTTGTTGCAATTAATCAACTCAAATACTGTGACTAATTCACAGAGATTCCTACCTGCACAATACAGCTCTGAGATCATTAATTCCAAGTTCACATGACACAACACAACAACCTCTTTTCACTTCACCTCATTTCCTACCAATGTAATTGCATGCAATCAAAACTCTAGCCAAAAACTTGCACTGTTGCATCCTCAGAAAATCTAGCTATAAATAACCCCTCAACTCAGCTCAAACCATCATCCAATCCATCAAATTCATAGCTTCAAACTAGAGGGTTTCAAAGTATCAACAATCCAATTCTTGGTCTGGGGTTCGTGGGGCTTGTTGGGAGCTTTCAGTAGCTGTTGTAGAGCTTAGAACAAGGGTTAAAGCTTCAATTACCAGGTGGGTTCTTAGGCTAGTGTAGCTAGAATTCCCTAAACTATAATATTGCATGTTAACTTAGGAAAATTAGGATTTAATTGTGTGAGGAGAATTAGCTCCTAAATTCTCTTCTATTCTGTTATATATTGACTATATTATATATCTGCACCTTCTCAGAGTTTGATTGTAGGTGATTCCTTTGAAAAATGTTGAAATTCGCAAAACAGGGGCTTTTCTGCATTAACTCGCCATAGCGAGTTGCTAGCGAGCATTCATGGCGAGCTCAAGGTTATGGGCTGAAGAACTTCGCCATGGCGAGCTCTAGCTCGCCTAGCGAGTTGTTTAGGTCAGTACCTGTAAGTTCGCCATGGCGAGCTTGCTAACTCGCCGTAGCGAGCTAACCCAGAATTGCCTCACTTTTTCTGTTTTTAAAATGATTGATCACTCGTTTTATGTCTTTCCTGAGAAAGATAATTGCAGTTGTATAATGTATTTAATATTGTACGGGAAGTCAGACACAATTCTGGATTAGGGACAACTTAGAACTAAGTTTGTAGGCACCCCGAGTTTGGGAATTATTGGTAGCATGTTAAGAACTTAGTGATCAGTCGATTAATTATATGAATATGATATCAGTGTGGACTTCGTTTTAGATGTTCCATTAGAAAATTTATGTGAGCTTTATGCCGGAGTGCTTTCTGCTCGCGGATAAGGCAAACCCCTGAGACGTGCTCACCTTAGAGGGTTTGCGGTTTAAAATGAACAAGATAAACTCTGTATTACACCTTATATTATTACTTATGATACTTATGTTATGGATATAAATAATGATTTGACTGGTTAGGAGCCCCGGCTTAGTAGCCATTAGGTGGGTAGTAGGACCCACTGAGACTTAGTAGTCTCACCCCAATCCATTTTATTTTTTTTAGGCAAACAGGTTGATTAGGTAAGCTTTGGTCTTGGAGTCGCTGGTGCTTTTGGAGGATTGCATTTAGTTTCTTGCTTTCTCACTTTCTTATCGTGTTGTCGTTGTTTCCGCTGTTAATTTATGTACTCTTGATGTATTTGGCACCTGTGTGTGCAATAAACTTTTGTTGTAATAATAATGAATTCAGTTACCATCTATAATATTCCATGATTATTCTAGATTTATCTATGGGGTGTTATACCAATTCTTTGTCATTTCACTCAACGCTTCCATGAGAGAAAATAAATTCTTCATCAAGATGAAAGAAAATATTTGTGAGGATAGAAGAGTGATTGAAAGAAATGGGTTTAAGAAATTTTCAAAGAAGAACCAGAGAAGAATCTTATCAACATTAGATGCAGTCTCATGGAATATGATGTCTAAGAAACATCAGAACATGTTGAAGGTCCTTGCTTCAAAATCAGATGCAAGTTTCTCAACTATCTTCTGTTCTTAGAAGATCAAGAAGTTCTTCTTATGCAGGAGGATGAGCAGGAGTCTCTGACAAGAGGCTCCAAGTTTACAAAACAGTAAATTTGAAGAGCTAGAGGGTTAGAGGCTCCCAGGTTGAAGTTTGGGGCACCATCCTCTTCAGCTTCTCTTACTCATCATCTTGTAAAAATTTCCTTTTAGGTTAGGTAGTTTTATTTTCATGCTAAAAACATCTTTGCTCAGAGAGTAATGATGAAATGCAAAAAACATGTAAAAGTGTTTTTATATGAATGAAAATTGTTTGAATGCATGCTTATGTTTTATGTTTATGCAGCAGTTTATATATAGATCTATCTTCTGAATAATAAAGAAAATAAACCAACATAACATAACCACAATATCATAAAAACAAAAATAATTATCCAAGACAATTAATCAAAACATATCCAAAAGAAATTGTCTAAACAGAACATGATTGATAACATAAGCAAAATAAAAACACAGAAATCCTAAGGTTGAGGGGGAAGATAAGGGTTCAGCAGCTTGACTTGAAGCTTCTTCAGAGCTTCTTCAGAAATATACTATATCTTCTGTAACACAACTTCTGTACCCATCTTGTCAACCACAGATTCTGATTCATAGTCCACCTTGATAATCTTATCCAATTCTTGCTCATAGAAGGTAGAAAACTGATCCACAGCCCTAGACATCACCAGATTCATCTTTTCTTCATGCAACCTCTTTGCTCTTCTGATCCTATTCTCTGCAGCCTTATACTCAGTAAACTTGTGCCTTGCAAGGGTCATGATATAGCTCCTTCTGTACTGAGAACTAAGATCATGCATCATTTGCGTGCACATATTTGCAATAGCAGAGCATTCACCATCCATTTGATCAGGTGCAAATCCAAGAGCAGGTAGATCTTTATGAAATTCCTTAACCTTGTCATTAATGCCCATCAGCACACGCTGAACATCTTCTGGTGTGATGGCTGGAAGGGTGTTAGGAACAGATGAAGATGAGGGTTTATCTAGGACATTTGAGGGCTCGGGTGTTTTATCTTGTTCTGTTGGAGAGGGTGTAATGACTTCTTCAAAGGTTTTAAGATAGTCATTTTCAAAAGTTGTTAACTGAGGAGGTTGGGATTTCTGAGGTGAGGGTTTGTGAAGTTCCAACTCTAGTAGTTGTAAAGCTTTGGCAAAAGTGCCAGCTTCAACTACGTTTTCAATTGGAGAAGCCTGATGATCTGATAAGGTCTTCTCAGAGTTTTTGGAACTTTGTGAAACAGGGTTAGCAGAAACATGAGCAGCAGGAGTAGTCACTTGAGGAATAGCTCCAGAAGTTGCAACCACTGCATTAACTTCTGTTGCTATCTCTTCAACATTCTCCACAGAAGTAGGAGTAGAAACATCTGCTTCTGTAATAGTGGACAACACATGTTTAGTTAACTGTTTCAAGGGGTCAGAAGATGGTTTAATGCTAACAGCTTGTGTTTCAAGAGAAGCACTAGCTGAAACTTCTTCTATACAGTTAGGTTTTGGAGTTAAATCTGAAAAGATTTTTGAAAAAGAGTGTTGAATATGAACTGTATAGGGGATGTTTTTAGCAAGCTTTGGACCATTAATGACAAAATCATGAATATCTTTAAAATTGATCTTTCTGTAAATACCTTGATTTGCCAACTTCTGAGCTAACTCATCTTTGGGAATGGGAGCATCAAGAAATGCATTAGGGTCAGCTTCAATCCCACTTTCCCAACTAGTTTCTTTCCAAGCCTTATAAGCTTCAACTTCAGCAATAGCTTCATCACGCTCAGTATCCTCATCTGATTCAAGAATCAGCAACTTTGGCTTTCTCTTCCTCTTCACATTAGTTCTGCTCTTCTTAACAACTTCTGGAGTAGCATTAGCAGCAGGTCCAGAAGCACTAGCCTTCTTAGTAACTTCAACAGCAACCTCTGCTTGAGCAGCAGGTTCTGAGTGTCCAGGGTTCACTTCTTCAACGACTATACTCTTACCAGCAACCTCTGAAGTTTTCTTCACACCAGAAGTATTTCCAGACTTCTTCTGGGGTGTAGAACTTCTTGTCCTTTTTTATTGTGGTTCTGCAGATACAGATTCTACTTTTCTTGCATTCTTCTTCTTCTTCACTTGCACAGGCAACAACTGCTGTGTTGGTAGCCTTTCTTCCACTTTAACATTGGCTCCTTCCTCCAGAAGTTTCTTATGCATACCAGCAATAACAGAAACTTCTTCTGTAGACACAGGGGTGATGTAGAAATACTTATTACTCTCATCCTTCCTTGGTCTATATTGAATCTGAGGAGTAATCACGGGTCCTTGAGACTTAAGGACTTCCTTCACACATAGACCACCAATCATAGAGGGATAAGCATCAATGTAAGATGCATAACCAGGAAAAGTAGTTTTGAGTGATTGAATTAAATAACTTCTGTGAAACATGAAGGAGAGCAATCTGCAGTAATGAGCATTTGTCCTATTCTTGGTCTGACTATCAGTGATAGCTCTACACATGTGCTCAAAAATTACTAGGCCACAATCCATATCAACCTTCTTTCCCAAATAATATAAAGCAAGTTTATATAAGTTGGAAACTTGGTCAGATGAACCAAGCTTTGGTAAAATAGAGTCACAGATGATCTTGTAAAGCATCTTGTAGAATGGTACCATATCATTGTTATTCTTGGACGTAGACTTCTTCCCATAGATTTCCTCTTGAATATAAGGACTTACATCATCAACGCCATATGGAATAATACCTTGCCGTGGTAACTGTACTGCTTGTCTTATATGCTCAGGTCTAATTCTGATTAGAACACCACCAACTTCTGAGCGAATCTCTTTGCCATAGTATTCTTCTTCAGGAATACTATTGCTGAGACAAACTTGTGCCTTCATCCAAAAATCTTTAACAATTTCTAAATAGGCAGGTCCATTAAGACAATCCAGGTACGTTGTCAACTTCTGATGAACAAATAGTTCCTTCATTCCGTCACAGTAATTAACCCTAATAGCTTCGAAGTCGACTGGTCTTTCAATATGCAGAAATAGGTCAGAAATCGGAAATGGTACTCTGTCTGGAGAGAGAACACCAGGTTTAGATCCTTTGATATCAGCAATTGGGGGTACATTTGTGTTCCTTTCTGCTTGAGTTTGAATGCGCTTGGTAGATGAGGAGGCCATGATTCTGAGTTTAGGGGTTAGGGTTTGCTAATTTGAGAGAAGAAAGAATTACTCTGAGTTTTAGAAGAGATGAAAGTGTGGGTAGTGATTATGTAAAGTGTGTGAATGTGAACAGTTAGTGTTTAAAAAGGAAAGAAAAACAAACCGCGCAAAAACGTACTAACTGAAAGGACAGGGGTAATAGAGTAACTTAACAATTCACAAAGGAATTAGAACACAATCATCACTAACCAACTTCTTTCTCTAATAGCAAACAGACACGTGTATTAGAAGGTTAATTAAATACCTGACACGTTAGCAACAGCAGTTGAAGAGGTAACTCAACAGTTACTGCCACGTCACGTTCAGAACCACTCACAATCTTCTGATAGAGATATAGAAGATGGATTTGTCAACTTCTGATACACAAGTTCTGACTCCCCCTATCTTCTGATATAAGATACCAGAAGATGGTTAGTCTAAACTTCTGATAGAAGGTCTGACTCCCCCTAACTTCTGTTAAACTTCCAGAACTTCCTAAAATAGTATTCTTCACCAGAGTTTCAGCTTATTCACAGATTTCCATCATATTAAGATTCTTTTTGATAAAATCAAATCTTTCTACAGCTAAGGGTTTTGTAAAGATATCAGCCCATTGATTTTCAGTATCAATAAACTTGAGATCAATTACTCCCTTCTGTACATAATCTCTTATAAAATGATGTTTAATCTCAATATGCTTAGCTCTTGAGTGTAGAATAGGATTTTTAGAGAGATGAATGGCAGCAGTGTTATCACAATATAAAGGAATATTATGACTGCTTATTTGATAATCTTCCAATTGATATTTCATCCAAAGTAGTTGTGTACAACACTTGGCAGCTGAAATGTATTCTGCTTCTGCAGTTGACATAGCTATGGCGGTTTGCCTTTTACTGGCCCAAGAAATTAAATTCTCACCAATGAATTGACAACTTCCACTAGTGGATTTTCTTTTGAGTTTATCACCAGCATAGTCAGCATCACAGAATCCAATCAGTTTGTAATCATTAGATTTCTGATACAGTAATCCAATGTTACAAGTAGCCTTCAGATATCTAAAGATTCTCTTTACAGCAGTAAAATGAGATTCTCTAGGATCTGATTGAAATCTTGCATACACACATACACTGAATAATATATATGGTCTAGAAGCTGTTAGATAGAGAAGAGATCCAATCATACCTCTATATAACTTCTGGTCAACTTTACCTTCAGACTCACCTTTGCCAAGACTTGATGTAGGATGCATTGGAGTGTTCATGGGTTTGCAGTCTTCAAGATTATACTTCTTCAGAAGATCTTTGATATACTTTGACTGATGAATGAAGTTCCCTTTCTTTGTTTGATTGATCTGAATTCCCAGAAAGTACCTCAATTCTCCCATCATGCTCATCTCAAATTCATCTTGCATCATCTTAGAAAAGTTCTTGCAAAGTCCAGCATTAGTTGATCCAAAAATGATGTCATCAACATAAATTTGAATGATCAGAATGTCTTTCTTCATGGTTTTCTTGAATAATGTATTGTCAACTTGACCTTTAACAAAACCATTGTCAACCAAGAAGTTGCCCAGTCTCTCATACCAAGCTCTGGGAGCTTGTTTGAGTCCATAGAGTGACTTCTTTAGTCTAAACACATGATCTGGATTAGAAATATCTTCAAATCCTGGAGGTTGTTTGACATATACTTCTTCAGAGATTACACCATTTAGAAATGCACTCTTAACATCCATCTGATAAAGTGTAATGTTGTTGTTGACAGCATAAGAAGTAAGCAATCTTATAGCTTCCAATCTTGCAACTGGAGCATAAGTCTCTGTATAATCAATGCCTTCTTGTTGACTGTATCCTTGTGCAACAAGTCTAGCTTTGTTTCTTATAACTTCTCCTTGTTCATTCAGCTTGTTTCTGTAAACCCACTTTGTTCCAATAATGTTCTTGCCTTTTGGTTTAGGTACCAGATCCCATACATCATTCCTTTGAAATTGATTCAGTTCTTCTTCCATAGCAACTATCCAAGCATCATCAGATAATGCTTCATCAATGGTTTTAGGTTCAATCAAGGAAACTAGACCAAATAAGGATTCTTCATCCCTAAAGCTTGATCTTGTTTTCCTAGGACTGTTCTTATTACCCATGATGAGCTCTTCAGGATGTGATGACTTGTACTTGAAGGTATTCTTGGGAATAGTTGTTTCTTCTAGTTCATGATCTTCTGTTGGTGCTGTTTGATGATCATCAGATTCTGGAACTTGATTGTCCTCTGGTGCTTCCAGAAGTTGAGGAGTGGGAATAAGTTCACAATCTTCATCTTCTGAGTCTTGAGAATCTGAAATTTCTATAGTGGGCTCTGATTTTTCATGATCAGCCACTTTATCATCAAACCTTACATGCATAGATTCTTCAACTGATTGAGTTTCAGAATTATACACTCTGTATGACTTGGAGCGCTCAGAATATCCAATAAAGATACCCTTACTAGCCTTAGAGTCAAATTTCTTTAGATAGACTTTAGTATTCAGAATGTAACAAGTACAACCAAATTGGTGAAAATAAGAAATGTTAGGTTTCCTTCCTCTAAAAAGTTCATATGTTGTTTTACTCAGAATAGGTCTAATATAGATTCTGTTCTGAATATAACAAGCAGTGTTTATTGCTTCTGCCCAAAAGGATTTTGCCAAAGAGTGTTCATGCATCATGGTTCTAGCCATCTCTTGCAAAGATCTGTTCTTTCTTTCTACAACTCCATTTTGCTGTGGAGTCCTAGGAGAAGAGAACTCATGGAAAATTCCATGTTCTTCACAAAAGGATTCAAAGGGCTCATTCTCAAATTCTCCACCATGATCACTCCTTACCTTTAAGATCCTCAAATCCTTTTCATTTTGAATCTGGGCACAGAAGAAGACACTAAACTCTTCATATGTATCATTCTTAGATTTCAGAAATCTTACCCATGTCCATCTACTATAATCATCAACAATGATTAGTCCATACTTCTTTCCATTGAGTGAAGCAGTGCTAACTGGTCCAAACAGATCAATGTGCAGAAGTTCTAAAGGTCTAAATGTAGAGACAATGTTCTTAGGTTTAAATGAGCTTTTGACAAATTTCCCTTTTTGACAAGAGTCACAAAGAGAATCTGAGTGATAAGTCAATTTAGGAAGGCCTCTTACAAGATTGTCTTTGCTAAGCTTAGAAATTAATCTCCAGTTAGCATGACCCAATCTCTTATGCCAAACCCATTTCTCATCACTTAGAGTCAACAAACAAAGCACATTCTGATCCTCAAGATCAGATAAATCAACTTTATAAACATTGCCCTTTCTACAACCTTTAAATAAAACAGAATTATCAGAATTGTTAATTACAGTACATGAATTCTTATTAAACACAACATCATAATTACTATCACATAATTGACTTATGCTAAGTAAATTATGTTGTAGTCCATCAACCAACCAAACATCAGAAATAGAAAGTGAAGAATTACCTACTTTACCTATACCAATGATTTTGCCTTTATGGTTCCCACCAAATCCTACAGTTCCTCCCTCTCTCAGAGTCAGGGTGAGGAACAAGTGCTTGTCTCCTGTCATGTGTCGTGAACATCCACTGTCCAGATACCATGAGCTTTGCCTTTTTCTTGGGGTGCATATCTGCAGTAAACATTATCTCAGACTTTGGTACCCATATTCTGATGGGTCCTCTAAAGTTAGTTCTTTTATCCTTCTTCTGTCTCTTGTAGTTTCCAGAGGGTCCATAGTGAGGTGCGCCTTTAAAAACAGGTTTAGGCTTAGCCTTTCCTTTGGACCTTGACCCAGAGTGTGTCAGCAAACCAGCTTTCAAGTTTATACAGCCTGATCCCATGCCCCGAGTACTCATAGGCTTAAAGATCTTCTGTACTCCTTTATAAGACTTGGATACTGAAGCAATGGGAGCAGAGGTTTTCAAAGACTCCATGCTTACTTGAGCATCTGACACTTTTGGATTTTCTATACTACTACTAGGAACAAAATTTGAATAAAGATCATAAGATGTTCTGCTAATACACACAGACTGTTTTGAGTTTCCTTTGACAGTACTCCCCAAACCCTGTCCAGTGTATTTGCCAGCACCATAAATCATAGAGGCTAACTTATGCTTGTCAATATTGTGTTGAACAAACTCTTGAAGAGCAATATCATGCTTATCATAGGGTTTGTTACATGTTCTGCAACCATTTTCAAGAACTTGAATAATCTTTAAGGACTTCTTATAGTCTTCTTGAATATGATTGACTTTATCATTGAGCATATTAAACTTTTGCTTAAAAAGCTCTAGCTCATTTGATTTTTCCATGTATTTCATCACAGTATCTTTCAAAGCCTTAGAGAGTTGAGTGTCAGAGAGTTTAGAAATAACCTGTTCAATATCTTCTGAATCTGACTCAACATCACTTTCAACATCTGACTCTGCTGTGGCCATGAGTGCCAAGTTAGCTTCTGCATCTTCAGCTTCATCATCAGATAGCTTGTCAAGATCTTCCCATGTAGCTAGAAGACTCTTCTTAGCCTTGTTCTTGAAAGTGCTCTTTCTTCCTTTTCCCTTGGTGCTCAAGTCAGGACAATCAGCAATGAAGTGTCCAGGCTTGTTGCAGTTAAAGCAATTCTTAGAATCATCCTTCTTATCTTTATTACCAGAACTTCTGTAACCAGAACCTTTGGATCCAGAACTTCTACCAGAATATCTTGGCTTTCTTCTTGCCCACTTCTGGAACCTCTTGGTCAGAAGTGCAAATACATCATCATCTGATCCTTCTTCTTGATCATCTGCAGAAGATTCTTCTGTCTCAAATTCAACAACCTTAGCCTTGAGAGCCTTAGAAGGTCCAGAAGTAGCTGCCAGAGCCAAGGACTTCATTCTCTTCTGAGGTTCATCAGAGGATAGCTCAATCTCATGACTCATGAGTGAACTAATCAAACCCTCTAGACTTAGGGTGTCCAAATCCTTTGCCTCCTGAATAGCAGTGACCTTAGGTCTCCACTTAGCAGGTAAGCTTCTAAAAATCTTCTTCACATGATCAGAAGTAGTATAACTTTTCTTCAGAACTTGAAGACCTGCAACCAGAACTTTGAATCTAGAAAACATAGATTCAATGTTCTCATCTTCCTTTATTCTAAAAAGTTCATATTGTTGGATCAAAAGTGTTGCTTTTGCCTCCTGTACCTGTTTGTTTCCATCATAAGATGAGCATAAAGAATCATAGATACTCTTAGCAGTAGATTTATCTGTGATCTTAAGGTACTCTTCATGAGATATGCAGCTTATCAAGATATCCTTGACTTTGTGGTGCTTCTTGTACGCTTTCTTGTCCTTGTCAGTGAAAGCTTGCCTTGTATCATAATCCAATCTTCCTCTTTCATCCAAACCTTGAAACGTAGTTCCTCTTTCAACTAAGTCCCAAAGGTCATCATCAATACCAACTAGATGACTGTAGATTCTATCTTTCCACCAGGAGAAGGTAGAACCATCACCATTGAACTTGGGAGCTTTGCTGTTGTTTTTCTCCTCAGCCTCATAGTTGTAATGAATCTCAGTTTTCTTGCTATTGTTACCAGGTTCACCCATAGTGTTTTGTCACAACAAATGACTGTCTCACTGCAAAGTGATATAACAGAACCGGGCTCTAGATGCCAATTGAAGGTGTGAAAAACACAAGAAGGGGGGGTTGAATTGTGTTTTGGTTAGTTTTAAAACTTCTTCAAAGTTTTTCAACTTATCAGATTTCGCAGCGGGCCAAAACTTAAACACAATCAACTTCTGGTAAGGTGAACAAAAATAGAGTATGAATGATGAAAACAGAGAGAAGAGAGAAGAGATGACACAAGAGATTTATACTGGTTCCTCTCACAAACCGAGAGTAGTCTAGTCCCCTTGCACTTCCAAGGGATTTCACTATAATCACACAAGATTACAATTGCTCAAGCTCACATCAAGAGACTTCCAATGCTCAAGTAACTCCTTACAAGAGACTTCCAATGCTCAAGTAACTCCTTACAAGAGACTTCCAATGCTCAAGTAACTCCTTACAAGAGACTTTCAATGCTCAAGTAACTCCTTACAAGAGACTTCCATGCTCAAGTAACTCCTTACAAGAGACTTCCAATGCTCAAGTAACTCCTTACAAGAGACTTCTAATCACAAAACAAAATACAATGTTTTGAACAACTGATAAACAATATCAGAGTTCAGAGAACAAAGAAATACAACTTAAAATAACAAGACTGTTCTTAGAATCCTTGAAAAGAAAACTAAGGTTCAACTACTGACAGACCAGAAGTTGAAGACTAATGTCTTGAATTTGAATATCAACTCAAGTTGTATCTAAGTTAAAATCGCTCTTTGAAATTTAGCAGAATAACAGCTCTTTGTTCGTTGTAAGTGTATTGTCACGTCTTCAAATTCTTTCTCCTTTTATAGGCGTTGTTGGAGCGTCTTGAATTTGAGCGGACATTGATGAAAGCAGCTAGGTAGTACTGTACCATTGTTTTCGTTTGAAATGTGCTTATTCAAATCAAGTAAAGATCAAATTCTAATCCTTGATTTCGAATATTCGCCCAAATCAGGAAAACAAAGATAGTACAATAGTACAAACGTCATTGTCATGAGGATAACGGTCTGAATGAAGTACTTCTGCTCCTTCAGATCTTTTTCCATATAGATGATAGTCGTTAAGAGAATGGAATGTTCTTTGACGTCTTCTGCTGTTTCATCATCATCAGAATTTGCAGATAATAAATGATCTTCTGATGACTTCATCTTCTGGTTGACTTTGACTTGCAACTTCTGATGGCTTCAACTACTGTGTTGGCTTCAGAACTTACATTTTACCAACTTCTGGGGATACTTGAAACGTAGTAACCAGAACTTCAATCTTCTAGTGAATAATAAAATTTTGACTTGTATATCTGCACACTAGAGTAAATTATCAGTATTCCCTATTGTATATTAATACTATTGTTATCATCAAAACTACTTGGGTTATGTCAGAACCAACTTTGTTCCAACAGTATTTGATTGCTAATTGCTTGAATGCCAAAGTACATTGTGAAGCTCCTATTTATAGGAGGAGAGGAGCAAAAATGAGTGCAATACATGAGGACAAGTAGTAGAAGAGTTACATCCAAGATGACAAGTATCCTTAATGAAAGTTACAAGTGTGTTTATTAGAAGTAACTAGAAACATGCATAGGGATTTTTAGAATGTGATCTTGGGCCAAATATATGGGCTAAGTTTGCTAAGTTCTTGGACCTCAATCATTAAGTTCTTGGACCTCAATCAACAAGGAACTCATTTTAATAAAGAATGCCAGCTTTTCTTCCTAACCTTGGCTAAGAAGTAGAACCATATCACAGTCAAGAACAGAAGTTATTCGATGTGCAACGGTAATGACGGTAGAGTTTGCGAAATGCTGCCTAAGAGTTTGTTGAATCAAAGTATCTGTAGTTGTATCAACTGATGCAGTAGCTTCATCAAGCACCAAAATCCTGCTCTTCTTAAGCAAAACCCTACCTAGGCAAACCATCTGTCTCTGACCCATGCTCCAATTCTCACCATTTTCACTAACTATAAAAGCATTAACTTCCACATTAGCTAGCAATAGGTTCAATAGTAGAAATAAACACTATATACTCGCTATGAACTTGAATATAAGCAAAAAGGTTGGTCTAAATTTACTATATACTCTATCTGGATGTAGATATTATATATTATTTTTGGCCTAAATTTTGACTAAATACATACACCATGAAGCACAGACACAAACATCAGACACCGACACGTCGACACTGACAATAATTTGAGAAAACGACAATTCAATGTAATTATAAGTGTTGGTGTTGTGTCTGTGTCCGACACCGGACACGTCTAATTCGAGGAGTATCTATCCTTCACAACATATATCTTTTTGCTTATATTTAATACTGAAGGGAGTATTTATGTTCAGCAAAATTAGAAGAAAAACCTGAAGAGTCAAGCTTTCCTTCTTTCTTTCTAACTTCATCTCCCCGTTGACACTTATCCCAAGGCCTTTGAATAATGTAAATCAATATTTAAAGAAAAATTGCAAATCTAAAATTTTGGTTAAAACCAAGTGTCACTGTCATTGCATTATTTTTCGATGAATAAAAAAACACAAACACACCTCCCATATTTGTTCATAAGTGTACTCTTTAAGGGGGTCGATATTACTTCTCACTGTCGGTGGCGGATCCAGGGCCTTACATCACGGGGTGCAAATTTTTTAACATAATTAATAATTAATTTATGTATATATATATATAACGAATATTAAATTACTTAAAGTAGTAACAGTCTTAAACCACATAAGCAAATGGTCAAATATTCGATTTTTGAAGATAAATATCATCAATAATAAGTGACTGCTAACCATAGTCATAATTTATTGAAATAGATGAAAATGAGAAACATTATAGAAAAAATATGAATATTTTTGTAATATACATCCGATTCTATATATAAGCAAAATTTGACTTTTTAGATTTATTGTAAAAGTATTATATCTAGTCTATATTATTGTCTAAATACATTACTTTTATAATAAATCTAAGGCTTAAATATGCTTTTGATCCCTGTAACATACACTTGTTTTGAAAAGAGCCCCTGTAAAAAAAAAAATTGATTTTAGTCCCTGCATTTTCTAAACACTTTGAAAAGAGCCCCTGAACAGGAATTCTGGATGCCATGTCACTTAAATTTGAACGTGGCACACGCTGACAAGGATAACTGATGTGGCACTATTTTTGACACGTTGATATTACATATCATTTTAAATTATATTTTTTTACCTTTTTTCCAATTATAAAACTTGTTTTTTAGTTTTTTGTTTTCATTGAATTGTGTTTTAGAAATTTGAACATTGTGTCAAAAATAGTGACACGTCAGTTAATTGTCCCTATCAGCGTGTGCCACGTGCAAATTTAAGTGACATGGCATCCAAAATTTCATTTTAGGGGCTCTTTTCAAAGTGTTTAGAAATTGCAGGGACTAAAATCAAATTTTTTTTTTTTACAGAGGCTCTTTTCAAAACAACTGTATATTGCAGGGACCAAAAGCATATTTAAGCCTAAATCTAAAAAGATAAATTTTTCTTATATACAAAAAATTTGCAAATGGAAATCATGTTTTTTAACTTTGGCCTGATGGTGATGAACACTCAACAAACAGCAGGTTCATGAGATCGATCCTCATGTTGTGCATTTTGGTATTTATGGGAGTTTAATATAATGATAAGAGTTTCCTAAATAAAAACTACAGTAATAATAACGAAAAAGCACTTGAGTACATTTAGAAGTCAGAGAACAGCAATGTTGCTGTCATTGTCAATGGGTACAGTTGGGCTAATAAAAAGCAAAGTTCGGCTAATATCTATGAGTCAAGGTGAAAAATCTTTGAATAAGGTGCAAACTAAAATATCCAGAGGGTGCAAGTGCAAAATATAATAGGATATTACATGTAAATATTTAAAATCCAGGGGGTGCAAGTGCACAGCCTCACTTACACGTGGGTCCGCCTCTGCTCACTATCCCCTTAAACATTGTTGGATCTTGCGGAATAATGCTTAGTCGAGACCTCAAATCATGCAGTCCGATTGTAGAGATGTTGATGCTGTCAATGATAACTTCCCCAGCAGTAGGTTCAATGAGTCGGAAAAGTGTTTGTATGAGAGTTGATTTGCCGCTACCTGTTCTACCAACAATGCCAGTTTTCAATCCTCCATGAAATGTGCATGTCAAGCCATGCAACACGAGCGGAAGATGAGCAGCATATCGAACCTTCATCACGGAACAAATCATTACAAATGTTGAAATGGAGGATAAACATCTTACTAAAAAAATTACAATATGGAGTATGTTGTATCTGGAGCACAATTCATAAGCCAATGTCTAACCATTTAGGAAAAGAGAACCTTATAGCATGAACTTCGAAAAACCTTAACATATTTAAAAGGCATCAACATGGAGAAAAAATTCCAGCTACCTGCAAGTTCCGTATATCAACTTTGCCATATGCAGGCCAAGAAGGATCTGGCCTATTTTCTTCTTCTAAAACAAGGGGAGGCTCACTAAGAATGGTTGTATACTGAAGTATCCTTTCTACCGATATAATATTGTTCTCCAAGTTACAAAGATTCCATATCACCACAGATTGTACCAAGTTTAAAGTTAGACCATAAGTAACAGCTAGACCAGCAATGCCTTCAAAAGAGAAACAATTATGCACAACTTCTCATGACACAAGCAGGGTAAATTTTGATTGATATATGATACCAAACTTGAATTACGTACCTGGATTTATGATTCCAGGTGGAATTGATATCAAGAATATCAAGGAAAATGCAAATATGATGGAAGACAAAATATCTAAGCGGAAAGATAACCACTCCATAGCAGCAGCCATGTTGAACTTTGGTCAAGAATACTCGTCTGACAGTTTCATATTTGTTTCATGAAATCTTGACTGTTGATCAAAGCTTCTAATGGTTGAAGTACCGGAAATTGTTTCCGCAAAGTGTTGAATGATTGGGGCTCTACATATTCCAATTAAACGTGACAGTTCACGGGCTGATGGTAAATAATATCGCTGCAGATTACAAGTTCCAAAGTTGTTAAAATCACCTTTTAATATTATAGGACGGAGTCAAATTTGCAACGAAAATGGTATATAATTTGTGATGTTAATAAGCCTTGATGGTCCGAATAAAATAATACCTGATACCAAATGCTGAGTGCTATCACGGGTACAAAGAGAATGAAAACTTGCCATGCAACCTCAGACATCACTGCTATAGTTCCCACAAGTGTGATCACATAAAAGGCAAATGAGCCAGTTCGATAAGGAATGTCTGTATCCACTGAACTTTGGTCAGTAGAAGCCTGCAAGACAATAACGGGGAAGAAAACAAATATAAAAACAAGTTACCAAGTATTCGATAGTTATAGTGATTAAAAATAACTGACAAGATACAGAAAGAACGGCGGTATGACATACTCTATTAAGGATTCGTCCACTTGGAGTAGAATCGAAAAATGACATGGGAGCGCGAAAGATGCACAAGTGCATTTTATTGAAGAGTATAGTAGCTGTCTTATAACCAACTGTAACAAGTAACAATTCTATAACAAGAGCGCATAAAGAACTTCCTATGGCCAAACCAACATAGACTTCAATAAGAGTCGTTCCTTCAACAGGTGGCTTCACATCTGCTGAGATGGGAGTTTTCCACATCATCCAATAGCCACTTCCAATTAGAAGAGCTTTATAAAGAATCTGAGCCAATAATATGAATGGTACGAAAACTCCTCCATATGCAGTTGTGATATACTGCCAATAGACTGAAAACCCTACTTTACCTTTCTCCCTTTCTTCTTCTTTAACAAGTTGGCCTTTCGGATCGCCTTTAGCATCTGCTTTACCATTTTGCACTTCTTCGTTTGCCTTGTCACGAGAGCCAGAGATATGTACTTCTTTTCCTCTATCCAATGAATCAAGTGTAGACAAAGCTTCTCTATGTGCCCCAACAAGTTCCATAAAATCGGTTCCGATGTTAAGAAGCTCGGCATACTTTCCACTTTGAGTAATTTTTCCATCTTTCATGACCTAAATGATCCGGAAAAGAGGTTATAGAAAATCGATCATATATATTAAATTTATGACAATAGAATAACAATAACTGCTACTCACAAATATAAGGTCAGCAGTAGGTAAGAACTCCACTTGATGAGTAACATAAATCACTGTTTTTGAACTTAAAACACCCAGCAAGCATTCCTGCCACACACTTAAACAAATTATTTCACCAACTAAACTAATTACATGGTTATCAAATCAAGATTCAAATTGTGAATCAAAGGACATTTTTTTTCTGAATAGTGAATCGAGGAAATACGCAGTTTATGTTGCACATAATAAATAAAACACATAAAATGAGTTACCTTAAAAAGGTGAGATCCTGTATGAGCATCCACAGCACCAAACGGATCATCAAATAAATATATATCAGCATCTTGGTAAAGAGCACGGGCAATTTGTATTCTTTGTTTCTGTCCACCACTCAAATTAATTCCATGCTCGCCTATAACAGTCTGATCACCAAATGACAATATTTCGAGATCTTTCTTCAGGGAACATGCTTAAGGTACCTTCTCATACCTTTCCCTAACCATGTGCTCACCAAACAATATATTACCTTCTATCTTGCCACTTTGAATCCATGGTGACTGAGCAACATAGGCCTTTTTTCCACAAACTTTAAGGATACCTGATATCTTTGGTACTTCTCCCAATACACATGAAAGTAAAGTAGACTTGCCCGATCCAACTGTACCGCAAATAGCAACCTTCATGCCATGATAAACTTTGAGATTTATGTTCTGTAAAGTTGGATTAGGTGAAGATAAATCCCAAGAAAAATTCCCATCAACCACTTCTATTGAAGTATCAGAACTACCTGGAGGAAGCTTTTCAACAACATCAAACTGCAAGTCATCAAGACGAAGGAAAGACGCGATCCTATCAAGAGAAACTTTAGTTTGTGCTGTCACTGAAATTACGTCTGGAAGATTATAAATAGGCCCTGTAAGAATTCCGAGTGTTGCAAGTGTTGACAGAATCTTCCCTGATTCAAGTGGGATCCCTATGAGCATACATGTACGTAACCACGCATACAAATGTATGTGAACTCTCAAAGAAAAATGTAGTGATGGCTTTAGTAAAAAGAATTTTTTTTAACCAGCCTTGTTCGGCATTCCTGAGCTCAATTATTTTCGATAGAAACTTCATTTCCCATCCTTGCAGTTTAAGGATCCTCATGTTCCTTAAAGTTTCAGATGTGCTCTTCATTCTAGTATCCTTTCGATTCCATCAACTTATTTTGAAACTTCTCTTGTAATGATCCCAATGGAATATTTGCCAACATAACAATGATGGTTGTAACAAAAGCAGCAACTGAAGCAAGTCCAAGGTTTTTATACAAAATCAACAATGCCAATATAACTTTCAAAGCCAATATCCACAAATAATGCATGTACCAACTGAAATTACTAACTCTTTCGACATCAACGGTAATGAAATTGATTATTTCTCCAGAAGTGTGACACTGCCTTGATTGACATGAAAGTGTTAAGGCCTTATCATATATCATAGTCACAAGAAGTGCTCTGATTCGAATTCCGAGTAGCTTCAACCTAAAGAACCAATGGCTTCTTGCTAAGCACTCTACAAGCTTTGAAAATAAAAAGACAGAAACCAACGCATAGCCTTGATTCTCATATAGTCTTTTTCCATCAAGGTATTGAACAAAAGAATCAATAAGATAAGGGCCGATATAAGAAGCACAAGTGTCTGCCATTGCAAGAAAAGCAGTGATAAGAATCTCTTTCCAACCTGAGATTATCAATGACTTAACCAACTTAAGTGTGGTTATTCTATTGATTGCACCACAATCAGCTTCAACTTTGTCTCTAAAAATTGGAAAAGCTCCAACCACACTATCTAGCTGAGGAAGATCCTTAAGGTCTAAGGTCTTCTTATTGCCAAATGCAATAAGTGGACCCACCCAAGTGAAGGTGAGAAGGCTCAAAACACCAGCATTTGTAAAAGGAGTAACAGTGTCACTCCCTTTAGTCTCTTTTAACTCTATAGCATTACCATTATCATTCAAAAGAGGTTCTTGAAGAGTTTTATCACCTTCTTCACTCTCATTTTTCACACAGTATCCGACATAACAGAAGAATAAACCAACACAAAATGATACCACAACAGAAACCATGCATTGAACCCTTAACTCAATATGATTTTCATACAAAACAACAATCTCAATCACAAAGAAATAACAAGAAACAAAGAGATAAAAAACACACCAAGCGTTAAAGAAGAATGAAAACATTCTTTTTCTTTGACCTGAACTGAAGAAAAAGGAGAATCCTTTGTGGAAACAAACAAAAACAACACACCAAGTAACTGTTTTAAGAGCTAAATCAAAAAGGGTAACAACTTTTTCTTCTGACCAAACAACACTTGTATCCCAATAAAAGTAATTAAAGATAAACAAAACAAAATTGAAAGAAGAAAAACCAATAGAACAAAACTTTGTCACTTTAAACCAAGTGCTATTGGGTGTCAGTGTCACCTTAAAATCATTATTGATCACAACACAAGTTGTGATTTTTTTCCAAACCCATGAGACTAAAAGAGCCACAAGCAATAGTACATGAAGTATGCTAGATAACCCATGAAGGAAAATAGGTTTTAAAAGAAAATCAGTGTCAAGTTTCATGAGTGAAGTGGAAGACAAAACAAACAACATAGTTAAACCATGAAACAGAATAAAATAAAGAGACAACAACAATGAGAGATACTGAGAATGAATCTGACACAAGACAGAAACAAGATATTTTCACACAATTTATGCAGTAGATGAATATGTGATTGAATGCTTTTAAATAATGTGAAATTCTCAGGCTGAAATTTGTATTGTAACGTTGTTATTATTATTGTATATCTAACCTATTTAATTCAGGATATTTTCAAGCCAATTCTACAAAATAATAATAAATTGAATTGTATATCAAACCTATCAAAAACAAAATTTATATATGGAAACAAAACAAAAACGTAAATAACAGATTGCATTTTGATTTGCTAAAAAAAAAAAAAGATTGCATTTTGATTGTGTTCATGGCTCACTTGATATTAGGATTTGAATAGATTAATTGCTTAGGATTTCCTAGTAACTGGCGTTGAATATTAATCCATAATAATAACACTTTGTATAGTTTGTTAGAAGTGAATAACTAACTTGTAGTTAAGTTGCTTAAGTTAATTACTTGACTAATAACTAATGTTGTAACCATTCCTTTTATCAATCAATTGATTATAAAAAAAATGAATAAATGTAAGATGTGATTAAGTAATTAAAGCAACTTATTGAAGCATAGATCTGAGAATATTAAAATCCTCATGGAATCGCCGAGAGAAATGACGCGAACGGAGGGAGAATCGCGACGGAGAAGCTCGGGCTCAGCGGAGAAGCTCAGGCGCAACGAAGAAGCTCAGGCTCGATGGAGAAGCCCGGCCTCTTGACGGAGAAGCTCAGGCTCTACGGAGAAATGAGCTAGGGTTGGTAGCGGTTTCAATTGTTCTTTTTGGAAATGAGTTAGGAAATAAGCGTTGCAAGTTGCAACAGTATATTTTCTCTCCTCCATTCTCTAAATTACTGTTTCTGATCTTGTGTTCATATCTTACTTGTGAAGCAAGAAAGCTTGGCTGTGCCAATAACTGGCTCATACTGTGCACTATTTATAAAGTTTATTTGATTACTATACTTGTCTAGCAAGTGTTATAGCAAATACAGTTTGTTGCCTAAAATAAGTTTTTAATTTGATTTATTTTGAAAAGGTTTGCTGCAGTCATTTGGCAAAAGATTTTAAGTTGGCTGAAACTCACTTTTGTACTACTAACTCAGCAAAGGCGAATTGCATACAATTTAAAGGTCTGATCGATGCAGGGAGGGTGGCATCTGATGAACTCATCGGGATCTGATTTGCTGTCATTTGGATTAAATGGAAAAGGTGCAATGTTAAACTTTTCAGAAACAAAGACGTATCGGTGAAAAAGCGGTTGGATGACATAAAATTGTTGTCTTGGAAATGGTTAAGGTACAAGGTACCAGGATTTCATGATTACTCTCTTTCTCAATGGTTCTTAAACCCATTAAATTGTTTTGGAACATATACTACATCTGGTATATAGACATGAGTCCCGGAGATGATGCATTTGAATACCGGTGAACATTTGTATCTAATATAAACACTATCATGGGAGTGGCAACATTGGGACTAATATATTTGTAATTTGGCCATTTTGGTAGAAGCTCAAAATTCATGTTATTTTGTCTTCGGAAAAGAAAAAAAAATTCTCGTTTATTTTCTTCGAAATATTCATTGACAATTTGTGACATGACTCGAGTTCCTTTTCACATGAAGAAACCAAATGTGACTTTTTGTATCTTATTTATTACATACTGGATTCTAGCTTCTATTAACTAAGAGTCTAAAATACTCCATCAACACCTACCCTGCACTGATTATTAGAAGTTATTTTCTGAAATGCAATGACATACCTCAATGAGTCCAGGACCAGAGCCCAGCAAAATAAAGACAGCACGAGAACTGCTCCATGAGGTGGTTTCCATATGTGGCAATAACATTAGCGAGATCACTTGAATCAGAAAATATATGTCCAGAACCAGTAAATTGACATGAAATTAACCAAAATGCAAAGGAATTAATTAGGCAATAACATTAGCAAACTTTTATTTTCATCTTCATCAAGAAACTTTTATTTCGGACGGTACTGATCAACAAATTTCTCAAAATTTTGTGTTGGACCTAATGGCATACTCTTCAACAAGCTTAGCAAAAGATGATAACTTATCCTCAAGCAATGTGGTTGGTAGGCATGGCAATGGGGCGGGGTGATTTTTCAACAATACTTGTAATTTTGAGAATTTGAGTATTTGCAGGTATTCCAGTGCCAGATCACCGTGCATGCTCAAAATACAACACACGTAACCACTATGACTATGACAATTCACATTACATATGAGATTACGTAATATATTTTTTCCGAAATTGAGTTATTTTGTCTATTTATGTGGAAAATAAACACTGCCAGAGAGTATCCACAAAATCAATCCACACAAATCCGCATGGCTTCGTCATCTCCACCACTTCAAGACAGAGTAGCAATTGTCACCGGCTCCTCTCGCGGAATCGGCAGAGAAATTGCACTCCACCTTGCTTCACTCGGCGCCAAACTCGTTATCAACTACACTTCCAACTCCAACCAAGCCGATTCAGTCGCCGCCGAAATCAACACTAACCAAACCACTCCACGAGCCATAACCGTTCGCGCCGACGTGTCAAATCCAGAAGATGTAAAATCTCTCTTCGACTCCGCCGAGCGAGCTTTCGATTCTCCGATTCACATTCTCGTTAACTCAGCCGCTGTCCTCGACTCCGAGTATCCTACCATAGCAAACACAACCGTTGAGAGCTTCGACCGCATCATGAACGTAAACGCAAAAGGACCGTTTCTCTGCGCAAAGGAGGCAGCGAATCGATTGAAGCGTGGCGGAGGAGGGAGAATTATTCTTCTGACGTCGTCGTTGGTGGCCTCATTGAAGGTCGGTTGCGGTGCGTACACAGCGTCGAAGGCGGCAGTGGAAGCAATGACGAAGATTCTGGCGAAGGAGCTGAAGGGGACGGGGATTACTGCAAATTGCGTGGCGCCGGGACCGGTTGCGACGGATATGTTTTTTGAAGGGAAAACGGAGGAGATGGTGAAGAGAGCTGCAGAAAATAATCCGTTTGGTAGAATTGGGGAGACTAAAGATATTTCACCTATTGTTGGATTTTTGGCTAATGATTCTTCTGAATGGGTTAATGGTCAAATTATTCGTGTTAATGGTGGCTACATTTAGTTCTTAATTTCATGTTTGGTTGTTCTATAGATTAAATCTATGAGACTTGCTACAATTTTATGAACTAAATCAATTTTACAATCATTCTGTGCAATGAATAAAGTGATTTACGTTCACTTTCAATAGTATAAAGAAACGGTGGCATTTAATTTAATCTCAATTTTATTTATATTCATGTTCACAAAATGTTGGCATTTATGCTTCTTGCCTATGAAACTCCTATACTTTAAAATTGACTTGTCTGATAAATTCTGATACTTGTATTGAAAAAGTATTGATTAAATCTTTATTTTTAAATAAAAAATTAATATCCGATGCGCGTCGGATACGTCCCGATACTCGTATCGAAAAAATATCGCTTAAATCTCTATTTTGGCTCTTGTATGTTGAGCTTCAAACTGTTTTGCTCTTGTGCAAGCTTATTGACTTGTTTGTACGTTCTTATATAATAAACTATTGTGAATGTTATAAAAGATAAAGGAAAAAAGATTTATATGTGAATGTTATAAAAGATAAAGGACTAAAGTGTTACAAATAAAAGATAAAAGACCAAAGTGTTACAAATATATAAGATAAAGGACCAAAGTGTTACAAATATATAAGATAAATGACCAAAATGTTACAAAAAAAAAAAAGATAAAGGACCAAATATGTAATTTTGCCAATATTTTTCTATGGATAAAATACAACACTCCTATTCTACCATTTTTTTTTTTTTGATATATAAAAGAATTGACAAAGTAAATATAAAAAATTCTCACACAAGTGAGAGAACCGAGATTCGAACCCCAATCATGACGTTCATGCATTAGAATTTCGGCAAATTTTTGCCAGTTGAACTATTCTACCTCTTTCTATATGTACGGTTCTCAAAACATATAAAAAGATTTTAAAAATTCATAAAGTGGCACGAATAGTCGATGGTTTTATTTGGCAAAATTAAGTTATAAGTTAGTTTATAATTGAAAAACTATCTAATTAAAATTAAAGTGTTTGGTAACATTAACTTAAAGTGATTGATAAATATAAAAAGACAAAAGGAATTAAGGATATGTATGTTACTATGTTAGTGGATAATTATTTTTTTTACTGGATAGTTTTTTATTTTATAAAAAATAATAAAATAAAATTAAAGGTTAAAAATGGAAAAAAAAAATTGTAAAAAACTATAAGCTCAAACGCTACTTAAAATAGCATTTCAAAAAAAACTATAAGATAATTAAAAAAGCTAATTGTCAAATACTTTTATTTTTTTCAAACAAACTTATAAGCTAGTCCAATAAACTATAAGCTAGCTTACTGAACTTACCAAACAGTATCGATATATAGGTTGTCGTATTTTTGCTTGAAAATTGGTGTTCAAATATATATTTTTTTATTTTATAGGATGAAGAATAACAAGTAATTATAAAAGGGGTAATCATAATGTTAGAAAGGATATTGTCAAATACTCCCTCCTTCTCTAATCTTTGGTCATTTTACCTTTTTAAATATGTATCAAATTTTGGGATGATGATTTCGCGTTGTCAAAAAACAACACAGTTTGGTGCTATAAATGATCACAATCATTGATTTTACATTGAATAGTTCAGATTATATACAATAAAATTAAATAAAAGCAATCATAACCGTCCATTTAAATTGGACTGTCTCGATCTATTACAGCAGTTTGTTGTAACAGCGGGTAATCCATTTTCCAAATTTTGACTCTTAAAAAATTAAGGTAAAATTAATACTATTTTATTATGTATACCCTTATAAACAATGATGAGGGTCATTTTAAACAATGTCTTTCGGCGCATTTGTTAGTTCTACCGAATTGGTTTATTTTTTAGATTTTCCCTAAGAAATGTATAATTCCAATACATTTGGGAGTATTTTCAGAATAGCCATCTAAAACAAATTGTTTTAAACCAAGTACAAGTAAAAAGGATCAAGAAGTTTGAATATGTAAACAAAACCCTCTAATCATCTAAACGAATAATGAAAGAAATTTAAAGCAGTATTTTAAAAACTAAACCCAAAAAATCTCCATATCATAATATAAATACTTTAAACCGCTCAATGGGTTTGCTCCATTTGTTATCCCTCCATTTATTCTCCATTTGGAGAGAGATAGACGCATTAAAAATTAGTGGGATCCATTAAAAAGTGGACCCACTAATTTGTGGACCCCACTAATTTTCAATGTGTCTATCTCTCTCCAAATGAAGAATAAATGGAGGGATAACAAATTGAACAAACTCAAACTCAAAATAAAAGGAAACCACAATCAAACACAAATAACAAAACAGTTGACAATATCAATTCGCGGTTCAACCACCTGACCGATTCAATTAAGTTTTTAAAATTTGCGGGTTGCCTGTGTGTTTGGGGCAATGATGCACGGATAGTCCATTTAAGGAAGAGTACCGGTATTAGATACGTATCTGTATCAATACCGGGTACATATCCGTACTTAAATTTATAACCATACACGTTTATTAGTTTTTATAAAATTGTCGTACCCGTATCAGTACCGGTTACATATCCGTACTTAAATTTATAACCATACACGTTCATTAGTTTTTATAAAATTATCATACCCCGTATCAGTATCTGTATCGGGTACCGTACCCGCACCTAGGCAATAGAGGTTTGGAGACCCTTCCAGTTGGCCTTTTTCTATTTCTGTTTGTTTGTTGAGTGTGGACTATGTCCCCCCTTTGTACTCTTGTTTCTAGTGATTATCCATTTATATTTTAATAAAGTTTAGCAGTTTTCAAAAAAAATAATTAAGTTTTAAAAATATTAGTTTAAAGTCGTGTTTTGGAGTATCAGCACTAGGCACTTACTAGACAAAAGAGTTTCATAAAACGTTTTGCATCTGGGTAGACAATGCAATTTTGAATCATCTGGTAGAATAGAGTAAGCCAAATATGTGTATCATCACTTCACATACTCAAAAATTACTTTAAAAACTTAACAAAACAATAAACCAACAATATCTCCATATGATCATAGTACAATTACTTTAAACCGCTAGAAAATGAAACGAAACCGCAATCAAACAGCTCAATTAACCAAAACTGTTGACAATATCAATTCCCAGTTCAACCACCTGACCTTTCCGATTCAATTAAGTTTTTAAAATATTAGTTTCAAGTCATGTATTGGCATATTGGCACTAGTCACTTACCTGATATACTAAACATTGCATATGTTGTGAGTTAAACTTGTTTCGCGTGATTGCATACGTTTTGATATTTTTCTTTAATAGATGCATAAGGGAAAAGGAAAAACATTAGCAAGGTAATTACGCAAGTCAGAGTAATTTGCATAGCCTTGACATTCTAATAGTTTCTTTCTTAAGAAGGAATGATAACATCTATGATATTCCAGCCTAATGAATTCTCATACAAAATATAAATTAAAATTACAAGAATAGTGAAATCAACCACCCCGGGCTTCTCTTCTTGTGGCATCGTGCAAAAGTTCAATGTCCACACCTTCTGGAGGCAATTGTACGTATCTCACCACGGATCCTCTGATGAAGCAGTTCCTTACAGAAAGCTGACATCAAACAATAGCGTGTTACTGACTAATGAATAATCAAAATAGAATAAAATCTTAAGCTAGTTAGGACAATAAAATTAAGGGCAAAATCAACCAGAAAATAGCATACAGTTGTACTTTTTGTTTGCAAAGGGTGATGTGAGATTTGAGAAATTTGCATAAATTTCAGTTAATTATACTGTTCAGTTCCCTCAAAACACAAAGCTAAATTCAGTAAACATTTTGCAAATATTCTTGTAAAATCTCAGTTATCTATTCAATCATAACAGCATACCTAGGCAATTATCCTATTCTCTATGGTGTAACAACAAAGCAAACTCACTATGTTCATATCTCCTTTTAATGGCATACCAAAATAACCTAAAATTCAGGGCTACTTACAAGACTTAAAATATTGTGGGGGCATATCCCTTTCAAACACATAACTATTAATTAATCGAATATAAACAAACGCACAGACAGGGTTGTCAAGATCATATAGAAAAGATCAGGTGGTATTGCCATGGAAACTTGTAGGAACAGTTTGTGTTAGGTACCAGAGAACTAGCAGTAGTAGAGTAGAAAATGGAGAAAGGTGTATATTAATTGAATAGAAAAGTTAGCAATACAGGAAATCGATTAATTCCCTGCCGAGAGCAATTCTCCTTCAGAGAGCATAAATTGCCTCTGCCACAACAAGCAAATAACTTTTTTTTTTTTTGTTTTTTTTTTTTGAAAAGGCTAAACTTTATTAAACATGAGCACTAGGAGTGCTTGACAAAATGTACAAATAGATACAATGGCACAAGACCATTCACACCACAACAATACATAGCAGGAGGACTTAACAAACTAAGCCCTGCTACACCACAACACTCGCCCCTATAATTCCTCCAAGTAAATAACAGTACCAATTAACTTATGATAACCCCCAAACACGTTTTCTCCCCCTTCTTATAACTAAACAGTAAAACAAAGAAATACTAGTAATCAACAAAGAAAATAACCACTTCCCCTACACATCATACCCTTACACTCCTACCCTGACACGTGGCTATTCCTAACTCCCCTTTTTTATTTCTCCTCTCATAAACTTTCCATATCACAGGTTTGGACTGGGACTGAGGTAACTGCACATCTGGACCAGCCTCGTGTGCCATCATGGGCCTATCAGTGAGATTGTAATAATTTCATGACCCTTGACTTAAGCTGCACTACAACTTATGATAATGAAACACAGCCAGCGAAAACAACGACCTATCTATACCAGAAACAATAATCCTTCATCTAACTCTGTTTCTCATCCTTCAACCTCTCTTACTCTGTCTTGTCACTGAAACTCATGAATAACTATCTAAACTCTTGGGAGTTTATTTATATAATTACAGGTATAAGTTAGTCGCTTAATTGTATTATCATAATTTTTATTTTTTATATGATCTAACTATTTGTGTAATGCTACTCCATTTATGATTTTATAACCTAAGATGTTAATAGTGCGCTATAGCGCCACTATAGCGGTATAGTGTAGCGGTAACCCCCCTTTCTGCTATGCTAAAGGACCGCAAACCGCTATTGGGAGAAGCGGCCGCGAATAGCGGTTCCGTGGCAGCACTATGGCAGTTCGATAGCGTTTTTAATCCACCATTGTCTTTTGGAGGGGAAAATTGCTGAAAAACCTAATTTTTGAAATTACTTCATCAAGTTGGGGGTATTTCTGTCATTTTCACACCCATTTGGGTAACCTAATATCTCAAAATCACGTGATAAAAGTCCATTACGCTGCTTTCTTCTTCATTTCGCATCCCTTTAACACTTCACTCCATCACCCTGTTCCTTCCTCCCCTTTACACTTCACCTTCATCGCTTTTCTTACTAGTTCTATTATTCCTCTTTGTTTCCTTCATCATTTTTTTATTTTCTTTTTTAGTGCTCTGTTTCTGTTCTAAGTGTTCTGTTCTCTATATGTCTTGTGATTTGTTTTTTAAGTGTTCTCCTTTGTTTGTTATTGCTCTGTTAGATTTAGTTCTTCCCTGTTCTATTTGCAATGGCATCATCATCCGCCGTTGCAAGTGTAATAGCAACTGCTGAGAAAAACAGTTATTTTAAGCCTACTGGTGACAATCTTGATATAGTTAATAGGTTGGCAGTGGAATTCTTATAAAGTCGAGCAAGAAAATAATTGTATGTGATTTTTTATGGGAAATGACAAAGTTGATTATAATTATTAAGTATGAAGTTCCCTTTAATTTTTTGTACTTTTTTAGAGTATTTATGTATATTGTTGTGTTTATGTTGAATTTTTAGTCTTCACAATAGCGGTCATCCCGCTAACCATTATAGCATCCCTAAGATTAACAACATAGCTTATAACTTCCTACCAATCCTATATAGGATCAAAATCACTATTTTGACAGCAATACTCCAAAATCAACGCTCTTCAAGATATAAGATATAACTGTGTCAACCTCTCCAAATTCATGAACAATTAACATAACAAAAATAAGAAGAATGAACGATAGCGGGCTCACTCAAAACCACAAATTTTCCCAACTATTGCTACATTAACATCACAAATGTGTAAACTTACTGATTGTCCTACTCTGTTTAACTGTGGTTGAAGTAAAAAATACTACTCTGAATAAATTCTTTAAGTAATACTCCCTCTATTCCTTAATATAAGAAGAAGTCCATTTTTTAGATACATTGAAATATTAATGTATCTACACAATAATATAGTCTAGATACATTAATATTTGAATGTATCTAACATTTAGAATATATCAAGGTACTAAAGCAACTTACATGTGGAATACATTCCCACACAATATACATTTAATATACACCCATCTCAATATTAAATGTTGGCCCCAAAAAAGAACCAAAAGAGGCAGCAATGTAAAATCTCATATTTAATTATTAAGAACCCAATAGACCAACAAATTTCAGCGTCCTTTGGGATTTGATTAATATCTAAATACATATTAATCACATAGAAAAAATCCAGACGATTTAGCATACCAATATAATCAAAGCATAGTAATCATATTTTTTCTACTTTTAAATTTTTCAATAATTTGCTCAGTGTAAATGTAATGCTACCCATGACGATTATAAACAAAAACTTGCACCAACTCCCCCCATCAATCACACAGAAACAGGAACCAAATGCAGATCACGTCCCTAAAAGTTATCACTAGTGTTAAGAGTTGAAAAATGGTAAAAAGAACATAATCTGAGTCATGGGCAGGAGAAGGCAAACGTCCTGCAAAAACAGTAATTTTAAACAGCATGGTACCATGAGCCACATAGTTCTTTTTATTTTCAGCTTTATGCAAAAGTATGATTAAGAATCCCCCAAGATTTCTTTCAACAGATACTAGGATGCGTTCATATTTAAGTCTTTTGCTCAATTTCCAAATCATATCCACGATATAACTAGGATCTACAGTTACATTAATATTTAAAAATTAATCAATAAATAAGCACAAAATGAATACCAGTATACAATTTGAATCCTGGTGGTTACAAATTTCAGTCTTATTATTATTTAATTCACTTTTATTGATTTATTCATAAGTTCATAAACACCTTGTCAATCAACAAATGTTGCTAAAACAAATTTTCAAGTTAATACAAAAAAAGGAGGGGAAAAGGTAACACTAACCCAAGCACGATGAGTACAAGGATTAATACAAGTTACAAAGATACAAATACACTGAAAAGTCACAAAACTTACAGAAGAGGATCTCTCCAAAGTGCCTAAGATTGAATTAATGCACTCAATTGACAACACACATCAATTAAACTCCAAAGAGATAAAGAGAATGCAATTCATACAGGCAATACTACCTGACATCCACCCTTTATACCCCTACCAAAAGAAAGGATAACTAGTAATCAGCTGACACCAAATTTGAAACCAATCACCTATTTTCTCAACAACACAACAGTAAAAGAAAGGGAAAGCAAGTCACAAAATCTACAACAAGCCCCATCGTGATCTGCCACTAATTCTAACAATAGCAACATTCCATTAAAGTGTCTCTAATCAGATGAAAGAACAACTCTGACCCTATATTTGATTAAAAAAATTTGCAACAGATACCTTGTCTCCTTCAAAACTGAAAACAGCAGCCACCCCACTACACTGCAGAGCCAAAATACCACCGAAATGTACAGCCAACCAAGCTAAACAGGTAACTAACTGAGGCCAGAGAGAGTGCCAACAGCACCTACATGACTGATCCAGAAAACAATACCAACGAAAACACCAGAAGACACAAACTAAAACAGCTGCAAAACTAACACCACACAAAGAACCTACTAGACACTATCTCCTCCCATACAGTTTAAAAGGTTCACAAGCCACTAATTAGTAAAACAAGATTAACCCACTTGAATCAGTTCAACAATTTTCCAATATACAATTTTCAACAACCTTTTCCCAGTCAAATCTTTTTTGGGAGAAAAATCACAGAATTTCTAGCTTTCCAAACTACCCAAAACATCAGAAAACCAAATCACCACCAATTTCTCACTAATCTTTCTACTACCAATCACAAGTTCCAATTTTTAAAATAGACAAGGAAAAAAACCATATAATTTGACCCTAAATCGAATTTAACCTAGGTATATAAGAAATATCAATGTCTAGTAATAAAAATATAGAATCTTAGTCCTAATCCCAAATTGAATTTTAATGCATCATAAACCCTACCAACACTACCTAAAATTAATTCAATAAAATTAAAACAGCTAGAGATAATAATATAATAATAAAACGAAAAGCGATAATATAAACCCTAGAGAGAGAGGTACCATGTGAGGGTACTTGTCTTGATCAACAACACGAGTATTTTCGAGCTTGATGTTGAGGTATTGATCAACAGAATGCAATGTTCCTCTGATAGCTAAATCGTTCTTGAGTTCAACCGTGACTTCTTTTCCGACTAAATCTTTGAAGTAGGAGAAGAACAACTGCATAGAAAAACAACAACGCGAAAATCAGAGTGCTGAAATGAAAGATATGAGAAAGCGTAGAGAAGAAAAACGGAGGGAGAAAAGGAATTTTACCATTTTCGCTTTGGTTGAGAAGAAGAAGAAGAAGTAGAGAGTGAAAGTGAAAAACGAAAGCTTGGTGGTGGTAGGAAATAAAGGGTTTGTGGAAATAATTATAGAGGAGAGTTTGAGCGTTGAGCATAATATTCAATTTAATTAGTTATTATAATGATGATGATTTATAATAAGATATTAGTAATTCTTAAAAACAAATTAATTTTAATATTAGGATATTAATTTTTTAAAATAAAATTTTCACTTATTTTTTTGGTTTGCACCACTAGTTGAATCTGGTTCGGGAGTCAGTTCTGACATCAAGTGGTTCCAGCCCCCTCCCAATCACAGTTACAGAGGATCGAAACGTGGTCAATGTTCCAGTTTTTTGCGGAGGATCGAAACGTGGTCAATGTTCCTGTTTTTTATTCTTAACATGTCCCTTAGTAATGTAAAATAAAAAAATTGTCCCTTTAAAGCACAAGTTAGTAAAAGACCATTGTTACAATAATAAAGCTAAATTGTATTTGGAAGTTTTTAAGTTCGTATTTGTAATAGATTAGTCCTTTAAATTTTTTGAGTAATAAATAGATTTTTTAAGTTTCTAATTTGTTGTGTCGTTATTCTTCAGATTACCTAAAAAAATTAATGAACCCAATAGTTCCAAACATATATGCATTTGACCTAATAATAATCATTTGTAAAAGAAAATAACAATTTATACCATAATAATAGGAAGTGATTATAGATAATAATTATCTCAAGGTTGAAGGAGAATGAATGAAGATATAGAAGCTTAAAGTCCCAAATAGAGTGAATTTTTTTATTTGGAGAACACTTCGTGGATGTCTGCCAATACGAGAGAGATTGATTAAAAGAGGAGTCCACTGCGAACTATTAGAAGTGTGATTAATACATATCCAATTGAGTAAACATAAGTGACAGTTAGTGTTAGTTAACTAACAAACTAGACAAGTTAGTTAGTTAGTTAATCAAGTTGGTTGAGTTAACTTGTGAAGCAAGTTAGTTGTGTAACCAATATAAAAACATAACTTGTGATGTAATTCTTTAAATGCCTAGTGAAAATTTTACATTGCATATCTCTCTCATTTTCTCTATCACTCTCTGTAGTTTTTTCATTGTGATTAGTTTCTTGTTCATAAGTTTGTGTTCATCTTTCCCTTGATTCTTATTCTTCTACTGCAAGTGTATGTGTGTGTTTGTGATCTCTGATTCAATTTGTTCCAACAAATTGGCATCTAGAGCCTGGTTCGATTCAAAGGGAAACAAGAGTGAAAGTGTGAGGGGTTATAATTGGGAAACACTGAGTGAGTTGTGTATCTTGATTCTTCTTGCAAACAAAGATGAACACTAATGGTTTTGGAACAAATATCTTGGTTCTTGAAAGCAAGAACTGGGATCGTTGGTGTGCTGTAATGAAATCTCTATTTGGTGCACAAGATGTGTTAGATCTTGTCACTGATGGCTTTGAAGATCTGGTTGAAAATCCAACTGAAACTCAGAGAACAGCTCACAAGGAAATCAAGAAGAAAGACTGCAAGGCATTATTCTATATTCAGTAGAATGTAGATGCACTGCATTTTGAGGAGATTGCTAAGGCCACAAAATCCAAAGAAGCATGGGACATATTAGAGAACTATCACGCTGGTGGAGAAAAGGTAAAGCAAGTGAAGCTGCAATCCTACAGGAGAAAGTATGAAATGATGCAGATGGAAGAAGATCAGAGAGTAAGTGATTATTTCTCAAAACTAACTGCACTTGTTAATCAAATGCAAACTTGTGGAGAGAATATCACTGAACAGATGGTAGTAGAGAAGGTGCTAAGATCCTTAAATCCAAGATTTGACTTCATAGTTGTAGCTATACAAGAAGCAAAGGATGTAAAAACTATGAAGATTGAAGAATTACAAAATTCTTTAGAAGCACATGAACTGTTGGTGTTTGATAGAGGTTCTGAGAGGTCAGTGCAACATGCTCTACAAGCACAAACCAACAAGAAAGAGGGAAATGGCAAGAATTCAAAGAAAAAGGGTAAAGGTAAAGGTTCATGGTCTAACAATGGAAAGGCCAAGCCTGATGACAAACCTGAATCCTCTAAAGGAGGAGGGTCTGCCAAAGGCAACAACAAAAGGAAGGACTTTGATAAGAGCAAGGTGAAGTGTTACAATTGTGAGAAGTTTGGCTATTTTGCTGATGAATGTTGGTACAAGAAAGATCAGAAGAGTGAAGGTGAAGCAAATGTAGCACAAAGTAAAGATCCAAATTCTGTGTTGATGATGGCTACAACATGTGATGAGAAAGCCAAGAATGAAGAGTGGTACCTTGATTCTGGATGTTCAAATCATATGACAGGTCATAGAGATTGGTTGACTAGCTTTGATCCTAGTAAGAAGACTAGTATCAAACTAGCTGACAGTAGAAAACTTGAAGCTGAAGGTACAGGTAACATAGTTGTCAGAGGAAGAAATGGTGTGAAAGTTACAATTGAAGATGTACTGTATGTTCCAGATATGAATTGCAATCTTATGAGTATAGTCCAGCTTGTAGAGAAGGGATTCTCAGTGAATATTGAAGGTGACTCATTAAAGCTGCTTGATACTGAGAAGAATTTGGTGATTAAATCTTCTCTGTCCAAGAATAGAACTTACAAATGCACAATCTCAGCTGACAACATGATGTGTATGACCTCTACTGTAAGTGAAGATACAGATGAATTGTGGCATAAGAGGTATGGACACTTGAATTTTAGAAGCCTTGGTGATTTAAATTCAAAGAATTCAGTATATGGCTTACCAAAAATTAGTGTTAAGAGCTCTATCTGTGACATATGTGTGAAAAGCAAGTAAAGTAGATTGCCTTTTGTAAATGAAGCACCTAAGAGAGCTAGTGAAGCATTACAAGTTGTTCACTCTAATGTGTGTGGACCATTTGAGGTACCTTCATTAGGAGGTAGTAAATACTTCATTACATTCATAGATGAGTTTACAAGAATGTTGTGGTTATACACTATTAGGCTGAAGAGTGAAGCCTTTGATGTGTTTAAAAGATTCAAGGTTTTAACTGAAAAGGAAAGTGATAAATCAATTAAAATCTTGAGGACAGATGGAGGTGGTGAATACACATCAAAGGATTTTGAAGTCTTCTGTGTAAACAATGGTATAGTGCATGAGGTAACTGCACCATATACACCACAACATAATGGGCTTGCTGAAAGAAGAAATAGGACATTGCTTAACATGGCCAGGAGCATGATTAAGCAGAAAAATCTTCCTCAACAGTTTTGGGGTCAAGCAGTTATAACTGCTACCTACATACTGATTAGGTGTCCTACTAAGAAGCTGAAATTGAAAGTGCCAGAGGAAGCTTGGAATGGAAGAAAACCTAGTGTGAAAACACTTTAAGGTTTTTGGTTCATTATGCTACAAGCATGTGCAAGATGTGAAAAGAAGCAAACTAGAGGATAAGAGTGAGATCATGATACTTATAGGATACCATCCAACAGGTGCTTATAAGTTGTATGATCCTGTGACTCAGAAAGTGAATATCAGCAGGGATGTTATTGTAAATGAATCAGAAAGCTGGAAGTGGGAAGTGACTCCTGTGTATAACAATGATGTTCAGCAACATTTCATCTATCCTGATTCTAGTGATGATTCAGGAGATGAAGATAATGGTGATGTGAATGGGAATGCTCCATAGGAAGTAATTGCATCTACAAGGCCTCAGAGAACAAGGCAAGTCCCAAGTAGATTGAATGATTGTGAAGTGGTAGCTGATGATGCAGTGAATGAAGAGGGTGATTTGATTCACCTGGCACTATTGGCTGATGCTGAGCCTATAGACTATAGAGAAGCTTTGAAGAATGATGTCTGGAAGAATGCAATGATTGAAGAACTTCAATCAATTGAGAAGAATCAGACATCGGAATTAGTTGACTTACCAGCTAAGAAGAAGAAAATAGATGTGAAATGGGTGTTCAAAGTCAAACTAAATCATGATGGCACAATTTCAAAACACAAAGCAAGATTGGTGGCAAGAGGATTTTTGCAGAAACATGGTATAGATTACAATGAGGTGTTTGCACCTATAGCTAGAATTGAGACAGTGAGATTGGTAGTAGCTATAGCCTGCAGTAGAGAATGGTCCCTATACCATTTAGATGTGAAGTCAGCTTTCTTAAATGGTCCTCTAGAAGAATTAGTTTTTGTGACACATCCACCAGGTTTTGAAGTTGAAGGGAAGGAAGACAAGGTGTATAGATTGCACAAGGCCTTATATGGTCTAAAGCAAGCACCTAGAGCATGGAACAAAAGAATTGACCAGTTCTTAGTGAAGATTGGTTTTAATAAATGCTCTGTGGAATATGGGATTTATGTGAAATACAAAAGTGAAGACAGCATTGTGATAATATGTTTGTATGTGGATGATTTGCTCATCACAGGCAGTGAAACTTGTGAAATTGATAAGCTTAAGGGTTTACTAAAATCAGAGTTTGAAATGACTTATTTAGGAAACTTGTCATTCTTTCTTGGAATGGAGTTTGTGAAGGGAAGAGATGGAATTATATTGCATCAGCAGAAGTACATTGGTGATTTGCTAGAGAGGTTTGAAATGACTGAGTGTAAGACAGTTTCAAACCCCTCTGAGACAAATGCCAAGCTTGATGATTGTGTTAATGAGGAAGGAGTTGATTCAACACTGTTTAAACAAATTGTAGGATCTCTGAGATACTTGTGTAACAGCAGACCTGATATTTGTTACTCTGTGAGTGTTGTCAGCAAATTCATGAATAATCCTAAGAAATCTCATCTGGCTGCAGCTAAGAGAATTCTTAGATATGTGAAGGGCACAGTGAAGCTAGGCTTATTGTTCCCTACTGGAGTGAATGGAAGTGGTGCAGAGTTGGTAAGCTACTCTGATTCAGATTGGGGTGGAGACAAAACATATAGGAGAAGCACTTCTGGCTATGTGATGCAGTACAATGGTGTCTCCATTGCTTGGTGTTCAAAGAAGCAACAAGTAACAGCACTATCCACTTGTGAAGCAGAGTACATAGCAGGCACATTTGCTACATGTCAGGTAATTTGGCTAGACTCGGTGATGAAGGAGCTAAAGGTTGAAGTGTCAAAGCCTTTGAAGTTGTTGATTGATAATAAGTCTGCCATAAGTCTTGCAAAGAATCCAATCTCACATGGTCGAAGCAAACACATTGAGACAATATTCCACTTCATCAGAGAGCAAGTGATGAATGGAAACATTGAGGTAGTGTACTGTCCCACAGAAGATCAATTGGCTGATGGTTTCACCAAGGCTTTGAAACTTGACAGGTTTGAAGTTTTGAGAAACAAGCTTGGGATGGTTAGTGTGTAGAAGACATGATTTACTCAATGGATTATGTATTATGGGGGAGTATTAGAAGTGTGATTAATACATATCCAATTGAGTAAACATAAGTGACAGTTAGTGTTAGTTAAGTAACAAACTAGACAAGTTAGTTAGTTAGTTAATCAAGTTGGTCGAGTTAACTTGTGAAGCAAGTTAGTTGTGTAACCAATATAAAAACATAACTTGTGATGTAATTCTTTAAATGCCTAGTGAAAATTTTACATTGCATATCTCTCTCATTTTCTCTATCACTCTCTGTAGTTTTTTTATTGTGATTAGTTTCTTGTTCATAAGTTTGTGTTCATCTTTCCCTTGATTCTTATTCTTCTACTGCAAGTGTATGTGTGTGTTTGTGATCTCTGATTCAATTTGTTCCAACACGAACAAACCTGTCCATGTTGTGCTTCGGTTTTCGAGAATGAGTGGCAATGTTTTATTGGATGTGAAGCAGTGCAAGAAGCATGGAGAGATGCAGGAATATGGCAAACAATGGAGTGGTATGTTACTCAAGCTCAAGGCTAAGTGGAGCTGTTCTTCACATTACTGCAGAGGCTAGACACTGATAAAATGAATTGAATTGTCATGTTGTTATGGTCAATTTGGTGGAGACGCAATCAGAAATGTTAGAATAACGTGTTGCCACAGCTTTCGAGGTAAAATACAAGAGCCATAAGTCTGTTAGATGATTGGTCTCGAGTGCAAAGAAAGCCATGCCATATCAACCAAAACATACCCACTGCTTAGAATTTGTAAAAGATATGAGCTATGCAGTAAGTTTAGAATTTGTAAAAGATGTCTTTTTGAAATCTTATAGCAATCAGATGCTTCAAACCAACAATCTTTTAATCTTTGTCTTGATGGATTAATTGTTTTACATGTTAAGCGTTAGGCCAACCAAATTATTCAGTACCGTACATGACATACTTTCTTTTTTTTTCTTGCTTTTTTTTTTTGCAATTTAGTTTTTTTTTTTTTCAATTGTTTTTTATATAGTTATTATATTTTTTATTCCTACAAAATGAAGATTTTTTAAGTTTAATCCTTATTTAATTTTAATAGTATTTTTAGTCCTACAAAATTATTCTGAATACATTAGTTGAAGTTTAAACCCTGACAAAATAAAATTTGTTTATTAATCTTAAATTCTTAAATTTTTTAATGATATTTTACCCACATGTTTATCACTTTATAAAATGTTCATTTATCAAAACTTATATTTTTTTAATGTGAGATGAGTTAAATATCAATTTTATGCAGGCATACCAAGCCTCATACTGTACGCGAGTGACATTTTTTTTTACTTTATGTTTTATGAGTTAGATTAAACGGAGTACATCATATTATAATGCACTGTCAGTATTAAATTATTATAAACGTCTATGAGATTTTTATATGAATTGATCACTCTTATCCCACTTAAATATCAATTATAAACGTCTATGAGATTCTTATATGACTGAATTAGTATTCACGAACTTACATATCTCGCACATTAATATCTGCCACACTTAAATATCAGTCATAACTGTTGAGTCCTTCGTATTGGCTGCATTTTTGGTAACCAGGATGCTATGCAAGATGCTACAACATCGTGTTCGACATCATGGACTCTGAAGGCGCGCGTTCTATTTATGGAATGATTTATGTTTTCTCTTTCATGAATCTTGCATGGCGCGTTTGTGTTTGGACTTTATTGAGGATCATCATTTATTACTTCAGATCCGTGACTTGACTAATTAATGAAGAATATTCTTGAAGATTATTTTAGGAAAGAATCCTTTTTAATTAATGTGGTCAAAGGCTTGAGTCAAGAAGAATCAAGGACTTGGCTGGAGTATATATATGTAATGCAAAACCTAATTTTATGTTGTTGTTCACGCCGTTGTTATTGAGTCTAGTGCTTAGGTTTTGCGTGTGTTATTTGTGAGCCTTCCTTGTGTCACCTTGATACAAGCTAAGGACGTGTTTCTATTGAGTTGTAACTTGTGATCCTCTCCTAAGCTTTGAAGTATGGAGTTAGGGTTATGTGTGTTGCGTGCACTCTAAGCCTTTAGGTACGAGTGTTAGTTTTTAGGAGTGTGTCTCCAAAACTTTTCTTGTGTGTGTTAAAAATCCTTGCTGTTTGTAAGGTTGCAAGGAAGTGAGATCAGGTATATCTCAGATCTAGGCTAGGACCCTAGGTTATAGACAATAGGGGAGTTGCTAGATGGAAAGGGCATAACTTGAGAGTTAGTGTCATCAGTCTAGGGCTATTGCTTATTGGACATCTTCCTGGATTGATATCCCCCAGACTAGGGCTTGCTTTGAGCGCCGAACTGGGTTAACAAACACCAAGTGTCTTTTACTTGCTTTCTGTTATTTGGTTTATTTATATTAAGTTATCAGCGCAGCAGGATGCTATAGCATCGTGTGTAGCATCACGTTTTGAGGACCAAGAAGCTATAGCATCGTGCTTAGCATCGTAACACGCGTGCCAGGAATTTCAATTGGCATCAGAGCAGGCACCCTGCCTGTTTCTAGGGTGAGATCCAGGACCTAATATTTCTGGCATTATGGAGAAGGAAGGAGGATACATGAATAGACCACCATTGCTCAATGGATCAAACAACTATGATCACTGGAAATCCAAAATGACCGCATTTTTAAGATCCATTGATAGCAAAGTTTGGAAAGCTGTTTTGACTGGATGGGAACATCCCACTGTTGCTAGCAAGGAAGGAACCTCAACAGGAGTGAAGAAACCAGAGGTTGAGTGGACTACAGAGGAAGAGGCTGCAGCTCTTTACAATAACAAAGCCATTTATGCTTTATTCAATGGGGTTGATGCAAATGTTTTCAAGTTGATCAAGAACTGTGTGTCAGCTAAGGAAGCATGGGAGATATTGAAGACTTGCTATGAAGGTACCACAAAGGTAAAGCAATCCAAAATTCAACATCTCACATCTAGGTTTGAAACTCTCAAGATGAAAGATGATGAGAGCATTCAAGATTTTCATATGACACTCTTGGATATTGCAAACTCTTTTGAAGCCTTGGGAGAAAAAGTATCTGATGAGAAATTGTCAAGAAAACTACTCAGATCCCTTCCCAAGAGATTTGACATGAAGGTGACAGCCATTGAGGAAGCACATGACATTTCAACTATGAAGATGGATGAATTGGTTGGCTCACTTCAAACCTTTGAGACTGTTCTTGATGAGCGTGGTGAGAAGAAGACCAAGAGCATTGCATTTGTCTCTAATGCTGATGATAACAATGATCAAGATGAAGATGAGGAAGAAGAAAGCATTGCTGATGCTATAGCCATGCTTGGCAGACAATTCAACAAAGTACTGAAGAGAGTTGATCGCAGAAATCGTCAGAATGCTCCTGGCATCCGACCCGACATCAACAAACAACAGAGCAATTTCAAGAAATTCAAACCTGAAGAAAAGAACAGCCAAAGCAAGGGTGTTCAATGCCATGAGTGTGAAGGGTATGGTCACATAAGAACAGAATGTGGAACCTATCAGAAAAGACAGAAAAAGAGTTTGAATGTTTCTTGGTCAGATGAAGATTCAGAAGATGAGCATGAATCAGCTAAGCATGTAACTGCACTAACTGGAATTTGTACTCCAGACAGTGATACTGAGGAAGAAGGAGATGTGGCCTATGAAGAACTGGCAAGCACTTACAAGGAGCTACTGTCAAGATTTGAAGAAATGTGTAGAATTCTTGAGAAGCAGAAAAAGACAATCAATCTGCTTCAATCAGAAGTAAAGGCTCAAACTGAGAAGGCCTCTGAAGCTCAAGAAGAAGCTGCCCTTGCAAATGCTCAAATGGAGGACTTGAAGAAACGTGTGGGTCAATTAAGCTCTGGAACAAATATTCTAGAGGAAATTCTTGAAGGTTTACCAAATGGTAAGGCTAAAGCAGTAGGTTACAATTACTCTCATTTGAACAAGTATCAACAGAATCTTGAGACAAAATTTAAATCTGCTGAAGATGTCTTTGACCCTTGCACTGGTGCCACGATGCTAAAGCATCCTGCACAGCATTCCAAAACCTATCCTGTTCCCAAGTTTGCTTTGGAATCCAACCCAAAAGGTCATCAAAGGCCCAAAATCCAAAGAACATACAGAAGGTGGGTTTGTCATTACTGTGGAAGAAGAGGTCACATCAGGCCATTTTGCTACAGACTTCATGGTTACCCTGTTCAGCAACCTGAAGCTAATGAAACAAAGGAAGATGTGAAACAAGAAGTCCCTGTGAAGAAGGAGTGGAGGCCTAAGACAGAAAATGTAGGTTTGATTGCACATACCTCCTTGAGAGCATCATCAAGGGAAGATTGGTATTTTGACAGTGGGTGCTCCAGGCACATGACTGGTGAAGAAAAGTTTCTCAGAAACCTAAAGCCATACAAAACCAGTTTTGTTACCTTTGGAGATGGTGCTAAGGGAGAAATTCTTGGAATTGGAGATTTAGTGAAACATGGACTGCCTAATTTGGGGAATGTTCTGTTAGTAAAGGGACTCACAGCAAACCTAATAAGTATCAATCAATTGTGTGACCAAGGGTTGAAGGTTAATTTCACCAAGACTGAGTGTACTGTGAACAATGAAGAGAATCAATTGTTGATGAAAGGAACCAGGTCCAAGGATAATTGCTACCTCTGGATACCTCATGAAGAAGATCTGAACACCACCTGTCTCAGTACAACTACAGATGAAGTGAGACTGTGGCACCAGAGATTAGCCCATCTACACTTAAAGGGGATGAAGAAAGTTATTACATCAGAAGCCATTAGAGGCTTGCCCAAACTGAAGATCACAGAAGGGAACAAGTGTGGAGAGTGTCAGATTGGTAAGCAAGTCAGGATGTCACATCCAATGCTAGAGCATCATACAACCACCAAGGTTCTTGAGCTACTTCACATGGATCTCATGGGTCCCATGCAAGTTGAAAGTCTTGGAGGAAAAAGGTATGCATTTGTTATGGTAGATGATTACTCAAGGTATACCTGGATAGATTTCATAAGGGAAAAATCAGATACCTTTGAAGCATTCAAGGAGCTATGTCTGCAAGTTCAAAGGGAAAAGGCAAGTAGTGTGGTAAAGATCAGGACAGACCATGGAAAGGAGTTTGAGAACTCTAGGTTTGATGAATTCTGTGCCTCTGAAGGAATCAAACACGAGTACTCCTCAGCTATCACTCCACAGCAAAATGGGATAGTTGAAAGGAAGAACAGAACTATTCAAGAGTCAGCAAGAGTCATGCCTCATGCCAAGAATGTCCCCTACTATTTTTGGGCTGAAGCTATGAACACTGCCTGCTACATTCACAACAGGGTCACTTTGAGAAAAGGTACCACATCTACTCTGTATGAACTATGGAAAGATAGGAAACCAACTGTAAAACATTTCCATGTATTTGGAAGCAAGTGTTACATTCTGGCTGATAGAGAACCTAGGAGGAAACTTGATCCAAAGAGCCATGAAGGGATTTTTCTAGGATATTCTCCAAACAGCAGAGCCTACAGAGTATTTAATTCCAAGACTCAGGTAATGATGGAATCCATAAATGTTGTAATCCAAGACTCTACTCTGGAAGAAACTGTTGATAAATACCAGGGTACTCCTGTTGTACATGATGCTGAACAAGATGCTACAGCATCTGAACATCCAGTTGAAGGTCAGTCTGATGAAGAGATTGAAGAAGAGATTAATGCCACAGATTCTGGAGATCAAGCTCAAAAGAAAGGACCTTCAGTACGTGTACAGAAGAACCATCCCACAGAGTTGATCATAGGCAACCCAGAACAAGGGATAACCACTAGAAGGACAAATGATGTGGTTTCAAACTCTTGTTTTGTGTCACTATTTGAACCCAGAAATGTCAAGGAAGCTTTATCTGATAGTGCATGGATAGAGGCTATGCAGGAAGAGTTGAATCAGTTCAAAAGAAGTGAAGTGTGGGATTTGGTCCCAAGACCAAAAGATGTGAATGTGATTGGTACCAAGTGGGTGTATAAGAACAAATCAGATGAAAATGGGATTGTCACCAGGAACAAAGCAAGGCTTGTGGCACAAGGATATACTCAAGTTGAGGGATTAGACTTTGAAGAGACCTTTGCACCTGTGGCAAGGTTAGAATCCATCAGACTTCTCTTGGGAGTTGCTTGCATCCTCAAGTTCAAGCTCTACCAAATGGATGTAAAAAGTGCCTTTCTGAATGGGTACCTACAGGAAGAAGTGTATGTTGAACAACCAAAAGGCTTTGTTGATCCTGAGCATCCAAACCATGTCTACAAATTGAAGAAAGCTTTGTATGGTTTGAAGCAAGCACCCAGGGCTTGGTATGAAAGATTAACTCAGTTCTTAGAAGATCAAGGCTACAGGAAGGGAGCCTCAGACAAAACTTTGTTTGTTAAGCAAGAAAAAGGTGAATTCATCATAGCTCAAATTTATGTTGATGATATTGTTTTTGGTGGGATGTCAGACAAGATGGTACAGCATTTTGTCAAGCAGATGCAATCAGAGTTTGAAATGAGTCTTGTTGGGGAATTGACATATTTTCTTGGGCTGCAAATCAAGCAAATGGATGATACTATATTTATCTCTCAGAGTAAGTATACAAGAAATATTGTCAAAAAGTTTGATATGGAAAGAGCCACATCCAAGAGAACACCAGCACCAACTCATCTGAAGCTCACTAAAGATGAAAAAGGAATAAGTGTAGATCAAAGCTTATATAGAAGCATGATTGGAAGCCTGCTATACTTGACTGCAAGTAGGCCTGATATCACCTATGCTGTTGGGGTTTGTGCCAGATATCAATCTGATCCTAAGGTGAGCCATTTGACTCAAGTCAAAAGAATTTTGAAGTATGTGAATGGAACTAGTGAATATGGAATAATGTACTCTCACTCTGAAGATTCTAAGCTTTTTGGGTTTTGTGATGCTGATTGGGCTGGGAGTGCTGATGACAGAAAAAGCACTTCAGGTGGTTGTTTCTTCTTAGGAAATAACCTAATTTCTTGGTTTAGTAAGAAGCAAAACTGTGTGGCCTTATCTACAGCAGAGGCTGAGTACATAGCTGCTGGTAGCAGTTGCTCACAACTTGTTTGGATGAAGCAGATGCTGACTGAGTATGATGTTGTACAAGATGCTATGACATTGTATTGTGACAACATGAGTGCTATAAACATCTCAAAAAATCCTGTTCAACATAGCAAGACTAAACATATTGATATTCGCCATCACTTCATAAGAGATCTTGTTGAGAGCAAAATTGTTACTTTGGAGCATGTTGGCACAAAAGAGCAAGTGGCAGACATATTTACAAAAGCTCTTGATGCTGTGCAGTTTGAGAAGCTGAGGGGCAAGTTAGGAATTTGCCTCCATGAGGAGTTATAGCAGTTACCGTTAGTGGCGCGTGCAGCAGTTATTTGCCTTCATCAGAGGCTGCACGTTAATCAAGGCAATCATGGCCTAATTTCCTCCTTAAACACGCCACTACACCTAGTTGGTTATTTTTATTTCAAATCTTTAACCTTTGATTCTTTCCCTTTTTATTTCACTCTACACTATAACCTCTCCACCTCTCCATCAAATCTCTCCATTCAACCCTCACAACTCTCTCACTCCCAATCCTACTTTCTCATTCTTGCCGTCACAATGTCTTCCCCTGTTAACTCTCCCACCGTCGCCTCTCCTGCACAATCTCCACCCCATGATCAACAGCCCGATTTCATCACCAATGCTATTCCCCTCACCACCATTCATCCTTCTGTTGCCTCAGTCCTTAACAAAAGCTCTTCCTCTAAACCCAAGTCATCGAAGAAAGGCAAATCCACGGGGAGTAAGAAACCAAGGGTGAAGAAATCCAAATCTCGTTACAACTCCGATTTCGACATGCAAGCTTTTCTTTTGGCCAATCAGGGCTCTGAGGAGTTGGTTGTTCCATCTGTTGTTACAGCACCCACTCGTAGTGAGCAGATCGAGCCTGATACTGTTCAAATCCCTAATGCTGAAAAGGGGGAAACTGAGTTGGAAACTGAGAAGACACAATCCCCTGCTCCTAATGTTCCACAAGAGGATGAACTCAATGAGGAAGACCATATTGTTGGTGATGTGCTACAATCCTTGGCTAATAGCATCTCTCAAGAGGATGCTGCTCCTGATGCTTCAGCATCTCAGGTACAAGAAGAAGCTGACAAGGATGTTGTTGAAGATGCTTTAGCATCTGATGCTGAGCCTGACCAAGGTGCAGATCTGAATACTGCCGATGTGGAAGCAAGTGAGGAAGAAGAAGTGGTTGTGATCAAGTCTGTTGGGTCTTCCCTTGCAGGCAAGACTGGCATTGGTAGGCGTCTCAGGGAAAGAAAAGGTAAAGAAACTGAGGTGGTAAAGGAGACACCTAAGTCTATGAAGAAGAAAAAGGGTGTGGCCACAAAGTCACCTAAGAAGAAACTTGTGGGGCCCAGTAGAAGCTCTAGCAAGGTTGAGATTCCTGTTCAACCAAAGAAGAAGGCTTCTAAAAGAAAGAATGTGAGTGACTCTGAGTATGAAGCTGAGCATGATGCTCCTAGCATCACACCTTCTCCTCAGAAAAGGTCTTTGAAAAGGAAGAAGGTTGTTACTGATGTGTCTGATGATGATGATGCTGAACATGATGCTCCTAGCATCACAGCATCTCAGAAGAGAGTTGGCAGAAAACTCGTGCCAACCAATGTTCCTGATGTCCCCATAGATGATGTTTCCTTCCACTTTGTGGACAGTGCCAAGAAGTGGAAATTTGTGTTTGCAAGAAGGATAGGGCTGGAAAGAGAGTTGTCTGATGAGACTTTGGCTTGGAAGGAGGTAGTTGATTTGTTGGAAGATGCTGGGCTGATGAGAACTGTCAGTGGCATGAGCACCTGCTATGCCAAGCTTGTAAAGGAGTTTGTGGTCAACATTGCTGAGGACTGTGACAATCCTCTCAGCACTGAATATCAAAAGGTGTGGGTTAGAAACAAGTGTGTGGAGTTCTCCCCAAAAATCATTAACAAATATCTGGGTAGGCAAGAAGAGGATTACACTGCTATTGATGTTACCAACAATGAAGTGTGCAGAACCATCACAGCCAATCAGGTCAAGGTGTGGCCATCTAAAGGTAAAGTACCCTCTTGTATGCTGTCTGTGAAGTATGCTGTTCTGAACAGAATAGGGTGTTTGAACTGGGTTCCTACAACCCGTACATCTCATATTGCCACTGGTCTAGCTAGATTCATATACTCTATTGGTACTGGCACTGTTGCTGATTATGGAGCTTACATTTTTGAGCAAACCATGGCTCATGGCAAGTCTTGGGCAATCAAGATGCCTATAGCTTTTCCTAGTCTCATCTGTGGAATTATTCTTGATCAACACCCTGGTATTCTGAAAGCTACTGATGAACCTCTCAAAAGAGAACCACCTCTGTCTCTACATTTTAGGCTGTTTGAAGGGACCCATGCTGCAGATATAGCAGGGCCTATGATTAGGAAGTCTGTACCTAGGCAAGATCCTCCTCCAACTCTGAGTAGGAAGGAAATGATTGCCTCTTTGGAAGCAACTGTGCTTGCTCTGGATGAGCAAAAGAAAGGGATTGAGCTGGTTATATCTGCCCTTAAGAAAGAAGAAGCTGAGGAAGCAGGTCCTAGTTCTGGTACTGCAGTTGGAAATGATGCTGAGCAGGATGCTGCAGCATCTGATGCAGAAGGGAATGAAGATGTTGGTGGTGACACAGAGGAGCTGGAGGTGACTGATTCCAGTGCTTCTGAGTGAAGAATGTCTGCTCATGGATTTGCTTAGCTATCTTTGATGTTTTTGTTACTATTCTGATTATTGGGCTGAGACTCTGAATCCCTAATTCCTGTTTTGTAATAAGCTCCTGAACCTCATATGTCTGTACTGTTAAATTTGTCAAATTTGTGGCAAAAAGGGGGAGTATAATATGGATATGGTATTTTGGTTATTTTGGTTGCTTACCTGTTTTATCTCACCTGCTAGTCTGCACTGCCATGGTATTGATATTGTGTGTGGACTTGTGTGATCTGATGTATGATATGTGAGCATGAGTACCCTAGAAAAATATGATGTGATCTGCAGGGGGAGATGTTGGATAAGATGCTCCAACATCCTATGCACATGTGCAGGGGGAGATGTAGTATGAAATGTTGTAAGCATTCCCTACAGCATCCTGTTACTTTTGATTGTTCTGACCATCTAAGGCTAAGTTGTTTTTATGTTCCGTTGTTGCATGCCTCTCTGATGTTCTTAAAAGATACACATATATTCTTGTCTGTTGATCTCCATGGAGATGTAGTATGGAATCTACTTTGAAGAATAGTCTCTACAGATCTTTATGCTTGTGTGTTTATGTTGAGAAAAAGATATGTAGTTGAAGTATCTATTTAAGTCCCTGTATGGTCTTTATTTGTTTTAGCCAAAAATTTGCCAAAGGGGGAGTTTGTTGAGTCCTTCGTATTGGCTGCATTTTTGGTAACCAGGATGCTATGCAAGATGCTACAACATCGTGTTCGACATCATGGACTCTGAAGGCGCGCGTTCTATTTATGGAATGATTTATGTTTTCTCTTTCATGAATCTTGCATGGCGCGTTTGTGTTTGGACTTTATTGAGGATCATCATTTATTACTTCAGATCCGTGACTTGACTAATTAATGAAGAATATTCTTGAAGATTATTTTAGGAAAGAATCCTTTTTAATTAATGTGGTCAAAGGCTTGAGTCAAGAAGAATCAAGGACTTGGCTGGAGTATATATATGTAATGCAAAACCTAATTTTATGTTGTTGTTCACGCCGTTGTTATTGAGTCTAGTGCTTAGGTTTTGCGTGTGTTATTTGTGAGCCTTCCTTGTGTCACCTTGATACAAGCTAAGGACGTGTTTCTATTGAGTTGTAACTTGTGATCCTCTCCTAAGCTTTGAAGTATGGAGTTAGGGTTATGTGTGTTGTGTACACTCTAAGCCTTTAGGTACGAGTGTTAGTTTTTAGGAGTGTGTCTCCAAAACTTTTCTTGTGTGTGTTAAAAATCCTTGCTGTTTGTAAGGTTGCAAGGAAGTGAGATCAGGTATATCTCAGATCTAGGCTAGGACCCTAGGTTATAGACAATAGGGGAGTTGCTAGATGGAAAGGGCATAACTTGAGAGTTAGTGTCATCAGTCTAGGGCTATTGCTTATTGGACATCTTCCTGGATTGGTATCCCCCAGACTAGGGCTTGCTTTGAGCGCCGAACTGGGTTAACAAACACCAAGTGTCTTTTACTTGCTTTCTGTTATTTGGTTTATTTATATTAAGTTATCAGCGCAGCAGGATGCTATAGCATCGTGTGTAGCATCACGTTTTGAGGACCAAGAAGCTATAGCATCGTGCTTAGCATCGTAACACGCGTGCCAGGAATTTCAATAACGTTTACGAGATTCTTATACGACTCGATCACTCTTATCCAACTTAATTATCAATTATAAACGTCTATGAGATTCTTAGACGACTGAATCACTATTATCGAACTTACATATCTCGCACATTAATATCTCCCACTTAAATATCGATTATAAACGTCCATGAGATTTTTTGACGACTGAATTACTATTTTCGCACTTTAATATCTTGCACATTAATATCTCCCACATAAATATCAGTTATAAACGCCTATGAGATTCTTATACGAATGTATCACTCTTATCCCACTTAAATATCAGTTATAAACGTCTATGAGATTTTTAGACGACTGAATCACTATTTTCGCGCTTAAATATTTCGCACATTAATATTAGGGATGACAATTTGACTCATACCCAGTGGATACCCGCAAAAAATACCCACAACAGATAGGATAAAAACATGCATTTTGGGTACGGGCATGGGTATGGGTAGTTACCCGCAAAAAACCTGCATTATGAGTCAAATTGCCATCCCTAATTTTAATGTGCGAGATCTTTAAGTTCGAGAATAATGATTTAGTCGTCTAAGAATCTCATACACGTTTATAATTGACATTTAAGTTGAATATGAGTGATCGAGTTGTATAAGAATTTCATAGACGTTATAACTGATATTTAAGTGGCAGATATTAATGTGCGAGATATGTAAGTTCGAGAATAGTGATTCAGTCATCTAAGAATCTCATAGACGTTTATAATTGATATTTAAGTGGGATAAGAGTGATCAAGTCATATAAGAATCTCGTAGACGTTTATAACCATTTAATGCTGACAGTGCACTATAATATGATGTACTCCGTTTAATCTTAACCATAAAACATAAAGTAAAAAAAAATGTCACTCGTGTACAATATGAAGCTTAGTATGCCTACATAAAATTGATATTTAACTCATCTTACATTAAAAAAATTATAAATTTTGGTAAATGAACATTTTATAAAGTGATAAACATGTGTGTACAAAATTATTAAAAAAATTAAGAGTTTAAGATTAATAAACAAATTTAATTTTATCAGAATTTAAACTTCAAATAATATATTCAGAATAATTTTGTAGGACTAAAAATACTATTAAAATAAGTAAGGACTAAACTTAAAAAAAATTCATTTTGTAGAGATAAAAATATAATAACTATATAAAAAACAATTAAAAAAAAAAAAAAAAAAACTTGAAAAAAAAAAAAGTATGTCATGTACGGTACATGGCCTATTTGGCTCATGTACCGTAGCAAGGCCCCCATGTATCATTGCAGATAGATAGATATAGAATAGAAGTTGCAATTTGTTACAGGTTTTGAATTTTGAAGATATACAAACATCACCCTTTTTTGAAGATGGACACAAAACTTAAACATCCACACATAAAAAAAATAAATAAATAAAAAATAATCACATCAATTAATATAATTTATTTTTTTTGCTTATGTGAGTGTGCCTAAAAATAATTTATTTAGGCTTGTGCCCATGTTACTATTTCTCCTTTTGGGAAAGATGGAACATTACCAGTTTTGTAGGGACACCTTGACTAACAGTTGGATCACAACTTACACATAACCATTAGTGCTGAAGCTCTCTGATTGACCTTTATCTTTGTTAGAGTCTTCAGCACTCAACAACTCCACATAATATTCCCGCAAACATTCAGTACTTTAAATTGATGGTCTTTGTTCAGATGCATAAATCGCAACTTAGAACTCTGCCACTCCAAGAAAAATGTAAAATTGAAAAACCTCTTCATTTTACATTCTCTTACCATTTTCTGACACTCAAATCATGTAACTATACATCCTCCAATTTTTTTCATTGTCTTTTCTCTCCCTCCAAACATCAAACAAACCATGCATAACAACTTCATCATTGAAAAAATTAACTAGCAGAGAAACACAATTTTGAAGAAAGATATAAATAAAATGAGTACACATCACATATCTACTACAGCAAAGTCTATCATCATAGATCCTTCACCATTAGAACAGACAAGTTAACATAACTTTCTCAGCATCTCTTTCCCATGTTACTCTTAACTCTTAACTTATATTATCTATTGCATATTCTCTCACATTTCCCACCAAGGTGTTTGGAAGATTCAGATACAACCCCAACCTTAAACAAACTAAAGGCTTATTAACAAATATGGGAAGTTAAAGTTAAAACAATTATAAAATAAAATGCATCTCAATGAAAAGACGCATCTCAAATATTTCAAGATAATTTGCGCTGCTAAATTGAAGGAACATACACAATGTCCAAAATAAAAGAAAACAAAAACAAGAGGAGCAGTGATTTCAAACAAATGTTTTTATCCAAATCCAAATAAACGTAATACTGAATATATCACAGAAACCTATTAGAACAATAACAGCACCAACACAAATTACATTTACATCTCTTACACATGAATATGCTAAGAAAATTAAAACTTGCCTCTAATCCTAGAAACGAACATCATCTTCCCTCTAACTATGGCTCCCGCTAACATTTAAAAAGGAGAGTGGAAGAGGGTTGTACAGAAAAGCTGCGCAATGGTCACTCCACACTAAAGCCTTTGCTTCACCCGCCTCCCATTTATGTCGCTGCCATCAAGTATTGCTTCATTCCTATGCTTGCACATAAAGTCTGAACGCTCGGTAAATCTAGCCACGTACTCCAATAGCTCAGTCAGTACAGATGGGCAACTTTCCTTCAAGTACTCAAACCCATCAGTTTGCATCACAGCTGAAGAACCAAAAATATAATACAAATAGTTCAGTTGATGATGAAGAATAAAAATGCCATCGATATCAACAATTTTGTTCCAGTCAATAACTATGCAATCAAAAGTATTTACTGCAAACATAATAATAACGAACATATCCTAGAAGAGAGACATAAAAGGTCATTGATATTAACAATCAACAATTTTGTTCTAATACAGATGAATGTACAATAGAATCTTGATGATATTCGTCAATGACTCAATAACTATGCAATTAGTAGATGTGCTGACTGCGAACATGATAATAATTAACAAACATATTGATCATGTTAAAACAACACATCCTAGACGAAAGAGACATACTAACAGTTCTATGATCAATGCATCCCCTTTGTCATCTAAAGAATTTTGGGAGTAGGAATAAGGAAGCAGAAAGGTAGAAGACCTCCCCTCTCGAAGAGGTAAAATAAAAGTGTCAAAGTATTAATAACGTTTACTAATACAAATTAACTACTCATACAAAACTTGTGGGTAAGAACTGGACTGCATGGATAAATTGGTAGTAAATGGAAAAAGATGACAATGCATTGTATGGATAAATTAGTAGTAAATGGAAAGGATGACAATAAAGCAAAACCATATGATTCCTTCACAGCTAAGCATTTTTTCATTCAAGTCCAAAATGGAGGGCACAATAGTGACAGGCTGACAAAGGATAACATTCAGCAGAAAATTTAACTTTGGACCGTGGTTAGATAGGAGTTCAGACCTTTTAGTGTTAATGTTAAATTTACTTCCTAATATCACAATCCTTTATCAGTGAGCAATTAAGTATAATAACTTTAAAGAAGAAAAGCATACCTCTGAGATTTTCGGAGGTAGCAATAAATTTGAGACAGACTGCTTTCAGCTGGAAACAGTGGTGCTGCTCTGCCAGGGCTAAAGTCGTAGCCACGGTATTTATTGCAACATCTTCACATAGACTGGCTTCACATATAAGCCTGAGCCTCTCCAAGGCATACCGATCAGCAGCAGCTAGAAGATGTTGGGCCATCAAGGTTGTTGCCCATTTTGTGTTCATCCCAGTAAGCTCCTGCATGTCAGGAAGTGAGTCCCAGTATATAAAATGAAGCAATGCCTGCAAAAAAGAGAAGGAACAACAACAGGTCATTCAACATGGATTTTGTCCGGCACAGTTATCAAGCTCAATATTGCCTCATTCTCATTCAACACAAGTCTCGCAACTTGCAATTGTACGGAAACCAAATAGTTACTGTGTACTCAATAAGTGTATTTAGTTACAAAAGGCAAACCAGTGGCATATCATCCTCATCAAATCAATAAAAAATAAAATCATCTTCAGTTATTACGACTCTTTTTTTGTATATATTTAAGATATTAAGCAAAATATAAAGTAAACCTTAAAAACTGGAGCCTCCATGTCTTCAACTTTGATACACTTGGTATTGTGATCTTTCATAGGACCATAAAGCTGGGCTCTGAAAACAGGAGAACGGGCTGCTAGCACCAATTTATGAGCAGTGAAAACTTCCCCATCCACTTCAAAACTCACATCACTTCCTTTACCACATTCCAGCAGTTGACCAAATTGGTGACCAATGTTAGAAGGTGGTATTCCTATGGAATATATCTTCGGGCCCTCCGTGTGTGACCTCACAACACCAACACTACAATTTACTGATAAGCAGTCATCTTTTAGGTAGTCCGATGTCTCTAAAGCTGTCCTCTTAAAAAACCTCTTGTAACCCCTGAATCACAATATATCAAATCAAATAATCAGCATCAGCTATTTGTGCAAAAATCATACAAGTAAGACCAAACACATGTGTGTGTGCGCGCACACACATTATAAGCTATTCTCTCAAGAATCAAGATATACCAATCAAATGACAAGATCCCTTCCCCAACCCTTCAAAACTAGTATCCCTTTCATCCCTTTCCAACAGCACCCCAACCACAAAACCACGTCGTGGGAGCACAACTGCCAAGGAAGAGACAATATTTCATCCCTTTAATCATTAAATAAAACCTACTCTATCAAACAAATAATACAATCATATAAACCCTATAATTCATACTTTATACTTCATTATACTTTTTCCTTTACAAAATGTAAGATTCAAACCTCTTTCACACAAATTTTACAGCAAAAGGTAATATACCAAAATTGAATCAACAAAACAAACACCCCGTATGAAAAAAAAAAAATAACATTTTTCAACCAAAACAAAGGTGAAAACAGTAGACCCTAAACCAAAATAAAAATAAAATTTTGATATTAAAATAAATAAAATAGAGCATAATTAAAAGCTTACCACATACTACCACGGTATTTTAAGGTATAAGGTCCACTTTCAAGAGTTCTTTCAAAATGGCTATGAACCTTATGCCTCTCTTTCCCACTCTGATCCAAAAGAGTCAACTCAAAAAGAGCCCTAACATCGGTTCCATCGCTTGCAAGAGCAATGAAGAGAGAAACATAGGTAGCATTATCTTCAACACTCTTTCCATCAGGGTAAAAATAAATCGCCCAATCGTACCCACCAACCGAGAATATATCCGACGCTATGTATTTCCCAATTCCGATCCCTTTCGAAAGCGAGTACCCTGTGATCTTGAACTGATGAGATCCTTTCACTGTCTCCGTAATCGAAGTCGACGAGGTTGTCGCCGGTTCCGATGAAGAAGATGGAGACCATGAACTTGAAGATGGTTTCGCGGTTTCTCGGAGAATCTTACCCATGCGAAAGCCACTGTAATGGAATCTGGGATCTTTTTGATTCAATCGCGAAAAACTTCGTCGATTGAGAAGTTTGAGAAAATGGTACAGATTGGGATCGATTCGGGAAATTGAGGTACGAATTGGGGTATCTGAGTAGGGAAATGAGGTTTTGATGTGGAAATTTAGGGTTCTGTTAACGAAATCTGTCAGATTTTGGAAGAAGAATTTCTAGGGTTTGATACGATTTGGGGGAAGAAAGAAAGAGAGAGAAAGAAGAATGACGAAGAAAACACAGAAAATGAAATGACGAATAAAGGCTTGAAGTATTAACATGAGCATGTCTTTAAATAAGTTTTTAAAATTGATTTTTTAAAATTTTTTTGACAAATAATATTGATTAATTACCGTAAATATTTTATTTGTTCGCTATTAGTAGTACTTGTATTAAATGTTTTCGGACATGAGAAAATAGTGTAATTAATTATTGATGTGACGTTCATCTACCTGTCTTGGGGACCACTTAAATTTACCTGTAAACTAACACGTGTCATGTAACGGTAATTTAGAAAAGTTTTTTTTCAAACAAAAAGTAAATGAAAAAATATATTCTTAATTATAAACAAAAATTTACTTTTTAAATTAATTAAAAAAGTGATGTATTTGGCATACATTATAGTCCAAAGTACATTGTTTTTTCAATTAATCTGCAAAGTTGACTTTTATTTATAATTAAGAATGGAGAGAGTACTTTTAGTTTCGTCCTTGACGAAAAAGTTAATTTTATCAACAATTTTCAATGGGATATTAATAAGTTTGATTCAAAGCTCAATTCATCTTAGAGTTTGATTCAAAGCTCAATTCATCTTGTTCAACATATTTTGAGATGCGGTAGCGATTATAATGTTACTTCTAAAGAAAATTTTGTGATGAGACATGATCATCGAATTTGGGGTGAGTAAAATTGAAAGTGGATTGTGGTGATACAAATTGAGGGTATGATGGAGCAAGTTAGTAATTAGTAATAATTTTTTGAACAAGAGTTAGTATTAGCAATAAAACACTCTTATTGTGAATTTAATAAACGTGTAGACGATTCTTTTTACATAGTAAGAGGTTTAGAGGATTGATAATTTTATTAGCTTGAAGATATATTATTTATTTTATATGTGATATTTGTTGGGGTATAATATATGTGATATATTTATTATCGTCACAAGAATCATAATCATATCTTACTTTTTAATTTATTTTTTAGTTTAGTTTTTTTACTACAAATTTTATTAAGAACAATATAAGATGGACTTTTTTTATATATTGATGATGTCCCTATGCGAATCATGGGAATTCGTGGATACAAGGAAAAAATATCTTCCTAAGAAAAAAAATGAAGAATGAAATGAGGTGGATTCTAGGATAAGGGCTCTATCAAATTCCTCACCGGTGCACCACTTAATTTTACCGTTAGATTGAATTTATCTACTTGATTTAATATTTCATCATCACACCAAATGCAATTCTCTCTTAATTTTCTTTCTCTCCAACCCCTGCACATAACCATTTGGAAATGGAGAAGACTTAGTTTTGTATCAAACACGAGGTAAACTGCCAAGTTCAATCAATCAAACTAATTGTAGTAAATTGAGAAGCAACATTAAAAACTGCCAAGTTCAATCAATCAAAGCAGTTGTAGTAAGTATTTTTTCTATTTGTAGTAGCAAGTTGGTCATATGCACTAAATCCCAACTTCAAATGGGAGAAACAGAGAAAGGTAAACAAAGAGAGTGAGAACAAGCATATGGGAGAAAGAGTTTGGATCCAGCGTGGTGATAAAATAATTGATTAAATAGATTAATTTAATCTAACGGTAAAATTAAGTGGTACACCGGTGAGGGACTTGATAGAGCCCTCACCCTAGAATCCACCATAAAATGGAGGATATTTTGGATGACAAGGGTGAGAAGCAAAATAGTACTTCTCTCTCTGTTGCCCCATCCCCTTCAAATTCAAATTGTTTTAGTGTTAGTTTATTTTTTTAGAAATTACACATTTTCATTGAAACAACTATCTCCTCTTTTTTCATCTTTTAACCTTAATCGTCACAACTCCTTTTGTCTTCTTGATACATTAGACAGGGTGATTGAGGGTCAATGTAGGCCTAGAATCGTCCCTCCAAATAGTTTTTCTTTCTACTTTTGTTAAATAAGTGTGGTTTCCACGTATCTTTTGTGTTTTCGTTGTCTAATAATGTGATGTTATTTGTTTTGATTTTTCATCATAGTGCGGTGTATTTTGTTTTTCCGTATAAGTACGTTGTATTTTGTTTTTCTATATTTGTGATGTGTTTATTTGTTTCATTTTGAAGGATTAAGTTCAATCTAGTGCAAATCCAATAAATGATTTTGGTGTCTTCAACGCTACATATTCAAAACTTTGAATATTTCAGACAATTCAATATAGTCAAGTTTTTTTTTAACTACAAAAGGATATGTATATATAAATAGGAGAAGGAAAAAGTACAAATAGTACCTTACCCACATTTCATGTTTAAGTACAAGGGGTACTTGACCCCAAAAAAAAAAAAAGATGTAAGTCAAAATAGTGCAAAAAAACCACGGTGACAAACTCAATCACTATCTAAGTATACAATTCATAGGACACGTGGTCCATTTATAGAAACTACAAAGGCCCCCATTCTTCTTTACAACTAACCACTTCAAAGATTGCCCAAAAATTCGATCAAAAACATCATCTATCGTCGGCACAATCGAGTTAAAATCATGTCATTATTTGCTCTCCAAATTGACCACACCACCGCGTGCCACACCACGAGGAGGCCCTTTAGCTGCTTTCCATTTCCTCTACCAACACTAAATTGTTTTAAAATGTTGATTGGATTTCTAGGAACCACCGGACCCCAACCGAACCAATTGAAAACCTTATGATGCAAAATTGCACCAACCGAAGAGGTGACCTTCATTTTCCGCATTCATTGGACACCAAGCACATTTTGTATCGAAACCATTACCAATGATTCCATGTTTGGCAAGATTCTCCCTAGTTTGTAACCGTCGATGTAAGAGTTGCCAAGAGAACACAATAACCTTTGATGGAGCCAAACTTTTCCACAAATAACCCAAATCCCTTAAAAAATCTGGATCCGATGAAATAGGAGGGAGAATTGAATCGGACAAATAATGGTATAGAGAGCTAACCGAAAACATACCTCCGGTTGAATAGTAACACATCCACTCACCATTTGAAGTTGGAAGTTGGTTTGGGATCAAAAGATTACAAAACAAGTCACTAAGCTCCTCCTCCCACATAAAGAGTCTTCGCCTCCACTAAGGTCTCACTCCCAACGGCCGACGGTCCACCGGCCAATTTCAAAAACGCTACAATTCTTTTGTGATGAGATAAGAAATATTCTTGGAAAAATCTCCTTTAAGGGATGAGCTCCCACCCACGTGTTATGTCAAAAACTAGTATCACTCCCATTACCTAAGTATGAAAGTTTATGCAATTTGTCGTTTTATACTATTAATATATTGATGTCGTGAGGTAAAAAAATATCGCTTTAATATATAAGGTAGAAAATGAATCTTCTTTTATTTATGAGTTTTGAAGATTTATTTTTTTCAACCGAAAGATAACATAATTTGGAGGCAACCGATGTTACTGATTTCTTTTCTTTTGATTGCAGGGTCTGAATTTTCAACAATATCAATAACCTTGGGATTGGAGCTACTCGTTTGAGTTGGAAGTCAATTTTTATGACCACCCGTTGGTTCCTATGACTTGTAGAAATAAATCTATTTTTGAAGACGACTTTCAGTGACCAAATAATCCTAGTTTGGTAATCCAGAGTTTTGTTCGAGGGATGGATGCATGTGCTTTTCAACCTCTTCATCGCAACCCTCAAAACAAGGTGCCGTTCAAAAAAAAAAACCCCTCAAAACAAGGAGACGATCTACATAGGGTGGATTAAGACTCTGGATGGATGGATAAAGCTCAATTGTGATGGTGCTTGCAAACAAGGTGGAGAGCTCGCAGGTTGTGGCGGACTTTTTTGTAACTCTGAAGGGAGATGGATCAAAGGATGTGTCAAAAAGATTGGAATGTGTGATTCCCTGATTGCTGAGATGTGGGGCCTGTACATAGGCTTAAACATGGCTTGCGAGGAGCATATTTCACATCTCATTGTGGATAGTGACTCAAAAATTCTGATTGATATGATTACGAATAACTACAAGTTTAGTGGGGGTGTTCCTATTTTGGTGCCGCAAATTCGTAGGCTTATGGCTTATAATTGGCATGTCCATTTTCGTCATACTTGGAGGGAAGGCAACCGATGTGCTGATTGGCTTGCTAACTATAGTATATCTTTAAACTCTCTTGTTTGTTCCAATGTGGAGACTCCGCTTAGCGAGCTCCGAAAGCTCATTTTTAATGATTTATTTGGGACTTGCATGCCTAAAAATATTCGCGTAGTTTCGTAGTAGTTTCTCGTTTTTTCGTCTTTGGAATTCGGCCCTCTTTTATACAAAAAAAAAAACTACCACTAAACAAACATGTTTTTTTATATCATTTTATATTTATCAACCAATTTTAAAAATAATTTTATCAAACACTTTGATTTTAATTAATTAGATTTTCCACTATCAATAAACTAACTTATAATCCTATACTATAGTAAAAGTACTTAAGGGTGAACCCTAGCTCCCCTTTGAAAACCCTACCACAATATGTCAGCATTGTGTCATCTGCTTACATGGAAAAGGATGGAGTGACATGTATACCAATGGGTCACTTGCATTTGTTTTAATTTTTGAAACTTCTGATGTACCCTTCCCTTCACATTAATAAAATAAACAAATAAACAAACAAAAATAAAATAAAAGAGAAACTGAAAACTCAAAACAGAAACACGAGAGAGAGAGAGAAAGAGATACGGCCGCCTGAGAAAGAGAGAAGTGGTGTCGTGCCGTAGAGGGAAGGAGGTGCTCTGACAGGGAGGTCCGGCGGCGCTCGCGGTTGCGACGGTGGGAGCGAGGTGATTGCGCGGCGGCCAGAGAGGATGATTTGGTCATGTTCGGCGACGGTGGTGTTCGGCGATGGTTCTGGTTCGTCTTCTCTTTCGTTCCCCTGTTTCGTTATTCTATTTTTGTCTGATATATTGGTTTGATTTAGGAATAGTTACATGTGTTGGGTTGTAGTGGTTTGAAGCTTCAAGCTCTGGTTGATTCTTCTTCCTTCTTTCTTTCTCACCCAGATTTCAATTCCTCCGATTTTGATTTTGATTTTGATTTTGCATGTTTGATTTCTTCCATGAAATTTGACCTTTGGATGTCAATAAACTCAGGTAACTGCAGTAATCTCATTTATCTTCCATTTATTCTATTGATTGAATATCAAATTGTTTTGTTCTGTTTTTAATTTTTCTTGAAAAAATTTGTGATGAAGGAAAACATGAACATCATGGACAATAGTTTAATTTTTTCAAAAAATTTGTGATAAATGAGTACAGAAACATCATGGACAGTAGTGGCGTGCACGGTGACCGGAGTGGTGGGGTGATGTTGTTGTTCTTCGTGGAGGTTAGTTTTTTCTTCTTCGCAAATTTGGACAGATAAGAATAATTTCATATTGCAGAACTTTTGATAATTTTCTTTGAAAAGGAGAATTAAATTTGTGTGGTTAATTGTAATGAAAAGTATTGTTCTTTCTAACTTAAATTAGAGATGTTGAACTTTTGATGTTGTTCTTATTAGTATGTAAAATGTATGATTTATTAATGATCTTATAATTGTATGATTTTATGATTGTATTTACTTGGAAAGTTAATGAAAATTTTCTGCATAATTTAATTTTATTCATCTTTAATTTTTTTAGAATTTGTAAATTTACACTCACAGTGGACGTGAATGATGGATATGCTGTTGAGGTTGAAGAAAATCTATTTGGTGTTAGTGATGCCAAGGTATGATTATAATATATATATATATATATATATATATATATATATGTTTAATTGTTATGTATGGTGTTTCGTTTGTGTTTTGTTTTCTCAGGAAACATCATGTTTTCTGCCATTGATCAATCTCAAATGTGATTTGATAAATTGTGTTATTTTGATTTTTAGGGTGTTTGAAGAAAATTGATTAAAACAAGAAGGTAAAAAGAATCATGAACAATTTATCAGGTCATATGAACAACAACCATATCAAACCCTTTAAGCCACAATTTATCAGGTATTTTATTTAAATAATTTACACATTTTTTCTGTTAATTATTTTTTCAGTCAATTATATTTTGTAAAAAATTCTAACTTTCTTATTTGTTCTTATATAATTAGATTGAAGATTCAAAAGCTAGGGAAGATATGCTATATATCATTCTCCCCAGGGTTATTTTCTATCTCAAATCTTAAATTTTCATAAAAAAAGGGTTGTGTTTTAGTATTTTATTCATAAATATAATTATTCATTCAAGTGATTCATAAAATATGTTTGAAATCAAGCTTCAATGTTGTTGAAAAACTTGATTTGGCTAAAGTTTGATGAGTTTCGTGAAGGACGATCATTTTTGTTTGAAAACTCATAGTTTGAATCTGTCGCAAATTAAAGCTTATAGTAACCATGATGATTTGCTTTTATTATATGGGTTGTTCTTAATTCCTATTCATGAAATCACTGATATGTTCCACAGTTTCAGATGTTTCAGTTACTTCCCTACTCATATAAGGCTTTATATTGAATACATAATTCACAACTCTATTTTTATGAAATCTTCTAAAATCTGGCTTGCTGTCGATATTGAACTTATTGTGGTTTCATGATGTTTCTCTATAGGTTGCAGTATTATACTTTCATGATGCATTTACTTGGTTGAAAGGTTTCTTCCTATTCACTATTATGATTGGTGTCGGATTGTTTAATGTGTACAAGTACGTCGTCATCAGAAGACATATTTCAAGCAAGAATCTCTGATTTTTTTTTTCTCAACTTTTATTTAATGTTATTCATCCCTTTTTTTTTTTTGTGATTTCAGATACCAGAAGCTTTAGAAGGGTCATGCAGGTGAGAATGTGGCAGACCATGATACAAAAGATTCTGCAGCGAAATATGTTATTCTTGAGGAGGTGGATGAACAAGATGACGGGCATATGAAAACCTATATGGACTGCATAATTCATATCCAAAGTAAGTCTTTTCTCTGATGCCAGTTAACTGATGCAAATCAAGAAATTCAAAGTTTCAATTATAAGAAGTATGCTAGGCCATGATTTCAGGCTAAGGGTTCACATCCTTTATCATTAACAAGATTGCTAAGAAACAAACAAGAGAGGTAAATGAATATTGAACTTAAGTACTAGATTTTTTGAAATGTTTCTAAGCTGTTAATCATTGTTCTCTTTTAGGAAGTTTTGGAAAATGCATATAAGATATTTGAGTTAGATAACAAAGATCTTTTCCTATCTTTTCAAGGATTGCTTAACCGGAATGTACGCCATTGTTTCTAATTGTGTGAGTTGGTAAGTAAATCATTGATAACTTTTTTTAGTTTTATAGGATTTGAGGGATACACTCAATTTTCAAAAATTCTTTATGATTAAAGTGTTTGCTATTCAATTTTGATTACAACTTAATTCAGAAAGCCAATAATTCTCTGTAAATTAAACAATGAAATGAACTATATACATTGCTTTTCAGAAAGCCAATAATTCTCTGTAAATATCACTACCCCAAATACAAACAAAAAGTAGCATTCTCTAATCACAGCATCACACTCAGCTGGAGAACATGTAAAATTCCAAATATGCTATCAACCAATTTCCATCAGGGGAACTACTTACTTTAAGCTTTGGTATAAGCATAGAGAAATAAATATAAATCCTCTATAAATGAATAGAAATTAGAGATTATTTCTACTCTATATCCATTATATAAATTTAATTATAGTAAAAATTGGAAACAATATGCTGCAACGAACTGCCAGAATGACTAAAATTTGCTCTCCTTAAGCCAACTTGACATTATTGGGATTGTCTTTGCGACGCATGAAGTTTACGAGAAAAGAGTCCACGATAATCTACAAGAAGTTTTTGGTTAGCATGAGAATGAAATATTAGAAATTGTTCAACTCCACTTCATTAAGTATTCAAATAAGCTTTATTCAACTTATTTTGTCATATGCTCTTATTAAATCTCTCAATATTTATTAATTCAAAAGGTATTTGTTTCCGTTAATAAAAATAGGGGACTGCCATGAGGATATTTGTGCTGATTTCAAAGTGGTCAAGACCAAACTAAAGGACATTTTGGAGGTACATGAAATTGTATATTTTGTTTGAATCAATATTTTCCAAAAAGGCTTTATTTTCCAAGTATATTTTACATGAAATTGAAGCTCATTTCAACAATGAGTACAAATTGAGGCTAATCCCCTTCTACCAAAAGCATTCAACTCATTATTGTAATGATATATAGAACTCATTGTGCAAATATAAGTAAGCATGTTGCAAGTAGTTGAAGGCCACTAAAGAAGAGATATTGGGTATTGTGAACTCCATTTGATAATCAAATGGAACTATTAGTTTAGTTGTTTTATGATAAGATATTTCTAATACACTCTTAAATTTTAAGGAAATGTTTTGACTAAAATACATTGTTCTCTAATGCAATTTTAACTCATTTTTGGTTGCTCACAATAATGTAGCTTTGTGATGAGCTCTTATTAAATCTCTCAATATTTATTAATTCAAAAGGTATTTGTTTCCGTTAATAAAAATAGGGGACTGCCATGAGGATATTTGTGCTGATTTCAAAGTGGTCAAGACCAAACTAAAGGACATTTTGGAGGTACATGAAATTGTATATTTTGTTTGAATCAATATTTTCCAAAAAGGCTTTATTTTCCAAGTATATTTTACATGAAATTGAAGCTCATTTCAACAATGAGTACAAATTGAGGCTAATCCCCTTCTACCAAAAGCATTCAACTCATTATTGTAATGATATATAGAACTCATTGTGCAAATATAAGTAAGCATGTTGCAAGTAGTTGAAGGCCACTAAAGAAGAGATATTGGGTATTGTGAACTCCATTTGATAATCAAATGGAACTATTAGTTTAGTTGTTTTATGATAAGATATTTCTAATACACTCTTAAATTTTAAGGAAATGTTTTGACTAAAATACATTGTTCTCTAATGCAATTTTAACTCATTTTTGGTTGCTCACAATAATGTAGCTTTGTGATGACTTCACTTTCCATGCCTTGAAGTATATACATTTTCCCGCTGTACCATTCGTATATGTATATGTATATGTTTTGCTTTAGAGAAACGGTGTGGAATTTTGCTTTTTCCCTTCTGCATTGTATATCAACTTTCAAGGTTCATGTTTGGCTGTGAAGATGAATTTTTAAAAGATAGGTCCTTCATTTGAGAGTTTAAGGGACCCTCTTTATTGAGATTTTGTAATTTTGATTCTTTTGTTCATTGTTCTACTTTAGAATTGTGAAATGATATTGTTTAAAAGCACAAGAAAGTAATAACTATAATTAATTTTGATGCTTACATGCTTTTTAGTGGCTTACAACTTTGAGATGTCATATTTGCGTCATGTTTTGAAAGGTTGATAATGTGATAGGCAACAATATGTCATCATGAGAATGTTCAATTTCTTTCTTTGTTCTAACATGCCTATATATTTTAAATCTTTGGCTAGAATAAGATTTAACATTTCAATAGATATTCTTTTATGTAAGTAAGTAAGTAAGAGAATAGTAAACTCTCACCTGATGGCCTCCAAATTTTTTTATTTATGTATGACCATCATTTGTACTAATTTGACTCTGGTGATTGTTTGTTGATCAGTGGCCACAAAACATACTGTAATCTTTGCAGATATAAAATTGATAATATTATTATTTTTGATAAAATATATTGGTTTTTTACATCAATACTTCCTTATCAAGTTATTTATGTATAAACTGTTTTCAGTGGCTTTCAAGTTGTCCAAAAGAAAAGTCGATGACAGCCTGCATATGCTTCATATCATACTATTTGGGAAGAAATCAAAGGTAATGCTCCTCACATAGTCTGTTTATGTCGACTTCTATCCACAGATTTATTTTAATTATTTAAACATGTCTGAATCCTTTAACACATTTACTATTCCTAAATGGTGGTCAAACACACAATCTAAATAGGAACATAGGCCAGTTTTTTGATTATGCGTGGGCTGAAAATGAGGTACTGCGTTTATTCTATTCATAACTTTTGTGAGGGTTTTTGTGTTCATGTTATCTTTTCGTAAAAACATGATGGTCTTGGCCTTGAGTCTGTAATTAAACTGCAGCTGAACCTGTTTAAGCAGTATGCATCTCCCTCAATTTGGATATTTCGGGTTACTTTATATTTTTTGTTTTAAAACAGAAGAAGGGGTGCATATGTTTTTTGTTCCATTATATTGTTAGATTTTTGTTTTCTTTGCATAGTCTGATGCTCTTATTTTGGTTTCTTTCTTCTTTCTCAACTCTAATATAAAACATTTTTTATTGTGTATGTGAAATCAGTTCCTAAGTGTGTATATTTTGATCTACATGGTTCAGTGCAGTTTGATATTTTACTACTTGATAATGTGTGTTCAACAGTGCAACAAGGGCACTTTTCAATTGTAGTCGAGTCTAATGCACCGACTCCGACGCCTGCTCTGTTGGTGAAAGCGGTTTGTTGGATAAGGATCAAAAAAGTAGTGAAACTTTGCAGATGACATCTATTGGGGGAACCAAAGCACCATTAGCAATTGGAACTAGAACAAGACCAATAATAGAAAATGATTACATTCCTTAGATTTTGAAATTGGTTATTGTTGAACTAAATATCATATCATGTATGATATATCAATATCATATATGATATATGTTGATCAACTTTGGAAACTATTGTTCTTCTTTACTCATATTTTCTTCTTACTCATATCAATATCATATATGATATATATTTTGTTTTTCTTTACTCATATTTTCTTTTCAGAAGCTATTGTTTTTTTGTTTCTTTGCTTTCATTATGTGTGATCTACTTTGATAACAAATTGTGTTTGCCACTTATATCATAAGTGTTAGAAATGTTGATAGTAATTAAGTAGTTAAAGAACAAAAGACAAACCTTACAACCTTGATTAATGGGGGGTTGGAGCAAGCAAAGTCACAATTTATTACAATGGGGTTTGGAGCAAGCAAAGTCACAATATAAATCGCATCAAAATATGATTCACTTGAGTTACTTCTGACCCAATTAGAGTCTTGGTGGATAAAAATCATCATTATTGATATTAAGGAGGAGGGTGATAGAAATTCACGGGAAAATGACAATTTTGATCTCTGATAAAATTTTAAAATCATCATTACAAGTTATTACTGATAAAAATTTATAATTCATTGGGAGATGACAATTTTGATCGCTGTTAAAAGTTTTAAAATTATTATTATAAATTATTACTTATAAAAGCACAAAGCATTCTATCAGAATGAGCATCAATTTCTTTTATAAGCCTCTTTGTGCTACCAAAGTCGTGTTATATGATAAACTTTAGAATATAGTTCTATATCCTAGCTTGGTCTTATTATCTTTTGTCAATATTGGTGTTACTTGAACTATGATGTTTTGTATCCTACATTAACCTATAATTATGATTAACCTATCTTATTTTGAATCATTTTGGTTCTTCTTACTTCAAGCAACAACCATGATTGATTGTGACCATGATTGGTATATCTATGCTAATCCGTCGAACCCGTGCATCGCACGGGTCGGCGTCTAGTTATAAACTACTTTTTCAACTATCAAATATAAACTAGTTTATAGCTTAATTTCCCCAAACATATTCATATTCTATTAATTTGAAGAAAATACGTCAATAATTGAGATTAGCGTTGCATAGACCGGCATGAGATAATCACATCCGTCAATGTAATGTAATAGAATGCAGCTGGTTTTGTCCTATATGGGACTTTGAGTGACGCGCATATAAAATTGCCGACGAGGTTCATGCTCGCTCGCCATTGGTTCAACAACTTTGGAAGTTTCTGGATTATAAACCAGTGGACCATATAATCAAATCTCATTCTTTTATGGGAGCCACAGAAATGCTAATATTAACAAAATCTTCCTCTGGGATTTGAGGATGGGCTGGTAGCTAGCTATAGAGTAGTCTGTCTTTTGGTTTCTTCCTTCCAAAAATGGTGCAGAGACTCTGTCTTATGGCTTCTCATACCTACCCTCCAGGCCTTGCCTTCCCTACAACTCATCATATCAAGGTAACCAACAACATATGCAAACTATCTCTTCATCTTTTTCATAGACTCATAGTTTTGTTAATTTTGTGGTTTTGTGTTGTATTATTACTATTCTATAAACAAGGGTAACCTTTGTATGCTCTAGGATATGTTTAGCTTTAAGGGGAAAGGTGGGGTTAGTTAATTTCTTATTTCTAAATTTAGAGAATCACTAATTTTAATACATGAAGAGGGGACTATTTAACCCTCAAATAAGGTAATATTTTTACCAATAGCCTAGTTTATTTTTTATAAAGCATGGTATTTCTGCGGCGTAACTTTAGAGACTAATCTCTTAAGATAACTAAGATCCCTTTAAGGAATTGACCTCTTCCGACATATGTTTTTCCATACGCACCGGCTAAAGACCGAGCCATAACCAAATGGTTAAGGGACTCAAATATCTAGCGGTTGTGTGTGACACATGACGTTAGTTACTAGCCTTGGTTTTAAATATATCTTTAGTTCTCAGTTTGACAATTTTTGCTACTTATTGTCCATATGGTTGACTAATGTAATGATAATCTTGCTTAATATTAATAGTCTGAACATTTGTGCTTAAATAACTTTTCAATTGCTTATTGTTTATTTTGCATATTTTTCCTTGACAGGACTCTCAAACGTTCTTGCCTTCTTCTTTAGCAAAGCCAGACATGCTCAGTTATCAGTGTCCTTTTCTTAAGCCAAGTCCATCTGCAGAGTCGATGAAAACCCAAAATAAATGGTTTGATGACAATCAGTTTGTCAATGCTGATTTCTCAGCTCAATGGCCTGTATCAACTGATGTACAAGGTATGTTTGATCTAACCATTTTATGGTTAATTTTTATATAATTCTAGATTATCATATATTAGAACCGGTGAAGATTGGCTTTCTCTCTCAAATGTTACATATTATGCAATACTGACAGTTCAAATTAAAGGCATGTGCATGTCAATGTCTGATACTGGCATGACACCGATACATGTAGTTACATTCAATATCTTCCATTTGTCAAATTATTATCAGTGTGGACATGTCAGTGTTGTGTTTAGTGTCTGCGTCAGTGCTTCGTAGATTATATATATTACCAATTTGCTTCATTGATGTAAAAAATAGGAGAGCAGATGAATGCATGAGATGATTTATATTATTGGATCCTTTGTTTTTTATGTTGTATCTAATTTTGGCTTCTGAGTAACATTATTTACCTTTGATTACAGAATCCTGCTCAGATGCAGTACTTTTAGGCTTTGGCATTGTTGAACAATGCACCAAGCATGATAAAATTTCAAAGCATCTAAAATCCGGAACTGCTGATTCACGCATAAATGGTGCAAATATATCTTTGATGTCAGACTTGATGAAATTGCAGTTGTCGGCAATTGACGAACCTCAACAACCATTTTCATTTGACTCATCATCTCTTTTATACCTTAATGACAAATTTGACATCCAGAAGCCTTTACTGTATTTTCTTCAAGATTCAGCCCTTACTTCAAAGATTACAGTTCATCTTGATGGTCAAATCACATTTATGGGTACTGAGATTCAGATGAAAGATCTTCTTTCTGTAGTTGCTGAATCATACTTGTCAAAGAGCTTACATAAAGGTGAAAAGCAGTACTCAATGCTTGTTCCACACTTCAGCAGGTATAAATTTGTTCACCTGTTTAAAATTTAACCACTTAAATGAAATTCTGATATATTTTGTTATTTCATTTTTTCATAGTAAAACAAAATTATCATCTAACTTTCTCTATAATTTGTGGTTATATTTGGATTAGCATCAAACGTTCTATATTTATTACATTCTCAACATCAAAGTAAGAGCTGCATTTTATTTTTATTTAACACTTGGAAATAGAAGAAAACTCATATCTGACTCTGTCTGAATATTTTATACTCGAGTAACTTTTTGTGGTTATAAACCCTGAGATCATTATAGGTAGATATGTATATTTTAAGTGAAGATAACATGAAAAGAACATAAGAAAATGCGCCTAAATTTTGTCCTTTTTCCCCCTCATAGAAACCTCTTCTTCAACATTTGATAGACTAACATTGTTACTTTTGTATCAAGAAACTGACTTTGCTTAAATTCTATATGGACAGGGTGAACATCAATGAAGCAGAAGAACTGAATCATTCCTCTACAGTGAAGCAGACCTTAACTGCGCCTTTAAGGAGGTTTGTAGCATATACTTTTCTTGACTGTTGACCTTGTTTCTTACTATGATATGCTTTGATGTTTGTTAGTGAAAAAATAAATTATTTTGAAATATAAAGGTAATTGCTTATAGTAATTTCTTGCTCAAGAAATATAAAGTTGATGCTTTTTCTCTTTGCTCTGCAGTCCAAAGAAAGTTAAAATCAAACCATCACAAAAGAAGAACAAGAAAATCGACAGAGAACGAGATCTCTACAAGAATTATTCACATGCATGTGAGAGCCTTTTGTCCTTGATGGTAAACAAGAAAAAACGTCGGAAAACAATTATTCCTTCACTGAAGAAATCAGGCCCTGAGCTTCCAGAGCTTCTTACACAAATTTCTGCTGGCATTGCTGGGACTGGTCTTGCTGTCCTATTATCGGTAATCTGTAAGCTAGCTTGTGGAAGGCTTCTTCTTTCTGCATCAAGCTTGTTCAACACCGGATTGGGATTTGGGTTGATTTGGCTTTCTTTGTCGGTAAGTAAGCTAAGGGCCACAATTGTTAACATCAGCAAACATGCTGCAAAGTTGGGTTTGAAAGAAGAGAAAATGATTCAGAAACTCGATAAGAGGATTAGAGATATTTACTTTGGCTCCGCAGCATTGCTAGCAGTGGCAGTGCTAAGTATTGGTTGAGTAACATTTCCCAAGACATAGTTATTTGAACTGTAAATGACGAACGGTTATCTGGGTGATGCTCAATTATGTGGATGTAGAATACAGCGATGGCTAAACAATTCTACTATGAAATATTTTAGGTCATCAATTGATGTTATGTTATGGTATGTTGTAGTTAATGTCTTGGTTCCAAATAACGCAGGAAGAATTGCTTGGTAATGTAGACTGTAATATATAATTTTGCTATGAATCAAGCAAAACGACTTTCTTTAGTACTTAAGCCAAGAATATTAACATTAGAACATAAGTCATGAATAAATTGTCAAAATCACTCACATACTCCTCTAAAGCTCTTACTGTTAAACTTGAATCGTAGGTGAAATGCACAATGGTGCCGCCGACCAAGGCAGGACCAAAGAACCTTGAAGTGTGCATATTTTACATTGCATGTGTGGAGTAATCAAATAATTAGGTAATTCGGCATCAATGATTGTGCACTATATAAAATGTTGAGTAAGTTATTTTTAGAGTGACTGTAAATAAATATATGGTGATAAACCATATTTCATATTTGCACTATATAAGAATTAGTAATGCATATAGCTCTTAATTAAGTAACCTTTTAATATCAAATATTCAAATTTCGGTTGGGGTGTAAAATAAAAAGCAAGCGACTAGTTTAATCAGTGACATAAAAGAAAAATAATCACTAAAATAGAAAACATTGATCTGATCTAACTATACTCTGAATCATATACTCTGCAGTTTAATCTATAGGTGACCAATATTTTTCAAATCCACATTACACACATGAGTGTAATTTTGGATGCTTCCACAAATTCACACAACAATATTCAAACCCTCTTAGTAGCTCTCTAAATAAGCAGTTTATATTAGCGCCGCGCAGAAAGTGCTATTATAGACACTAGCTTATTCCGAATAATTGATTAAACAACCATAGATTTTCTATACTAGTTGTACCTTCATCAATAGGTATTGCCTTTTAAAACTAGTTAGTACTATACATTTTTATCAATGTGGAACTATACTGACAGTGTTCTGTTTTTTCCCCTCAATCAATAGTTTTTTTCTCTAGATATTAGCTTTGTCAACAATAATCAAGAATGTAATGTTGAGGACTAAACTAGTAAGCAAACTCTTGCTAATTTGTTTTGAAAAATTTAATTAATCCATTGTCTTAATTAAGAATGTTAAATCATCAAACAACCTTTGGAAAAAAAAAAAAAAATGTTGCTAGTAAATTTGTGAGATAATAAATCCTAAACTACAAATTTGCTAGTAGAAACTTCAGTGTCTTGCACAAAGTTGTGAGCGTTTGGGTTGGAAGCTGAGACCTTTCCTTTCATTATCATAAACATCTTGTTCCCTCTTCCTCTTATGAATCCTTTTCAGTTTCCTTTCTTCAAGTGTCCACTCTTCGTTCAAACTTTTCCATTTATTCTCAAAAGTTTCACTAAATTTCATTGCAATTCTGTGAACAATATGCCTTGGATGGTAAAGCAGTCCGTGAGAGAAAACGAACCTCATATCTTTGGCAAATTCATCTGGTGTCGAATAGGATTTCAACTTTGCTTCAATATCTTTCAGACCAAATGCCTTTTTCACCTTTAACTTATTTTTATCCAAACCCTCCAAATATTTGATATCAAGAGGTTCTTTCAATGCCCAACCATCTCTCCCTTCAATCATTCTCTTCACAATAACCCAACATTGCATTCTTTTATAATGTTTTTCTTGATCATCAACAATTCTGTTTCTGCACCATCCTTCTTCAACTTTCCATCACACCCATTTTCTGAATCAACCCTTGTTGGATGCTTTGGTTTAACAAACAAATGCCCTCTATTTCCATTACTTGCAGCCAAAGGAACATCAGAAACTGACTTCAATGTTGTAGCGGTACGAACCCTTGACTTTTGTGGGTGTTGATTTTTCAAGGGTTTTGTGGGTGTAGAAGAAACCTTATGATCAGCAACACTTTCTTTAATAGTGTTGTTGATAATCTCGGAAGAAGTAAAATCAACAACATTATTGTCTTTCATCGGCATTGTAGTTGGTGTGGGAACAACAACACTTTCTTGACACTTTGTTCTTTCTTGTCTTTTATGATCATTCTTAGAGATTTGTAAGATAATTTGATGATGAGACGGCGCTTTGTGGGTGGTTGAAAAGTAGTGTTTAATGAAGCCATGTCTTTGTGGAATGAGCAAAACAATGGAAAACCTAGCACAGAGACACACACTTGTTGATCAGTTGTTGTGATTTATCTATTTGACTGAGCGCTTAAAATAGAGACACACATAAACTAACGGTTATATTTCTGTTGCTTTGTCATCACGCTATCTATTTAAGGCTTTTTGACCCAAATGCCACCTTTTCAAACACATATTCCCAATATGCCACACATTGAAAATTATTTCCCTAAATGCCACACTTTGAAGCAAGACTTTGACCGAAATTTTTTTCAATACATAGTCGCCACACCATGTGGCGACTTTCTTAAGGATTTTCATTTTTTTTGTCTTATTATGTTGGCACGGAAACGTGTGCAGATTCCTTGCTTTTTTTTTTTTGTTTCAAAAACAACTCTTTTAATTTAAATCCTCTTTTAATTTAAACTATCTTCTAACTCAAACCCTCTCTAACCCTCTTCTAAACCCTAAATAATTTTTTTTTATAAAATTATAAAAAAATTATTTTAAAATTAATAAAATTATAAAAGCCAAAGAAAAAAATTAAAAACTCTTATTTATTTAATATTTAATTATTTAAAATAAGAAAACTCAACACTTGGACAATAATATTTTAACAACTAAAAAAGAAGAAAAATAACTAGTGTTGAGTTGATGGACCCGGAACATTAGGACATTTGCTACGAGAGTTTATACAAATTGAGACAAAAGAATTATAAAAATTGAGACATAGAATTATAAAAATTTGGACTAAAGTCGGCATCTAGTGGAAGGAGAGACAAAAGATGGCTGGAGTTTTTTCTTGAAAATTTTGAGAAGCGTCATACCCCAACCTGGAATATGCTTGATTTCGGATAGACACGAGTCAATAAAAAGTGCATACAAAAATCCGGATAATGGCTGGCAAGATCCCTCGTGCAGACATGTGTATTGTGTTCGACACATTGCACAAAATTTCATGAGACAGTTCAAAAATGCGGATCTTCGGAAAATAGTTACCAATATGGGTAATGATCTTAGTCTTATTACTACAATATTTAAATTTTTTCTCTAACATACCAGTTAATTTTTTTTTTTGCGATATAGGATATGCAATGACTAGACCGTTGTTGGCGTACTACCGCGCGGAAATTGGGCATGAAAATCCAGAGGCAGGGAAGTGGGTCGACAATATCCCTAGACGACAATGGACACAAGTGTTTGATGATGGTTTGCGATGGGGTCACATGACAACCAACCTTGCTGAGTCAATGAACTCCATGTTAAAGGGTACTCGGAACCTCCCTATTACAGCTTTGGTGAAGTCAACCTACTTCAAGTTGGTGGATTTATTTGTGCAACGGGGAAGACAGTGGAATGATGTAACGAATTCTGGTCAAGCATATACAGAAAAATGCATGAAGATGATTAATGAAGCAGTGCAGAAGTCCAGAAGTCACAGAGTCACACAATTTGACCGACAGAGTCTCACTTTCTCGGTTCAAGAAACTGTCAACCATAATGAGGGTCGACCAATGGGTAATTACATGGTCGATTTGCTTAACAAGTGTTGTGATTGTGGTAGATTTCAAGCTTTACATCTACCTTGTTCACATGTCATTGCTGCATGTTCCAATGTTCATCAAGACTACCAAGTTTATATCTCCGAAGTGTACAAAGTTTCTACTGTATTCAACGTTTACAACGAATCTTTTCCAATTGTTCGCAACGAAGATTTTTGGCCATCTTTTCAAGGCATAACACTATATGCAAATGAAGCGATGCGAAGAACCAAAAGAGGTCGTCCAAGTAGTTCACGAATAAGGACCGAAATGGACGATTTTCCCAAACAACCAAGAAAATGTGGGTTATGTGGAACACCGGGTCATATTCGTAGCAAATGTCCTAATGTTTCGGGTCCATCAACTCAACACTAGTTATTTTTCTTCTTTTTTAGTTGTTAAAATATTATTGTCCAAGTGTTGAGTTTTCTTATTTTAAATAATTAAATATTAAATAAATAAGAGTTTTTAATTTTTTTCTTTGGCTTTTATAATTTTATAATTTTAAAATAATTTTTTTATAATTTTATAAAAAAAAAAATTATTTAGGGTTTAGAAGAGGGTTAGAGAGGATTTGAGTTAGAAGAGGGTTTAAATTAAAAGAGTTGTTTTTGAAAAAAAAAAAAAAAAAAAAAAAACAAGGAATCTGCACACGTTTCCGTGCCAACATAATAAGACAAAAAAAAATGAAAATCCTTAAGAAAGTCGCCATATGGTGTGGCGACTATGTATTGAGAAAAATTTCAGTCAAAGTCTTGCTTCAAAGTGTGGCATTTAAGGAAATAATTCTTAATGTGTGGCATATTGAGAATATGTGTTTGAAAAGGTGGCATTTGGGTCAAAAAGCCATCTATTTAATCATAATTTATTTTTTTCAAATTTAATGATCAGTGCATGTATGTATTATTTATTATAAACCGACTATTGCTTAAAAAAAAAAAAAACTAACTATTTGTTATACAATTTGTTTTTTTTTTTGAAAGACAAACAAACTTTTATACATAAAAAACGGAAAAATAGTTGGTCAGAACTCAAATAAAATTTAGGGTGAATTTTCTTTTCCTATAAAACGGTGACATTCGAAATTTAGTTATTACTTAATTTTTTAAAAAATTTTTAGTCTCTAGATAATTATTCTACACTTAATGTTGGATTTATACTTTTTCAAAAAAAATGTTGGATTTATACTGTTAAGACAACTTGTATTTTTTAATAATTTTTTTGTATGTATGTGTAGAACATCATAAAAAGTTTAAAAAATTCTAAATTTTAGTAAATAAACTTTATGGGCTCGTTTGGCCTAGATTATTTTAGAGCTTATGCAAACGGCTTATGCAATATAAAATAGGTTTTATGTTATTTTATAAGTTTAAACTAATGAAAATTGAATTTTTAAAAGTTATTTTATCATAAACTATCTTGAAAAACTTATAATAATACGTAAAAATTGCATAAGCTGTTTGCAAAAGCTCAAAAATAAGCTAGGCCAAACGGGCCCTATATATATGAAGCACGGACACATCTATGATTAGGCGTGTCGCAGTCTCCGACACTTGTATGACACGCGTACGACACGTGTCGAATAATTCAAATAGGTGTTCTAAAAAATAGTTTTTTTCCTTTACTCCAACACTCCTTAGATTGATGGCCGACACTTATAAGACACTCGTACAACACGTGTCGGATAAGTGCCCAAAAAATCATTATTTTTCTTTGCTTCTACTCTCTCAGACATATTTACTAGGATTAAAGATGCGTCGAAATGATAATATTAATCAATAAGGGATTGAAGATATTACATTTTGATTATATTATTTTTAACTTTTAATAATAGATGCGAGAATCCCATAAATATGAAGGATATGAGCCCTATATCCCTTTGTAATGTCTTGTACAAAATGATTTCCAAATTACTTGCTAATAGACTGAAAGCTTGCATAGAGAAGTGCATCTCAAAGGAGCAATTGACCTTCTTAGAAGGTAGAGACATACATGACAATGCCATTGTAGTCATTGAAGTGATTCATGCGATGAAGAGGAAAACGACGGGGTGTAGAGGTGACCTTGCACTCAAAATTGATATCAGTAAGACATATGACCAAGTTGATTGGGGTTTCTTGAAAGGTATGTTAATTAGACTTGCCTTTTCATGAGCAGTGGATTAAATGGATGATGTTATGTGTTAGCTCTGTAAACTATTTTGTGCTTGTGAATCATGAGAAGGTTGGGCCCATTTATCCTGGTAAGGGATTGCGACTGTGCGACCCCTAGCCTTGTCACCATATTTGTTCTTATTGGTGAGAGAACGACTATCAACTCTTATACATAAATCAGTGGTGCGAGGAGATTTACATGGAATTAAGTTGTGTAGGAGAGCACCTATGGCGTCTCACTTTCTTTTTGCAGATGATTGCTTTTTATTCTGCAGGGCCCAAGTTAACGAAGCCCATCATCTTCTCAATATCCTGAGGACATATGCCGAAGCATCTGGACGACAAATCAACCTCTCTAAATCTGAGGTGTTTATGAGTAGTAACATCAGTCAAGCTGCAAAAGAAGACCTTGTGAATATTCTAGGAGTCTGTTATATTATACTGACTGGGACCTATCTTGGACTACCTTCAATGGTAGGGAGAAGCAAGAAGGCTACTTTCGCACATGTCAAGGATCGCATATGGAAAAAATAAATTCTTGGCAAGGGAGATCCCTTTCCAAAGCAGGTAAATAAATAATGATAAAGTCGGTATTGCAAGTTATCCCTTCATATATTATGAGTGCTTACCTCATCCCTCAAACAATTGCGAATGATATAGAGAGAATGTTGAATGCCTTTTGGTGGGGTGGAGGAAATCGTAACAAAGGAATTTGATGGATGGCTTGGGGTAGACTAACATGTGCCAAGTCAAAAGGTGGATTGGGATTCTGAGATTTGAAGGCTTTTAACCAATAATGTTGCAGGGGGAACGTAGGTGGAATGTTACAAACATTAACTCATTATTTCCTGTAAATGTGGCAAGAGTAATTAATTCAATACCTCTCATTCAAGAAGATACTGAGGACTCCATTATATGGAATGAGGAGAGGAGTGGAGTTTATTCGGTTCGTTCATATTACCATTTTAAGCGAAGGACTATGACAGAAGGAAGACCCGAAGTTGAAGGAAACTGGAACAGTTTGTGGAGAGCTCGAGTACCACCAAAAATACGAAATTTCATGTGAAGAATATGTAGAGGATGTTTACCGACTCGTCAACCACTTAATGAGAGTAATGTTCAGTGCCCTGTTAACTGTGAGTTATGTAGTGTTAACGCGGAAAATGAATGGCATTTTTTTTTCCCAATGCAACACTAGTATCCAATGTTGGGAGTTAGCCGGTTTGAGGTCTGTGGTGAATAATCGTTTGCAGCAACTGAATTCTATACCAGCTATGATACTTGATATTTGCTCAAGAGAAATTGAAGAGGTGGTAAACCTGTTTATGATGGTGATGTGGGGATTATGGAACAATAGAAACAATATAGTTTGGAATCAACAAAGCATGAGTGCCCATGACATTTATACTATGGTTCAATTGAAGTTGTTTGAGTGGCAATCAGCTCATGAATTCCGTAGCAGAGGACAACATGTTGAGGAGACAACAAACTTAAGCAGTCATTGGCAGAAGCCGAGGGCTGGTACTACTACTATGAAATGCAATGTGGATGCAAGTTCTAATAAAGGCTTAGGTAGAGTGGGTTATGGTGTTTGTTTGCATAATCACAATGGAGAATTCCTGGTGGCACAAACAAGAAGCATTCAAGCTGATATTGATTTTCATGAAGCTGATATTTTGCGTAATCACTTTATTTGTTTGCATAATCACATTAGGAATATCCTAAATACTCGTTACATTTTGAGGTAAAGTTTGTTAGACGCCAAGTAAATATGATCGCTGATACTCTCACTAAGGTGGCCAACTCTAGTGCTAGTCGTGTCATTTACGATTATGTTCCTCCTTGTATTCAACATTATTTAATTAATGATATGAGTTGAGTTTGTTTTGGTAAAAAAAAAAAATGAAAGAAATGCAAAAACCCCATTCCTCAATTTTAATTGCAGATGAACCTTTCACCCCATATATCAAGTTATGATCTATAAAGATGATAAAAAATGTTCACCACAAGAAACACCATATGCGAAAAGCAAAAATTGTTAGCACAATCAGTCATGGATCAGGTCCTAGAAACAAAACAAAACTATATAGGTGTATCGTCGCTCATATACGTCTATTAAGCATCGATTAAAAGAGGGCAGTTCATTCATTCGTTTTATTTTAACCTTATACAGACGTGCTGGAGTTCAATCTTGTTGCATAGGTTTAAATAATTTTCATGCTACAAGAGTTCAGAAACAATGATAAACTTATTTGATATGAGACCTATAAATGTAGAAAACAATTAAGTTTATAACAAAATGAGAAATGTTTAACGACAGCGTAACATCTATGACTCAAATTGTTAGCGTATAAAGACAAAATTCATTCACAAATTATTTTTCATAAAGAAGGAACAGTCTGCAGCTATCAAGAGCATATTTTTAGGAGTGATCAAGAGCATGTTGATAATTTATGAACTACAAAAAATGACCCATGAAGACTGGCATCTCTAAAATTTACTCAGTTTTTTTTTTGGTAAATTAAAATTTACTCAGTTTGTCCAACCACTGCTGAAAATTAATTATCACAGGGGTTGTATTTTCAATAGAATAGTTGGGTCTTGGGGTTCCAACCCCTTTTGCAAATGTGTCAGACTAAATTTTTTGAATCACTTGGTGCGCTTTTCAGCTCATCACTTTCGACACCACACCTGCACCAACTGTTCTGCCACCCTCTCTCAAGGCAAATCTCTGCCCTGTAAAATCAAATAACAAACAGTAAATTAACTTTGCAGCATATTGAAAAAATGTATGTGACATGCAGAAACAACACCCTTCACCCTTTTGTATATATATAAAAAAGGAAAGAAATTGCATCTTTCTCATTAAATTATAGACTGACCTGGTTCGAGTGGAACAGGTAAAATCAATTCAAACACGGCAGTAACGTTGTCTCCAGGCATAACCATTTTAACATTTTCAGGCAACTCTACTTTTCCAGTGATATCAGCAGTCCTCAAGTAAAACTGAGGTCTATAGTTGGAGAAGAAAGCAGTGTGTCGCCCACCCTCATCTTTTGTGAGTACGTATATCTCTGCCTCAAATTTCTTGGATGTTTTTACAGAACCAGGTTTAGCAATGACCTGTTCAAAACAAGGCGAAGTTAGTTAGTAAAGTGGTTTCTTGATTCTAGCATTTTAATTTCAGAACTCTACAAACTTTTACTGAAACAAGTACAGATCAATATACAATTCTTTTAAATCTTGTGACACTGTTTAACAAAGAGGTAAAGCTTCTAACCTGACCACGTTGAATGTCTTCACGTTTTAGACCACGGAGAAGAAGACCAACATTATCACCGGCCTGAGAAATGTTAAATCCATATTAGTTTGATATATATGTTATGTAAATAGCCTTCAATATAAAGATAATAGTAACTTACTTGTCCTTGATCCAAAATCTTCTTGAACATCTCAACTCCGGTAACTGTTGTTTTCAGAGGACCACCCTACCAGGGTAAACTTAAGTTTAGGAAACACCATTACAATGCAAGGAATTTTTTAAAAACTCTGATTAAATATTTTGACCAAAGTATATCTAAGAACAAAACATTAATCATCACCGATAGCAAATAAAATATAGTAGGAAAGCAATCAGTATATTAAACAAAAGGAATTATGTGTGTTCAATGGCAGCCCTAAATCCAGAAAATGACAGCATCAACATACCTGCATCAGACCCAAAACCTCAACTTCATCGCCAACTTTGATGATTCCTTGTTCAACACGACCAGTAGCAACTGTTCCTCGTCCCTTAAACACAAATAAAAAAAATATAAAGCAGCAGAAATAACATTCTGGATATCATTGCTTTTAATTATGATCTTGTTTTGCAATATATGAAATGAAATCAAGGCAGATTGTGATACTTCAATATTCTCTCTTTTTTAAAAAATAAATAAAAATAGAACAAAAAGAATGTTTTTCAAGGTATCATATACAACTGAAATTAGATAGATGCCGCACTTTGTCGTGTCAATGTGAACAGCGGGGCTTAAAAGCAACCTAGCTTGTATTTACTTCAATCAGTTGGCATTCTTAAAAAATGTAAGATTATAAGAACTCATATCCCTTTACCTGAATTGAGAATACATCTTCAATGGGCATCAAGAAAGGCTTGTCAAGCTGGCGAACAGGGTCAGGAATGTACTCATCTACAGCATCCATTAATTTTAGAATGGCCTTTCTTCCAATCTCTTCATTTGTACCTTGTAACGCAGACAATGCTGAACCTCTAATGATAGGGATATCATCCCCAGGGAACTTGTAGAAGCTCAGAAGCTCTGCCAATACATAATTAACAAAAATTCACTTCAAAATTTAACAAATATGAGGACTACAGAAAGTTACGATGGGTCCATTCTTATCATGAATAGGGCAAAGGGAGGGAATGTGAAGTCTTAGAGAAACACCCACCACGGAGCTCCATTTCTACAAGCTCTAACAACTCTGGATCGTCAACAGCATCAACTTTATTTAAAAAGCACACAAGAGATGGTACACCAACCTGCAGGATTCATGTAAAGCTAAAATGAGCACTGATCTAAAAGCAAGGAAGTAACGGTAGACTTAAAAGTTTGCTTCTATTGTTTACAAACCACTTCAATAGAATACCTACTTGGCGAGCTAGAAGAATGTGCTCCTTGGTTTGAGGCATTGGTCCATCAGGTGCAGATACAACAAGGATGCCACCATCCATTTGGGCAGCTCCAGTAATCATATTCTGCAAAGCAAACGATTATTAAATATGTGCATAACCAGACAAGCACAAAACAGCAGAACCATTAAAACTGTATTAATGCAGTTCAAAAAAAATTATAATTTTATTAATGGATGAATAAAAACTATTTTGTTATATAAATTTACTGAAAGAAAATTAATAGAGAAACACCTAATAGGACATTTAGGCATGCTTTAATACTAAAGTCACGTACGACAAAGCATTTATCCGAGAGACACAACAAAAGCATGACAACTTTTTTAGTGATCTTTTTAATTTTTTTCCTTGCAATTATAAATAGATACTAATCTGAATTTTCCTGTGCATATTCAATTTCAAAAGAGAATGAAACTGCACAAGCGCCCAATGTGACAATATTGGGATATCTGCTAAAACTTACAAGAACAATAACAGCAACCAGACTTTATCCCACCAAGTAGGGTCGGCTACATGGATCAAATGATGCCATAATGTTCTATTAAATATCATATCTCTATTCAACTCATTAAACTTTAGATATTTCTTAATAGTTTCTCTTATAGTTTGACTAGGTCTTTCTCTGACAATTTGACTACCCTCCATTTGATCTTCTTTTCTTACAACAGAATCTGCAGATCCAACAGAACATTCTCATCTCTGCTACGTTCATTTTATTCTTGTGCTGATTTTTTACCATCCAATACTCCATCCCAAGATCAGACAACAGGGGAGGGCCGTGTTAGCAAGTCAACAGCCAACATAAAACTTAGTAAAATCTCTATGACAGACAAAATTCTTAATTATGTTACAACTTAAATTATTTTCATTCCACTACCTTTACATATTAACAATCATAGGTGAAAATTTTCAAACTTTGGCACCGTGGTAATTAAAAAGTATAACAAAAAGTAAAAAACATAATGTTTGTCCAAAAATATTTCATTGTCTTGAAACATCACAACATCACTTCTTAAAATATTTCTTGGCGATATTTTAGACCAACTTACTTTAACATAATCGGCATGTCCAGGACAATCTACATGTGCATAATGTCTTTTCGCAGTCTCATACTCAACATGAGCCTGAAAATAGAATCATCAAGCAATCAATTACATTGATATACATAAAACTTGATCACAAAACATAAAATAAAAAACATAACAAATCAATTGCACTGAATAAAAAAAGCAACAAAACAAAATCCAAACCGTAGCAATCGTAATTCCTCTCTTCTTCTCTTCAGGAGCCTTATCAATTTCATCAAAAGCAACAGCTTTAGCTTTCCCTTCATCAGCAAGCACCTACACAAATCAATCAATCAATCAAATTCATCAACGCTAAAACCTAATCAATTTAACACCAAAGCATCATCATTTAACTTCAAATTTGAACAAAACAAAAAACGAAACGAAGAATTCAAATACTTACTCTGGTGATTGCAGCGGTAAGTGTAGTTTTCCCGTGATCTACGTGTCCAATAGTTCCAACGTTAACATGAGGTTTTCTGCAAGCAAAGCAAAACAATAAATAAACAGTTCCGATTTAAAAAAAAAGTGAAGTTGGAGAGAGATAGAGAAGGAGAGTTACGTTCTGGTGAAAGTAGCCATGGATCTCCACCAAGGATTGGAGGAGGAAGAAGATGTAGCAGTATCATTGGTGAGAGGTGATTGAGATTGCGGCGAACGAGTGAGTGAAGTGTGGAATTGAGAAGAAAAGAGAAAAGGAGAAAGACGTTTGGAAGTAGAAGATGAAGAATTTCTGAGAACAAGCGTAGAAGCCATTGAAGTGAATCGAAGAGACGAAGATGAAGGTTGCAGAGAATAGAGGCGAGGGTTTTAGATTGGAGAAAGAAAAATGTTGAAAAAGTGAGAAATGAAATGAGAAGGGTTTTAGAATGGGCGCCCGACACCGACCCGAAAGATTTGGGCGGCCCAAATATTTCGCAACTCGGTGGTGTGCTGTGGACTGTGGAAAACATACCTTGACAGTTGACTCACAAAGTAACTATTTTTTCATTTTATTATTAATATTATTATTATTTTGGCTGAATTACAATTTTAGTCTTTTATTTTTACCATTTTGTAGAATTGATTCTTTTATTTTAAAATTCGAAAGTTTTGATTCTCCTAACTAGGGGTGATCGTATTCGAAACAATTCAAAAGTAAAACTGCAAACCGAACCAATCCAAATCGAAAACCGCATTTAGTTTAAACCGCACAAATCATTTTTCTTCTAAACCGCATTGTTTGGTTTGGTTTGCGATTTTTATTTTAGAAAATCAAACCGCAAAAGTTAACTTAAATTATATTAACTAGTAGCAATCAACTTATTACCTAGTCAAACTTAGCAAGACAAATTCAAATTGGGTCCATAAAACAGTATGTTGTCAAAACATATAATTTCACGTGATTTAAAACTATATTATTAATATTAAAAATAAGTTATTATGTGTATGTTATTTATGTATATGCATATTATATCATGTAAATAATAAAATAAATTAAAATTTTCGATGTTTATTTTGTAACATGTTGGTAATAATATCATATTTTTTATATCGTGATAAACCGCGAAAACCGAACCAACCCTAACCACATTGGTTTGGTTTGGATGACTTTTTAAAAACCAACCGAACCAAACCAAACCGCATATAATTTTATATCGTCGTTAGGATGATTTTTATGCTCAAAACCGAACCAAACCGCACCATGAACACCCATATTCCTAACACATATTTTATCTTTTTTTATATCTTTCTATATTAAAGCTTCTATATTATTATTTTTTATCTTTTTTTATATCTCTCTAACTCGATATTATAAAAAAAATGTTCGATATATACAACTAAACTAAAAATTCAGAAAAACTAGGCTTTAATTCATATATATATATATATATATATATATATATATATATATATATATATATATATATATATCGGTTCGTTCCATCAATATCTATTACTTATACTAAAAGGTCGTGAGGTTGGTTGCATTTCCAAGCCAAAACCCTAACACCCTATGTCACAATTTATGTCATGGTGATGTCAATTGCATATGTGTCCCAATAACCTCTCAACAAATTGCTCTATGATGTCCACTTGGATGCCATCTTAGCCCTATTTTTGCCTTGGCCAATGGTTGGTTCACAAGTTTATCAATTTATCCACCTCATTCTATGTATGTGGCATGTTCACTATTTCATCCATTGTCTATTTCTTCTATCAACTATTGAAAATGGCTATGGTCACTGTTATGACATCATGTTATCACATGACAACGAGTCTTCTTAATTCATTCCCTTCGTTTTCTTTTCCTTACAACATAAGTAATTTGTTGGAAAATTAAAACAACCAATGTATGTCACACAAGTATTCTCTCAAGCTTCTTCATAATGATAACCATGGAAGTATATAAACTCACCCTTGCTACACCTAAACGTGCAAACCTCTCCTCATGGCACCCAAAAAAGAATTGTCCCATAAATCATCCTCTCCTAATGCTACAAAGCTTCGTATCACATTGCCCTCATCATCTAAAAAAAAACAAGAAACTACTAATGAACTTCACGGATTAAAAATTTTGTCCAATAAATCATCCTCTCCTAATGCTAAAAAGTCATCCTCTCCCAATGCTACAAAGCTTCCTAATGTTACAAAGCTTCGTATCTCATTGCCCTCATCATCTAAAAAAAACAAGAAACTACTAATGAACTTCATGAATTTCTAGATAATCTTATTTACTCTATGCAAACCTATCAAATGGAGTATGATATTGAAGATGTAACATTTTAATATTGAGTATATTTTTTTAATTTATTTGATTTTGTATTTTTTGGATTTCTAGATAATTATTTTTTCTTTTGATGTGCAGCCAAGGGGAAGACTTCCTCAGTGTTTTGTTCGAGATTATTATGATTCCATTGAGCCATATGTGATTCTTGAGGATCCTAATCAAAATAGGATTGAAGTCCGTGTTAACAAAAAGTCCAATAAATTATATTTTGATGAGGGATGGTCTATTATTAAGAATATGTGTATGGTATAATACTTGGGGCTTGGGTTTCATTTGCCTATGTGAATTCTAAGCTTTTGCTTATTAGACTACTTACTAGATGGGGTAATGAGGTTGAGTATCCTTCATATAATCCTCCTTTAAAGTATTTGTTGGATAAAAAAGAATCTTATGTCCGTTTATACAAATCCTTGGGCTCTCATGTTTCTCAAAGATCTTATGTTCATTCTTATGTTAAGAAAGTTACACATTATGATATAAATTCTGGAAATTTGGTAATTTCTAAATGAAAGCTTCTTTTAATTTTTTATATATGCTTTAATTTGTTATTTGTAATTAATACTAAATAATGTTTTGATTAATTATTTTTTGCAGCTACTACCTTGGTATGGTTTTGGAGAATCCGTTTTTGCATTTACATATTCAGAATTGGTTTTGGTTGATTCAAATGGAGAGCGGTATATTTGCGGTCTCAAGTTTGGCGTTGATGATCAAGGTGAGCTTGCAATGCAAAGTGTCATGCGGTTGGGTTGATTTTTGTGCTGCCCATGGTGTGTCTGAGGGACATTTAGTTAAGTTTAGTGTTCCATATCCTTCAAATGACTATGTCATGTATGTGTCTATTATGTTTAAGTAGGTTATGAATGGTTGTACAATAATGGTAGTGTTTAGGTAGGTTAGTGATGGCTGTGCAATGTAATATTATGTTGATCACTATTGTTTTGGGATTATTTGTTGAATGGTATGTGTTATTTTGGGATTATTTCATCTAACTTAGATGGTTGTTTGCTTTCTAATTTTAAAAAAAAAATGTAACAAATATATGGCTATTAATATGGTTATTATTTTGTATACTAAAATTACTCTTCCTAGCTATTATTACTTAAATAGATACCTATTATTTTGTAAGCAAAAAAACTCTTGCTATTTATTTTTTATCCAAGAAAAAATGTAAGTTGGTTTAAAAAAATAATTTCTTTAGAAAGATACATTACCTATTATTTTGTAAGCAAAAAAACTCTTGCTATTTATTTTTTATCCAAGAAAAAATGTAAGTTGGTTTAAAAAAATAATTTCTTTAGAAAGATACACCCATGTGTTAATAGTGTTAATTAAAAGTATCTGTTCCTATAATATTCAATGTTTGTTTAGGTGGTGATCATGATCAAATTGTACATGCAACTTTAAATTTTTTTAGTTGTTTTCTTTCTAATTTAGCTATTATTACTTAAATAAATATCTATTATTTTGTAAGCAAAAAAACTCTTGCTATTTATTTTTTATCCAAGAAAAAATGTAAGTTGGTTTAAAAAAATAATTTCTTTAGAGATTATGTATGGTAGTGATTATGTATTATAGCTATTTTAGTTGATTTAACTTTAATCACATCCTTTAAATGAATATGTTATTAAAAAAAAGAGTATGCCAATGAAATTACTAATAATATGAACCCTAAATCCAAAATATTAACTTATATTTGATGATGCCATTGTTGTTACAAAAGATACCCACATAAACATAAATTGGCTACTAATTTTGCCAATAGCATTAACAGTAGAAACGATAAGGGATGATAAAATAAGATGCATGGTACCAAGATCAACATTAAGATGAAATCCATAGCAAAACCCTACAAATTTTTTCCAACTTCCAACACACGTGCGCACCAATCTTCAACCGCGCCCCCAACTTCATTGGTCCTTACCATGCAGTACCTCAGATGCAACACCTCTCTCTCCAGTGATTTCCTTCTTTTCATCAGAGTTCTGAACATTCCTCTTTTCACCAATATATGTGATGCTCTCATTGATGAGACTCTTGAGCTCACTCTTTCTTTTTTCCAAGCAGACATTCCCAACCACAGATTCATTGATTTGAAAATCAATTTTTAGTTCCTCACTAAAAAACGCAGCAAGACTCAAGGATTGGATGATCATAGCTTCCTGCACTTCCCATTTCTCTTCAAGCAACTCGGACATCACAACCTCCTTCTCAACCAATTTTTCCCCAATGTCTGAAATCAAACTTGCAGCTGAACTTACCTCTTCTGTCAAACGGACCAAATAGGTGAGGAAGTTAGCTTGCTCCTTTGTTAACAACCACATATGAGATGAAAGATCATCAACATATGACTCAAGTATTTCTGGATTCTCAATTAGATAGCTGGACCCCTCTTGAAGGATTTCGTTAATTTTTTTTTATGGTATCACATGCAGAAAAGGTCATGGTGTTTGATGAGGGATTGATCTTAATGAGGTTTGTTGGATGGTTAATGCTTGGAGATTGAGAAGGGGTTATGTGCTTATATTTGCGTTTAGGTTTGGAGTATAATCATTAATGAAATATCCCTCACACTCTTACAAGCATTTACGTTGCACTCATGTGGGTGGGTGATGTGTCTTATCAATTTTAATGAATGGATATGATGTGGGAGGTTGGGGTGTAACAAAAAATTGTTCCAATTATGGTGTGATTTTACGATTCAGTTGAAAATGGATGACAAATGTGTGCAAAATCAATTTAATGTTATAATTATGATCAAGGGATTATTATCTATATTAGAATATACAAAATTAAAAAACAAGCAGTCTATGTGTTGAAGTTTATATGTTGCTTACTTCTAATCCATGATTACATAAATAAATTAGTCATGAATAAAGGGATAGAGATCTAAATGGTAATTTTAATGGATATAACATTTATTCATATTTATTTTTGAGATTAATATGTTTATGTTGCTCATATTTTGAAGAGCTATATTAAGATATTTATCTTTGTTGATTAAAAAGGAAAGGCCTATATACTTTTTTTTAAAGGTTGATAAATATTTTATTTTCTATAAACAAAAGTATAGAGTGCTCAAAATAAATTTAGCATTCTACTTCCTCTACCTCAAAATAATTAGTCATGGATAAAGGGATAGGGATCTAGATGGTAATTTTAATTGATATAACATTTATTCATGTTTACTTTTGAGATTAATATATTAATGTTACTCATGTTTTGAATAGCTATATTAATATATTAATCTTTGTTGATTAAAAAAAGAAAGACCTACATATTTTTTTTAAAGGGTTGAAAAATATTTTATTTTTTATAAAAAGAAGTATATAGTGCTCAAAATAAATTTAGCCTTCTCTATCTATCTCAAAACAATTTAATTTTCTATTTACTAATGAAATTTTGTCTCAACATGAATATCATTGATAATCTTATAGTTTATTTACTTTTACTCCATGAATACATAAAAAAATTAGACATAGACAAAATAATAGGAATCTAGGTGATAATTACAATAGGTATAATATATATTTTCATCTACTTTTTAAAAATATAACAAATAAATTTTTCGTCTAAAATAAAATGGTAACATGTGGATTTATTAGATTTCATATACATTTTAAGTCTTATTTATTTCAAGGTATTATTTGCTTTCAATTTATTTAAATTCTATAAAACAAATGTTGATATTGATACATGTCAATTGTTTGACGTGTGGATCTTAAGGGTATCATGAAAATGATATTACCCAAGTGTTGTGAACAGTGGTAGTCACCATTGATCTACTCAATATCATTGCATTTCATTTCATATTCCCAATAATGAATAGTTACACACAACTAATTATTATATATGAAAGTTTGTATTTGGATTGCTTGCAAATATTACCAAGCATGTTGTGAAGACAATGATTCACTTAGAAATTTGAAGTCAACTATTTTCACTCTTTTTTCTTGGTTATACTGTTTTGTCCATCTATCTTTGTGTTCCCAATATCAAGTGTGGATTTTAAAAATGGAAATAGAGTGAATCCTAATATGAATCTATGGATAAAAAATACCTCTCATTAAAATAAATTTTCTAATGACATATGAAAAAATGTACAAACTTTGTAATAAAATAAATTTCCTAATGCCACATAAAAAAATGTAAAAACTTTATAATAATGTAGTGAAAAACTTTATAATAATGTAGTGAAAAAAAATATATATATATATAGAGTGCTCAAAATAAATTTAGCATTCTACTTAACATATGAAAAAATGTACAAACTTTATAAAAAAATAAATTTACTAGGAACCTATAAAATAATGTACACATTTTATAATAATGTAGTGAAATATAGTGAATAGGTTGAAAAATATTTAATTTCCTATGAAAAGAATGTATAGAGATTTGTATTTAAATTTATTGATGTGTATAAATTAACGGATGAAATAGCCACCCCAGTGACAGCAAACTTGCGCCTATTAACTAATAACTAGAAGTCTGGGGTTCGAATCCCCCTCGCCCCAGACCTTTTATTTTATCCAATTTTTTAAAATTAAGTTTGTATTTAAATTTATTGATGTGTATAAATTAATGGATAGATCTACTCAATATCATTGCATTTCATTTCATATTCCCAATAATGAATAGTTACACACAACTAATTATTATACATGAAAGTTTGTATTTGGATTGCTTGCAAGTATTACCAAGCATGTTGTGAAGACAATGATTCACTTAGAAATTTGAAATCAACTATTTTCACTCTTTTTTTTGGTTATACTAATTTCCTAATGCCACATAAAAAAAATGTAAAAACTTTATAATAATGTAGTGAAAACTTTATAATAATGTAGTGAAAAAAAAAAAGGTATAGAGTGCTCAAAATAAATTTAGCATTCTAATTAACATATGAAAAAATGTACAAACTTTATAAAAAAATAAATTTACTAGGAACCTATAAAATAATGTACACATTTTATAATAATGTAGTGAAATATAGTGAATAGGTTGAAAAATATTTAATTTCGTATGTAACATCCCCAATTACCAAATTGCCTAATTAATTTTAAATTAGAATCATCTAATGAATCTAGAATTAATTTGGGTAATCAATTAATTAGTTCAAAGGGAATTAAGAGTTTAGTGTGTAAGACTTAGTGAATTCAATTGTAACACCTTAATTATACTCTCATGACTAAATAAGATTAGGATTCAAATCTCCCTCCCTCATATGACTCATTTTCCCTTAGCTCTACACCTCACCTTCAAATTGTGACTCATTAATCCACTCATATTCTTTCCTCCTAACCTAGTTAAGGCAACATGCAACCATTTTCATTTCTCATACTCTCCTCTCAGCAAAACTGAAGCATTAGCCTCTCCATTCTCTCTTCTCCACACGCCAAACAACAACCACAACACAATCATATAATTCCAACTTCTCAATTTTGCCTAACACAAGAACTTGTCCCTTTCTCACTATACACACTATCAGTTACAAAGATTCTCTTCTGTATAATAATCTCTGATTACCTCTGCTGCTACATTAAACTACCAGGATCACAAGTTACTAAATAACAACAATTCCCTTCACACCAAAACTTTAGCCAATCACCTTGCATGCAACCACAAATCAAATAAACAGCTTCCTGTGTTCTGAGATGGAAAGCCTATTATAAAAACTCCTTTAACCTAGCAAACCAACTCATCAAGCAGAATCAAATTCGTAACTCAAGTAGAGGGTTTCCAAAGTGTCAAAATATCCAATTCTTGGTCTGGGGTTCGTGGGGCTTACTAGGAGCTTGCAGTAGCAGATTGTAGAGCTTAGAGCAAGGTTAAAGCTTCATTATCAGGTGGGTTCTTAGGCTAGTTAGTTAGTTTAATCAAATTTATGAAATGCATGCAATTATAGGAATTAATAGGTATAACTGTGTGTGTGGAAATTAAGCCCCAATTTCCACTCTATTCTGTTCTATAATATTTATTTTATGATACTGCATTATCTCAGCCAAGGATTGTAGGTGATACTTGCAAAGTTGATGATTTTCGCAAAACAGAGTCAATTCTGCATGAACTCGCCATAGCGAGTTGCTAGCGAGTATTCATGGCGAGCTCAAGGTTCTGGGCTGATGAACTTCGCCATGGCGAGCTCTAGCTCGCCTAGCGAGTTGTTTAGGCCAGGACCTGTAAGTTCGCCATGGCGAGCTTGGTAACTCGCCGTAGCGGGCTAACCCAGAATTCACTCACTTTTTCTATTTTCAAAGTACTTGTCACTCGTTTTATACCCTCGACTGAGATAGTTGTTTTGCAATATTATGAAATTAAATAATATAAACAGGAGGTCATCACAGTCGGACTATTAGGCGATAACATAGGGAATTAGAATATTGTATGCTCCCCGGTTTTGGGAATTATCGGTAGAATGTTATGAACTTAGCGATCAGTCGATTAAATGTATGATTATGATATCAGTGTGGACTTCGTTTTAGATGTTCCATTAGAAATCTTTGTGAGCTGCACGCCGGAACGCTTTCTGTTCGCGGACAAGGCAGGCCTCTGAGACATGCTCACCTCAGAGTGCTTGCGGTTTAAAATCAACAAGACTAATCAGTGTTACACCATTATTTATTTATGCTTATGATGTTATGTTATGAAATAAAATATGTTACGACTGATTAGGAGCCCCGGCTTATTAGCCTTTAGGAGGGTAGTAGAACTCACTGGGACGAAGTGACTGTCTCACCCCACTCCCTTTTCGATATAGGTAAGACAGGTTATTTCGGAGCAGGGACCAGGATGGATCTGACGATTGGAGCCGAGTTTGGATCGTCAGCATTAGAAGACTTAGTCTTCATTCTTGCTTTTATTTATCTTGTTATCTCTATAGTTCATTTTCCGCTGTTTGTATCAAATATTCAGTTATTATCTTAATAATAACATATTATTCAGTTATCTCCTTATAATTTAATGTACTCAGATTCCAAATTTTAATGTTCCGACTAAATATTCTAGACAATTTAGTTGGGGCGTTACAATTGGTATCAGAGCAGGTCGATCTAGTATCGGACCTTGCCATGAGTCATTACAATCCCTCTCTTAGTAAGTACGGACCCTTTGGAGTTTGGACTGTTTACGCTGAAACCATCGCGTGCTGAGTCTGATCAACTCAGTATTGTGCATGGTAGGCAGGGTATTACGGTTGAGAACCGAAGTGGACTACGGTGGTTAAGTAAGAAGATCGTAGTGGAGATGCAATTCCGAAGCAATCGTTGGCGAGAATTTTCTCTAACCGGATGTTAGAGCTGAAATAGATAGGACTGAAGGAGTAAGTGGTGCAACGCCAACAAGTATACCAAGAGTTAAGATGGATTATATGGATTAAGACCAGTAGTAGTAAGAACAATTTGATGGAAGTACTAATCGCTCGAAGTAGAATTATTCATGGAGACATGTAATAGTGTAGGTTATAACAGTATCCAACTGACACTGTGTGTCAGGCGAACTTTTTCGAACCTGAGAATAACTCTACCTCCCGGTGAACATGTTTACGAGAAACATGTGAGCCAATCAAGATTCAACCCACAATAAATCAAGACTCTTCCTGAAAACCTAGCCTTACCTTTCAGCCGCAAGATTCACCAGTGTTGTTAGATCTGTTCCATACCATACTAGAGAAACCAAGTTGGAATATTCACCCATAACAACACTTATATGAGAACTTCCCAATAGATTATCCTATAGGAAGCCAACTTTTAATGTCTCCCTAAGAGTAATCTAGTTTTGCAACATCGTAACCCGTACTCCTACCATACCGTTAGAAGTCAGGATCGGTTTAACATAACAAATAGGATTTCTTTTTCGATACCAGCTTAGGTCAGTTAACTCAGCAAACTATTAGAGACCAATTTTGATTAGAGTTGTAACGTCCCAACTAAAAATATCTAGAATATTTAGTCGGAACATTAAAAACTGGAATCTGAGTACATTAATTAAAAGAAATATAACTAAATAATAAATTATCATTAAGATAATTTTAGAATGTTCGATACAAATAGCGGAAAAGAACTGTAACGAGAAAACAAGCTAATTAAAAACAAGGAAGAAGAATAAATCTTCTAAGCTGACAATCCAAGCTCGGCTCCAATCGTCAGATCCATCCTGGTCCCTGCTCCGAAATAACCTGTCTTACCTATATCGAAAAGGGAGTGGGGTGAGACAGTCACTTCGTCCCAGTGAGTTCTACTACCCTCCTAAAGGCTATAAAGCCGGGGCACCTAATCAGTCGTAACATATTCATATCATATTGTCATAAGCATAATTAAATAAAGGTGTATCACTGATTAATCTTGTTGATTTTAAACCGCAAGCACTCTGAGGTGAGCACGTCTCAGAGGCCTGCCTTGTCCGCGAACAGAAAGCGTTCCGGCGTGCAGCTCACAAAGTTTTTACTAATGGAACATCTAAAACGAAGTCCACACGTGATAATATAATCACATACATAATTGACTGATTCTAGATTAATTACATGCTACCATAATTTCCCAAAGCCCGGGGAACATGCAACCTGAAATTCTAAGTTATACCCTAATATTCATATTGTGTTTGACCTCCTGCACTATTTTATATTTATTACATGATTGTGAAATAGCTGAATTAATTTGAGGATATAAAACGAGTGTGGATTTTCGAGAAAATGAAAAAGTAAGGCTTTCTGCACATTGCTCGCTACAGCGAATTACCTAGCTCGCCATGGCGAATGATCTTGTAATGGCCTGAACAACTCGCTAGGCGAGCAGACGCTCGCCATGGCGAGATTCCTCAGCCCAGAACTTGATGACTCGCCATGAGTGCTCGCTAGCAGATCGCTATGGCGAGCTCATGCAGTAGACCCTCTGTTTTACGATTTTTGTAGAATTTTCAATTTTAACACCTACAATCCTCATATTAAATCATCACAATCTATTATATATATAATATAGGGCAAAATGGAAGAGAACTTGGGAGTTAGTTCTCCTCACACAATTAATTCCTAATACCCTAAGTGAACATGCAAAGTTTCATAAATTGGGAATTTAACTAAACTAGTCTAAGAACCCACCTGATAAAAGAAGCTTTAACTTGCTCCTTGGGCTCTGCACAGCTACAAAATCCTCAGCTACACTCACTAACCCCTTTTGGACAGAATTGAAGGATGATGATCTTTCTAATTTGTTTGGTTTCACGGAATTACTTGCAGCACTTCAGAACTCAGCATATCCAACATGCAAGATGATCCGGATTAATTAATAAGGAAAGCACGAATTTAGAATTGAATGAGGGAGTTAAGTTTGTCTTTACCTAATCTCATTTTTCATGGATTGGAGTGGAGACAACTCTGAGGTATACCTTTGCCACAAACTCAGCTTGACAGAGCGAGAAATGAACGTTTGAAGCTCACCAAAAGGCCAGAACACGAAGAAATTGAGCCGAGGAACAATCCTGTCCCTGTCTAACTCGCCATGGCGAGTACCACAGCTGGCCATGGCGAGTTGCCCAGTCTCAGCAACTTCAACCACGCATTTTTGCTGTATTTTCCAAAGTTTTGCTTACCCACAGCACCCAAGGCAGTCCCAGAATGATAGAACCCGTATTTTGAAGTATAAAACACATGCAATCAACACTAGAAGTGTAGGGTTAGGATTTGAGAGTTTTGAATTTCTTTAAGGGAAGTTGGTGAGTTCATGTAGATTGAGCTACTTTGATGAATTTGTAAAAGGTGTAGGGAGTGTAACTCTAACTTGATTCTTTGCATGTGGTAATTTCTGTAGGAAATGAGGCTTTGTGTAGTGTTAGGCATAAGAAGTCTTAATTTATAATTTGAGAGAATTAGAAGCTTGATGTTATGGTGATGTTGTTGTTGTCACGAAGAAGAAGAAGAAGAGAGAAAGGGTGGGCTTGAGAGCTTTCAGTTTTGCTGAAGGTGAATAATGTTTCATCTTTGCATGCAAGTGAGTGAGTTAGAATGAGGGGGAGTGGTTTTTGAGTGGAAGCATGAGTCATCTTATGGCTATGAGGTGTTGCCTTGTGATGGAGAGAAAAGGTGAGTCATAGAGGTGACTCATACAAGAGTGAAAGGGGAAAGGATTTGAATTTCTTGCTTGATTAGTTCCCAAGTGTGAGATTAAGGCTCTAGTGTGTAGTTTAGATCTTAATTAAAAATCCAATTTACACCTAATTCACCTAGTTCTCACATTTTAATTAAACTCCTTCTTTTAATTCTAATTTTAATAGAAAATTTCTAATTAAAATTAGCTAAGGGATTTAGAATTCGGGGATGTTACAATCTACCCCCCTTAAAGAAATTTCGTCCTCGAAATTCAGAAATTTACCTTTAAGAAAGATAATAGCAACTTCTCTCATGACAGGTTTCCGTTCCTGAGGGAGTCAGTCGTCGTGAGACTGAGTCCATTGGACTGGGATTACTGGAATTTTCTTGTTCCAAAGGATAAAACTTCACAATCAACTACACGAACTGGGTTCGATTGATAAGTTAAGGCTGGTTGATTAACAATCTCTAAGGAGTGATAAAGATCGGGAATGAATTTTCGAAGATGAGACACATGAACCACATCATGTAACACGGACATGGATAGAAATAGAATTAACCGATGGTTACTGAACCGACGTGCTGAAGGATCTGTTAAGGTCTCACATATTTCCGATGGAATTCTTCGTTTGAAGACACCTCATAATTCCAACTTTGGCGTTATTCATCCAATTGATCGTCTAATTATATTCTCATCTACTCTCGCGCTGCGCACTCTGATCCAACTACCTACAGTTATCCCCTTTTTATATGCGTCATCACGGTCTTATTCTCCAGTTGTCAAAACACGGTGACACGCCATCTCTTCTTTTCCAATTTAACTTCCGCCTTTACTACGTCTCTCATTGGATAGCCTCACGAGGTAACACTTGTGTTACTTTGTGAAAGCAGGTATGTGACGGTATTTCTCAATACTCTACTACAGTCCAATATGTTCGTGACATCTTAGTAATACCGTACTCACTAATATCTCACACTACACTTTCACAGGTCGGTATCTGGCCTGGTTGCCACTATATGAATGGGTGAATGGGATAAGTTTAGGTATCGATAATGACAATCCAAAATCTTTCTCTTTGAGGTTTTTTTTTTCTCAATTCCGAACGCTGCAGCTCGTGGCACGTCACACGTACCACTGTCCCATAGTGCCGTATAAAGATTTCTAGGATTAATCAAAATATAAAACGAGTGGAGAACGCTTAAGCACTATAGGTTCTATCGCCAATGAGTTAGACTCATCTGCAATCGAGTCCATAGTACTACAGAATTTTCCACCTACTATTTCAATCCATCCTAGCACGACACTGTGATCGAGTAGTACAATTACATGTCAAGAACTGATGTTCGAATTCTTCCTTCAATGATACGGTTAGATTAGCTGGATAATTCACTGATAGGCTGTCATGAAAGAATCTGGTCAAAGAGATTGGTTTCTAGTGACGGATAATTGAATACGGGACTTTGCACATTCGACACAGAAAATGGAATTGAATCCCTTGTCCAGGAATATTCGATGTGAAATTGTGAGAATGGAATCTGCAATAAGGAAACTCTTTCGCTCTACTCAAGAATTTGATTTATGATGATCTAAATCTACAGTTGATAACGTACAGAGAAACTGGAACAGTCGGCTGAGAATGAAATGGTTTAATCTTGAACTCAGAGAATAGTTTTGATGAGGTATCTAGATACTAATACTTCTATTAGCTTCTATTTCTACGTAACTGGAAGAGCTGAAACCTAACTGGAAAATTAGCTGATAAGGATCCGAAAGATTTAACAACACGATTGAGTTACTGATGAGTCGTTCAGGTGTACGAAGATCTACACGATTAATTGATACTGACACAGAACAGAATAGTTCGGCGGATATTTGACTGATGATAAAGATTAAAGATTGAACAGGATTTGCTTGCAAGTAAAGTCTCGCAATGTCAGTTTAACTGACCGATGTCGAAGAATTTGGAAAGTTTACCTTTCAACTACCCCGAGTGATAAACTACGACTAATAGATGATAGGGCACGAGAAGGAATTGTCTGTCCGCGACATATTCAGACGGACTAGGGAGTGAACCCCCATGTTCCCATGTCTAATGGATACCCAATCTAGTATGATTTGATTCGCAGAACTTAGCTTATAAAAGATCCGAAAGAATGGTTATGAAATTGGAATTTTTAACCTTTAATGGTTCCAGTTCAAGTCATGGTATTGATAGGCACTCTTAATGGAACTCTAACAAACTCTACAGATTTCTAACTCGAGGATCTAGATGATTTGAAAATGTTAATGGCTGATAATAATTAAATCCAACTCAGTTATCTTCGACACGAGATAACTATCACAGGTACTCCACAATTGATCCAAATGGCTGAAGGCATTATTGATGGTTCCTGAGTTACTAATCGTATTGAGGCTTGGATGCTAATGGTTCGGCACGGAAGTTGATCTCTAAGAGACTGACCGCTTACATCATTGACTTCCTATTGATAATGTACTAACTGACAGGATAGCAGACTGCCGTCTAATTAATTTACTAATACAAGTGGTTCGACTTAAATTTTCTCACAATGTATCTATCTGAGTTACAACATTAAGCTGCTATTGTAGGTATTGCGTGATAGTGCTAATTAAATTATCTAGCAACTAAGTTTTGGTTAAGAAATATTTCTACTCGCCACTCCGGGTGAAGGTTATGTTCCAACTGATTTGTTGTGATTTCTAATGTAACGCGTCAAGCTGAGATTAGCTTACTAGTCCTATAGTGATTTCCTAAGTGGTAACATGACAAGCTGGAAAGTAAGAGGTCGCTGAATCAACGATGGTCTAATTCGACTAACTCCTAAATTCATGGCTGGATAGCTTGGAGCACTAAGTTACTAGTTCACTATAAGTGATTAACTATACCTAACAAGGCTACATAGGTAATCCAACCTATAAGGCGAAATTCCTAATTAGTTTACCTGTTAATATTTACTTCTAGCAGTAAGGTATAAATATTGGGTGCTACCTAGAGAAACTAACTCGGTTCAAATCTGTTCCTATTACTTAAGGTGGATGTCTCTTGAAATAACTGACCTAAGCTGATATCGGAAAAAGAGATCCTATTAGTTACACTAATCAAACTCTGGCCTCTCGCGGTATGGTAAGAATACGAGTTGCGATGCTGGTAAGCTAAATTATTCCTAGGGAGACATTAAGAGTTGGCTTACCATAGATTAATCTATTTGGGAAGTTCAAAGATAAGGGTTTGTCATGGTCTAATATTCCAACTTGGTTTCTCTAGCCATGGCATTGAATGGATCTAACAACGTTGGTAAATCTCGCGGCTGAAAGGCAAGACTAGGTATTCAGGAAGAATCTTGGTCTACTGAAGATTGAATTTTTAATTGGCTCACATGTTCCTTGTAAACATGTTCACCGGGAGGTAGGGTTATTCTAAGGTTCGGAGAGGTTCGCCTGACACACAATGTCAGTTGGACACTGTTATAACCTACCCACTAACGTTCTTACCCGAACAATTCTACTTCGAGCGATTTGTACTTCCATTAAACTATTCTTACTCTCCAGAATTCCCTACTACCATTGGTTTTCATCCATAATCTCCATTTAATTCTTGGTATACTCGTTGTCGTTGCACCAGTTACTCCTTCAATCCTAACTATTTCAGCTCTAACATCTGGTTAGAGAAAATTCTCGCCAACGATTGCTTCTGAACTGTAACTCCACTACGATCTTCTTACTTAACCACCGTGGTCCACTTCGGTTCTCAACCGTAATACCCTGCCTATCATGCACAATACTGAGTTGATCAGACTCAGCACGCGATGGTTTCAGCGTAAACAGTCCAGACTCCAAGGGTCCGCACTACTAAGGATGGGATTGAAATGACTCATGGCAAGGTCCGATACTAGATCGACCTGCTCTGATACCAATTGTAACGTCCCAACTAAAAATATCTAGAATATTTAGTCGGAACATTAAAAACTGGAATCTGAGTACATTAATTAAAAGAAATATAACTAAATAATAAATTATCATTAAGATAATTTTAGAATGTTCGATACAAATAGCGGAAAAGAACTGTAACGAGAAAACAAGCTAATTAAAAACAAGGAAGAAGAATAAATCTTCTAAGCTGACAATCCAAGCTCGGCTCCAATCGTCAGATCCATCCTGGTCCCTGCTCCGAAATAACCTGTCTTACCTATATCGAAAAGGGAGTGGGGTGAGACAGTCACTTCGTCCCAGTGAGTTCTACTACCCTCCTAAAGGCTATAAAGCCGGGGCACCTAATCAGTCGTAACATATTCATATCATATTGTCATAAGCATAATTAAATAAAGGTGTATCACTGATTAATCTTGTTGATTTTAAACCGCAAGCACTCTGAGGTGAGCACGTCTCAGAGGCCTGCCTTGTCCGCGAACAGAAAGCGTTCCGGCGTGCAGCTCACAAAGTTTTTACTAATGGAACATCTAAAACGAAGTCCACACGTGATAATATAATCACATACATAATTGACTGATTCTAGATTAATTACATGCTACCATAATTTCCCAAAGCCCGGGGAACATGCAACCTGAAATTCTAAGTTATACCCTAATATTCATATTGTGTTTGACCTCCTGCACTATTTTATATTTATTACATGATTGTGAAATAGCTGAATTAATTTGAGGATATAAAACGAGTGTGGATTTTCGAGAAAATGAAAAAGTAAGGCTTTCTGCACATTGCTCGCTACAGCGAATTACCTAGCTCGCCATGGCGAATGATCTTGTAATGGCCTGAACAACTCGCTAGGCGAGCAGACGCTCGCCATGGCGAGATTCCTCAGCCCAGAACTTGATGACTCGCCATGAGTGCTCGCTAGCAGATCGCTATGGCGAGCTCATGCAGTAGACCCTCTGTTTTACGATTTTTGTAGAATTTTCAATTTTAACACCTACAATCCTCATATTAAATCATCACAATCTATTATATATATAATATAGGGCAAAATGGAAGAGAACTTGGGAGTTAGTTCTCCTCACACAATTAATTCCTAATACCCTAAGTGAACATGCAAAGTTTCATAAATTGGGAATTTAACTAAACTAGTCTAAGAACCCACCTGATAAAAGAAGCTTTAACTTGCTCCTTGGGCTCTGCACAGCTACAAAATCCTCAGCTACACTCACTAACCCCTTTTGGACAGAATTGAAGGATGATGATCTTTCTAATTTGTTTGGTTTCACGGAATTACTTGCAGCACTTCAGAACTCAGCATATCCAACATGCAAGATGATCCGGATTAATTAATAAGGAAAGCACGAATTTAGAATTGAATGAGGGAGTTAAGTTTGTCTTTACCTAATCTCATTTTTCATGGATTGGAGTGGAGACAACTCTGAGGTATACCTTTGCCACAAACTCAGCTTGACAGAGCGAGAAATGAACGTTTGAAGCTCACCAAAAGGCCAGAACACGAAGAAATTGAGCCGAGGAACAATCCTGTCCCTGTCTAACTCGCCATGGCGAGTACCACAGCTGGCCATGGCGAGTTGCCCAGTCTCAGCAACTTCAACCACGCATTTTTGCTGTATTTTCCAAAGTTTTGCTTACCCACAGCACCCAAGGCAGTCCCAGAATGATAGAACCCGTATTTTGAAGTATAAAACACATGCAATCAACACTAGAAGTGTAGGGTTAGGATTTGAGAGTTTTGAATTTCTTTAAGGGAAGTTGGTGAGTTCATGTAGATTGAGCTACTTTGATGAATTTGTAAAAGGTGTAGGGAGTGTAACTCTAACTTGATTCTTTGCATGTGGTAATTTCTGTAGGAAATGAGGCTTTGTGTAGTGTTAGGCATAAGAAGTCTTAATTTATAATTTGAGAGAATTAGAAGCTTGATGTTATGGTGATGTTGTTGTTGTCACGAAGAAGAAGAAGAAGAGAGAAAGGGTGGGCTTGAGAGCTTTCAGTTTTGCTGAAGGTGAATAATGTTTCATCTTTGCATGCAAGTGAGTGAGTTAGAATGAGGGGGAGTGGTTTTTGAGTGGAAGCATGAGTCATCTTATGGCTATGAGGTGTTGCCTTGTGATGGAGAGAAAAGGTGAGTCATAGAGGTGACTCATACAAGAGTGAAAGGGGAAAGGATTTGAATTTCTTGCTTGATTAGTTCCCAAGTGTGAGATTAAGGCTCTAGTGTGTAGTTTAGATCTTAATTAAAAATCCAATTTACACCTAATTCACCTAGTTCTCACATTTTAATTAAACTCCTTCTTTTAATTCTAATTTTAATAGAAAATTTCTAATTAAAATTAGCTAAGGGATTTAGAATTCGGGGATGTTACAAGAGTAACAGTTAGGAATTATTTTTCAACACCATGTAGATACCTAACTTAATTCATAAGGCATCATTCGCGAGGAATAGAAACAAGAACTAACCGAACTAGCCCTTGTAAGTAACAACCATAGTTGTACCTTATCACTAGAGGTTGAGCAGTATTAGATGCAATAGTTAAGAAATTCATTTCCTAAACTTTTACCATATAGACTTATTAGGTGTAGTTACTCCATTATCTTGAGCTAATAACTTAGTGCCATTGAATACTCAACCAAGCATATAGGAATTAGTTGAATTAGACTGCCCTCGATTCAACACCTCCTTACCTTTTAGTCTGTCCTATTGCCATTTAGGAAATTATTATAGGTCTAGTAATATAGTCTCAGCTTAAGCACTATACCAGAGATCTTACCAAATCACTTGGAGCGTAACCTCATCCGAAATGACAAGTAGAAATATTTCTTGACCAAACTTAGTTGCCAGGTAGTTTATTTAACACTATCACGTATTTCCCCACTTTAGCAGTCTAGTGTTGTAGCTTAGATAGATACCTGGTGACAGAATTAAGTTGAACCACTCGTGTTAGTAAGTTATTTTGACGTTAGCCTCATCTAGTACATTATCTATAGGAACTCATTGCCATAGAGCAGTTTACCTCTGTGAGATCAGTCTTAGTACCGTATCACTAACATTCAAGCCTCGATCAGATTAGCTAATCAGGAGTTATCATTAGCGCCTTCAGCAATCTAGATCAATCATGGAGTACCTATGATAGTTATCCCGAACGGAATCGCTAAGTTGGATTTATTTCTTATCAGCCATTTGGAATTTTCAATTATTCAGACCTTCGAGTTAGGAATCCATTAGAGTTAGCCAAATTCCCTTTAAGAGTGCCCTCAATATTTTGTTTGAGCCGAAACCAATAGAAGTCGAAATTCGAAATTCATGACCATTCTTTCGGACCTTCGTTAAGCTAAGTTCGTCGAACCAACTATTTTGGATTGGGTATCCATTAGACATGGAAACATGGAACAGGTTCATTCCCTAACTTGCTCGATTTTTGTCTCGGACAGACAATTCCTTCTCGTGCCCTATCATCTGTTAGTCGTAATTATCACTCGGAGTAGTGAAAGGTAAATTTTCCAAATTCTTCGACATCGGTCAGTTAAACTGACATTGTGAGACTTTGATTGCCAGCAAATCCTGTTCAATCTTTTCGACCTTTCAGTTACGTTGTTAGTAACTAAATATATTCGTGGAATCCAGTTTATCTGGAGAGGACACGTGTGAATTCAGTTCAAGTTCTCACTCATCGTATCGATCCTTAAATCAGCATTGTTAGTCAATTATCTGCCGAACTAATTAATTTAGTGTCAGTATCAGTTAGTCACATATGTCTTTGTGCGCCTGAACGACCCATCATCATTTTCAGTGCATTGGGTGTATTTTCGGAGTCTTATCAGCTATCTTCCAGTTAAGTTCAGATCTTTCCAGTTACGTAGAAATTAGGAGCATGTAAGTAGTAGAATCTAGATACTTCATCAACGCTATTCTCTGAATCCGAGTTCGAACCATTCCATTCCTTGCCGACTGTTTCAGTTTCTCTGTACAATATCAACGATAGATTCAGATCGTCATTAATCAAATCCCTCGTGTAGAGTATAAGAGTTCCCTTATTGCGAATCCAATTTATACGCCGACATATTGACTATGGTAAATGAAGGATTTAAAGCCATTCTCTGTGTTGAGTGTACAAATCTTCCGTATCTAGTCAGTCATCATTAGAATCCAGTCACTTTAGCCAAATTCTTTCATGCCAACCTATCAGTAAGTTATCCAGCCAACCTAACCATATCATTGAAGGAAGAATTCGAACCTCAGTTCATGATATGTTAAATGTACTACTCGACCACAGTGTTGTGCTAGGATGGATTGAAATAGTAAGTGGAAAATTCTAAAGTACTATGGAATCAGTTGCAGATGAGTCTGACTCATTGGCGAAAGGATCTATAGTACCTAAGTGTTCTTCACTCGTTTTATATTTTGATTTATCCTAGAATTTTTATACGGCACTATGGGACAGTGGTACGTGTGACGTGTCACGAGCTGCAGTGTTCGGAATTGATAAAAACCCTAAAGAGAGAATTTTGGATTATTGACATCAACACTTAAACTTATTCCATTCAGCTATTCATATAGCAACAACCAGGCCAGATACCGAGCTGTAGAAGTGTGGTGGTGTGAGATAACAATAGGTAAGATATGCCAAGTGTATTTTGTGGAATTATACAATAAAGGAGGTATTATTGGTGGAAGTTAATGGGAGAAGAAGAGGTGGTGCGTCACTGTGTTAATTGGATTTAGAGTAAAGTCGTGATGACGCAGATGAAAGGTGAATGGCTACAAGTAGTCGGATCAGAGTGCGCAGCACGAGATCAGGCGAAAACATAGTTGGATGATCAGTCTTGGGTTGATTAACTCTTTGAGAGAGGAAAGTTTTATTCCAATGAATAAAGGTAGTTAAGAGTTCATGAGGATAATGCCAAAGTTGGAATTACGAGTGTTTTCAAACGAAGGAATCCTATCCAAAGTGTAAAAGACCTTATCAGATCTTTCGAACTCGTCGGTTGTGTAACCTATCAGTTAGTTCTAATTCTATCCTTATCAAGGTTACACGACATGTTTCATGTGCCTAAACTACGGAAATTTATTCCCGATTCTTGTCACTCTTCAGAGATTGATATTCAGTCAGCCTTAACTTATCAGCCGAATCCAGTTCGTGTAGTTAACTATGAAGTTAAAATCCTTCGGAGTGAGAAGAATTCCAATAAATCAAGGTCGGATGGGCTCAGTCTCCTGACGACTAACTCACTCAGGAACGGAAACCTGTCATGAGAGAATATGTTCATATCTTTCTTAAAGGTAAATTTCTGAATTTCGAGGACGAAATTTCTTTAAGGGGGGTAGATTGTAACATCCCCAATTACCAAATTGCCTAATTAATTTTAAATTAGAATCATCTAATGAATCTAGAATTAATTTGGGTAATCAATTAATTAGTTCAAAGGGAATTAAGAGTTTAGTGTGTAAGACTTAGTGAATTCAATTGAATCTAAGCCACACAATTAACACCTTAATTATACTCTCATGACTAAATAAGATTAGGATTCAAATCTCCCTCCCTCATATGACTCATTTTCCCTTAGCTCCACACCTCACCTTCAAATTGTGACTCATTAATCCACTCATATTCTTTCCTCCTAACCTAGTTAAGGCAACATGCAACCATTTTCATTTCTCATACTCTCCTCTCAGCAAAACTGAAGCATTAGCCTCTCCATTCTCTCTTCTCCACACGCCAAACAACAACCACAACACAATCATATAATTCCAACTTCTCAATTTTGCCTAACACAAGAACTTGTCCCTTTCTCACTATACACACTATCAGTTACAGAGATTCTCTTCTGTATAATAATCTCTGATTACCTCTGCTGCTACATTAAACTACCAGGATCACAAGTTACTAAATAACAACAATTCCCTTCACACCAAAACTTTAGCCAATCACCTTGCATGCAACCACAAATCAAATAAACAGCTTCCTGTGTTCTGAGATGGAAAGCCTATTATAAAAACTCCTTTAACCTAGCAAACCAACTCATCAAGCAGAATCAAATTCGTAACTCAAGTAGAGGGTTTCCAAAGTGTCAAAATATCCAATTCTTGGTCTGGGGTTCGTGGGGCTTACTAGGAGCTTGCAGTAGCAGATTGTAGAGCTTAGAGCAAGGTTAAAGCTTCATTATCAGGTGAGTTCTTAGGCTAGTTAGTTAGTTTAATCAAATTTATGAAATGCATGCAATTATAGGAATTAATAGGTATAACTGTGTGTGTGGAAATTAAGCCCCAATTTCCACTCTATTCTGTTCTATAATATTTATTTTATGATACTGCATTATCTCAGCCAAGGATTGTAGGTGATACTTGCAAAGTTGATGATTTTCGCAAAACAGAGTCAATTCTGCATGAACTCGCCATAGCGAGTTGCTAGCGAGTATTCATGGCGAGCTCAAGGTTCTGGGCTGATGAACTTCGCCATGGCGAGCTCTAGCTCGCCTAGCGAGTTGTTTAGGCCAGGACCTGTAAGTTCGCCATGGCGAGCTTGGTAACTCGCCGTAGCGGGCTAACCCAGAATTCACTCACTTTTTCTATTTTCAAAGTACTTGTCACTCGTTTTATACCCTCGACTGAGATAGTTGTTTTGCAGTATTATGAAATTAAATAATATAAACAGGAGGTCATCACAGTCGGACTATTAGGCGATAACATAGGGAATTAGAATATTGTATGCTCCCCGGTTTTGGGAATTATCGGTAGAATGTTATGAACTTAGCGATCAATCGATTAAATGTATGATTATGATATCAGTGTGGACTTCGTTTTAGATGTTCCATTAGAAATCTTTGTGAGCTGCACGCCGGAACGCTTTCTGTTCGCGGACAAGGCAGGCCTCTGAGACATGCTCACCTCAGAGTGCTTGCGGTTTAAAATCAACAAGACTAATCAGTGTTACACCATTATTTATTTATGCTTATGATGTTATGTTATGAAATAAAATATGTTACGACTGATTAGGAGCCCCGGCTTATTAGCCTTTAGGAGGGTAGTAGAACTCACTGGGACGAAGTGACTGTCTCACCCCACTCCCTTTTCGATATAGGTAAGACAGGTTATTTCGGAGCAGGGACCAGGATGGATCTGACGATTGGAGCCGAGTTTGGATCGTCAGCATTAGAAGACCTAGTCTTCATTCTTGCTTTTATTTATCTTGTTATCTCTATAGTTCATTTTCCACTGTTTGTATCAAATATTCAGTTATTATCTTAATAATAACATATTATTCAGTTATCTCCTTATAATTTAATGTACTCAGATTCCAAATTTTAATGTTCCGACTAAATATTCTAGACAATTTAGTTGGGGCGTTACATCGTATGACAAGAATGTATAGAGATTTGTATTTAAATTTATTGATGTGTATAAATTAACGGATGAAACAGTCACCCCAGTGGCAGCAAACTTGCGCCTATTAATTAATAACTAGAGGTCTGGGGTTCAAATCCCCCTCGCCCCAGACCTTTTATTTTATCCAATTTTTTTAAATTAAGTTTGTATTTAAATTTATTGATGTGTATAAATTAACGGATGAAACAGCCACCCCAGTGGCAGCAAACTTGCGCCTATTAACTATTAACTAGAGGTCTGGGGTTCGAATCCCCCTCGCCCCAGACCTTTTATTTTATCCAATTTTTTTAAATCAAGTTTGTATTTAAATTTATTGATGTGTATTAATTAATGGATGAAACAGCCACCCCAATTTGGTATTACATCTTGCGTGTAAATTTTGCATGGAAACTACATGGGCATGATCTCATCCAAATATTTCAAGTAGTGTTTGTAATCATAACACATTTGCAAATGTTGGCTAGCTTAATAGTGATTCACATAGAAGTTTGAGATGAGCTACTTTCACTCTTTTTTTTATGGCTATACTGTTTCATCCATTGCTCTTTGTCTTCCCAATATCAAGTATAGATTTAAAAAATGGAAATAGAGTGATTCCTAATAGTGGTGAGTTTTGTGTGTCAAGTAACATTGACCAATTTAAAACTCTCTATGTACTTGATTGAATTATGTAGTGATAAATAAATTTTCCAATGACATATGAAAAAATGTACAAACTTTATAATAAAATAAATTTACTAGGAACCTATAAAATAATGTACACATTTTATAATAATGTAGTGAAATATAGTGAATAGGTTGAAAAATATTTAATTTCCTATGAAAAGAGTGTATAGAGTGCTCAAAATAAATTTAGCATTCTACTTATAAATACATAAAAAAATTAGACATAGACAAAATAATAGGAATCTAGGTGATTTCATCTAAATACTTGGCATAGTTGCTAAAATGATGACACATAGAAGTTTGTATATGAATTACTTGCAAATATGGGCTAGCTTAACAATTGTGAGTTTTGTGTATTAAATAACATTTGCCATTTTAAAACTATCTATATACTTGATTATATTATGTATTAATAAATAAATTTTCTAATGAAATATGAAAAAATGTACAGTCTTTATAATAAGAATAAAGATGTTTTCAGTTTATATTTGGTGATATTATTTAGAAACTAATTAGAATATTCAAAAAAAATTGTGAATTAGATTGAAATTTATGGAATAAAATGATTAACTCTTATGCTTGGTATTACATCTTGCGTGTAAATTTTGCATGCAAAGTACATGAGCATGATCTCATCCAAATATTTCAAGTAGTGCTTGTAATCATAGTACATTTGCAAATGTTGACTACCTTAATAGTGGTTCACATAGAAGTTTGAGATGAGCTACTTTCACTCTCTTTTTTATGACTATACTGTTTCATCCATTACTCTTCACTACAAGAATTGAAAACTTTTGCAGCGAATTTTTTGCAACAATTGAAGCGTTGTTGGGAAGTATAATACTTTAGTAGCAATATTGTTATGAGATTGTTGCTAAAACCAGCCACCACATCCTCTATTTTCGGTGGTGGGTGGTAATTATAATATAAAATTAAAATAAATAAATAGTTAAACAAACTTCCTACGTGGACATTGTGGAGTGAGAGTTACTTCATTTTAATTTATTTTTTTAGAATGAGAATTGAGAAGGTTACTTCATAGTTCATACTCTTTTTATTTATTTTTTATTTTCTTGCAATGAGGATTTAACGTGAAATAGTTTGGTTTGCTCAAAAAACCTATTTTCTAGCAATTTATTTTTAAAAAAATTATTAATAATGATGGGGCAAAGAGATTTTTTTATTTGAGGGGGTATAAATGTATACTACATTCGTTTATTTTTATTTGTCATTTGAGAAAGAAAAATAAACAAATTAAGAAAGTGTTTGTTTCACTTTATTTTTCTAATATATCCATCCTTTCTTTTAGAATATATTATACTCTAATTTTAATCCAAAAAAAATTCTTATTTTCTTGCATACACTTTCTCTTTCCAAAAAATTAAATCCACTGATAAAAAGATTATATGATGAAGGTTAATAAAAAAAAAAAGATGCAATAAAAAAATTATATGTAGAAGTTTAGTAACAAAAAAATACAATAAAAATATTATATAAAATTTAGTCAATAAAAAAAATTAGGAAGAAGCCTATAACAGACAAAATATAACTTTAAATTATCAAAACGACAAATAATTTGAAACAATTTTTTTCTTTCTAAAATGACAAATAAAAAAAAATGGAGAGAGTAATATGCTAAATTTTTTTATCAAGTAATCTAATCGTTATAATTTGATCTTTTTGGTCCAGTATAGCCTAGGAAAAACATATTTAACCGAAAAAATAATAATACTACTTAAAAAAAAATAAAAGAAATGAACTTCCTATTAGGAAAATAAATAAATTACTACTTTGCTTGTTTTGTGCCATGCAGGGTGTATACAATTTTTCATATATTGGGGCCTCATTACGTTTACACGTAAACATATGTGTGGGTTAAAAAAAATAAAATTAAATGTAGATAATAAAAAAGAAGTAGTGGAGTAGTGATTGACTTAGTGGAGATAATCATGATTGCCATTTAGGTGCGAAAATGTTGGAACTACTTAAATTTATAACAAGATATAATTTTTCTAGGCACTAAATATTTACACATTGCAGTTTTTTCTCAAAATGTAAGATAAATTTAACCGCTCAATTTGTTTTCATTTTAAGATAGAAAATCAAATATTGCCGCTAATTATATGCGCTGCACTTTTTCCTTTGAAAACTACCAATACAAAAATCATTTTAAACATATATTTATTCACTACTCGGTTACAATTACAAACACCCTGTCATGAATCTAAATATGCTCTGCAAACTTCACTTACTTACATCATAAAAATCTCATGGTGGAGCATCCAAGTGATGTATCAAATTCAATTCATCCAAACTCTTCAAGTGCTAATATGGATTTACAAGAAGGTAAAATAATTTGATTTTTTATTTAAATTTTCTTTTTATTTTCAACATTTCTTCTTTAAGTCTTTCTTAACCTTTTCTTTGTTACTAAAAAAAATAAAAAAGAATGTACAAAAAAGAAATGAAATAGGTAAAACTGCAGGTTTAAGTGTTGCTAAGAAAAAGAGGAAGAGGCTACAAGAAAATTAGATGTTTTTATTCCAACCATTGAAATGGTAGCCATTGGATCAAGAGTTCTAATTTTGTTACTAAAATCTCCATTCTTACTAAGAAACATGCCCCTCTTAATGTTGAGAAGTGAAAAGACATTGAATGTAAGATACTTTTGATATTGATGAATAAGAGCATGATGTTTTACTTTTTATTTTACTCTAAACTATGTTATTTAATATTTTAATTTTTTTAGTAGCCGACTTTTTATTTATTTATTATTTATTGACATACTAAATTTGTAAAGTTTGATTGACTAAAAATTGCAGGGAAACTATGGATGCTTCAACTACTTAATGAAGAGAGGTTCAAGATAAAGTTAGGAGAATTAGTTAATATATATTGTAATCTTATTTTCTCTTGTTCATTATTTTCTTGTGTTTCTTTTTAAGTTAATATAGTAGAGATTCTTGTGTTTCTTGAATGGAAACATGTTTGACTCTTATGTAATTTATAATATTTTATTGATGCTAAGAAAATTGTGTTTATATTGTGTTATTTTTTTAATTTTTTTTACGTTATGAATATAATGATATGATTATATTGAAAATATATAATAATATACAATTTATTATGAATTAAATTTCATAATATATTATAAAAAAACAATTTATATTTAAATATCAAACATATGGGTGCAGCTTATAAAAAAACTCCATGGCTACAAATTTTATTATTGAGAAAGGTAAAAAAAAAAAAAAAAAAAAAAAAGAAAAAGAAAAAGAAGTTACAAATTGTTGGAAAAAAAAAATGTTATCGCAGCAACTTCGGTCGCTAAGATAAACTAGATATAACAACAATTTTAGTTGGAAAAATTGACTTATCCCAACAAAAAAATTTAAAATGGCAACAAACACTGTCATTGGAAAAAACTACAAACGGCAACAACATTAAATTTCGCTGCAAAACTTTTTGCAACGGAACTTATCGCAACAACCAGCAGCGACTTTTTGATTGTTGGCGTAAAACTCTTTTGCAACAACTTTTGACGTTTTCCAACGATTTTTGTTGTTGCGAAAAATGTCTTTTCTTGTAGTGCTTTGTGTTCCCAATATCAAGTATAGATTTTAAAAATGGAGATAGAGTGATTCCTAATTTAAAAATGGAAATAGAGTGATTCCTAATAGGAGTTTATTGATAAAAAATATCTCTCATTAAAATAATGATTCCTTTGAGTTATGCATTTAGTGAAAAAATTATTTGAATTTGAATTAATATTAACTGATTTTGTTATTTGGATTCGAAATTTTAATTAGAGAAAAAAGAGTATGATCTCATCTAAATACTTGGCATAGTTACTGAAATGATGACACATAGAAGTTTGTAGTGGTGAGTTTTGTGTGTTAAATAACATTTGCCAATTTAAAACTCTCTATATACTTGATTATATTGTGTATTAATAAATAAATTTTCTAATGAAATATGAAAAAATGTACAGTCTTTATAATAAGAATAAAGATGTTTTCAAGTTACTTGCACATATTAATGTATTCATCTTTGCTAATTAAAAAAGGAATTGCATATATACTTTTTTTTAAATGTTGAAAATTATTTAATTTCCTATGAAAATAATGTATAGAGTGCTCAAAATAAATTTAGCATTCTACTTATAAATATATAAAAAAAATTAGACATAGACAAAATAATAGGAATCTAGGTGATTTCATCTAAATACTTGGCATAGTTACTAAAATGATGACACATAGAAGTTTGTATATGAATTACTTGCAAATATTGGCTAGCTTAATAGTTGTGAGTTTTGTGTGTTAAATAACATTTACCAATTTAAAACTCTCTATATACTTGATTAGATTATGTATTAATAAGTAAATTTTCTAATGACACATGAAAAAATGTACAATCTTTATAATAAAATAAATTTTCTAATAGCCTATGAAAAAATGTATACACTTTATAATAATGTAGTGAAATATAGTGAATATATACAATATAGCAATAGTAAAAATAGTATTGTTTAAGATTATTTATAAACTAATTAAAATATTTAAAAAATTTGTGAGTTAGATTGAAATTTATGGAATAAAATAATGAATTCTCATGCTTGATGTTACATGTTGCGTGTGAATTTTGCATGGGAAGTAAATGAGCATGATCTGATCCAAGTATTTCAAGTTGTGTTTGTAATCATAGCACTTAGAAGTTCATATATGACTTGCTTGCAAGTGTTGGCTAGCTTAGTAGTGGTGGATTTATTAGATTAAAGAACCTATTCAATTTTAAAACCCTCTATATACTTGATTATTGTAATAAAATTATTGGAGCAGCATTTGTCTAATAAAAACAAAAATTATTAATTAGCAAAAAGCAATGAAAAATTCTAGTAATCCTAAGGTGAAAAAAACAAGATTAGTAACTTTATTTTCAAGAATATATAAGCAATAATGTGTACCCAAATAATTTTTGTCTAAACAATTTAATTTTATTTTGTGAAGAAAACAAAAATATTATAGTGATCTCACAAACTCTAATACATAAACATTACATTTATAGAAACACGTGACAAAGGCAATGTCAATTATCCAATTCCATAATATATTATAAAGTAGTGTTTGTAATCATAGCACATGGAAGTTCGTATATGTTTGGCGAAAGAGTTTTTATCCCAAGGTTGTCGCTAATTCCTTCAGATAAAAGACTTCCTTTCAAATTCCAACGCAGGCAATTCCCATTAACTGTTTCTTTTGCTATGACTATCAATAAAAGTCAAGGTTAATCTTTGAAGTATGTTGGTGTGTATCTCCCTCAAACAATTTTCTCTCATGGTCAATTGTACGTTGCATTATCAAGGGTTACTTCAAGAGAAGGCTTAAAAATACTTATACCTAATAATGAAGGTGAGCCTATGGATGTAACTCAAAATGTAGTTTACAAGGAAGTGTTTCGGAATGTCTAACAAAATTCTCTTTGATCTCCATTGTATTTTATTTGGTCACAATCTTTATTATTATTGTTATTATTATTATTATTTAATATGTGGCCTTAATTTTAAAACTATAGAGCATATATAACCATATATTGACTAGACAAATATCATATACATGCAAAGTAAACATATCATGCAAACAAGCATATTTTAGTGAACTAGCATTTTGAGCATGTTGTTGAACATATTACTGCATCTTTATTATTAACAACCATAAAGATCACTTCTAGATACCACAAAAAAAAAAATAAAAAATCCACATGGTAAATTACATGATATTGAAACTCTAGAATACTACAAGAGATTTTCTAATAAGCAATATTGAAGACGTGACATCTAATATCTTTATCAAACTTGAATCGTATCACATCTCCATCCTTGAAGTTATTGTTTTTGCAAACAATATTCCACTGATTCCCTAACTTCACATTCCGAGCATCTCTGTCCATGGTAACACGAAAAGTATAAATTTCTCCATCATCTGTTGAGATCATAATCTCTTTTAACTTCTTCTCGATAACATAGTCAACAAAACATCCATGAAGGCGCTGTTAACAAAATAGAAAAAGTTAGTGTCTATTTTAAAAATGGAAAGAACAAGAGAATAATATTATCAACTTAAAAAGTTACTAAACTATTTTTTTTTTGTTAACTATCCCTGTTGCCATACGAACTTCAAATAGTGCAGTATTGGGACCAAACATATTTCTGCTATGAAATGCTAATATTTCATGACAGGAAGTTATACGCTTTAAAGATTTTACACCAAAGAACCCAGATCCATGTGGATGATAAAAATCCGCAAACAAATTCCATCCCTCACTTAACAATGGAAATGTTTTGTGGCGATTAAATGTCAAGAGATGTGTGAGACCATTTTCATTTATAATTTTCCAATCGCTTGGTAATTCATCGTAAAATTCCCCAACGAACTTTGGATCCACTTCTGCAAATTTCTGCAATTAAAAACTATTTTAGTAAGTCATGTGTAATTTAAAATAGAATTAAAGCTTGAAATCATTTTGCTATTAACAATAAATAAAACCTGGTAACATAAACGAGTTACTCTAAAAGTTGCAATTGGAGGAGTATCAATAATTTCCCTCAGATCATTCATTTGTAGCGATATACCATTGTAGAGTAAAGGTTTCTATATTTATAATCAATGTGCATATGGACAAGTGGATATCCAAGGTCATGCAAGTGGACACTTGGAAAACTATTACATTCATAAACTCCACTTGAAACCACCTATGTATAGCATAGGCATTGCGTGAGATACTTCAATATTGGAATAGTATACTATATGCTAATCACATGTTATTACTTTTTTGAGAACCAATAGAAATTATGCAAATTTTCCAAGCTAACTTCTCCATAGTAGTGGTTGTACTTGATGATAATTCCTTGGAAATAGGTAGTATAAGTGTGCAAGCAACATGTCCATTAATGTACATCCAATGAAGCATATGAGGAATAATCTTACTTCTATTTAATACATCCTACTATCCCTCCTCCCTCCATCTCTTCAATTATCATCGAATCTTTGAAGAAAAATGTCTTCTCCTCATAGCATCAATTATCTTATTGAGCAAGCTGTTGCAGGGTATGACAACACTAATACTTCAAATATCATTCTTAATCTACAAGGTACACTATCTCTTAGTTTTTCCTACAGGGTATCTTTTAATTATTTGGTACTTCTTAACTTCATTTTGATTTATTTGGGTAAATTGAATTTTTTTACGTTTTTATTAGAGGTCGATCTAGATATCCAGCCTTATGCAATGATGGCAAGAACATATTTTCTGGAGTTTGATCCAATGAGTGTAAGTCAAAATGTTCATTTGTTTGTTAATTTTTTTTTATATTCTAATGTTTAATTATATTGGGTTGTTTTGTAGGGCTATGCAAAACTTCCAGCATCTTTAACTAGGGATGTAGGGCCGTTTATTCGTGATTATGTATTCTTGCAAGACCCAAATCGAAATCAAATTCAGGTGCACATTGAAAAAAGGAATACCAAAATTTATTTCACCCATGGATGGTCTCTTTTGAGGAGTTTCTATGACATTGGTGTGGGCGGTTAGGTGACTCTTATTTATATGCATCCTACCATGTTCCACATAAGAGTTAGGAAGATCACTGGAATTGAGGTAAATTATCCTCAAAAAAATCCACCCTATAGACTCATCCAACTTGAACGATCCCATGCAACTTTTCCTATTGGACCTATGCCCTATTTTGTTGCTCCTAGAAGATTCTATCATATTCTTGAGAAAACATTAACTGCTATTGACGTACAATCTGGAGTTTTGGTATGTATAGTTTGTTTACATTATTTATATTATTTATTATTATGATTAATTATTTTTATGTTATATAATGTTTGGCTTATGATATGAAACAGAAAATCTCATGGGCTGGCTTTTGTGAGAATGCTTTTCCAAATGAGAACATTAATGTAACATTGATTGATTGGTGTGGGTTTATATGGAGATGTCATCTGGAAATTGGGAATGATAATCCCAAAACTTGCAATCTCTATGGACAATGGGGAGCCATATGTAGGGTGCGTAATTTAGCGGAGGGGGTGACTATCAAATTTGGTGTAACAAAACCATCCAACAACAATGTCATTTATTTTAAGATTTTCCTTTCAATTGGTGTCCGTACAACATTAATCGCACCCACAACATCTGGGGGGCATAAAGCTTTATATCAAACTGAGCAACATTTTATGTTATAAATACTTTCTTTGTATGCATTTAAGTTTTACTATCCTAATTTTTAATGTTATTGTGGACTTTGTAATCTTAAAATAATACATCTCTTTGTATGCATTTGTCCCCTTTGATATATTTTAACAATGCTCGCATCTTTGATTTATATGGTTTGATCTTCATCAAATCCTACTAATATATCTCTTTATATGTGTTGGATATGCCTTAAAATCTCGGTCACAAGAAGTCAGAAAATCCTGAAGAAATCTGTCAGCTGCGCTGCGCGCAGGTCTCTGGCGCTGTGCGCCGGGAAGGACCTGGAAAGTGGTTTTGGCTCTGTTTGCTGCGCTGTGCACGGCGCCGTGCGCGGGCGCGTGAAGTCTTGGAGATTTGCTTGGAAAATATATTTTCTTGGAGGATATTCTGACTTGGATTTGTTTTGTTTTAAAATAGATTGTGTTTGTTTTTAAATAGGATATATTTGAAAACAATATGAGATTTGGTTTTATTTTAGAAGATTATCTTTTGAAATAAGTAGGCATATATTTTTCTATAAATAGGGATTGTCTTATTCATAGAAAAATTGAGGAGAGAAGAGAGCAAAGAGCGATAAGATGTAGAGAGTCGGGGTTTGCCACCACAAAAGACTAGGGTTTTGAATCCTAGGGCAAACTATTCTTGGGAACATCTTGTGGGACACCTTGGGTAGACTAGGTCAAATTGAGTCTCTTGGCCACGGGAAGAGATTCGGGTTTTGGGTAGAATTAGGGTTGCTAATTCCTTGTACCCAATTGTGGGAATTTCTTGTAAAGTGGTGACTATTTGATCATAGTAGAACGGAAGGGCTGCTCCCTCCCCCAGATTAGGTTCATTAACACCGAACTGGGTAAACAAATTGATCGTGTGTTCTTTTTCTTTCTTGCCAGTTATTGTTTGAATTATTGCATCATCGTCTCTATCCGGTCCTTATATTTGGTTGCTTGTCACGCTTGCCCCACACATCAAAAGGTTATTGGTGTGAGTTTAAAACGAATCCACAACAATATGCATATGTCAATATCAACCTTTACCAAAAGTTTATGTCAAACCCCTAATCCAAACTGTGACCATAATTGGCAGCGACCATGCGTTGCACGGGCATCACACTAATTACAACCAAATTACAATCGACCTTTAATTCATATATATCGGCTCACCAGTGGACCTATTGTTTTCCATCAAGGTTACAAGTTACAACTATAGTTTCATATATATGAATTAGTAAAATAGTTTCATATATATATATATATATGGCTAATGCTACGGTGGACCACCTTCACAAGTGGTCCACCGTGGAAAGTGATCTAACCGAATACAAATTATACAAAATTTATTGGTAGATTGAAAGTTTATATCATATAGAGCATCCATAAAAAGTTTTAAAAAAATTGAAAATCATTTGATATTTTATTGGGATTTATCAAGATTTACAGTATTTAATAAACCGTTAATCTTGATGGATCTCAATAACATATCAAATGATTTTCAATTTTTCTAAAATTTTCTATAGATGATCTATATGATATAAACTTTCAATCCAACGGTTGATTTTGTAAAATTCGTATTCGTTATAGGATTTTTCATGAATGGTCTACCATGGACCACTTGAAGAAGTGGTCCATGTTAGAATTTTCCATATATATATATAGTCAGGATCCGTTGACACCAATTAGTTTGACACCAAATGTTACACCTCTCAATAACGTTTTAACCGATATAAATTTTATAAAATTCACCGTTGGATAGAAAGTTTATATCATATAGATCATTTGTGTAAACTGTCAGACAAATTCAAAATCATTTGATATGTTATTGAGACAGATAAAGATTAACGGCATTTAAAAAAACGCCCAAACCGTTAATTTTGATGTATCTCAATAACATATCAAATGATTTTAGATTTGTCTGACAATTCACACAAATGATCTATATGATATAAACTTTCAATCCAACGGTGGGTTTTATAAAATTTATATCGGTTAAAACGTTATTGAGAGGTGTAACATTTGGTGTCAAACTAATTGAAATAGTTATATATATATATATATATATATATATTCGGACTATTGAAATTCAACGGTTTTTTGAAAAGTTTGTCGTACGTTCAATTGAAGTTTTCAGAAAAAGTATCAAACGGTTTTGAATATTTCTAAAAATTTGTAAAGTTGATCTACTCAATGAGATCTTTAAATTTAACGGTCGGATTGAAGAAATATAATGCCGATATCGAGTTATTAAGCGGAGTAAGTCAATGGAGACTTACTCCTGGAGTCAACGGATCTCTCCTCATATATATATATATATAATTCTATTTTGAAATTAATTAATATTTAAAAGTGAAAAATTGCCCGCGTTATATATGAATTAGCTTTTATTCATAAAAATATATTGATTTTGGACTTTTTTGTTAGAATTAATGATTATAGACTTTAATGTGCACATATATGCATCTTTCTTTTATTCTTGTTTTGGTAGAAAATTCAATTAATCTATGAAGAGGGTTTTGTTCTAATGAAAGAGGATAATCTTGTATCATGACTATTAGGTAAAGAAGTTTCTATTAAATATCAAAATGTATTGGATCTAACGGAAAGAATTAAATCAAGCCGGAATAAAAAGTAACCCATAATTGAAATCAAAATCTTAAACCTCGCATAAAGTTCAAATAAAATATTCAAAGAGATATACGGTTAAATGGAAGAGGCGTAATCTCTTAAAGTGTGAAAAACTAAATTAAACTCACATAAAAAATTAAGAAATTGAGACGATACCCTTAGGCCTCGAATCTTAGTTATTTTTATAAAATGTTTAATTAAAATATTAAAAGGAATTTGATCTAACAAATGAGGGTTAATCTCTTACTGTAGGAAGAATTAAATCAGGCCCGTGTATATAAAAATAAAGCAATTAAGACCATAATCTTAGGTCTCACTTCTTAATTATTTTTTTAAAGAGTTCAATTAAAATTTTATGAGGAATTCCATCTAGCTAACAGAAGAAAGTAATTTCTTATAGTGTGAAGAAGTAAATTAAGCCTCGGTAAAAAGTAAAGCTTGTAATTTTTTACATCTCAGTTATTCTTGTAAAATGTTAAATTAAATTTTCAAGAGAGATTTGAACTAACAGAAGAGTGTAATCTCTTATAGCGTGAAAAACTAAATAAAGTCTGTGTAAAAAGTAAAGCAATTGAGATCATAACCTTAGGTCCCGCATCTTAATTATTTTTAAAAAACTTCAATTAAAATATCAAGAGAAATTTATTCTAACGGAAGATTGTAATCTCTTAAGGTGTGAAGAAATAAATAAAGATCGTGTAGAAAGTAAAGCAATTGAAACTGTATTCTTAGTCTGGCGTCTTAAATTTTTCTTTTTAAAAGTTCAATTGAAATTTCAAGAAGGATTTGATGTAAGAGAAGGGGGGGTACTTTCTTACAGTGTGAAGAACTAAATAAAACATGTGTAAAAAGTAAAACAATTGAGACCATAACGCTAGGTCTCACATCTTAATTATTTTTGTATATTGTTTGATTAAGATATCAAAATTGTATTTCATATAACAATAGAGGATAATCTCTTACAGGTGTGATGTAAAGAACTTATTCAAGCTCGTGTAAAAAGTAAACCAATTGACACTATAATCTTAGGTCTCGCATTTTTATCTTACTTATAAAAATTCAATTAAAATTTCAAGAGAGATTTGCTCTAACTGAAAAGAGTAATTTATTACGGTGTGAAGAATTAATCAATCTCGTGTAATAAGTAAAACAACTTGGACCACAACTTTAGGCCTCATAATTATTTATTGACAAAAATACATGTTTGGTCATTTATCTTTTTTTTTTGTAACAATTTGATCCTTTATTTTTTATTTGTAACACTTTGGTCCTTTATTTGTAACACTTTAGTCCTTTATCTTTTATAACATTCACATTTAAATATTTTTTCTCATATTTGATTTATTAAAAAAAATGCTGAATTTTATTTGTTAAAATACATTTTTATTAAAATTAAATAAAACTCATAATTTTGATGAAAATATTCATCATCTTCATCAATTCTTTCATCTTTTTATGTTTTTTAAACGACCAAAGTGTTACAAATAAAAGATAAAGAACCAGAGTGTTACAAAAAGATAAGATAAATGACCAAAATGTTACAAATGAAAGATAAATGACCAAAATATTACAAAAAAATAAGATAAAGGATCAAACATGTAATTTTGCCTTATTTATTTTTATAAAATGTTCATGTAAAATATTCAAAGAGATATGATCTAACGGAAGAAGATAATCGCTCTTACGACTTGAAGAACTAAATGAAGCCCGTGTAAAAAGTAAAACAATTGATATCATAACCTAAGGTCTCGATTCTTAATTATTTTTGTAAAAACTTCAATTAAAATATCCAGAGAAATATTTTCTAATGGAAGATGATAATCTCTTACGGCGTAAAGAAATAAATAAAGCCATCAAAAGTAAAACAATTGAGACAATATTCTTAGGCATTACGTCTTAATTATTTTTTGTAAAAGTTCATTTAAAATTTTAAGATGAATTTAATCAAATAGAAGAGAGTAATTTCTTGCGGTGTGAAAAACAAAATCAAGCCCGTGTGAAAAGAAAAACAATCGAAACTTCCTTACATCTTAACTTTTTTTGCAAAATTTTCAATTAAAATATCAAAAAGGATGTAATCTAACATAAGAGGGTAATCTATTACGGTGTGAATAACTAAATCAAACATATGTAAAAAGTAAAACAATTGAGACTATAATCTTATGTCCCACGTCTTAATTATATGCATAAAATGTTTAATTAAAATTTAAAGAGATATATGATCTAATAGGAGAGAGTAACTTTTTATAGTATGAATAACTAAATCAAACCCGTGTAATATACAAAACAACACGAACTATAACTTTATGTCTTACATCTTAATTATTTTAATAAAATGTTCCATTAAAATATTCAAAGAGAGTTATTTCTAACTGCGTAAAGCTCGTGTAAAAAGTTAAAATGAAGTTTAATTAAAAGAGAAAAATGTATGTTTTAATATTAGGGGGAAGGGAGATAAAATTCAAGTTTATTTCGAGGGAGATGTGATTAATTTTGTCTAATATTTTTTGTATAAGAGGGGGGGAAAGTGTATATTTTAACATAAGAGGTGAGAGTAATGTAATTTAAGCACTTCTCAAGAGAGGATAGTATGATTTACTATAATATATATTATTTTTTAATTAATTTTTGTTTTTTTTTTTTGTAAGGTTTGTTATTATTTTTTTGGCAATACATTGAATAATTGGTAAAATAAATCAAGGCAATTTTTTTTTTTGTTTGACAATAGATTGTTTTTTTTTTTTACTTATCCGATAGAATTTATGGTAATCTTATTATCTATATTTTTTTTGTTTCACAATAGATTCAATAATCGGCAAAAAAATAAAAAGCAAGACAAAATATAGGAAAGACAAAAAAATCATAAAATTAATATTTTGTTGTTGGGAATCGAACCGTGTCCTTTTAGGTCATAAAGAGAAGACACGTAGGCGCTACATAGGTGCCACGTTATTAAAATAATGTCACATATGAGTTTGCTCTTTGAGAAGCAACGTGAGGATGCCAAGTGTACTTTTTACTTTGAGTAAGGCAAATAATAATAGTATAGATTAGCTGATGCAGATTTTTCAGACAATACCTTATTCTTGTACTAGTACACCAGATGGCTTCTTCATTATTCAGATTCATTGCAGCAATTGGGAGGGATCTGACGGTTGCCTTAACATTTGGATCATTTGTACTTGCCATCCTTGTTGCTATGAGCGGTTTTGTCCTATCAAAAGGTAGAGTATCATGGATATAAAACAAATTAACAGTGTTTGACTCATTTTGTACTATACTAAGAGTTTTCCTCTCTCTACTTTGCTTTATCCTCACAGACAGTATAAAAAAAGGGTGGATATGGGGATTTTGGATATCACCTATGATGTATGCGCAAAATGCCATGGTCAATAATGAGTTCCTTGGTAATAAATGGAAACATGCAAGTGTTTTTACTATTTTATATGTTCATTTTCGATGACTTCCATTCCTTATCATATAAATAATCTTATGTTTTGATATGTATTTTCTTATGAAAGGTTCTTCCTAACTCAACGGAGACACTAGGAGTTGAAGTTTGGAAATCTCGCCGATACTTCACCGAGTCATACTGGTATTGGATTGGTGTGGGTGCTATGATTGATATGGATATACATTAGTTTTCAACTTTGGCTATATCCTTGCTCTCACTTTCTTGAATCGTGAGTGTCTTCGCCTTAAATTTATAAAAAAACAATGGGATAATAGGTCTTTACTCCCTGCTAAGTGGGCGTGTTTTGCGTTACCCCCTGCTAAAATTTTCTTGAAGAATGTCCCCTTGCAAAGTTTTTTTTTTTGGTTTCCCCCTTTTCCTCTCTTGAATGCAAGAAATTTGAACTTTTTAAATCGGTTGAACAAAAAAACCGATTTAAAAAACATAACTTTTTAAATCGGTTGAACAAAATAACCGATGTAAAAAGTGCACTCAAGGGGGGAAACAAAAAAAAAAACTTTGCAAGGGGGCATTCTTCAAGAAATTTTTAGCAGGGGGGAAACGCAAAACATGTCCACTTAGCAGGGGGTAAAGACCTATTAACCCAAAAACAAATAAGACTATAGTCCATGAACTAATATTCTACAAAATTTATCATGCAGCACTTGCAAAGCATCAAACTGTTATCCCGGAGGAATCTCAAAACAATGAGCAAAATGGTGGTACCAGAAAAAGAACTAATTAATGTATTGAAGTTCATAAAGGATAGCTTTTCACAGCACTCAAATAGAGGTACTTGCAATTCATAATTCATTATTACTGAAAATATGGTGTTTTCTATAGATTAGTAATAGTAGATTTCCAAACCTTATGGATAACATTGGAGCTACTTCACAGTGAGAAAAGGCGAAAGTACAAGTGGAAGTGTCTCTTCTTTTGAAAGGTGTCAGTGGAGCATTCAGACCAGGTGTTCTCACTGCTTTAATGGGAGTGACTGGTGCGGGCAAAACAACTCTGATGGATGTGCTCGCAGGTAGAAAAACTGGTGGATATATCGACGGGAACATTACAATTTCTGGTTATCCAAAGAAGCAAGAAACCTTTGCAAGGATTTCTGGATACTTTGAGCAAAATGATATCCACTCTCCTCATGTTACTGTCTACGAGTCCTTGCTCTATTCAGCATGGCTCCGATTGTCCCCCGACATCAATGCCGAAACCCGGAAGGTTGGTATCAGAATCACTTGAAATTTGTCCATAAATAAATACTTGTATGTTTTATCGGTGTTTCTAAGTTTGATACTGAGTAATGATTGCAGATGTTCATTGAGGAAGTTATGGAGCTTGTGGAATTGAAACCACTACGAAGCGCATTAGTCGGACTGCCTGGTGTTAGTGGTCTATCGACAGAGCAGCGCAAAAGGTTGACTATTGCAGTTGAGTTGGTAGCCAATCCTTCTATAATATTCATGGATGACCCAACTTCTGGGCTAGATGCAAGGGCTGCAGCCTGCAGCTATTGTGATGAGAACAGTTAGGAACACAGTAGACACCGGAAGAAGAGTTGTTTGTACCATCCATCAACCTAGCATTGATATATTTGAATCTTTTGATGAGGTAACAAAAGGAAAAATCAACAGTTTAATATTTTTTTGTTTGTTCTCTCCCATTACAGTTTACCAAGTTTCTAATATTTTTTTCACAATGAAATGCAGCTTTTGCTACTTAAGCAAGGAGGGCAAGAGATATATGTGGGGCCACTTGGACATCATTCTTCCATTGCTACTTAACAAGTACACTTTGAACATACATTGAACATGAAGGCTCATATGTACCACTCTTTTAAGGAAAAAAGGTTATGCAATATATAAAATTTGGAGAGACGAAGACTATATAGTACAGCACTCATACAGAGATCTATATTTTAATGGGAACTTCTGGCACAATGATCTTATTGCTTCAACAACAACAATTTTGAACTCATCAGACATGAAATTTGTAATCTGTTTCATAAGACAGTGGTCCACACTTGATTCATTTCCTGTCTTCAAAAGTGTAGTAATAGCAAGTGTGGCAATGCTTCTGTTCTGATCGGAGATTTAACTTTCCATATCAATGTTGCAGTTAGTGACTGATGTTGGGTGTCTCATTGCCACCTACAAAGTATCAAAGCCACACTCAGAATTATGAGAATAAATAACCAACACAAATATGAGAATATTCAACTCGTCCAAATCATAGAAAGGAAAAATAATATACTTATTCTATAGAGAGGACGTTTGAGATGCCTGTTAAAAATTACTTCAGCTAAAAATTTGAGTAATTGACGAAGGCTTACCTTGTTCAAGGTGCGGACAGCAGCAAATCTTAAAACTGGCTTAGAAGAACTTAAGAATAGCTGAAGAACAGTAATAGCTGGAGTTAATTCTCGGCTTGTTACACCATTCAGCTCTGTAATAGCCCTGGCAGCTTCAAAAATCACCATCTCTGACTTGTGACGAAGGCGACTCTCAAGATAATCATAGAAGGGGCGGTCCCCTGACTGTGTAGTATTTCCTGACTCACGGATAACCTACAAATATAGTAGAAGATAAATATCAAGCAAACAAATATCATTCCAACAAGAATCACATGAAAGTAAAAATACCTGACTTGTGTAACGAATCAACAGGCACTGGGCTAAAGGTGAGCAAACTGTTCCCCTTGTCAAGCTGGTAACAAGCTTGCTAACTGCCAGCCGATCATTCTGCCGTATCTGCAATGTTGAAAATTGAAATCACCAAATACCACAGACCCTCTTTAGAATTTATACTTATGTTCTGTGTGATAAAAAATAAAAATAAAGTAGGCCTTTGAGAAGGCACAATCTAAATGATGTGCAGTAAAACATTTATAGAAGGACTTTAAGTAATAGAAATTAGTTAAATATAATTTGTCCACCATGGTTCAGCTCAAACTGGAATTCCAAATGATAATTACATAGGACATGTAAAGATCTTATGATGAAGACAATCAATATAAGAGATAAAAACTTTTTAAGTTAAATAGAATTTTTCAATCATGGTTCAGCTCTAACTGGAATCTCCTTACATAAGACATGTAAAGATCTTGGTGATGCCAAAACCTACAGTAACGACGATTAAGAGATCAAAATTTTGCCAACTTCAACAATAATACAAATATCAACTTTCTCAACCTTGAAAACTTCTCATGGTACTAAAAGAAGCAACCACTTGTAAATTGCTGATGGCGTTGAAGATAAGATCCCAACAACTAGGTGGGATATGCTACTAGACCAAACGATGTTGTAATGCTCTATCATAAAACTTGTCTATATCCAAATCATTAACCTCTAAATCTTTCACAGTTTTATCTAGCCTTCCACTACATATAAATTGCTTAGTTATCATTTTCGGCAATTTCATTTCCATTTTCCACCTATCAAACTCTAACTTGATTTTTCATCAGATTCTACTGTTTTATTACTTTTACAGTCATTCTACTAAATTGAATCCTATCGCTATCAATGAAGTGGTTGTATTGTGCAAATTATTTCAGTTTGGTACCACTTTTGATCACATTCATCATTCATGATATTTAGCTCTAATAAGACAAGAAGCAAAGTGACCATTCAAGAAAGTGCAGTTGAAATAAAAAGCTATACCCCAGCAAGCAAACCATAATTTACTGAATGATCTAGAATCACAAATTAACCAAACTTGCAGCGTACCTGGTGTAGCAAACCCAGTGCATGAAACTGTACAAGAGCTGCTCTTGATTGAACAGCTTCCTGAACTTCATTGCTCCACCTTTTTACAATTTCAGGATTTGTCTGTAAAGAGGGAGCATAAAATAAGAATGTAGCATACATGGGATGTGCAAAATATACCGAATTACAAATAGAAATTGGTATTACCTGGAGTAGATGAATGCCACTAACTAAGGCAGCACTTGCAACAATTGGATTCTTATCTACAATATCTTGTTTCAAATACCGTTCGATTTGGGCAAGGAGGGTTCTGCCTGTGATACGACAAAGCACTCGAATAGCATTTGCCCTATACATATCAATCTTGCTATTCATTCATGTCCTTCATGAGAGAACTTGTAACAATAATAACCTTCACACAATCAAAGAAATACAACAGTCATATAATCCAAGATTGTAACACATAGATCAAACACCATACATATAAATCAAAAAACAACAAATTTTTCATAAGAATATGTAACCTCGTCTGCAGACGGAGAGATCTCCTTTATCATCAGGTAGACCATTCTCCTTAATCCCATATCTTTGGACTGGAAAAACTTAGTCACAGCAAATAAAACTTTTGTGGCTTTGGTCTAGCAATAATAAAAAGGATTAATAGTGACTCTAACATAATTCCACAACGTCAAACCATAAATAAGCATGAAGATTTATATCTTTCAAAACCTTTGTAAATGTCTCTCCCTGATTCAGTAGGTATAGGAGCTTTGTAATAACCTATAAAAAAATTAAATCGGAAAACATACACGGCATCAAAATTCAAATGCTGAACAATAATACTCAAACATAGAAATCCTTTAGTTCATGATAAAAACCTGTGAACATCTCCTAGCATCAAGTTGTGGATCATTAAAAACCCTTGCCTCTTGAAGAACCGCCCCCTTTTCGATTCCCATGAAAGGGGAATACTCGGCTGTTCAACAACCAAAATCATAACTAGCAACAACTATTACAATAAATTCGAAATCGCAACATAGCTAAAAGATCTACACTATCAACTCATCACTTGAAACTCATTCATCCAATGATCTACATTGCGAATTATATAGCAAGATTAATAACGAATTGCGAATTAAAATTGAACAACACTAAATTCAATCCAACGATAATGATAATGATAATATGATGATGATTATGTATGTAACTACTACGGATAGATTCAACATTGGCAAACTAATGCTTATTTGAAACGAATAGATTCAACATTAGCAAACTAATCCTTACCACGGAATCTCACATCAAACATACACGCACAGACTCGTCGCGTCGCGAGCAAACTAATGCTTTGTAAGAAAAAATTGAATCGGAATAACCCAGCACAACGACAATCTAAGTGGAGATGTAGAACGAAGGAGATCGTGTACAAATCATAAAACCCTAATAAACAACAAACATATTGCAAATAAACTGATAATAAAAAATAAGTGGAGAGGTAGAACGAACGAAGGAGATCGTGTACAAATCATGAAACCCTAATAAACAACAAACATATTGCAAATAAACTGTGATAATACAAAATAAGCGGGTTGAAATGATACTATTGGGAATTTTTCAATAAAACATAAGCAGCATCCAATGCTTTGATAATTCTCTCTAACTCCTGTATGGTCTTTGCATCTCCCTTAATTTCTTCCTGCTGTTCCTGAAGATTTGCCTGCAACATTTCAATGGTTTGTTCGTAACTTTTTCTTTCTTCCTCCCTCTTTTTCTCGAGTTCCTCCAGTGTTTTCTTGTTCCTTTGTCTTTCTTCCTCCCTCTCTTTCTCGAGTTCCTCCAGTGTTTCTTGGAGAATTTCAAAGGTTTTCTTGTTCCTTTGTCTTTCTTCTTCTCTGTCTTGGATTTCTTTGTCTTTGGATTCCATCTCTTTATGAAGATAGATAAGATTTTTTCTCATACTTTCCAGCTCGCTAAAAGAATCACAAGAAGTATCCTTACCTCTCTGTTCTGGACTGGACCTGCGCCTCCGGGCAGGCTCCCACGACACCGTCGGGAACGTTTCCCCGTACAGAATCTCCTCCCAAAGAGCATGCTGCCAGACAGTATCTTCTGCCCTTAAGGCGGGCACAACTGCTTCTTTCCAACGGTCTCAATGTCCTTGTCGAGCATGTGCTCGACAGCTCTATGGTGGCATTCCAGCACGTGTTCCACGTTGCTTCATCCATCCCCATCCTCTCGCGCTTTTCCCGTGTATTGGATAAACCCCAGGTGAGAACCTTAACGGTTTCTCCTGCTCTCACGCAGAAACCTGACAGTTATCCCTTATTGGGCCGTGCCCAACGGCCCAATAGGGATAATCGTTGGCCCCGCGCTGGGGGATTATAAATACTCCTCTTCACTGAGGAGTCAGGTATCTTATTCTCATTCTCACTACCTTCTCTCTTTGTACTCTTGCTGACTTAAGCATCGGAGTGTCTGCAGGTACAAACCCCCCTCCGTTTTCAACCGTCCAACCACCGTGCAAGGCGACGTTGCTGGCCCGTGATCCTGCTCCTTACGCACAGGTACGATCAGTGGCGACTTCACTGGGGACGTGAGTCTTCCCTTCTTGATTTCTTCCCGCAAAGAAACTCGATAAAACCAACTCTTTTCTGATATGGCTGGCAACAACACCTCTGCTCCACGTAACGACGACATCGATCCTCCCTTCGTGGACGCCGACGGTAACCCGATGACGACCGTCCTCGAACCTTATCACGACCTCATCAACCCTGAAGATAATGCCAGGGTAGAATACGAAACAGACGCCCGCGACGGCAGAGAATGCTCGGTTTCAGACGACGACGACGTCGTCGAGATCCCCAGACTCGGGCAAAAGACTTCCGGAAGTGGTCCCAACCCATCCGGACAGCCCCCGCGGCCGACGACGAGAATTCTGGCAATCAAAGCCAACCGGCGGTTACCATCGCCCCCTCAGACTTCAAGACCCTGCTCGATGCTCTAAACGAGCACAAGAAAATGATGCTCGAGCAGAACGAGAGACTTAAAGTCCTCGAGAAACGAGACCGCACTCCCGCAGTGCACAGGAAACGGGCACGAACTCCCCCTCGCACGGAGCGTGTCATCCAGGGTGCGAAAAGGGGGAAGGGAATCGAATTCCGCGACCCTCGACCTCCTAGCCCGCATCGCTCAACGCGACCTGCTGGAGGAAACTCCACCTCTTCCGCAGCTGACCGCGGAAAAGGAAAGATGCACCCCAGTCCGCCTCGACGCGAGGAGCGTCCCCGCACGCACTCAACTCCTCCTCGACGCGAAGATTATCATCAGACGTACTCCAGTCCCCGGCGTGAGGATAATCGTCGGACACCTTCTCCTAGAAGGAGCGACTCCCCACCATATGATCCAGTGTGGAGTGATGAGGATGAAAATCAAGGCCCGCTCTGCTCGGCGATCCTAGATACTCCTCTTCCCCGCGGGCTGGAGAAGCCCCCCAGCGGCCTAGGACAATATGACGGGCAAGGCGACCCTGATGAGCACATCGCCAACCTAAATGTTTTGCTCGACTATCATCGGGTAAAAGGTCCAATCAAGTGCAGGCTATTCCCGATCACTCCGAGGAAAGGTGCCCTTGACTGGTACAAGTCCCTTGCCCCGGGCTCCATCACCAGCTGGAGGGAGCTCACCGAGCAATTCAAGAGACATTTCGCCGCATCCCGCCGACAACCCAAGACTTTGGCGGCGTTAGAAGCTATTGTCCAAGGCGACAACGAATCTCTCCGCAATTACATCGAGAGGTTCAACAAAGAAGCCATCCAGGTCGACACCAACGATGGCATGAAAAAGTATTTGATTGAGCGTGGCCTCAAGCGCCACATCGAGTTTTCAAAGGCTATTGGGATTGAGCCCCCATCCTCACTCAACGCCCTACTCACCAAGGCGACGGCCTTTATTGACTATGAAGAGAAACTAGCTGCAACTGCTACCCGCCATCCGCGGACAGAAAGTTCCTCGGGGCATAACCGGGGATCCTCCCGAGGAGGAGGGGACAGAAGAGCCGACGATCGTCCCCGAGATAGAGACAGGAATCGTGGACCCATCAGCCTCCACACCAACTACACCCCGCTGAACGCATCTCGAGAACAGATCCTTAGCGCGGTAAATGTATCCGACTTCCCGAAGTGGGGAGTACGGGTTCCGAAACCTATGGCCGCCAAACCCAACGCGGACAAAACCAATTGGTGCAGGTACCATCGATCTCACGGCCACACCACTGAAAATTGTGTCCACCTGAAGGACGCAATTGAAATCTTAATCAAAGGCGGACACCTCAAAGAGTTCGTCAAAAACAATGACGCTCCCCCGCAGGAGCCTCGACAACAGCCTAAGCCCGACGACGACGCGGGCGCGGGAGCCGGCGCGCTCCAAGTAGCCATGGCGATCAGCCAGTGGGAGAACTTCCCACAAACCATGGTTATATCCGGTGGGGGATTCAAGCCCTTGACCATCGGATCTGTAAAGAGGAAGTTTGACGAGCTTCTCTTTGTCTCGACACCTGCTGCTGTCACCATCGACACACCCAGGGGTGGGAAATCTGTCCCCCTGGCCTTCTATCCGGAGGAGATGCCCGGAGGATCTCCGAACAGCCAGATCCCTCTGCTCATCCGGGCAAAGATGGCGAACTTCGACGTCCACCGCATCCTGGTCGACGAGGGAAGTTCCTGCGACATCATGTACTCCGCCCTTTTCAACGTGCTGGGCCTCAACAAATCTCACCTAGCACCATATTTGGGTTCCGACTTACAGGGCTTCAACGGCTCCACGAGCAAACCGGGGGGATTTGTCGACACTGTGGTCACCTTCGGCCACGGGGAGGCCACAAAAGCGATCAGGGTCAAGTTCCTGGTCATAGACTGCCCCTCATTATATCAATGTATCATCGGTAGGACCGCGCTGGCCGACCTGCTCGCCGTACCCTCAACCATCCATCTGAAGATGAAGTACTACACTCAGGATGGAAAGGTCGCCACCATCCACGACGACATTGCTGCGGCCAGAAGATGTGTCGAAGCCGCCTCCAAGGGCCTTTCTTCCATCACCAACGCCCCCAAACCTGACAACGGGGCAGGATCCTCGAAGAAAAGCCCCGCGAAGCAAGAACCGGGGAAGCAGAACGGCGAACAGAAGCCGCCGTCCAACAACGTCAGTGCTGTCGACCTTGATCCCCGCTTTTCCAAGAAGGAGAACAAAGAGGAGAAGAAACTCCGCCGGGATAACAAAGAAGATGATGAGGCGAGCAAGATCTACCGCCCCATCCCCGACGAAGAATTCGAGCTAGTACCACTTGGAGAAGACCCGACCAAGAGGGTGAAGATAGGCTCTGGCCTCCCCGACTATGTGAGGGAGCAACTGAAGACCTGCCTCCGCGACAATGCTGACCTGTTCGCTTGGAGTGCAAAGGAGATGCCCGGCCTGCATCCTGATGTCGCCTGCCACCAGCTCGCCATAGATCCTGCCGCTAAGGCAGTAGTACAACGTAGGAGGAAGCAGTCTCCCGAAAAAGCGGAGGCTGCCGAAAAAGCTGTAAAAGACCTCCTAGAGGCAAACTTTATTTCTGAGGCCAGGTATTCGACCTGGCTCTCCAATGTTGTACTCGTTAAGAAAAGTAATGGAAAATGGCGTATGTGTGTTGATTATACCGATCTCAATAGGGCTTGCCCTAAAGATGCTTATCCCCTGCCTAGTATAGATAAACTTGTTGATAACTCGTCTGGTTTTAAATTATTGTCTTTTATGGACGCGTACTCAGGTTATAACCAAATACCTATGACAGAATCCGATAAGGAAAAAATTGCATTCATGACCGCGTCGGGCAACTACTACTATAACGTAATGCCTTTCGGGCTCAAAAACGCTGGCGCCACATATCAACGCATGATGAACAAAGTGTTCCGAACAGAAATAGGCAATATGCTCGAAGTATACATGGACGACATGATCGTCAAATCGAAACAAGAAACCGAACATATCGCCCACCTACAAAAGGTATTCGAGCAGGCCAGGAAATGCAAAATGCGATTCAACCCCGAAAAATGCACATTCGGGGTGCGGGCAGGCAAGTTCCTCGGTTTCTACTTAACAGAACGAGGAATTGAGGCCAATCCGGACAAATGCAGAGCTTTTGCCGAACACCCAACACCAGATGACAAAAAATCCATACAAACGCTCAACAGAATGCTGACCTCACTGTCGCGATTCGTGGCAAAATCCGCCCAACACGCACTCCCATTGTTCAAACTCCTTCGCAAGGAAGCTGTGTTCGAATGAACCGAAGATTGCGAGCAGGCTCTCCAGCATCTAAAAAAGGCGCTCTCCGAACCTCCGGTCCTGTCGCGACCAGAAAACGAGGAAACGCTTTACCTATACCTCGCAATCACCGCCGAAACCGTCAGCGCAGCTCTCATTCGCGAGACAGCAGAGGGGCAGAAACCTGTATATTTCATGAGCAAAGCTTTACAGGGCCCCGAGCTCAGATACCAGCGCATCGAAAAGATCGCGCTCGCCCTGGTTGTCGCGGCGAGGAGACTTAGACAATACTTCCTCGCACATACTATTGTGGTCCGCACCGATCAACCCATCAAGGCTTTGCTCGGTCGACCAGACATGGCCGGAAGAATGCTCAAATGGGCTCTCGAGCTGTCTGAATTCGACATCCGATACGAGAGTAGGAAAGCTCTGAAGCCTCAGGTCTTAGCCGACTTCGTGGCCGAAATGGCCGTCCCCGCTACCCCGGCGAACGAATCGAACAAATGGACAATCTTCATCGACGGAGCCTCCAGCGCTTTGGGGGCAGGCGCGGGGATCATCCTCGAAAACGAAGCTGGCACCATCATCGAAGTTTCTCTCGCCCTATCATTCCATACCTCAAACAATCAGGCCGAGTACGAAGCCTTCCTCGCCGGTCTTCGCCTAGCCGAAGACGTCGGAGCCAAAGAGGTGAAAATCTACACGGACTCCCAGCTCGCAGTATCACAGGTCCTCGGCGAATACCAAGCCAAAAACGACAACCTCCACGAGTACTTACTCCTAGTGAAAGGTAGAATAGCAAAATTCGAATCCGCAGAAGTTTTCCACGTTCCCCGAGAACAAAACGCGCGGGCTGACATCCTGTCCAAACTCGCGAGCACGAAAAAGAAAGGCGGACATAAATCCGTTATACAAGAGGTGCTTGCTCGGCCAAGCATCGAGCAAGCCCCCACTGCCATGCTCGTCGATGTCAACTCGATCAAAGATGGAACATCCTGGATGACTTCGCTCTACACATATTTAGCTCATGGAATCCTTCCCCCTGACGAAAAGGAAGCCAAGACAATCCGGCGAAAAGCCATATCGTACTGCCTCATGTACGACAAACTCTATAAAAGAGGCATGTCGACCCCGCTACTCAAATGCGTCGACAACGACGACGTCGACTACGTTCTGCGCGAGATACACGAAGGAATCAACAGACAACACCTGGGCGGCAGGTCGTTGGCCCGGAAGGCTCTTCGCGCAGGATATTTTTGGCCCACGATGCAACAGGACGCCAAAGAACACGTAAAAACATGCGACAAGTGCCAACGGCACTCGAACATGATCTTGGCTCCCCGAACCGAGCTCAAGACATTGTCCTCCCCGTGGCCTTTTGCATGGTGGGGCATGGACATCCTCGGCCCTTTCACTACAGGACTCCACAAATGCAAATTCCTGATCGTCGGCGTGGATTACTTCACTAAATGGATAGAAGCGGAAGCCATCCCCAACATTTCGGGCGAAACAATTTTGCGTTTCTTCAAGAAGAACATCTTGGCCCGCTTCGGAATCCCACAAGTCGTTGTCACCGACAACGGGACACAGTTTACGAACAGAGCATTCCAAGACTTCCTCGCCGCCATCAAAACAAAGCAACATTTCACCTCTGTCGAACACCCGCAGACAAACGGGCAAGCCGAATCCGCGAACAGAGTTGTCCTCCTCGGAATTCGAAGGCGACTCGACGAAGAGAAAACCAAGTGGGTCGAGGAACTCTGGAGCGTATTGTGGGCCTACCGAACAACACTGCACTCCACGACCGGGGAAACCCCTTTCCGACTCACATACGGAATGGAGGCCGTGATCCCCGTCGAAATAGGAGAACTCTCATGGCGCACGACGCAGCCACTGACCGGAGACGACAACGATCAAGCCATCAGAGAAGAGCTTGACTTGGTCGACGAACTCCGAACAACCGCTTCCCTCCGCGAAGCCTTACTCAAACAAAAAGTGGCCGCCCGACACGACGCCAAAGTCATCAAAAGAGATTTTGAAATTGGCAGCCTCGTACTAAGACGAGACGCCAAAGATGGCAATCAGGGCAAACTCGCCCCGAACTGGGAAGGACCGTATCGCGTTCGCGGCAAGACCGGAAACGGGGCATACCACCTCGAAAACCTTAAGGGAGAAGAGCTCCCCCGCACTTGGAACGCTAAAAAATTGAGACAGGCACTCCGGGCACCCTAATACGCGGGCTCGCACACCGAGTACAACGGGCAGGCACTCCGGTACAAGTGCCCACCCAAATATCTTTTGGAAAGAAACCCAACGAGGAATAGCTCTAAACACGAGCCCCTCGACGTCCGTACCATTGGCTTAACACCCAGCTCGCGATGGGACGGTTAAGCTACAGTGGGAAAAATTCACACCACGAATTTGTCCGCTGATCAGTTCGGATACAAATACCGAACCCTTGAGCGGTACCCCAAACCGCCCAAGGCCAGCGTCGACTGAAGCACACCACGCTCCTCGACACTGACTTGCCCAAATCACGAGCGGATTTCGCGCTCGACAACGCAAAACAACTTTGCAGCACAAAATTAAGCCCAAACGGGCACAAACAGCATCCAAGTGCGAAAAAGACATGAAACTCCGAAAACTCATTTTATTCATAACATATTTCAAACATTACAACGTTATTCTTTCAAACGTACAACGAAACTAGACGAACCAATAATCCAGGCCACTACTTAGACCCTGGCTTCCTCTTCGAAGCTTTGGGAGCTCCTCGCCCGCTCTCCACGGTGATCTGGGATCCCTCCCCCTCTTCGAAAGGTGGAGTACCACGATAGGTCTTTAAGTACTCAGCCCAATCTTCATCAATCTCCTCAGAACTGGGAGAGTCCGGCGGCGGAGGAACACCCCTTTTCCCTTTCACCTTCTTCGGCGGAGGGGCACGCTTGGCCTTGGAACTGGAACTCCCAGCTTTCTTCCCTGATTGAGATCCTGTATTACCAGCACCACTCTTCTCCTTATTTCTCCTATCCATGACTACTCAAGATAGAGGAGAAGGAACGAATAAGGGTATTTATGCCCACAATATCTAACCAAACGCATGTGGGCAGTTTCAACTAACGCCTGTGCATGCATTGGTACAAAGCGGTTTCAACAACCCAAGATTGACCGCGTGGGGACCAACACCACGCACAAACTACGACAGGATAACTTTAATGTTTTTTCCGTTATTTTGTTCGGGGCAGGATACCCGGGAACACGGGCAAGAACCCCCGGGCACAAAGCTTGGCGCGCAAACGCCAAACGATCAGACATGCTCGCAAATACGAACAAGAGATTTCTTGCGCGAGCATCAGCTGCTTAGAGCAATTATGGTACATGATGCGCGAACATAAACATACAGGCAAGCACATAATAATTATCAAAGCAAGTAAATGCGAACATAATTATAACTCGACCACACCTGGCCGCAAAAATACTTAAAGGGACTAAGCCCATCGTCATCATGTTACAAAACAGGGGCACGCTGGCCCCAAAAAATGGCACGCAGGCCGAAACAATCACCAACAGACAAAATCAAGCTTCACCACCATCGTTATGCTCCTCGCCATCCACGCCGGCCTGGTTAATGTGACCCTCGCCGCTTTCCCCTTGGCGCTCTACCATGTCGCCGTCTTCACCATCCTCCTCGGCCGAAGGGGGAAACTTGGGAACGATCTGCCCTTCCTTAACGACGGACATAAAGTCACTCCCCTCCACCTTGAGGTCGACATCAGGGTTCAGCAGCCGGACCTGGTCGATGGCATTCTCAAAGCTCTCCCGAGCACCATTCAGCAAATTGCCACTCAAGATTTCGACCAGCTCCACCAGGTCTTTCCGATTCGCCAACCCAGCAGTCATATCGGTCTCACTGGCCGCAAGAGCCATAGCATCCTTCAAGGCGTTTACCTCCTTCTGTGCCTCATCTCGCGCTTCCCGGGTTAGACAGAGCTCAGTGGTCTGCTCGGTGAAGATCTTGTACTTCTCCTTGTAATCACTGAACGCAGTCTTCAGCTTCAACTCCTTCGCCTCTGCCCGGGAGAGGGCCTCCTTCATCTCCTCAAACTTTTCCGCTGAGGCTGCCCGGCTTTCCTCCAGCCACATAGCTGTCTCCCACATCCTAACCAGGCCGGCTGCGTCTTTGACCATCCGGGTCTTCAAACTTTCCGGATTGTACCTGGCGATCGCCTCTCTCTCCGACCCCGGAAGCATGGGAGGATGCATCTCAAAGAACCCCCAGGCACTGAAACACCTGGGGAGCAAGAACGCCTCACCTGCTTCTTTGGCCTCCGCGGCCGCCTTCGCTTCCTCCTCTGTCAGGTCGACGACAGTATCATCCACCCTCTGCCTCTTCTGGGGCATATTCTTGGAGGCCGGAGAGGACTTGGCCCCAGGGGAAGACGAACTTCCGGGCCCCGAATGCGCCTGAGAGACTGCGGCCATCCTTGACTTCTTTTCCTTCGCCCTGGCAGCATCAGCGGCAAATTTGAGCAGCCTGTCTGTCACACTAGACATGTTTTCTGCAAGGAAACACAGATAAGTCAGTACGAGCAGAACGACAAAATACGGGCGTAAATAGATAAATTGAGACATTTGACAAAGAAGCGCCTAGCAAGCTATACCGAAGAAACTTGCGGCCTCAGCCGAATTTTTGCACTTCATCAGCTTCGCCGTGGCGATCAACCTCGGCGAAAACATTTCATTCCCCCTCGAGTCGAGCACGGGGGTCCCATCCTTCAGCTCCCACCGGGCAGGGTGGAAGGCTCCTACATATTTCTGCATTTTCGCCACAGCCTCGGTTTCCTCCCTCGACAAACTCTCCTCATCGGTGATGTACTTCCCCGACATTTTCAAATAATGGAAATTTGTCCAAGTCAAGGGGAACCGAGGAACTAGTTCCACCTCATCGTCCTGGCCGACCCTCTCAGTAAACAGCGAGTTGATCGCGTCATCAGTCCGTGGCCGGATAATGAAATACCTCGACTTAAACCCGCGGACAGAATCCGCGTACGCTTCGAACAGCGTGACCCTTTGCCTCAAAGAAACCCAGAGCGGCTTCCCATTCTTGTCCGCTTTCCGTTGGATTTGAAAGAGTGAAAAACAATCGGCGGGTACCCTCGACTTCAAGATACTCGCACAACAACTCAAACGCCCGAATGAAAGCCATCGAGTTCGGATGAAGTTGCGAAGGGGCAAGCTGCAAATGCTTGAATATATCCATCGCGAGCTGGCTGAACGGCAGCCTCAGCCCCACCTCTTTAAATGCGAACTCATACATCCCGAATCCTCCTTCTCCGAACTTCGAGCAGATCCGCTGCTCGGGCTCCGGGCAAAAAACGTCCCAATCATCTGTGTCCTCCTCTATAATGGTGAACACATCCGTGGATTCTGGCGTCACTACCGAGGGTATAGCCTAGGGCTCGTTGCCCACCCAGCTCATGTCATGGGGAGGCGCCCCTTCAGGGATCTCCTCGTGAACTCCCGCGGGCACAGCCTCACCGCCGCCGTCTGCCATTTGTGAAACCTGAAAAGCAGAGGAAAGAAAGTGAATTCGACGTTAGATCAAATCCACCCTTCCACCGCAATTCAAGTGAAAGGGCGCAAGAGGCACAAGGACGCTGTCCCCGGCCAGAGGCCCTTAAAATGGCGAACATAGTAAACAATTAAAAATGCGGGCAGGGCCTCATTGGCAAAATCTCTTCAACACTCCTTCATGAATGTTCTTCACATTCATTCAAACATTCAAGCGATTCTCCGGAAAGTTGCCCAGAAACGCATGAACATTCGTGAATCTTCATCGGCGCAACGCCGTCGACGGCGGCACCGGGAAGCCTAAACGGCAAAATCAAACACCAACATCGGCGGAAAACGCATGCAAGTTCGAAAATTCAATCAAAACTACCTAAAGCCGCCACTAACGGCGGGCAGAAAAACAAACTCCGACTCTGGTGAAGGTAGTTCCGTCGTGAACCACCAACACTTCACCGGAGTTAGTCAAAAACAATGAAACAGGAACTTAAAATGCATTAAAAACTCACCAGTTGAATAAAGATGAAGGCAATGTGGTGCAAATCCTGCTTGAATCCAACGAAGCTCAGGATCTCCGAAGCGAAGGAAACGGAATCAGAGAAATGGAGAGATTTTGAACTTGGAAACAGGAATGAAATAGTGAAGTGTAAAAACTTCACCTTTCACTCTTATATATCCGTAATTCTCTGTGAACGCACCCCTTCGCGTCCAAAAGGCGCCTCCTCATCACGTCCCTTCATCCTATCCAACGCGTGTGATCTAAACGAATCCAACGGTTCAGATCCCATCATCACGCGAAACGAATCGCTGCAACGATCCTACGGACACAACGCCTCCTCGTGATGCGCGACAATTGATGCCTCTATGAATAGCCATCATTGCGCCTTTTCGTAGCTAGGGCACGTGTCACGCATCAAACGAAGCGTCACGTCTTTTCAATCTCGTCCTTTTGCCTGCAAATCCTTTCATATTCTCAAGGGAGGATTTCCCCTCGCGTTGCGGGCAGAAACACGCAAAAGAAACTTGCGCTCGACAGCGGGCACACGAACCTTAAACATTGGAATTTACGAGCATACAACTCGAGGAGATTCAAAGCCCCTCCCCGCGAGTGGCTCCTCGCCAATGTGGAAACTTACAAGTCATTACTCTTGTGTCTAAGAGCAATAACTTGGGGGGGGGGGGGGGGGCTCCTGTTCTGGACTGGGCCTGCGCCTCCGGGCAGGCTCCCACGACACCGTCGGGAACGTTTCCCCGTACAGAATCTCCTCCCAAAGACCATGCTGCCAGACAGTATCTTCTGCCCCTAAGGCGGGCACAACTGCTTCTTTCCAACGGTCTCAATGTCCTTGTCGAGCACAGCTGCTCGACAGCTCTATGGTGTATTCCAGCACGTGTTCCACGTTGCTTCATCCATCCCTATCCTTTCGCGCTTTTCCCGCGTATTGGATAAACCCCAGGTGAGAACCTTAACGGTTTCTCCCGCTCTCATGCAGAAACCTGGCAGTTATCCCTTATTGGGCCGTGCCCAACGGCCTAATAGGGGTAATCGTTGGCCCCGCGCTGGGGGATTATAAATACTTCTCTTCACTGAGGAGTCAGGTATCTTATTCTCATTCTCACTACCTTCTCTCTTTGTACTCTTGCTGACTTAAGCATCGGAGTGTTTGCAGGTACAAACCCCCCTCCGTTTTCAACCGTCCAACCACCGTGCAAGGCGACGTTGCTGGTCCGTGATCCTGCTCCTTATGCACAAGTACGATCACTCTCTTTTCAACCTCACTTTCAAAGCGGGAAGATTCTTCTTTCAAGGAAACAAAAAATATATTTCGTTCTGCAATCTGAGAATCATAAAATTTCTCGATTTCTTGCAACCAAGAGTTGTACCACATCTTCATTTCTTGAATCTGAGACTCTTTCTCTGAAATCCGATGGAGGTGGTTTGCTTCATTATCCTGTTGTAACTGATCTAAATCTCTTAGAGTTTTTTGGATGCGAAAATAATAATCAGACATGATCGGAATGTTAACCGGAAAAAAATTGTGAGAAAACAGAAGGCAATGAAGGATGAGACGAGAGAGACAGGTGAGTGGCAGCGCGGCAGAAGAACACTACGGCGACAACAAGGTTTTTGAATCATCTACTAGGGTTTTACAACTTTTTTATTATATACTACATAGGAGGATAATTACCAGTTATTTCTTGGGCCAGAATAATATAGGCCCTAATATGTCAATTTTCATCTTTGTAACATAAGATTAAACCCACAAAAACCATAGAATAAATTAACACACAAATTCTTTTGTCAAAAAATAAAATAAAATTAACACACGAATCAAATGTAAAAGAAGCAATTTTCATATCAGATCTTAAAAGACAAAGAAAATAAGAAGAGGAACATTACCATCTTCAGCTTTGGTTGTGAAAGCATGGAGTAAGAATAGAGGCACCAACATGAAGACCCATTTCATTCTTTTAGAGTTCTGAGCCATCTTCAAGCTAAAAAGATTTTTTTTTTTTTTTGTTGCTAAGGTTTTTGTGATGGCAAATACTTATATATACTCTGTTTTTGAGAAGCAGAGCACAAAGGTAAAGAGAATAAGGTATGAGTCAGTGTCCTTTTATGTAAGACTAGGAGAAAATCCGCGCGGGTTCGATTAAAATATATAATTAAAATATTTTTATAAATAAAAAATAAAAATTGTAATAAGTATAATAATATATAGATATTAATTTAAAATATATATATTTAATATAACTATATGTATAAAAATAAAAAATAGTTGAGAAATATGAGATTTTTCACTTATTTATATCATAGTTTTGTTTATATTTTAATATAATAGATCTCTTATAATATTTTTTAAGTTTAAAGGGATGCATCATATTATATTTTAATAGTGTAATTGCTTAGTTTTTTTTTATCGGAGTTGCAATTGTATAGTCACGTGCACTTTTTTTTTTAGGTATCCCTTATTTAAAAATTATGTGATCTCATTTTTTAAAAATTATGAATCAAATAGTGTAACTGCTTATTCTTTTCTATGCAATTTAAGGTATTAAATAACTTTTTTACTTCTCTCCCGTTCTTTTAAATAAAGTCTCTTCGCCTCACATATTCATTTAGTGGAATTTTATCCAGACTTTATTAGTCGCGATTTTTTTAGTCTATTGTTCTGCATACATTTCTTTTTGCTTTGTCCTTTTTTTTTGTTTCTTTTTCTTGGTGAGGTTTATATCCCTTCAAATTTATTGTCAATTTTTGTCTCTCTTATTTAATAATATTTGCTTGAATATTTAGTTTATTTGTTATAATATAAACTTGAAATATTTTTTGTTGCCAATATATAAGTTTGAATGATGATTTCATGTATTTGAATTTAGGTTTAATTATCTGGATCACGAAGAGATAATTTATTATTTTAGACGAAGTTAACATGTCTTATTATTTGATTTAAAAAAATTTATATTATTCTGATAAATATTTTATTGAGCCATAAGTTTAACAATTTTTTAACACTTTAGAATATGTACTTATTTTATTTAAATATAGATACATTATTATTTAAATCAAATTAATAATTTTAAAATTTTTAGTAAATTTCAAAGCACATATACACACACTATCTTTAAACAATAAGATTATTTAAATCATCATATTAAAGTGTTTGCATGTATTGTGACTTTTCAACTTATCATGGTACAACACGCTTAACTGCAATTTAAGGAATTCAATTTAAGGAAAATTTGGACGGGCTTGATTACAACACACTTAAAAAAAAATTATAAATAAAAGCATAATTTTCTTATTATAGGTTACAGAGGTATAGTCATGGATCATAGATGGTGGTTTTGCATTTTTAATCTTTTGATCACTTTCCTTGAAATTGCATACCAAGTAGCATTGTTGCTTAATCTCTTCTATGTAATTAATTTAAGAGCCCTTATATTTAACGAAAATGCATTTTTTGTGTTAATATATTGACTTCTATTTGATTTTCTTCTCAAATATTTTTTACTTGGAGAAATTTTATCTCAACTTTTTTTGTCTGAATTCTTTAGTTTGTTGTTCAGTTTACCTCTTTTTTATTTGCTATTGCCGATAAAATCCCGGAACTCATCATATAATTTTCCCCGTACGGATAATCACATGTCACTTTGTGTTTATTTTTTATGTATCTTTTTTTTTTCAATAAAAGTTTGAGGCATACATACTTATATTTGCTGACAATAATATTGCTTACGATAAATATTGAAATAAGCTTACGATAATATTTTTCTTTAAACAATTTGTTATAAGTTCACAAATTCTTTTTTCCTTTTTTTGGTACAACTTCACATATACCATTGAAGCTCCCGTATAATTAATCAGTTTTTCTTTTTCATGTTTTTTTTTTTTTTTTTTGTAAAACTCTTCATGTTGTTTTGTAAATGGACTTTGATTAGCACTACATATATTTTTTATGTCAACATTTTGGAATTAATCATATTATATACTCCATATCATAGTGCCTTGTAATAATTGTTTCATAGGATATCAAATGTTGTAACCGTTAAAATACCATGGTCTTCAATTCTACATACGATTAATACAAATTTATTAACTAAACTGTTTATTTTGACATTTTTGCAGATTTTCATTTGTTGCTAATTTTAGTAGTAAACTTACATAAAAATCTTGCATTGATAGAATGCATGGTATCTTCCTTTTTATGAGAATGAGAAAGAGTGGAGGCTTTTTTGTAACTCTCAAAATTAGAGAAGTGCATGCAGAACACACAATTAAAAAATATATACCCAAGAGTTGTTTGGATTTGTATAGTGCAATTTTATGGCCTTTGAAATATATTTCAAGTTCCCATAAGACGTAGTATTCACTTGATCTGCAAAAACACAATAAATTATTTTCAAATCAGCATATTTGTTATGCATAAAACTTAATTATATATAAAAAATATTTGGCTTGAATTTTTTTGGGACATATTTGGCTTTTTATCTTTTTTTGGGCACAAAATTGGCTTTATTTTCTATTAGTCTATGTGGTTGAATTAATCAAGAGAATATACACGGTTTAGTGTAAAGAGTAACATACTTAATTATCATTGGATAAACTTATTTAATATATTTTGATTGTTGATAATACAAATATTTAGCACATGTGTGTAAAATCATATTTTATTTTTTTGGGATAAAATCACATATTTATACATACAATGATTTGCCATAAAAATTAATGAAGTAATCAAGGTATATCAAAAGAGTAAAAAATATAAAAATGGATAAATAGATGATAGAATGTTGGGAGATTAAGTTCTCTTTCTTTTAGTGGCGGAGGGATTAAGTTCTATAATGAGAAAGGCGGTAGAGGTTGGGAGATTTAAACCGTTTTTGGTAGGAAGAGATAATATGGCCGTCTCTATTCTACAATATGCGGACGACACCTTATGTATCGGAGAGGCTTCGGTGGAAAATTTGTGGGCGTTAAAGGCTATCTTGCGTGGGTTTGAGATGGTTTCCGGTCTTAAGGTAAACTTCTTCAAGAGTTGTCTCATTGGTGTGAACGTCTCAAATGAATTTCTTGATATGGCGTCCGATTTCTTAAATTGTCGGATTGGAAATACTCCTTTTAAATATCTTGGTTTGCCGGTGGGAGCCAACCCCCGTAAGTTTGCTACTTGGGAACCAATGTTGAACATCATTAGGGGCCGGCTTGGTAATTGGGGAAATAAATTCGTCAGTTTGGGAGGTCGTATTGTTTTGATCAATTCGGTGTTGAGCTCTATTCCGATATTTTTCCTATCTTATCTAAAGATGCTGGTGAGAGTTTGGAAGGAGATTGTGAAGATCCAAAGAAAGTTCCTATGGGGTGGCCTATCCAAGAAAAACAAAACGTGTTGGGTTAAATGGATGGATGTTTGTAAACCGAGAAAGGAAGGAGGGTTAGGTGTACGAGATCTCCGTATAGTCAACATCAGCTTATTGACCAAATGGAGATGGAAACTACTGACACATGCTAATGAGGTGTGGAAAGATGTGGTGGTTGCAAAATATGGTGAATCGAGCGTTCATAATGTGCAGCCTATGCTTGGTATCAACCCTCGGCTGGTTTCTAAATGGTGGGAGGATATTTGCAATTTGGATAGTAATTCTGAGTGGTTCACAGCAGCAGTAGAAAAGAGGGTTGGAAGTGGGAGTCTCACGAAATTCTGGACTGATAAATGGCTGGGGAATCAACCACTGTGTGTTAGGTTCCCAAGGCTTTACACAACCACCTGCCATCAAGGGGCCAATGTTTGTAATATGGGAAGGTGGGTCGACAATCAGTGGCAATGGAATCTTCAATGGCGGCGGAGTTTCTTTGAATCGGAAGAACAAATATACGGGCAGCTCCTGCAACTTATCAATACTTTCATTCCTACTCTGTTAGGGTAATCCAAGATAAGAGGAAGAAGATAACAAGTAAGAACTAGAGAGAAAACTAGGAGGAAAGTGTTAAGATTTATTGATAAGAAAAATAGAGAATGAGTTGTGTATGCAATGCATGAGGCACATGCTTATTTATAAGGAAAACTCCTAACACGTCTATTACTTGTAACACAAGTAACCATAACTAACTAACTCAAGGTAGTTATGTAACCACCTCCTAACTACCTAACCAAGTCTAATAGGATTGAAGTTATAAAACATCATGCTCCCTTAACTTCAAGCCTAAGCAAACTTGTCTGTCCTTCAGAAATCCTTCAGAACTGCAACCTTGTCTGTCCTTCAGAAATCCTTCAGAACTGCAAACTTGTCTGTCCTTCAGAAATCCTTATCTGTCCTTCAGAACTCCTTCAGAACTGCAAACTTATCTGTCCTTCAGAAATCCTTATCTGTCCTTCAGAACTGCTTCAGAACTTGTCTGTCCTTCAGAACTGCTTCAGAACTTGTCTGTTTTCAAACTCTTAGTTAGAGCATCTGCAACCTGAGTATCTGTTGCACAATGCTTGACATCTAAGCTACCTTGATTCACCTGCTCCCTCAAGAAATGAAACCTAGCCTCTATGTGTTTGCTTCTACCATGCAAAACTGGATTCTTGGCTAAGTTTATAGCAGACTTGTTATCAATCTGCAGAACCACAGGTTTCTCTGCTTCAATTCCTAGCTCCTTCAACACAGTCACAATCCACAAAGCTTGGCATGCTGCATATGCACCTGCTATGTACTCAGCTTCACAAGAAGACAATGCAACAACTGGTTGTTTCTTAGAACACCAAGCAACAGGAGCCTCCATAAATCTGAAGAAATACCCAGTAGTACTCCTTCTATCTACTTTGTCACCACACCAATCAGCATCAGAGTAGCACACAATCTCAAATTTCTCATTCAGAACTGACTTTGGAAAAAGAATTCCAAACTCCATTGTGCCTGCTATATACCTAAGTATTCTTCTAGCTGCATTCATGTGTGACCTTCTAGGCTTATCCATGAATCTACTTACAAGCCCAACTGCAAAGCATATATCTGGCCTGCTGTTGCAAAGATATCTCAATGATCCTACAATTTGCTTGAAAATTGTTGGATCCACAGTCTCTTCTGTCTCATTCTTCTCTAACTTCAAGTTCACCTCCATAGGAGTTGCAGCATATGTACACTCAGTCATGTTGAACCTCTTCAGAATTTCTCCTGCATATTTTCTCTGATGCAACAATAGACCTTTACCATTCTTCAGAAGTTCAAATCCTAAGAAGTAAGATACTTCTCCCAAATCTGTCATCTCAAATTCAGTTTTCATTACTTCTTTGAATCTCTCTATCTCAGCTGTGACACTTCCAGTTACTAGCAGATCATCAACATACAAACATATCAGAATGATGCTTGAAGCTGCTTCCTGCACATATACTCCATATTCTGACTTGCATTTCCTGAAACCTTGTTTCACAAGAAATCCATCTATCCTTTTATTCCAAGCTCTTGGAGCTTGTTTCAAACCATATAGAGCTTTGTTCAATCTGTAGACCATGTCTTTCTTCCCTTCAATCATGAATCCAGGTGGCTGAGTTACAAAAACAAGTTCTTCTAATGGACCATTAAGAAAGGCTGACTTAACATCCATGTGGAACATAGGCCATTTCCTTGCATTAGCTACAGCTATGACAAGTCTCACAGTCTCAATTCTTGCCACAGGTGAGTAGATTTCTGAGTAATCTATTCCTTCTTTCTGCAGAAAACCTCTTGCCACCAGCCTTGCCTTATGTTTTGCTATAGAATTGTCAGGATTTAGCTTCAGCTTGAACACCCATTTTACTTCGATTGCCTTCTTATCTGATGGAAGTTTAACTAACTCCCAAGTTTGATTTCTCTCAATTGAAGCCAACTCCTCCTCCATAGCTCTCTTCCATTTCTTGTGTTTCAAGGCTTCTGTGTAATTGATAGGCTCAGAACCAGCCATCAATGCAATATGAACTAAGTCACCATCTGCATTTATCTCATTATCATTAACAATTTCACAATCCTGCAATCTAGCAAGAATGTTCCTTGTTCTGGCAGGCCTGTCTCTAGTCACAGCTGCAGGTGCTTCATTCTCATCACTAGAATCACTATCTTCTTCATTCATGATTGGATTTAATTGAGCTCTGCTTGAACTGCAACCAGCAATCCAATCCCAGGATTTCTCTTCATCAATTACAACGTCTCTGCTGTAAATCATTTTCTTTGTGACAGGATCATATAGCTTGTAAGCACCTGTGACATGGTATCCTACCAAGATCATGGCTTCACTTCTGTCATCAAGCTTCTTCCTTTTTGCTTCAGGCACATGCTTGTGACATAGAGCACCAAAAATTCTGAAGTGACTTACACTAGGTTTTCTACCACTCCACACTTCCTCAGGTACTTTGTCTTTCAGCTTCTTGGTTGGACACCTGTTCAACACATACACAGCAGTGTGAACTGCTTCACCCCAGAAAGCTTTAGGCAGGTTCCTATGCTTCACCATACACCTTGCCATATCAAGAATAGTCCTGTTCCTTCTTTCAGCTAAGCCATTGTGTTGAGGTGTATAGGGAGCTGTGACTTCATGTTCTATACCTTGTTCAACACAAAATGACTCAAACTTCTTGGAAGTATACTCACCTCCACCATCTGTTCTGAGAGCTATGATCTTCTTTCCACTTTGATTTTCAACTAATGCCTTAAAATTTCTGAAGACATCAAATACTGCATCCTTGGTTTGAATCAAGTATATCCACATCTTCCTGCTATACTCATCAACAAAGGTAACAAAATATCTATTACCACCAAGTGAATTCACATCAAAGGGACCACACACATCAGAATGCACAACACCTAGTACACTTGATGATCTCATAGGCAAACTCTTGCTGAAAGCATTTCTAGGTTGTTTACCAACTAAGCAACCTTCACATACTCTTTCTGAAGCTTCAATCTTAGGCAGGCCAAGTACCATTCCTTTGCTCCCTAGCTGATTCAGATATTTGAAATTCAAATGTCCAAATCTCAGGTGCCATAGCCAATTCAACTTCTCATCTGTTACTACCTTCATACACTGAATAGTGTTTGTGTGAATCAAAGTTCTGAAGGTTCTATTCTTGGCCAAAGGAGTCCTCAGAATTAGGTTATTTGCAGGATCATAAAGTTCAAATTTCTCTTTCTTAATGATAACTGAAAAACCTTTTTCTGCTAACTGTCCAACACTCAGAAGATTACAATCCATACCTGGTACAAACATCACATCTTCAATTACCGCAGTGCTTCCATTGCTCCTCTTGATAACCATGTTACCAATGCCTTCTGACTGCAATGAACTGCTATTGGCCAGCTTCACTTTACTTTTCTTTCCAGAATCGAACTTCACTAACTAGTTTTTGTGACCAGTCATGTGGTTGGAACACCCTGTGTCTAAGAACCAAGTCTCAGCATCAACTTTATCTTGTGATTCTACCTCTGATAATGCAGCCATGAAAGTCACAGCTTTGTCTTCAACCTTTTCTTGCACAAGTTTTGCTTCATCATCAGAGTCTTGGCCCTTTTCTTTGCCTTTCTTGAACCAACAATCTGAAGCATAGTGTCCCCATTTCTCACAGTTATAGCACTGAATGTGAGTCTTGTCCTTGCCTTTCCCTTTCTTTGAATTTGATGTTCCTCCTCCTTTCTTGAAGGATTCAGATTTTCCATCAAATTTTTTCTGAGAGCCATTCTTTCCCTTATCTCGATTTTTCTCTTTGTGACTGTTAGCTTTCTTGTAAGCCTGAACTTGTAAGGCTTGTACAGATTCTTGAACCCCTTTCCTTTCATTTATCATCAACTCATGTGCTTCTAAAGATCCGACAAGATCCTCCAACTGTAATGTAGCTACATTCCCAGTTTCTTGGATGGCAACAATGACATGATCAAAATTTGGAGTTAGAGTTCTCATTACCTTCTCTACAATCATCCTATCTGTCATCACCTCACCACAGCTCTTCATTGTATGGACAATGCCTTGAACCTTCGACACATAGGCTCCAATGGATTCACTCTTATCCATCTGCAGAAGCTCATATTGCCTTCTCAGAGACTGCAACTTCACTCCCTTCACCTTTTCTCCTCCTACATAATATTTCACCAAAATATCCCAGGCTGCCTTAGAGGATTCAGCACTAGATATCTTGTCAAAATTTGCAGAATCTACTGCAGCTTGAATTGCATACATTGCCTTGCAATCCTTCTTCTTTAAGTCTTTGTGTGCTGATCTCTGAGCTTCAGTGGCATTCTCCACCAAGTCTTGCACACCATTAACCACCACTTCCAATGTATCTTGAAAACCAAAGAGAGATTTCATCTGTTTGCTCCATCTTTCCCAATTCTTGCCCTCAAGAATTGGAAGATTGTTTGGTAAACCATTCCCTGACATTGTTTCTGAATGAAGGAAAATGTAAACACCAAACAAGACTGAATCTTTGTGCTTTCTACACTAAGAACCAAAGGGCTCTGGATACCAATTTGTTAGGGTAATCCAAGATAAGAGGAAGAAGATAACAAGTAAGAACTAGAGAGAAAACTAGGAGGAAAGTGTTAAGATTTATTGATAAGAAAAATAGAGAATGAGTTGTGTATGCAATGCATGAGGCACATGCTTATTTATAAGGAAAACTCCTAACACATCTATTACTTGTAACACAAGTAACCATAACTAACTAACTCAAGGTAGTTATGTAACCACCTCCTAACTACCTAACCAAGTCTAATAGGATTGAAGTTATAAAACATCATACTCAAGTTGATGATGTTTGGCATTGGCGTGCGAATGGAGATGACAGCTTCACTGTAAAATCCTGCTACAATTTGCTCTATTCTTCCACTAGGCCGGCTGCGGTTATAGTACCAGATTTTGAATTTGTGTTTACCAATATTTGGAAATGTGCGGCACCGTCTAAAATTTGTGCATTTGTTTGGCAATTGCTTCTTGATAAAATCCAAACTAAAGAAAATCTATGGAAGAGAAGGATGCTACAAGAGCAACAGCTGAGTTGTGTCCTGTGTGATCGTGAATTGGAGACGTCGACTCACTTATTCCTTCACTGTCCTGGTACGGCGAAAGTGTGGTACAGAGTTATAAACTGGCTTGGCCTTGTCGTAATCATTCCCCCAACTCTGATGGCGTCTTTGGTTATGCTAGCTGGGTGTGCTAGGAACAAAAGGTCAAGGGCTGTGTTGATTTTAATTTGGAACGCGCTTGTTTGGGTTATTTGGAAGCATCGGAACGATCGCGTGTTTAATAACAAGGACATGGATATTGAAGAAATGGTAGATCAAGTGCAATTGATGTCTTGGAAGTGGTTTATCAATAGGAAGGCAAAAGGGCCTTGTCTTCTTTATGAATGGAAGTGGAGTCCTTGGGAGTGTTTCATGAGATGACTTCTCTGTGTTTTGTCTTGATTTTGTGTTGTAGGGGGCGGTCTCTGTCATGCTGTTGGCTGTGTGTTTTAGTTTCCTTAGCTGCTATATTGTTAGCTCTTGTTGAGCCTTTTTTATTGCTTTTCTTGTTGTATTGCCCCTGTTTCTGGGGCTATCTTTTCCACCCACCAAATACTCCTTGTGTTTAGGTGGGGGTTTTAATAAAAGTTTTAAAGCTGTTCAAAAAAAAAAATGATAGAATGTTGAATATAAAAAGATGAAACTATTTATATAATAGATGATAATATATAATTACATGAGAGACCATATTTCATAGGTTTCCCGGGCAGCAATGATGCAACAACAAAAATAGAGGCCTTTTTATATGGATTAGATATATCTGCTCTAAGCAATGATACAAAAAAAATAAAAACAAATCTATCTACAAATATAGACTAAGAAATTTTATATTGGTTTTCAAGTTGATTTATCATATCAATATAATAGTTTAACTTTAATTCATATCATGCTATAGAAACTAATGAATTAGTCAAGACATATACGAAGAGCAAGAAAGAGAAATAAAAACTAAAAAAGAAAAGAAAAAGAAACATACCATTTAAAAGTTGTTTGGAGAAAGTAGCAATGCTATAAACATTTAGCACATAACTGACTATCATATATAACTGACTATCATATATATAGATCTTAAATAGTCTTTTATGTTTTTTGAGAAAAAGATTGACTACTTTTTTTTGAGAAAAAAATGACTAAATGAAAAGTGTAACTGATGATTAATTAATTAAAAAAATTATTAGTAATAGATAGTTATGGAATATGAAAGGAAAAAAGAAAGAAGAGGTGCAATTATATTGATTAATAATTTGTTGTTGTCATTTACTTATTAATAAAAACACAATCATTGCAACATCAGTAGTGGAAGAATTGAAGAATCATCTATTCTATAGACGATTTTTTTTCAGATTTTTTTTTTCAAATTTTTTTTTGGCCTCTTATCAAACTTAATAATAGGAAAAACAATTGTACAAAAAATAAAATAAAATTTATACTACTTTTTATTTTACTCCCACGCTCAATATTGTACTAATGCAAAATCTAAATTAATAATTTGGCCTGTATAAATGTTTTTATTAATTTCTCATAATCCTATTCATTTTTAAAATAATTTTAATGAGTGCTTTTCATAGTAGTTAAAATTTGAGATATTAATAAAAGTTATTTTTTTTATTGTTCAAAATTGTAATCACTAAAATGCAATTTAGTTTCTTCTACTTCACGTCTCTGTTTATTTATCTTTTCAAGTTATAATTGTCACGACCCGAATCTGCATCGTGACCAAGTTGGTGATGGTTAGACCGCAAATCAGTCTAAGACAAAAATATTTCACTCCTTGAATGTTAAGAGGGATCTTATTTTATGAAAGTTACTCATTGAAACTCTTTGAGGTATATTTATCAACTTACATTTCAATTAGTGCATATTTAAGCATGATTAGTGGGTTAGAAATTAATTCCAGAAATTAGAGTATATATTAGAGAATTTCATGATTATCTATTGTTACTAAAGTTCTATAATGAGTTTGTAAATCTAAAGAAAATATGATATTGTTGATACTCAGATATGACGCTGTAAGCTTCACATGCTTCTCAAGAGTGGTTGGAAAGCAAACTTAGTTGATTCGTCATAACAGTGAGTTGATGATGATCATTGCTACTTGTTTTAACTACTATATTATCAATTTTATGTTACTCAGTTTCTATGCTAAAATATTTATGAAAATCGGGAAACACAATCTTTGACATTTTTTCTCATCATTGTTATTAAATTTTTAAAGTTATCGATGTTAATACGGTTTCTATTTGGATTTACTCATGATATTTAACATAGTGGATTTGAAATTGAGATTTGATTTATGTACTTCGACGTAAGTTTGATAAATGGAGAAATATAGTTTTGAGATATATGTTTTTGGAAAATGTTGGTATTCTCCACTTGGATTTGATTTTAATTATGATTTATAAAGTGGATCATCTTCAAATTCCTTTTGGATTGTATGTATTTTGACAAAAGTTTTGGTAATGTAGTTAAAACATGATTTTAAGAGATATATTGTACGAATCACGGTTATAACGACGGCGACCTAGGTGCACCTAGTGATATTATTTTGGTTAGGGAGGATTACCCGTTAGATGGAGCCACCCCTATGGAAAGGCCGCCATTAGGCGGAGAGGGCTATCAACGAGATGTAGAATTCCTAATCGATATACTTGACGTTTTTCTTAGTCGAGAGAAAAGAGCTATCCGTTAGATGTAGCTACCACTAAGTGAGAGGCCGCTCTGATACCAACTTGGTCACGATGCAGATTCGGGTCGTGACAATAATCACATTTAAATATTATTTAAAATGTAATTTAGATATTTATAAAAAATTTATAATACTTTTTTCACTAATAAAAAAATAGTATAAATTTTTTATTAGTGAAGCTATCAAATTATTTATGGATTTTTTTTAAGCAAAATTATTTATGAATTTATATCACTCAATGCAAAAAAAAAATATTATATCACTAAATAAAATAAATTAGTTTGACCTAGTAAACAAAAAAAAATCTTAAAATTCTGTCAAAAAGAAAACCTCATTAAAATGATTTAATTAAAAGAGATGGTGAAAATGAAAAGGTTTTAGTAGAGATTTGTAAAGTTTTTTTATAGAGTGCCACATAAGCAAAATGTTTGGTGCCACTCCTCTATATATTTATATTTTTAATTCAGTTAAATTAAACAAAATGGAGCTCTCTCAAGGTTGCCATATAGATAAAATGGAGGCTTAAGATGTAACATAAACTTCCTATTATAATGTATATTGATTGATATTGATATTGATATCGATGATTCTCAGCAGGAGCAGTAGTACCATGGTCTCTTTTCTTTGTTTAGCTTGGGTTAAAACCACTTTATTAAAATAAAGTTTGGTTTTTAAATTCTTCATATTTGTCTAAAGTGTGCAGCGATCTGTGTAGGGACACTTTTTTTGTTTGTCATTATTATAGTTAGGAGTAATATTCAATATTCTTTTCAAATAATTTGCAACTTATGAAGAAATCAAATAATATTATATTTGTGAATTTTTTTTTCACGAATGATCTATATGATATAAACTTTTCAATTAAATTCTTTTTTTACTCCAAAAATTAGTAAAAAAAGAAAAAAGAAATTTACTCCAAAATAGTGGAAATTATTTTAAACTCGTTTGAAATAAGTTAAAAATGAGATTTTGACATTCACTAACTTAATTAATTTTGTTTGATATTTTACATAGTAAAAGTCACATGTTTTTTCAAAATTTTATATATCTTTATATATCCTAAAGGTTGTTAAGGGTCAACCCTAATGCCCCTTCAAAAACCCTACTAGCATGCATCATCGATGATGTCATCATGACATCATCTAATCCATGTCATTCATTCGTTATCCGCCATGTGTATCATCTCGCCACGTCACTTTTGACACCTCAACATCCACATCATCTGCCACGTTACTCCAGCCACGTCAGCATCATATTTTAAAATTACAGTTTTGCCCCTATACTTTATATATTTACATTTACATCTCGCACTTTAATTATTTTCGTTTTGACCCCTGTACTTTATAGATTGCATTTTGAATCCTAATTTTTTTTAAAATTTCAAATTTGCTTCTATTTTTTTTAAATTACAGTTTTGTCCCAATATTTTTCAAAATTACATTTTTACCCTTAACAAAAAAAATTAAAACCCTATTTATTTTTTAGGCTTCCCATTAAATAGAATTTTATGATTGATGTTTGGTTAAGTCTATATGGTTGTTTTGCTAAAGATAATATTCCAAATGTCACTTTAGACTTTATGTTGAGTATTGAATGATTGGATAAAATCTTTTATATTTATATGTTTTTGCCTATTATTTGCTAATGACCGATTTAGGTTCACATCAATAACAATCCAAAGAGAGATGAACATGACAACTGTTTTGCAGTAAAAGAAGCAACAACAATTGAGTTGTTTGAGGCAGAGATGGCCTCTACATTGCAATTTAATCTCGGTGGAACTTTCTTGCTTGAAAGCAACACAATGTGTAAAAAGTGTTTTTGTTAACTTGGATGAATGAAAATAATGACCAACAATTTGCATTTTTACAACAAAAATTAACATATAGCTCTAATATGATAGACTTTTAACCCACCCTAAATCTCTTCTACCTCGCAACTTGAAAGAATCTATTAAGCTAAGAGTGTTCAATTACGACTATAACATGGTCAATTTTATGGTGTACAAGTGTACTAACTTAATAAAAATTGATGGCTCTCCGTAGGGATTTGTAGTGTACTTAACAAAACACTACTACTTCTCTTGAACTAAGAATGTCTTATTTTAATCTATAAAGATATATTGTAAACCTTTCTATAACATCTAATGACTCTTCTAAATAAATATTTATAACGGGTGATTGAACTCTTAATTAAATGTTAATGTTTCGAATTTAACTAACTTTTACGCGCTACATATAAATAGGTTTGTAATTTCTGCGCTCTACTTACATAAAGTTTTAAAAATTTTGCGCTCTATGTCAAGTATCCTATCTCTAATCCTCCCAATAGACATTTATTGCATAAGAGTGGTTTTGATTGTGGGGGTTGGTTCATCTACTTTGTCTCTTCCTCGATCAAAATTATTTGTTCATTGTTTGATCCAAGTATTGACATTATCCGATATTAGTTTTCTATATGCGGCAACACTACTTTATGGCACATGATTAATTCCAACTATTTTGATTGTTGTCTTAATGAAGTTTTATTTTTAATTCATTGATGTTTGTCCTTTAAAATCATATTAACTGCGCAAGAAAAAAAGGTAAAAATTAAATTTTTATACATGTCACGGGTCTTTGAAGGTTCCACTATAAAATTTGATATGATTGAGCTATCCAACAATAGTATGCAATGTATTTCTTGATCCTATTATCAATGACAATATGAATGATTTTTAATTTCATTATCTTAACGCATTTCTTTAAAATCAAATTAATTGAGCAGCAAAAAAAGGTAAAAATTAAATTTTTATACATGTCACGGGTCATTGAAGGTTCCACTATAAAATTTGATGTGACTGAGCTATCCAACAATAATATGCAATGTATTTCTTGATCCTATTATCAATGATTATATGAATGATTTTAATTTCATCATATTAACGTGTTACTCATGAGAAAATTTGACCAACTTAGTTTATATTATTTGAGATACACACACCTAAACATGAGAAAATTAAATTAAGTGTGTTGTTACGTCAAAATTAAATTGTATACATATCACGGGTCTTGAAGGCTCCATTGTAAAATTCGGTGTGATGCTTCACTTGATTCGCTTTATTATAGCGTTCCACAAAACATATGCAACACACGATTAATGCTATAAGCATGTATCATTTTTATGCTATATATTTTTCTTTTCTATGAATTTAGACTTTGTAATCGTAACTTAGTGTTATCTCTAAATTATTTAATGCTTGCAACTAAATCACTTCATCCTAATCGAGAATTCAAATAATTGACATTATCAAATATTATTTTTCTGTATGCGACAACACTACTTTGTGGCACAGAATTTAGCCTTTGTAATCGTAATTTAGTGCTATCTCTAAATTATTTAATGCTTGCAACTAAATCACTTTATTCTAATCGAGCATTCAAATAATTGGCATTATCAAATATTATTTTTCTGTATTTATGCAGTCATCTTTACTTGATTTGATCCTTGATGACAACTATTTTGTTTGAAGTCTTAATGAAGTTTTCTTTTTAATCAATTGATAGTTGTCCTTTAGAACCATATTAATTGCACACAAAAAGGATAAAATTGAATTTTATACATGTCACGGGTCTTTGAAGACTCAACTATGAAATTCGATGTGACTGAACCATCCAACAATAGAGTGGTTCACCTTTGTATTGTATTATCCCATTATCCATGATTATATTAAGTATACTCTTAGACAAAAATTAAATTTTATACATGACACGGATCTTGAAAGGTCCACTATAAAATTTGGTGTGATGCTTCACTTGATTCGCTTTGTTATGGCGTTTCGCAAAAGCCGTGCAACACCAAGGGACAGTGTTAGTTTGATAGAGATTGTATTCATTGATTTAATTTGGTTAATCCCTTTGTATGATTTAGTCTTTGAACTCACATCAAACATTTCTATAATTACCTTATATCACACTGCTAATCTAAAGCAACAATCATGATTGACATACATATGTCGTTTCGCCGAACCCGTGCATCGCACGGACCGGCGACTAGTTATCCAAAAAATACATAACAAAGTGATGAAAGTTGGGTCAAACGAACCCTTAGAATTACGTTGTTGAAGACCATTCCATTTAGCAATGTAATAATTCAATGGAAATTGAGTTCTACAATCATAGAGCTTCATCAAGTTCCATTTTTCCTTCAGGTTAATGATGTCATAATAGTCCTATAACACAAACAAAATCACATTCAATCCAAAACTCTAAAGACATAAAATCACAACAACATTAAGCATAAGACATTCCTAGAGAACATCAAATTTTATCCAATCAGATATTTGTTAAACAGAGGGTTGGTTAAACAAACACACTGAAGATCGTGGAAGCAAGGGATCCTGATCAACAATTCTAACTACAATAATCCAACACAGTCACCAACCACAAATCCTAATCCCATGCAAAGAAGTAGAATCAATATGTCGTTGAAAGATGACATTTCCATTTCATAGTCAAAGCCATCAAAGATAATTATAATCTCAATAACTTTAATCAGGGATGAGAATTTAGGAACTCTCAAAAATTGTGAAGCATGCAGGATACTTGACATCTTTTGATCGCACTTATGTTAAGAAAAAATGTCATATGTCGATATTAATTCTCGAAATTTGGTATTCTGTGTACCAGCAGCTGCATCGAAACTAAATTTATCCAACAAACGTTTAAGAGGTGGTTTGTATGAAGGATACTTGACTTCCTCACCCCACCTCATGGCAAGCTTTATACCAAGAAGCTCTGGATTTAGATAGGTGGTGAAAGTAACCCAAGCACCAAATGGTATATCATACACATCTTTGAGATCAAACCACTCATCCTCAAAACAAAACTTGTTAGCCTTTTTTATCACATGCACCTTAATTCATTGTTGTTAGGATCACGGAAAATAACATACGGAGCAATTACATCGCCAAAATCCCGGAAAAAAGATCGAGGTACTCTTTTCAGATTTTAACTTTAGGGAATAAAATAAAAAATTCGTGAATATACATAAACTTATTTGCAAGAAAAAAAGATACATAGACTAAAACAAAAAATTCGCGAATATACAGGGACCAAAAAATCATTTAAGTCAAAGAAAAATAAATCAAATGTCTTATAAAAGGCCAAAAGGATACCCTACTTGATCTAGATCTTAATTACTACGGTTTAGAAGAAAAAAAGAGTTTATTGTGAATAATTTAACAAAGAATATCGGTAAAGAATAGAAAATGTCCATTTTGTTTTTTTTTTCCTTACGAATTTCCTCACGTGGGTTTCCATTGATCATGTCATCTACTTCAGTCTAACTAACAGGTAAGATCCTGATCCACCCAGCTATGGTTTTCTTATAGTAATAAATTATTTTCCTTTAATGGCAATAACATTAACACCATTTATTGCACATTTTTTTTATAGTACAGACATAGTCACTATACTATGATATCATTGTCATTAGTACTATTATTATATTACTCTACTACCAGATTTATGTTTCTGTTCCGTCTCCTTAGAAATCAATGACACAGTAATACGATCCTATAGAATAGATCTTGTTCAAGTAAGGTCGTTGTTACTACGTAGAAACTAGTAATGAAGATGGAAATCAAACAGGATGATGTTGAGAGTGGTAAGAAGATCAAAGGAGGAATAAGAGAACCATTGATAGGGGAACTTGTCCATGCAAACAAAGAGCATCATAATCATCCATGGATGGTTTATTTCACCACATTCATTGCTGTTTGTGGTTCTTATGAATTTGGTGCTTGTGTAAGTCTTCAATTCACCAAGTTTTTATAGAAATATATGTTATTCCCTATGGAATTATTTATTTTTTCATTATTTTGTTTTTCCAGGTTGGATATTCATCTCCAACTCAAGAAGCTATCAGGAAGGATCTTAATCTGTCTTTGGCAGAGGTAAGCCAGTAGCTATTCAAAATTTAACTAACTACATAACCCTTTGGTTTGGACTAATGAAAACACAGAGAATACTAAACCATCAATTTGATCCCTAAACTATCACCTTCTCTCTGGTTTGATTAATGAACTATAGAAATATAATAAGTAGTCCGTATAGTTCATCAAGATAGTTCCCGAGTTATCATTCGCTCTGCTATTTTTATAGGAAGCTAAGGATATTTTTGTAGTTCATAGACCAAATTGGAGATAAAGGGATAGTTTAGGGACCAAATTAATGGTTTATTCAAAACATAGGAAATTGACTGAAAATGATTAATATATCATTGATCACCTTGGCTCCTGGTCTTTTATAAGCAATTTGCCTCAAGAAATTAATACAATGTTCTTAATGTATAAAGCTTGATCTATCAAAACTAAAATGCATGCTAGTGATTGTCAAGAACTTACACAGACCTTAACAGCACAATTTTTAGTGGCAAACTCATGATTATCATGTACTCAACATGTTTGTATAGCTTTTACTCTATGAATTTGATTCCATTGCCGGATAATAAGACCTGGATTGGATGTAATTTTCTTTGCTTTTCGCTGATTGAATGTATGCAGTACTCTTTGTTTGGCTCCATCTTGACTTTTGGTGCGATGATTGGTGCAATAACAAGTGGAATTATTGCTGATTTTGTTGGACGAAAGGGGGTAATAATTTAAGGAAAATTATGTTTTGTGTTTTGAGATTAACTTCCAAATTGTTAATCATTTTTATTTGGGGGTATTCGAGGTAAATAAAAAGTTCGTTTTGCAATATATATGCAGGCAATGAGAGTGTCGAGCGCATTCTGTATTGCAGGGTGGCTTATTATTTACTTTTCTCAGGTTCTTACTACAAAATTTATGTGAATTATTTTGTCATAAGTCATAGCTGTTCTCCAAGGATTAACCGAACTTTATTTTTGCTCTCTTATATATTTAGGGTCCAGTGCCTTTGGATATTGGGAGACTTGCAACAGGATATGGAATGGGAATTTTTTCATATGTGGTTGGTTTTTGTTTGACTTTTTCCAAAGAAATTATTCTCAAAACTCCATTTTGAGACACTTGAATATGTTCAAGTTATTAAAGTGTGACATTATATTTTATGTATTATATATACAAGGTTCCTGTGTTCGTAGCAGAAATTGCGCCAAAAGAACTCCGAGGAATCTTGACTACCTTAAATCAGGTATACTTTTGCTACGCATTGTAACTTCATGATCATGATAATAAGTTAATAACTAATATATAAGCATTTTCAAAAAATAACTAATATATAAGTTTGTTTTTCTTCTTTTGTAGTTTATGATTGTTATTGGGGGGTCTATGTCATTCATAATTGGAACAGTACTTTCATGGAGGGCTTTATCTATAATTGGTCAGTTTTCTTCGCAATTTGAATATAATTCCACAAGTTTAATTAGAACATTATAAATTAATTGAAACTTTCCCACTATTGCAGGCCTTATTCCCACTGCTGTGTTGCTTTTTGGTCTGTTCTTCATTCCAGAATCTCCTAGATGGCTGGTAAGTTATATATTTCGAGCAAAATATGAAGTGATTAGCACAACTTCAAGAGTGCCAAGTACCAACCAAATTAATGACTCCAGGCAAAGAGAGGACGCGCGGAAGATTTTATGGCAGCATTGCAAATACTTCGCGGTATAGATGCTGATATATCTCGAGAAGCAGACGAAATTCAGGTTACTATATCTTTGTGTTGGATGCCATTCTGTGACTTTGCCTTCATTCACAATCTATTAAAGAAAAAACAGTTCAAATATAAATGCAATTAAGCTGGTGTATCTGTCACTGCTAAACAGGATTATATAACTAGTTTAGAACAGCTCGCAAGACCGAAGATGCTGGATTTGTTTCAAAGAAGATATTTACGCTCACTCACGGTAGGTAACTATAATTCCATTTTTTATATCAATTCATTTTCTTTAAGAATGTGTGTAAAAAATGACTGTTTATTTTATTGATCTATTCATGATCAGATTGGAGTAGGTCTTATGGTTTGCCAGCAACTTGGTGGAATCAATGGAGTATGCTTTTATACTAGCAGTATTTTTGATCTAGCAGGTACTTAATTCTGTAATTATGCTATTGAAACTATGTTTTAAAACTAAGCTTCATGGAGAACTCAAGATATTTATTCTGTAATGGCTTATTTGTGTATTTTGTCGTAGGATTTCCTTCCACGACGGGGACTATAACTTATGCTATCATTCAGGTTCTTATTTTTAACTTAACCAATAGTTCTTGGAAAATCTGATTTATTATTCCCTCAAACCAACTCAATCATGTCTTTTAATTTCGCAGATTGTGATCACGGGTGTTGGAGCAGCCCTCATAGATAAAGTAGGGAGGAAGCCCCTACTATTGGTAAATTCAAAACACACAAAACAACTTATCATCAAAACTTTCATTTGCTTATCCTCTTCATGTATCATATCGTTATTTCTTTGTTTCAACTAGGCATCTGGATCAGGATTGGTTGCGGGATGTATATTTACCGCAGCTGCATTCTATCTTAAGGTACATCCAAACTAAAATCATTATAGCTTCAAGTTTTTAATCCGGACATTTATGTAAAGTTTGTGATATATCCTTGAGAGTAACAGGTTCATAATGCCGCTGTGGGAGCAGTTCCAGCACTTGCCCTTACTGGTATACTGGTATGGCTACTACTCTTTCTCTACCGATGCTCTTTTTTATGTATCGCAAAATATGACCTCATTCTCCATGCTACATTTACTTCTACGATATTAGGTCTACGTAGGATCTTTTTCAATAGGAATGGGCGCAATTCCATGGGTCGTGATGTCTGAGGTACACCTCGATCCCTTTGTTACCTTGCTAAAATGAACTTCGAATTCGCGAGTAATAAAATGTAACTTCGCGTTGCAGATATTTCCTGTCAATATTAAAGGACAGGCAGGAAGCATAGCCACATTAGTGAACTGGTTTGGTGCATGGTTATGCTCTTATACTTTCAACTTTCTCATGGGTTGGAGTTCCTATGGTAAATACATTTTTTTTCAGCTTATTTTGTTTAAAGGAGTAATGATAAGCATTATTATATGAGAATCATTTTTTCATTAAGTTGAAGAAACCTATAGAACATGCAAACTTACTTATTGTATTAATGATTTTCAGGTACCTTCATTCTTTATGCTACAATCAACGCGCTAGCTATATTATTTATAGTTTCAGTTGTGCCAGAAACGAAAGGTAAAAGCCTTGAACAATTACAGGCAGCCATTAACGCGTAGGAAGTTTGCGCGCGATTTGCAATGTTTGGTGGAACATACAAAAGGATGCAAGTTGATGAATCACTAGCCATATCTTCTGTGGTTAATTTGCTTGCTTTTAATCAAACATTAGATTCAAGAATCATTTTTAAGGGACTAGAGAACATGGCAGCTGCCATAACCTTTAATTGGTGCTACACATTATAAATATTTCAAAACATGTACAAATCGTATAATATTAATTGGTAATGTCATGGATTAATTGTTGGTGATTTCCAAAATAATGGAATCACTTTAGAACCAAGTGTCGTAACTCTTCATGAGAATCTTTCACATACATTGGAACCTTTAGCAAAGAGATGCTTAATGAACCTTAGCATTGATTCAAGTGTATATGATCATAACCTTTGGCAAAAGCGTGAATGATTATTCCGAGATACAATGAGATAAATTGAATTTAATTAATTCAATTTATACAACTTTGGAACAATTCGAAAATTACAAAAATGAAACCATTCATTTTGAACAACAAAGGGCGATTAATCAAGTTCAACAGAGGGTTTTACAACAAGCATTACAAGGAGCTTTGGGAACTCTGAATAATTGCTTAAACAACGAGTTACATTTACTTATGATCAATACTAATATTGGTATGTTTGGAGCAATGAAAGAGAAAAAGAACTGATTAGTCGTTCAGTGCTTTCTCTCATGTGAAAGGTCATATAATGCACTATAAATACTTGGCATTTGAGCATTAATTTGACATACAATTTTGGACAGAATATTGTTACATTAACAACATAATTTTTCATCTTCTTCATCATTCTCTTACTCTAAATTATCCATCAATTCTCTAATGCATGAGTAGAGTGTTGGAACCATAAATCTGTAAAATACTGCAAGGAAATATGCTTGGTGTGGTTATGCAATACATGTCAAGGAACTCATAGTATCATGAAGGGGATTCGCCGGTCATTCCTATTGCATCCAATATACAATTATTGGCGGGGGTGAATCGAATCTAAAGGTTAGTGTGGCAACCCCATGCGCTTTGAGTTTTACATGCATAATCATTCAAATGACATTGTTATTGGTGGGGCGAATCGAACCTGAATGCGATAAATCGACACTGCTGATCTTTTGTGAACAAAACAAACTAAAGAAAATCAATTGCTTTAAATTGGTAAAATATTACTGAGACAAAAACAAATTTATAAACAATTTCAACTTAGAGTGAAAACCATCAAAGTCACAAATTCAAATTAATTGCATAAAAAACTAAAAATATTTAAACTGATATGTATGTATTGAGAAGAAATAACAATGTCGCAACGAAGAAAATCACTAAAAAATAGGAAAAATATAAAAACTAAAACTAAAAGGATTTTGTTGTCATCAATGATGACCTTGATTGTTTGTGATTCTCGTGCAACTACTTCATCGACCTCAAAGGATTCCCCGTCAAAAGTCATGAGAGTGATCTTCTGACTAGTTGAACTTGAAGACATGATGATGATAGATGAAATCGGTAACTCTAATTTTGTTATTGATTAGAAATTTGTAAGCGCGAAACTTTGAGTATTGTGTGATTCTCTTCTTTATATATATATATATATATATATATATATATATATATAGGGGGCATATCTAGTGAGAAAGGTTATTGTTATGTGAGAGTGAGAGGACTGAATGTGATCCATTTGATTAAAACGGACGGATGAGATTATAACCCAGCTTAAGTGAATCACGTGCACTCTAAAGGAAAGAAAATGGCGCTCAGTTTTTTTGACGTTTCCGTCACACTTCATCTCTTTCTTCTTCGTGTGTCAAAAAAAATCTCTTTCTTCTTCTTGCTCAAAACCCAGACTTTCGACTATGAATGGAACTAGAATTCCAATCTTTTTTATTTTGCTGTTTAGGGTTGGATCTCAGTGCCTTAATTTGTGGTTCGATGAAGTTTCTCACCGTTTTAATTGTCATCATCGTTATCGTCAAGTTCAATGAATGGGTTGTTGATCTGAGGCGGCAATAATTGAGGAATTAGCGGCGGACGAAGGAGGTGGCGGACGAAGGAGGTTATTGATAAAAAAAACTGAAGCAAATAAAAAATTGCTCCAAAATTTTCCGATTGAAATTGGGGATTTGGATAAATGGTTAATGGATTCTTTTAGAAGGTGGGTTTTTGGATATTCCAATGCTAATTGTAGTAACAATGATATTGCTTTGTTTACAATTACAAATTTTGGTTGATTCAATGATTTGTATAGGAATATTTGATTTTGTTATTATCATATAGGTATTCATATTATTATCTAGTTTTAGATGATGCTGAATCTAAATGGCTGCTTAAGAACTTAGTCAAAAACAGCTTTTGTTCTTATGTTTTTAATGTGTCCATTGATAGATTTTAGTATTACTAGATGATTCTAGCTTTGTAATGCTATAATAGTTTTGGTCTTTCAATTGTTTTAGTGAGGTGGCAAAGCATATTCCACTCCCACCAATTAAACTTCACTACAACATTCTTGTTTAGAATGTTATGAAAGCAGCTGTTAGTGTTAAATATTATGAAGCTAAGAAGTAAGAAAGGCTCAGGTGGATATGGAGTGAAAATATTAGCAAATATTGAATACAATGGTAGAGAGGTGGCATAGTTTCAATCTATGAAGGAAGACCCTACTGTTTTTGTTTCTTTAGTATATGCGGGGTCCTAAAAATTGGATGGAGTTTATTTCATATGTAATTATACAGTACACTTTATGTATCATTATCTATCCTAATTTAAGCATATCTTATGTTTGATTTGTGACTTATCAATATATTTTGCTTCTTAAATAAAACCACAAATCAATGAGTAATGTTGTAAAGAATTTTTTAGTCAAAAAAATGTTTAATTTTTTTTTTTTAATATGTCAAATGACATTCTTAAGTCCCAGAGTTGTGCACAAGTTAATTGATTAGTCAAAAAAGCATTCTAGTAAATCAATAAAAGATCTATAACCAATCACAACCAATATTGCATAAATCAAAGTTGCACAAAATAGTGTACATTTGTTACAATCTGTATATGGTAATTAGAAAAAAGCAAGTTACTACTACTCTTTCAAACAGTACAACACTACAATGGACATAAAAATTGAAGTATAATGTGTACTACTTATTTACTATAAGAGACTAGAAATTACATCACTTTTATGCACCATGAATCCTTCTAGCACTAAATTTCTTCTCCGCACAATTTCACCACTAATGTTAGCTGGTTATGCCAATTTAACATCATTTCCACTAGGCACTTCCATTACAAATTAAAAGATTTCAAATACACTCAAAACAAAACAACTTTATGCTAATCATCTTCACAAGCTGGACTGTAAGCTGAATTGAAACCATATCAGCAATGATAAATTTATGCTAATCAATCTTCAGATGTTGAACTGTGAACTCAATTGAAAGTTTGAAACCATATCAGCAAGAATTCCTTCGAAGCAATATAAACTTGATGTTTCCTTCTGAACTATCCATGATAAAATATTACTCTGACATGAAAAACAACTGCTATTAGTATGGATTTTCCAAAGATACAAAGCAAGTAATGAGGACATCAAAAGCTAAATAATTTAAGCTCTATGAATTCATGTAGCTGGTTTAAATATCAAAAAGTAAACATGGTTAAAATTGAATCTAACAATCTGGTACAAATTTTAGCATAACAAAACAATTTATTACTAGTAAGAGCACCAACACATGGTCAATTTTAATATTTTTTTTTTATATATCAGATGAACCTAATTAAGTTGCTCACCTAATTAAAAAGCTAACAAAGCTGGAACTTTAAAAAATAAACAGGCTGCGCAGTTCCCCCTTTCACAGTAAATAATACACAGAAGTTCCAAATACGTGTCTTGAACAAAATGCAGCACGCAATCAAAATCCTATATACAGAAAAACATGTCAAATTCAAAATTATTATATTATTGTAAATTTTCAAGATGAAAAGGTGCAGTAATAAGACTTACCAAATAATTATGAAGAAGACTTTGTGGGACAATTACGACTATCATGATATACATATTGGTTACAAGCATTACAATGTCTCTTACTCTTTTGTTGTTGTTCCATTGCTTTCTCTTTTGCCCCTTTAATCCGCTTTCCACATCCTTTAGTATTTGAAGGTTGAGGGGGAAGAACTTCAATTTCCTTAGGGACATTGAAACCAATAAAATCTTCAACTTCATCTAAGATTGTTGGCACACTATCACTGTTCATATTTGCCAATTTCAATTCCAAACTGGAACCTTCATTTATTATAAAATTTAGTTTCTCTTTGCATCTACCAGCAATATGCATGCATTTAAATAATTGTGTCCATGCATCTGAAACTAACTTACTCTCTTGTTCAATTTTAGAACATTCCTCCAACACATTTCCATCACAGTCGAAAACTGGTTTACTAGTTGCCAATTTTGTCCATCTATTAACAATGTAATATCCAGGAATTTCTTTTAATCCTTTCCCCTTTAATATAAAAAGGATATGTCGACATGGCATGCCTTCAGATTCAAACATCTTATATGAACAATGTGCAATGTCATTAGAAAATTGATAAACCACTTCTCTATGTTTATTCACTTTACTACCATTGACCACGATGTTGTCTAGTATAGAAAATATAGATTTCCCATCTTTCTCTTTTGATCCTGCAATTCCACAATCAACACATGCGCTCCATAACTCCCTCTGAAATATATAAAAATTTTCATGAGTATAAACCTCTCTACCGTGCTTCTCTAAATCCAAATGCAATTTTAATTGTGCAATAGAATGAAGTGTATCATTATCTGCAATAAGTTCCTTGTGCCTTTGTGCTTCTATTGTAGAATTAAATCGCATCCAAAATTCCATCAAACTAAGGTTCTTATTCAAGTAGTTACCGAAAAATGAATTTTCACTCTCAGAACGTGAGGTTGTTCTCAAAATTCCAGCCATAAATATGTCATTAAAATAGGCCGGTATCCACATTTTACGATTATCGTACATTTGACATAGCCAACCATTTCCTTCCAATCTAAAATCATTAATAATAGTCTTCCATCTTGATTCAAATTCTTCTGCAGATTCAGAATTCCATACACACGACTTGAAACAACTATTAAAATCAATATTGGAATTTAAGGAAACACCGACCTTTTCTGAAAGTTTTTTCAGTATATGCCACATGCAAAATCTATGAGAAGTGCCATTCAAAACTTTTTCTATTGCGATCTTCATAGCCGGATCTTGATCTGTTATGATTACTATAGGTTTGTGCCCTCCCATTGCTTTCAAAAATGACTTAAACAACCACACAAACGAATCAATTTTTTCATCACCTAAAAGGGCAGCTCCAAAGGTTATACTTTGTCGGTGATGATTTACACCGGTGAATGGGGCAAAAATCATACAATACTTATTTGTATTGTATGTTGTGTCAAATGAAATGACATCTCCAAACAAAGAGTAATTTTTCCGAGAAATACCATCAGCCCAAAAGACGTGTTTCAATCTTCCTTCATTATCAACCTCAAAATCATAATAAAATGAATGGTTCATCTCATGTTTTCTTTTAAAATCATCAATAAACATATGAGCATCAGAGTCTTTGACCAACTCTCTCAAATCCCTTGAATAATTTTGGATATCTCTTTTTGTGCATCCTATATTTTCATAACTACCAACTTGTTCTTTCATTAGTTCATATGATTTGGAAGTCCCCACACTAGTTCTATTACAGGAAGACCACAAGTTCTTATGAACATTACTTACATTCCTAGCTGATCTTAAAAATTGCTTCTTTTTAGGTGTGACTAAAGCATGTGTATGACCTTCATAAAATTTTGCAATTTCATATTTACCATCTATTGTTCTCTTGAATGCAATCTTTGCATTACATCCCTCCCTTGTTAGTTTCCTTTTTCTACTTTTAGGTAAACTTTTTTCACTAATAATCAATTCGGGCAAGACTACATTTTTCTCTATTTTGAAACCCTCTTTTGAGCAAAGAAAATGTTTCCATTTCACACCATATTTATCTTTAGTTTCAGATGAGTTACGCACACTAAAACCAACAGTATGTGCATACCTTTTGTAAAAGTCTCCTCCTTCTTCTAAAGTATCAAATAAATTGCCAATCATAGGCTTGAATTCATCATCGCACATAGGAATCCACTCTTCTACTGTGTTTGTTAAATCATTGAAGCCTTTTGATGGTGAGGATAGACCAACTTCATTATCACCAATCTCCATATATACAAATATTTCTGAAATAAAAAATTAAGTGAATCAATAAGTAAAGAATTTCACACGAAAATACAATTTACATCAAAACATGCAGGGGAACATTTTTTTACAATTAAAATTTTCAATAGGAAGAATTTAAAATAAGTAGGGGAAATGTTGATTAGAATAGGGGCGCAAATACACTAGTATGAACCCTAATTCCAATTGCATTTTTCCTATCTTACAACTTCACTATATCACCACTCCCCACAACTTGTTTCATCTTTTCAAATATATATTCAATGAAATTGAAAGAAACTCAACATTACATGTTGTCCCGTTAACACTTACAATGAATAAGGGATCATATTCATTTATTGCAAGAATATAGGTGAAAAGGGACAAAACTAAAGATTATGTTCTATTCATCAATAAAAGAGGTAAAAAGGGGCTTTACCAGCTGCTACTAGGGGTGTACGTGGGCCGGATTGGGTTGGATTTGGCCAAAACCAAAACCCGAACCACATATAGTACTCCGGATTGGGTTCGACAAAATAACCACCCGTTATAATATTGGGCCGGGTTGGGTAAACCCACTAATTTTCGGGTTGGGTTGGGTTGGATAATGGATTACCCAAATTATTTTTTTATTTTTAAAAATTAAATAACTAAATTCAAATCATCATTTTTTTCCATAAAAATAACTCAACAATTGTATTTTCTTAAAAAATAGTATAACTTATTTATATTATAAAAATTACCATCCATTTTGGTCAGGTAAACCCATTAAGTTTCAGATTGGATATTGGGTTACCGAATGATTTTTTGTTTTTTTTAATTATTAAATGACTAAACGATTAATCGTCATATTTGTTGTATAAAAAATACTTAATATTTTTATTGTCTTAAAACAAGGTATAATCTATATTTACTATGAAAAATATTTAGCTATCAAACGGTAAATCTAATTTTATAAAAATTATTTTAAAAATGTATAACATTATTGGGCTAGTGGATTTTTTGGATTGGGTCCGGTTTTGCCCGTAACCCGAATTTTTTTATGGGTTTTTCATTTTTGAAACCCATATCCACCCAATTGCCCGATCCGACCCACTTTTTTGGGTTGAATTGGGTGGGTTTGGTCGGGTCAACCGGATTTGCCCAATCCATGTACACCCCTAGCTGCTACAGAAAGCAGGTTTTGTGCACAGAGAAGTAAGAATGGAGCAATCAAACCACGGTCCAGTAAGTAAGAGAAAAGGAATGAATCCTTTGGCAGAGATAACAAATAAAGACGAAAAAGAATTAATTGGTTTGGTGCGTTGAAGAAGGAAGACGAATTTGTGTAATGGAAAACGACAATAAGAAATTGGGAACGGCTTCTTTATGAATTTTTGAAACAATTCAGTGAGATTGCATAGGAATTCTTGTTCCATTCATGGTCGAAAGTCTGGGTTTTGAGCAAGAAGAAGAAAGAGATGAAGTGTGACGGAAACGTGAAAAAAACTGAGCGCCGTTTTCTTTCCTTTAGAGTGCACGTGATTCACTTAAGCTGGGTTATAATCTCATCCGTCCGTTTTAATCAAATGGATCACATTCAGTCCTCTCACTCTCACATAAGAATGACCTTTCTCACTAGATATGCCCCCTATAAAATCTGGTTCATAGGGTAAAGACACAGTGTGAATTTTTCTTTTCCAGAACGCATTAGGTTGTTCTGAGCAAAGATCTGTTTTAAACTTATTTAAAACTCTCAATACTTGACTGACTAATCTTACTAGGTGACTCTCTCCTCCCCCTTATTTTTGTTTGAGTTTCAAAGAAGAATACAACTAGGCTAAACCAACGGTTTCACTGCCCTATCTGCGGGTCTTACTACCTGGACCACCCAGCTATTCAGCACCTTCTTACAAAACAAGCCAACTCTCAGGGTTGTGGGTTGAATCAAAAAGTACGATAAGAACAGTAAAGTTTTAAAAGCAATAATTTTTAAATTCAAAATATTGAAAACTTTAAGACTTAATTATTTCAAAATTATCAAAATTAATTTTTAATTTCTACGAGACCTCTTTCGAGGCTCTGATACCATAACAGCAGGATCGATAATATGTTCATAAAAACAAAACATAATCCATAGAGTAGTATGGGAAAATAACGGTAAATCATCAAGAAACCAATCTAATTCGGTGGTTAACAAGAATATAATTTGAAAAGTAAAAATATGGAAAATAAGATTATACTGAGGAAACATTTTATTGCATAAGATAATACTTACAATAATTTATAGCAAGGCAAGTCTCTTCAGGTTTGATCTGAAAATTTTTGCATGCCATGAAATGAGATTGAACGATCCTTTTAAAGAGCAAGGAAACGCTCCGGAACTCAAAACTAATTCAATACAATTCATAATTCTTCACAGCTGTAAAGCCACTTTAATAATTTTCCACTAACTAAAGTAACTTAATAATTTGTCACAAGCGACAAATAAAGAAAAGCAAAAGAAAAAGTAACACGACAAGACCGGGATTAAATAATGATTACAAACGACAAACCAAAAAGTAAAAGCTAATAATAATGACGAAGACCTAATGCTTATCATCTAAAGGTCCTGTATTCCGTAACAGTCATCTTCGTTTTCCGCTTCAGCGGCACTAGTAATACTGGTACTTTCTGAGTCGGACAGAACTGACATAGCATCTTTAACCTTTTCAAAAAATTCTTGAGGATCTGTAATATTCTTCAATGATTCTAATAACTTCGGATGTAGTGACGAAAAATCTTTAACTTCTGATGGAGGAGGTAGTTTCGCTGCTTTGCAGAGATTAGGGTTGGCTTTAAACCAAGCTTCTAATCTTTCTGACGAGAGTAATAATGGATTAAATTTACTCCACCATTTAACAGAGTATCTTTTGACTAATTTCAAAGGAGGAGCATCCTCCCAAATAGGATCAGTAGACAGTGTCCAAGAAGTAATCCACGTAATTCCAAAGACAGCACAAAATCCTAACAAAGCCTTGTGCTGAGGACAAGTAGTAGTTTCTCTAAACGTTTTGTAAGCTTCAAAAGCGTAATCTGGTAAAGTATCAAGAACTGGTCCAACTGAATGGAACCATTCAACGAACCAAATAGGAAAATTAATGGATATATTTTTATTAAACCAAATAAACCAGGTGTGGTTGAAGGGTTCAACATCTAAGAAATGGTACCAAGCTTTCATGTAATCAAAGTAATTGTAACACTGAGGAACAAAAGTTCTACTAAGGGATTTTTCTTTGAAAGGGGATTGACCCCAATCTGCTGGTGATAAAACTTTGTTGATTTTAAACTTTGAAAAAGTAATTTTTGAGGGGTCTTTAGCATCATAATTGTGAGTAAGGACTATTGAGTCTGTGTCAACTAAAATAAATTCGTAAAATTTTCTGGTTTTAAATAAATTTGAATCTTCTGGAAGGTAGTAGAATCCAGGTGTCGCGCCGCGAAAAACGCCCGAGCGTCGGAACACTCGGTAATGACACAGAGTCGCCACCGAACTTTATTTATTCCCGAGGGAAAAGGAAAATATCGATAAAACCTTAAAAAGAAAGAAAAATGGTCATCGCAACCAAATTTCGAGTTCGGGAGTCGATTATGCAAGGGGAAGGTACTAGCACCCCTCACATCCGTTGTACTCAACGGGAACCTTCTTGTTATTTTAGGGTTTAAAAATTGTTCTTTAATTGTTTGCATTAATTTCTATTAATTATTAAATATTTACAAAGAGGAAAAAATTAGTTTTTTATTATTGTGCTTGACGGTTGTTGGATCCCGCTCCTACGTATTCCCAAGTGCAATGGGAAATTCAAAGCTTACGTAGTTCTTTGGGTAAAAAATAATTGTGTGTTGGTTGATTTTAATGAACGGTATTTTAAATCGCATTCTAGTGATTAAACGTATGCTGCTCGCGCTTGGGAGGCTTATGCGTTGTTTGTATCACTGTAGAAGGATTAAAACACGTTCGTTTATGAAAAAGAGTTTGTTTTTGTTTTAATGCGCTAAGGCAAAAAATTAATTTGATGTGTTGAGTTTGTTTATTTTTTTATATTTTTTTTTTAAAAGAATATTTTTGGTGTGGAAGACAAATAGTCGATAGACAAAGCGCACGCTAAGTCTCGACTATTCGAGAGACGAACGAATGTACATTCGCCGGTCCCTTCTTTAATCCACGATTTTTAGAAAAAAGAGTAATTTTGATGATTTAAATAAAAAGAAGATTTAAACGAAATAAAATTCATATTTTTGCATTTTTGAGAATATTGTATTGTTTTTGGTATTTAGTTTTTTTTGTTAAAGGGAGTTTTTGTTTTATTTGAATATGAACGATGAACGCTGTATATATTTTTGTATTTTTTTTATGATGTGAAAAATAAATATAATGGCAATGCATATTTTTTGTATTTTTTATGATATGAGAAATAAATATAATAACAATGCATATTTTTTGTATTTTTCATGGTATATAACAAATGAACAAGACAAATATAAATGAGTAGATTGACATTGAGATAAATAAGCAAGCAAATAAATAAATGAGCAATAAAAGCAAATGAAAATAAGTAAAAGAAAAAGAAACAAGGGGTGTGCAGTGAATATGGGGGTGTGTTAGGAAAAATAGTAGTGTAAACAGAGGGGTGAATAAGGGCTGTCTGATCTAATCAGACTCCCTGATTTGATCACAGGAAAAACGCATCAGGGGCGTTAGATCAAAATCGGAAAGCCTGGAACTCGGTGGTATATGGTGCGTCTTCTGGGAACGCGTGTAAGGGATAAGGGAGAGTGAGCCGTCTGATTTTAATCAACAGGTTCACATGGCGCAGGTGTATGGTGTGTCTAAGGGAAGAGCGCGCACAGAATCATAGAGGGTATAAATACCCAAATTCTTCAGAAATTTTCATTTTTTAATTCCCTTCTCTCTCTATTCTCTACCCGTTCTCTCAACTTTCTCTCAAATCAACAAGAACACCAAACAAAACCCAGAAACCGGCGCGGCGGCCGGCCATGCCAGACGGCGGCGCCACCGCGCCGGAGATTCCAAAACCCCCCAAAATTAAATCTTTAAAACTCTAACCCCGTCGTTTTTCCCTTCTAAACCCAAATCCAAAACTCAAATCCCCAAAAGTCTTACCAATCGACGGGATCGGAGACAAGAACGGCGTCGGAAATTTTTCCTCTCCTCTTCTATTTCGGTTTCTGTTTCTTTCCTCTCTCGTCTCTGCTTCTCTTTTCTTTTCGTTTTCTTTTTTTTTTTGTTTTTTTGATTCTGACTTGGTTTTGGTTTTGGAGTGTGGTGTTGTTTTGATTTCGGTTCTGAGTTGTGTGTGTGTGCGTGTGTGATGAGTTTGTGACTGAGTTTTTGTTCTCAGTAGAAAAATGAATTTTTGGTTCTTGATTGTTCTGTGTGGATGTGTTATGAGAATTTTTGGCTCTTGGGTTTTCTGTGTGGATTTTTTCTGTTTTGTGTTGGTGAAATCGTGTTCTCCTCCCCTCTTTTTTGTGACTGTTGTGAGATTATATTGACAACTTGTGAATTGGTTTTGTCCTGTGGTATTAAATTCCTCACAGTGGAGGTTATTGGGACCTTGCAAATTTTTTGCTCTGATCAATGCTTTCCTCTGATTCATGGTACTGTATTCAGAAAAAAAGGAAAAGAAATCCAAAACCCAGGGACTCCTCTGCAACAATTCTGCACTGGCCTTTTTTTTTATTTTTTTAAAATAATAATAATAATAATATAATAATGCTAATAATCAAAAAAGAAAAGAAAAAAAAGGAAGGGGAAGGGATGAGGCGATGAGCACGTGATGCTCATCTTCCTTTATTGTTATTTTTTAATTAATTTTTTTTACATCTTATGTTTTGTTTTAATTAATAATAATTATAATTAATAATAATAACAATAATGATAAATAAAAAGGAAAGAAATAATATGATATTAATAACAATAATGATAAAAGGAAAAGTTAAATACTTAATATATTTTTGGGATTTTTCAATGATATGATTAAAAACTAAATTGACTTATTTTTTTTTAATTTAATGAAGAAAATAAAAAGGAAAGAAATTATACACAATAATAACTAAACATTATAAAATATTTTAAATAAAAAAGAAATTAAAACTAGACAATTCGAATCTGAGCAAAAGAAAAAGTCGGGCAAAATTTAGGGTATGACAGCTGCCCCTATTTAAATATCTTTAATCAAAACGAACGAGTGATGTCGATACTCGTGTTTTGATAGAAGATAGTTAAATACCAAAAGATCCTAAATTTTGTCCGATTGGACAAAGAAAGTTGCAGACAAAAATATTGTTATCTTGCATGGTGTTTGAACAGAAAACATAAAAATTGTCGCAGACATAAGGTCGGACGACTGTCGCAGGCATAAGGCCGGACATGTGCTGAAAATAAAATTGTCGCAGGGATAAGGCCTGGCGACTGTCGCAGGCATAAGGCCGGACATAAACTGAAATGTAACATTGTCGTAGGGACTATCACAGGGAAATGCCTAGACATAGACAGAAAATAAAATTGTCGTAGGAATAAGGTCTGACGACTGCCACAGGGATAAGGCCTGGACATATACTGAAAATAAAATTGTCGCAGGGATAAGGCCTGACGACTGTCACAGGGATAAGGCCTGGACACAAACAGAAAATAAAATAGTCGTAGGGATAAGGCCTGACGACTATCACAGGGATAAGGCCTGGACATAGACAGAAAATAAAATTGTCGTAGGGATAAGGCCTGACGACTGTCACAGGGATAAGGCCTGGACACAGACAGAAAATAAAATTGTCGTAGGGGTAAGGCCTGACGACTGTCACAGGGATAAGGCCTGGACACAGACAGAAAATTAAATTGTCGTAGGGATAAGGCCTGACGACTGTCACAGGGATAAGGTCTGGACACAAACAGAAAATTAAATTGTCGTAGGGATAAGGCCTGACGACTGTCACAGGGATAAGGCATGGACACAAACAGAAAATAAAATTGTCGTAGGGATAAGGCCTGACGACTGTCACAGGGATAAGGCCTGGACACAGACAGAAAATAAAATTGTCGTAGGGATAAGGCCTGACGACTGTCACAGGGATAAGGCCTGGACACAGACAGAAAATAAAATTGTCGTAGGGATAAGGCCTGACGACTGTCACAGGGATAAGGCCTGGACACAGACAGAAAATAAAATTGTCGTAGGGATAAGGCCTGACGACTGTCACAGGGATAAGGCCTGGACACAGACAGAAAATAAAATTGTCGTAGGGATAAGACCTGACGACTGTCACAGGGATAAGGCCTGGACACAGACAGAAAATAAAATTGTCGTAGGGATAAGGCCTGACGACTGTCACAGGGATAAGTCCTGGACACAGACAAAATAAAATTGTCGTAGGGGTAAGGCCTGACGACTGTCACAGGGATAAGGCCTGGACACAGACAGAAAATAAAATTGTCGTAGGGATAAGCCTGACGACTGTCACAGGGATAAGGCCTGGACACAGACAGAAAATAAAATTGTCGTAGGGATAAGGCCTGACGACTGTCACAGGGATAAGGCCTGGACACTGCTTAGAGATGGTTTTACCCGCTTTGGAGCTATGGGAGGTTGACACCCTTTTGCATGCCATGATGCATGTTATGCTTATGCTCTTTTTTATGCATGATTTGTTTTATTTTTTTTTTTTTTTTTATTTTTTTATTTTAAAAATGCATATTGTGATTGGATGCGTATGTAACATGTAATGCATGAGATGACATGTTGATTGAAACTTTTTTCCTTTGTTTTTCAGTTGGCCAAGCAAGAGTTAGCCCATCGGGGATAGGACCCTCGTTATTTTCCTGATACTAGAACCCTTGATGATTTTCCGTCGAAATCTTTGAGGTGCTGGAGATGCCCCAACTATGCTGTAGATTTTAGCCAATGCATTGTTGCTTTTGTTGAGGCGTATGAAGATCAAAAGTCAACTTGTATGGACTTACAAAGCAAGGAGATCTAATGCCAAATCGATGGACTTACAGAGCAAAATGAGGTTTAATGCCAGATTAATGGACTTACGAAGCAAGGAGATCTAATGCCAGATTACTGGACTTCCAGAGCTGAGATTTGATGAATTGCCATAGTGTATGAGTTGGGCAAACTGCTACAAGTGTAAGAACTTGTACAAAATGGATTGATAAATTGTTGCAGGTGTAAGAACCTGAACAAAACTAGAAAGATAAATTGCTACAGGTGTAAGAACCTGAACAAGACTGGCAAGATAAATTGCCACAGGTGTAAGAACCTGAACAAGACCGGAAATGAAAATTGTCGCAGATGTAAGAACCTGGACAAAAAAGGGTCGCGGGTGTAAGAACCTGGACAAAACTGGGTTTCTGAGTTGTTACAGGTGTATGAACCTGAACAAAACTAACAGCATGAATTGCCATAGGTGTAAGAACCTAGCAAAGACTGCAAATGAAAATTGTTGCAGGTGTAAGAACCTGGACGAAACTGGGATTTGAATTGACGCAGGTGTAAGAACCAGGACAAGGTTTTCGCCAATGAAAATTGGGCTTTGATTTTGATCACTTATTGGAGAAACTAACGAGTCTTCCCGATGACATAAACTCGCTCTACAATTGCAGATGGTTTAGCTAGGGATTGATATGGACCTCCATGAGTGGTCACATAATCTTTGATTATGCTATGTATGCATGTTTTGTGCATGATGTTATGATTAGGGATGCATGTTGTATGACATGTTGGGAAAGAGATGTCGATTTTTTTTTGCTTTATTGGTTGAGATTTTGACTGTCAATGAAGATGGGCTTTGAATGATGCCAATGAAAACTGGGCTTTAACAGATGCCAATGAATATTGGGCTTTGGTGGTGCCAATGGATATTGGGCTTTTGAGGATGCCAACGAATATTGGGCTTTAGGGGATGCCAATGAAAATTGGGCTTTATGAAACGCCAAAAGATTTTGGGCTTTGTGCATGCCAATGAAGATTGGGCTTTGGAGGTTGCCAATGAATATTGGGCTTTTGTACATGCCAAAAAGTATTGGGCTTAAACGGATGCCAATGAGAATTGGGCTTTGGGTTGGTGCCAATGGATATTGGGCTTTGGGCTAGAGGATTTTCTCTTTTATTGGAGGATCAAGAGATCTTGAAACATATGTGTGATGCAAGGTGCATGAATGTTATGTTATGATTGATGCAATGTGATGCATGGTTCGATGCATGCAAGATTAATGCAAGATGCATGAATGATGATTGTGCAAAATGACATGCTTAATGCATGACGATGTAGCTCATTTGTTGGTTTGTATGTTCCAAAAAGTTTCCTTATGGTAGGCATTGGAATGGTTAAGACTGAGAAATGTTTTTTGTAACAAGGCTTCTCGTCCAAGGTTATGGGATGTTTTGCTAGCATGATATCCTGACACTCGTGTTTGAACTTGATGGTTGCTTTTGAGAATATCGAGAGGGCTTGCCCCTATTGTTGCCCATTTTGCCCCTTTTTTTTTCTTCTTGAAATCCCTTAATTTTGCCTAGCCTGCTCTTTTCGAGTTTTTAGTCCACCGGGAGTATACCCTTTTTGTGTGCCCCTAATTTTTGCCTAGACCGCCTTTCCAAGTTTTCGGTCCACCGGGGAGCTCTCTTTTGCCTAAGTCGCCCTTTCAGGTTTTCGACTTAGCGAGCTCTTCTTTTTTTTCTCTTTTTCTTTAGGCACGATATTTTTTGGGTTATTGAGCATGGGAACTCCTCTCCATCCATGGTAGTGATTATCAAGGTTCAACTAGAAAATGTCTTTTCGGAACATATGGCCATTCAATGGGAAGTATTGCCTCTATGTCGTACACTATAGGAACAGAAGATGCCCGAAAAGGAAATAAGGTCCCATCATGATATGGTATGGCCTTTATATGGACTGCCCCAACATTGGAAATTCAAAGGGTGTGCCCTTGATTAATCGACAATTGATTTTGGTCGATTGGTCCTTGACATGCTTTTGACCCCGATCATTAAGATTTTCAAATGATCTAACCCTTGGCCATATGGTTTTGCTCTTGATTAGCATGATCCCTAGGTGACTTGCCCCTAGTTAGGAGCGTCTTGAACCGTTTTGCTTTTGATTAGATCCTTGTCAAAGTTTCCTCGATGAAAAGCATTGATTTGCGAGAAAAATTGTTTCTTTTGAAAAGTATTTATAATACAATGCACATGCAAGTTTTTAAATCCACATTGTTACGGGGAACAAATATGGTGTGCAGAATGAATGATATTCGGTCATGAGATTGACACAAATGGAGGTGTGAAAAAGATATAACCAAAATGGTTAATGATGATTCGCAAACATGTGGAGTCAGTTTAACAACAATTTTGCTGAATATGCTTTCAGAGTGAACCTAGCTTCAATTAGGTCTTTTAAAGGTTGTAACGTGGCCTGGTTCATGGTTTTGAAAAAAAGAGATTATTAGGCTCAAAGTTCTTTTTTTACCCACCCGCTCTTCGTTGATGTCCTTCATTCCTATATTCAATTAATTCATCAGACATGCTTTGGTTATCCAGAGGATTTCTTTGGTATTTGATATTTGAGATTTGACGCTTTGGTCAACAAGAGGATTTTTTTGGAAATATTAATATTCGAAATTTGACGCTTTGGTCAAAACTTTGATGAGACTCTTGAAGTGACAGTCACTTTTCATTCACAAGCTCTTTTTTTTTTTTTAATCCCTTATGTTGTATGGACCAGTTTTTTTTTTTTTTTTTTAACTTTGTGGTCCATCGGGATGCCCCCTTTTTTTTTTATGCCTAAGTTTGTTTACTTGGCGGGCTCTTTTTTTTTTTTTTATGTAGGAGAATTGTGACTGCCACATGCTATTTGTGAGTTTTGTCCTCTCATGATTTCTTGTATCTCAAACAAATGGATCCTCTTGCATTAGGATGTATCATTGAATTAATCGAAAGACTACCCTGCCCCGGGTCAAGATTAAGGTATTTGTTTTGTAAAGAAAGAACACCAACTTCTAGCTCAAAGGGGTTGATTACGGATTATCTCCTTATATCTCCGGTGTTTGGGAAGTGAAACAATGCCTTATATCATCAACCGGGTCTTACTATTGAAAGCATTTGTCAGCAAATTCAATTTTTATTATTTACATCATCCTCCCTCCAATTTTGTTAATATGCGAAAAAATAAAAACTGGAAAAGTATATGTTGAGTGATGATAGAAGAAAAGAGTGAACGCGAATGGATGGATTCCAAAAACATGCATGCTCATTTTATTAAAAATACTAGTCAAAAGCACAATTTAAAAACAATCAATACTTAGCAAGAAAGAAACTACAATTGAAAATGAAAAGTCTAATGTTCCTAAGGAGTAGGGATGAGCCTTCTTGTTGATCCACCGACTTTGAGAGGTGCTTCTTGAAGTTCTTGTGTTTGTCAAGGTAGGGGTGACCATTTATGAATGGGATTACTCCTTCAAAAGTCCTCTTTTTTCCAAGCATACCTATTTTTGCTGATAGGGCCATTGCGGCTGCTTAAAATGTTGTTGTCAATGTGGGCGAGACACCCATGGTTGGTACTTGAGGCATTGGGTAGGCTTGCGGCTCATATGACAAAGTTTTGCCTTCTTTTTTCAACCAGACTCATTGATCAATTTCAATCGAGCCTTCAACTAACTTACCTCCCCTTTTCAACAGTTCATGGCCTCTCTTGAGTTCCTCCGCATTTTCTTGAGGCATACTTTTGAGTTTGAGTATCAGGAAATCAACTAGCAGTGTATGGTTTGAAGGAGGCTAAAGGTGGAAGAGGTATGAGTTTTTATGATTTGAAAATGTGAATGCATGTATGCAGATGCATGAAAATGCATGAATATGCAAAAAGTTTTTTTTTATGTTATGTTAAAAAGAATCAATGCCATTCATGATGCAATGTGACCACAGAATGTCAGAGTCTGACCTCAATGACAGGTTTTGACAATACATAATCTTAATAGGGGGCTCCCTACGATAAGCTGGTTCTACATATTGACTACCCAATCCCCTCACATGCAGGTTATAAGTTTTTTTTGTGTGAGGGGGACAACAAGGTCACAACCTTTGTTTGAAACCTCCCGCAAAATAGCGGGTCACCCTTAGGTGGAGTTATTGGGTTCTACACATGGTCCCTAGAATATTTGATCAACATTCGAAATTCCGTCAAGAGGATGGGCTAGCCAATTCGAGATAAAACTTTGAATGGATCTACTCTAGGCGGAGCTTTCATATATCACCGAATGAGAAGTGCATCTCATGGGCCCATACTACTAACTCCTAACTTAACTTATGTTTTTCCTCAAGCCCGTGTGTAGAGCTTCTCTCAAGAACATATCCCAACCACAATTTTTACAAGTATTCACATAAATAAACATGATATAAATGTCAAAAACAAAACATATATACATATATAAAGAAAACAATAATACAAACATAAAAATATAATGCAAACAAAACAAACACAAATAACCCTAAAAAAGAAGAGTGGGCTTGACTCTCTAATGAGTCCCCAGCGGAGTCGCCAGCTGTCGCGCCGCGAAAAACGCCCGAGCGTCGGAACACTCGGTAATGACACAGAGTCGCCACCGAACTTTATTTATTCCCGAGGGAAAAGGAAAATATCGATAAAACCTTAAAAAGAAAGAAAAATGGTCATCGCAACCAAATTTCGAGTTCGGGAGTCGATTATGCAAGGGGAAGGTACTAGCACCCCTCACATCCGTTGTACTCAACGGGAACCTTCTTGTTATTTTAGGGTTTAAAAATTGTTCTTTAATTGTTTGCATTAATTTCTATTAATTATTAAATATTTACAAAGAGGAAAAAATTAGTTTTTTATTATTGTGCTTGACGGTTGTTGGATCCCGCTCCTACGTATTCCCAAGTGCAATGGGAAATTCAAAGCTTACGTAGTTCTTTGGGTAAAAAATAATTGTGTGTTGGTTGATTTTAATGAACGGTATTTTAAATCGCATTCTAGTGATTAAACGTATGCTGCTCGCGCTTGGGAGGCTTATGCGTTGTTTGTATCACTGTAGAAGGATTAAAACACGTTCGTTTATGAAAAAGAGTTTGTTTTTGTTTTAATGCGCTAAGGCAAAAAATTAATTTGATGTGTTGAGTTTGTTTATTTTTTTATATTTTTTTTTTAAAAGAATATTTTTGGTGTGGAAGACAAATAGTCGATAGACAAAGCGCACGCTAAGTCTCGACTATTCGAGAGACGAACGAATGTACATTCGCCGGTCCCTTCTTTAATCCACGATTTTTAGAAAAAAGAGTAATTTTGATGATTTAAATAAAAAGAAGATTTAAACGAAATAAAATTCATATTTTTGCATTTTTGAGAATATTGTATTGTTTTTGGTATTTAGTTTTTTTTGTTAAAGGGAGTTTTTGTTTTATTTGAATATGAACGATGAACGCTGTATATATTTTTGTATTTTTTTTATGATGTGAAAAATAAATATAATGGCAATGCATATTTTTTGTATTTTTTATGATATGAGAAATAAATATAATAACAATGCATATTTTTTGTATTTTTCATGGTATATAACAAATGAACAAGACAAATATAAATGAGTAGATTGACATTGAGATAAATAAGCAAGCAAATAAATAAATGAGCAATAAAAGCAAATGAAAATAAGTAAAAGAAAAAGAAACAAGGGGTGTGCAGTGAATATGGGGGTGTGTTAGGAAAAATAGTAGTGTAAACAGAGGGGTGAATAAGGGCTGTCTGATCTAATCAGACTCCCTGATTTGATCACAGGAAAAACGCATCAGGGGCGTTAGATCAAAATCGGAAAGCCTGGAACTCGGTGGTATATGGTGCGTCTTCTGGGAACGCGTGTAAGGGATAAGGGAGAGTGAGCCGTCTGATTTTAATCAACAGGTTCACATGGCGCAGGTGTATGGTGTGTCTAAGGGAAGAGCGCGCACAGAATCATAGAGGGTATAAATACCCAAATTCTTCAGAAATTTTCATTTTTTAATTCCCTTCTCTCTCTATTCTCTACCCGTTCTCTCAACTTTCTCTCAAATCAACAAGAACACCAAACAAAACCCAGAAACCGGCGCGGCGGCCGGCCATGCCAGACGGCGGCGCCACCGCGCCGGAGATTCCAAAACCCCCCAAAATTAAATCTTTAAAACTCTAACCCCGTCGTTTTTCCCTTCTAAACCCAAATCCAAAACTCAAATCCCCAAAAGTCTTACCAATCGACGGGATCGGAGACAAGAACGGCGTCGGAAATTTTTCCTCTCCTCTTCTATTTCGGTTTCTGTTTCTTTCCTCTCTCGTCTCTGCTTCTCTTTTCTTTTCGTTTTCTTTTTTTTTTTGTTTTTTTGATTCTGACTTGGTTTTGGTTTTGGAGTGTGGTGTTGTTTTGATTTCGGTTCTGAGTTGTGTGTGTGTGCGTGTGTGATGAGTTTGTGACTGAGTTTTTGTTCTCAGTAGAAAAATGAATTTTTGGTTCTTGATTGTTCTGTGTGGATGTGTTATGAGAATTTTTGGCTCTTGGGTTTTCTGTGTGGATTTTTTCTGTTTTGTGTTGGTGAAATCGTGTTCTCCTCCCCTCTTTTTTGTGACTGTTGTGAGATTATATTGACAACTTGTGAATTGGTTTTGTCCTGTGGTATTAAATTCCTCACAGTGGAGGTTATTGGGACCTTGCAAATTTTTTGCTCTGATCAATGCTTTCCTCTGATTCATGGTACTGTATTCAGAAAAAAAGGAAAAGAAATCCAAAACCCAGGGACTCCTCTGCAACAATTCTGCACTGGCCTTTTTTTTTATTTTTTTAAAATAATAATAATAATAATATAATAATGCTAATAATCAAAAAAGAAAAGAAAAAAAAGGAAGGGGAAGGGATGAGGCGATGAGCACGTGATGCTCATCTTCCTTTATTGTTATTTTTTAATTAATTTTTTTTACATCTTATGTTTTGTTTTAATTAATAATAATTATAATTAATAATAATAACAATAATGATAAATAAAAAGGAAAGAAATAATATGATATTAATAACAATAATGATAAAAGGAAAAGTTAAATACTTAATATATTTTTGGGATTTTTCAATGATATGATTAAAAACTAAATTGACTTATTTTTTTTTAATTTAATGAAGAAAATAAAAAGGAAAGAAATTATACACAATAATAACTAAACATTATAAAATATTTTAAATAAAAAAGAAATTAAAACTAGACAATTCGAATCTGAGCAAAAGAAAAAGTCGGGCAAAATTTAGGGTATGACACCAGGAGGTAAAACTTTTGACACAATCTGGGCTAGGGAAGCATTTTGTGGACAATAATGGTTTTCTAATGGCACAATGGGTACAATCTGGTTTTTAATAATGAATGAGGCTTTAGGCGTAGTTTCTGGTGGTGAGTAATAGGATAGTTTAGTAGGGCGAGAGGTTGATGATAAAGAACTGGAAGGTTTAGAGGTAAATTGTAAAGGAGTAACAAGAGCAGGTCGAAGTCCTGAGGGTGGTCTAATTCTTGTAATAGGCTGAGGATTAGACATAATTTTGTTTAGGTAACTAGGTGATCCTAATGTAATTTTTTTTGATCTGGCTGGGCTTAATGCTAAGGTAGTTTCTGTAATTTTCTTTGGCGGACCGTAATTATCTCGAGGGTCAGCAGGGGCTTTACTCATGTTTACCCTGCAGAAATTCTCTAGTTAAGAAATCTGGTAATGAATTTTTTATTCCTTGTATATGCTCAATCTCAAAATCAAAACATGAGAGTAATGCTTGCCATCTTGCAAAAATATGTTTTGAAACCAGATTTTTAACATCCTTTTGTAAAACACTTGTGGCAGCTTTGCAATCAGTTTTTAATAAAAAAGGTTTTGAAAATAAATCATCTTGAAACTTCGTAATACATAAAACAATTGATAAGATTTCTTTTTTGATAGTACTATAATTTGATTGGGCTGGGTTCCAAGTTCCAGAGTAATATCTGACCACTTGTTCCTTATCCATACCCGGTAATTTTTGTTTTAAAATTCCTCCAAATCCAAGATCAGAGGCATCTGTTTCCACAATTAATTTGGCTGTAGGATCAGGTATTTCTAAGCAAGGTAATTTTTTAACTATGGCCTTAAGGCGTAATACACTCTGAGTCATGGTGTCATCCCAAGGAGGTGGATTTTTTCTAAGTCTTTTAAATAATGGAATACATATGGTTCTTAGATTAGGGATGAAATCCGACACATAGTTAACACATCCTAAAAACCTTTGTAATTGAGTTTTGTCTTTTAATTCATTAGGAAATTTACTAATAAATTCTAATGATCTACTAATCGGGGTGTACATTCCTTGAGTTATGTCAAAGCCTAAAAATCTAATTTTTGGCTGAAATTTTTTTAACTTTCTTTCGGATAAGACTAATCCATTATTTTTGATAATCTGATAGAATAATTCCATATGATGTAAGTGTTGATTAATAGAATCTGAGAAGACTAATATATCATCTAAGTATACTATCGTAAAGTCTGAGCACTTATTAAATATGGTGTTCATAATGTTCTGAAATTCTGAGGGAGCATTTTTCAAACCTAAAGGCATAACATTCCATTCATAATGGCCAAAAGGCACAACAAACGCTGTTTTATACTTGTCCTTTTCTTCTATTTGAATTTGGTAATATCCAGACTTTAAATCAAATTTAGAAAAAATGCTTTTATTGTGTAATCTATTGATTAAGTCTTTCTTATTAGGTATTGGATACCTAATCCATTTTAAAGCTTTGTTTAACGGCTTATAATTTATAACCAGCCGAGGACTTCCTCGTTCAAGTTCAGACGCATTAATAACATAAAAAGCCGAGCAACTCCAAGGAGATTTACTTGGCCTGATTAATCCTTTATCAAGATAATCTTGTATTTCTTTCTTACAATAATTAAGATGTTCTTGATTCATTTGTATTGGACGAGCCTTAGTCGGTATATTAAGTTCTTTAAAATCTGGTTCATAGGGTAAAGACACAGTGTGAATTTTTCTTTTCCAGAACGCATTAGGTTGTTCTGAGCAAAGATCTGTTTTAAACTTATTTAAAACATTATTAATCTTTTCTTTAACGACTGGAGTTTCTAATTGTTCTTCTATTCTTTTAGAATGTATTTCTTTATTAATAAAATTAATTTGTTTCTTCTTTTTATTTATTAAATTAATTCGAGATATAGCTCTCCCTTGAACAGAGTTTAAATCTCTAATTTTTGGTTTATCTAGAAACTCAAAATTAATTTCTCTAGATAAAACAATAGTAGTTATTCCATTTTCATCAACTTTGAAAGGATATAGTAAAGTTAGAAATGGTGTTCCTAAAATAATTTCTTCAGTAATGTTTTTAACTAATAGGAAAGATGTTATGTAACATATTTTATCTTTGCAAACTTTAGCGTTAGATAACTTATACGATACTTGTAATCTACTACCATATGCTCCACGTAAAGATTCTTTAGTTTTCTCATAGTATTGCGTAGGTATTAATCCTTCTTGTATACAATTTAAGTCAGCACCAGAGTCTACTAGCGCCGTAAATTCATAAGTAGTATTTTTTATTACTAGGGTAATCTTTGTATACCATTTATGAGATATTAACTTTTCTATCTTATTAATGTATACTTCTTCATCATTTTGTTTACTAGAAGAGGGTAAAGAAACTATTTTTCTTGATCTATTTTGTTCCTGAATAATCATTGTTCCTTGTAATTCTAAGAGTTTTACTTCTAAATCATCATCTCTAGTTTTTAAAGATTGGATTTCTCTTTTAAGAACCTTGATTTCTTCTTGTAAATCCTTCAGAGTTATAGAATTTTGAGCGGGTTTCTTAAAGAGTTCCATAACATCTTTAAATTCTACTTTATGTAATTCTCTTTTTTCTATTTCGTTATCATCTATGATATCTTTAATTTGTCTCATAAAAGCTTGTTTACTTTCAGATTCTTCCATTTTGTCTAATATTCCTATTAACGTATTAGCTTGATGATTAGTTAGAACGTTAATGCTCTTAATACAATTATTACAGTTGCAAAAGTCTATGCCTAAGCATTCTTCTGATTCTTCTTCACTAGAATCACTACTTACAATTATATTATTAATATCCTCAACTTCAGATTCATAAGATGAAGAGGAATCTTCATCTGATAATAACATTATATTTTCTAAGGTACTAATTAGGTTTTGTTTTAATTCGTCGGATATGTCTAGATTACTAATTTGTTGAATTTTCTCTTTGACTTTGCAGTCATTAGCATAATGTCTGAAACGACCACATTTATAACATTTAATATCTTTGATCTTGCTACTGGATTTTTGGTAAGAGTTCTTCCTATTCTTTTTCTTAGGATTTTTGTAAAACCTTTTATTTTCTTGATATCTGTCTTTTTGGTAATTATCTTTCTTATAATATTTTTTCAGATTTTTCTTATTTCTACTAAAGGATTTCTTTTTACTTTTAGGGTTGCTAGGAGCACGTATTGGAGTAGCACCATACTGCTCACAGAATGAACCCATTTCTCTTTTATTATTAATTTTTTCATTTTTAATTTTATTTTGTATTTTATAATCTGTACAAATCTGTAAACCAGTTTCTACAATATAATTGGATATTTCTCCCATAGTTAATGAGTTATAAGGTATTTCACCGTTGTAATTTTGTTTAATATTACTTTTAACCTTTTCTGCAAATAACCTAGGTAACCCACTAATAAATCTTTCTTTCCAGTAAATGGCTGCTCCATCAGGACGCAGACATAACTTAGAAAGAAACATGTCTTTGTACCAACGATAATCAGACATGGTTGGGCAATACAGATTTAATAATTGGTCAGACGCTCTTTGTTGTAATTTTAAAGGTTCTCCTATAAAAAACTTAGTTATCGCATATAATAAGGTTGTAACACAAATTTCTTCATTAGTTTCGATTTTAACTGCAGAATCTATTTTTAATTTATCCTCTTCACTAAGGATATTATCCCACCAACCTTTTAATTGACCTGTAAATCCCATAACAAGCATATCTTTTGTTTTTCTATCTGAATTCTTTTTAATTTTAAAGGCAGTTGATGCCATAGTCATATTTTGAATAATATTTAATATATGTTGTTCTGAGGCACCGTCTATATTCCATTCTATGATGCAATCTCCAGAATAACTATCTCCAATAAAACTATTTCTTTCCTCAAACTGAACATCAGCAAAGGAAGGTCTAGGGTAATAGTTTCGAGTTTTAGGTCTAGGTACCTTGTCTAATCTGGAAATAACACATTCTTCTTCATTTCCAAATGATAGCGTGTTAATTTTTACTTCTGAGGTTGATCCTATATTTAATATTTTTAATCTATCTACTAATTCATCTAATTTCTGCTCTGGATTAAATCCTAAGGTTAAATCTTTAATTTCTTTTTCTGTAGGTATATTATAATGATAAACTGGCCTTGTAGGATCAGTTACTTTAGTGTCTAGAGATTCTGGTAACAACTGTTCAACTCTCTCTAACTGCTGTGACATGGTGTGTAATATTTGATTAGTGTAATTTAATTGACTATTGTAGTACCCCAATTTTGTCCCAACTTTTTTTTCACGGTCGATTTGTGTTTGTTTTAATTTTTGAAATAGTAAAATTTTATTTTTATAAATTCATGCATTTTTAATTAATCTTGTGAATATTTGAGAAAATATAAAAAAAAATGTTAAAATCTTTAATTTCTATTGTTAGTGATATCATTGTTATTTTTAAAGATGTGAGTTCAAAATTATAATATTTAGTATTTATTGTGTATTAATTTGTGTTTGATTTGTTACCTTTTATAATTCCCTCATAACTCAAAATAAAGTTTTGTTTCCATATATTTATTTATTACTATATTTATTACTTTTATTCATTAATGTTATTATTATTAACTAAGAAAATAAACAAAAAAAAATATATATATAAAAAAGATGCAGCCACGTGCTGCATCTCTCCCCCCTCCCCTCTTTCTCACCTTTCTTTTTCTTTTATATTATTATTATTATTATTATTATTATTATTATTATTATTTTCGTATTTTTATTTTTTATATATGTATATATTATTATTTTTTTATTTTATTATATTTTTTTTTGTCCTTTGCTTCTCCAAAAAAATGTCCAAGATCTGTCCAAATGCAGTGAGGCAGAGGGGCGCCCCCCCAGTTTCTTTCTTTTTGGTCTGCTGTTCAGAACAGACAACATAGATCAGTGAGATTTTCCTTGATCAGAGAAATTTTTTCCAAGGTCCCAATAAATCACATTAATGCTGCAGGACAAGAACAATTTTTCTTGGTGGAATATAATCAAAACCAAGATAAAAAAAAACGGAGGAGCCAGAAACTCAATTTTTCTCTGAGAACAAAAACTCAAACCCCAATCACAAACTCTAAGCTTTTTTTTAACATCACAAATCCAAATTTTTCTCACATCACAACATCACAGCCGCACCAAAATCATCATCATCACAACCCAGAAATCAATAACAAAAACTCACAACATAAACACAAATCAGAGCCGAAATCAAAACACGCACACACACACACGATCCAGAAAAACAAAAAAAGAATAGAAGAAGAAGAACAGAACCGACGCAGGAGTGAAGAAGAAATTTGAAACAAAAAAAAAAACTTCAAAACTTTAATCTCCGATCTGCACAAATTGGTAAGGTTTTTGTGAATTTGGAACTCAGAATCGTGTTTAGGAGGGTTTAAAAAGAGAGATTGAAAGAAAAAGTTTTGATTTTGACAAATTTTTTTACTCCGGCACGGTGGCCGCCGCCGTCTGGCCTGGCTGGCCACCGCGCCGGTGTTCATATGCTCACCGGAAAATTCATCGTGTTCTTCCTCATGAAGAACACTTGCCCAGAAAATAAGAGAGAATGAGAGAAATTAGAGAGAAGGAGAGAAGGTTAGAGAGAGAAATGGGAGAATAAAATGAAAAAAAACCGGAGATATGAATATATAGGAGACCAGTCCGTTTGGTTCAACCAAACCGGACCGGTTCACCTCAAACCGGCTGGTTCAGCCCAAATACTCTGTTGGACCTTCAACCCACGCCCAGTTTCTGTTTGTGAGCCCAGGGTGCTGTCAGCACCCCCTGTTGGTGTTGTGTGCACCCCCTCTGTGTGCGTTTTTTTTTTTTGTTTTATTTTCGTATTTTTATGTGTTCATTTTTCTTAGTCGTTATTTGTGATTTTATTTGTGCTTTATTTTTATATGGAATGCTTGTATATAAATATTTAAAATGCATGATGTGTTAGTATTTATTTATTTATTTATTTATGCAATGTTCTATTTTGTTTATAGATCACTCATGAAAAATACAAAAATATGCTATATAGTTTTAGCTTTATTTTCGTAAGAATGTGTAAATATACATGTAGAGTTTATTTGTTAGTTTCGTACATATTGTCGTAATAAACGTACCCTCGTGTTTTTATTTTTATCGTTTCAAAAATAACTAAAATACCAAAAAAACAATACATATTCCCAAAAAAAAAAATGCAAAAAATATCAATTTTATTTAAATCATTTTTTTTTTAGTTCTTGCAATACTACTTTTTTCTTCAATAAATATTGAATTGAAAAGGAGATCGGCGGATGTACTTCCGTTCGTCTCTCCGATAATCGAGGCTTAGCGTCCGCTTTGTCAATCGGTTATTCGTCTTCCACGCCAAAAATATATTATTTTGCAAAACATAAAATTTAAATAAATTCAACCCACCAAACCTTTAATCTTTTTCACGCCCATGTGCGTTTAATTTTTCTCAAACGGATACCATCGCCCAAGTGCGAGTCCGTCTTTTTATCAAGCAAACTTTTTTCGCCCAAGTGCGACCAAACAATTTTCATAAATAAAATCAACCAACAAACAAAATATTTTCTACCAAAGAACTACGTAAGCTTTGAATTTCCCATTGCACTTGGGAATACGTAGGAGCGGAATTCAACAACCGTCAAGCACAATAATAAAAAAATAATTTTTCCCCTTTTGTAAATATTTTAATAATTAATAAAAATATGCAAACAAATCAAATTACATTTTTAAAACCTAAAATAACAAGAAGGTTCCCGTTGAGTACAACGGATGTGAGGGGTGCTAGTACCTTCCCCTTGCATAATCGACTCCCGAACCCGAAATTTGGTCGCGACGACCGTCTTTCCATTTCTCTCAAGGTTTTATCGATATTTTCCTTTTCCTTTTCCTTTTGGGAATAAATAAAATCCGGTGGCGACTTTACTGTCTAGCGAGCGTTTTTCGCCCGCGCATTTTTCCGGCCGCTTCAGCTGGCGACTTCACTGGGGACACTTTTAGAGAGTCAAGCCCATTCTTTTTTTTAGGGCCATTTGTGCTTGTTTGTTTGCATTGTTATTATTTTTCGTATTTATTGTTTTTTATTGCTTTGAATATTTGTATATAAAATTGTTGGTTGGGATATGTTCATGAGAGAAGCTCTACACCCGGGCTTGAGCAAAACTAAGTTAAGTTAGGAGTTAGTAGTATGGGCCCATGAGATGTACTTCTCATTTGGTGATATACGAAAGCTCCGCCTAGAGTAGATCCATTCAAAGTTTTGTCTCGAATTGGCTAGCCCATCCTCTTGACGGAATTTTGAATGTTGATCAAATACTCTAGGGACCTTGTGTAGAACCCAATAAATTCCACCGAAGGGAAGCCCCGGAAATTTTCCATGAATTGGCCTGTCCAATTTTATGGGAAAATTCCAAGTGGGGTCTACCATTTTGGTGGTCACCAAAAACAAAAACCTTAGAACTATCCTTGTGAGGGGTTGGGAAATTTAGGATTATCTTGTCACCTATCCTAATTCTCTCTGCATGCCATGCATATTTTCTTTCTCTTTTTCATAAAATTTCATTTGGCATTTTTTTTCACATTTTTAGGAAATTTCAAAAAAACAAAAAGTTTTATTTAAGCATCTTGATCATACTTTTTGTTCGCTCTCGTAATTCTGGATGCTTACAATAAATAAATTTTTTTTAAAAAAAAAAGACTTTGAAATTTTCTTTAAATGAAATAAATAAATTTTTTTTTTTTTTTGCATAACATACATCTACATGCATTACATGAAAAATTCAGCATACATTTCATATTTCAAGACAAAAACTCATATATTTCCCCTTCAAAACTCTAGGAAACATTTCATCATAGCCAGAAAGCCAAGAAGTCAGTCGGCCCGAGAGCCCGCTCCTCGACATTCGCATTACACTCGAAGGAACGCGCAAAGAGTCATGGAAATAGTTCAGCAAAATGAAGAAGTCATGAGACAAGACATCGATCGGTTGAACGAAAAGTTTGATCGAATGATGGAAACTCTCCAAGGAATTGCCAACCGACCGCAAGACACGCAGCCCGCACTAGTGGAAAATGTTATCACCGAGCCACATCAAGCTCCTGCCGCAATTGCTGTTTGGCCTCAATTTGGTCTTCCTCCAGGTTACACACCTCCGTCAATGGAGAACCCGGCTGAGGGTGGTCCATCTCAACCTCGTCCTGCTCAAGGACCAGCACCTCGTCCATTTGGGACTCATGCGATACAAGAAAATGCTGATGTTGCTATCGGCCTTCCAATGCCTCAAGGTACGACGGAAAACCCGTTATTGGTGTATCATTCTTCCAATCCTCCAAGGGAGAATACCGAACCTTCGTTGAATGGACGACCACCTGCAACTGTTGAAGACGAAGAAGCTAAAGGGAAGATTCTTGCTTTAGAGGAACGCATGAAAGCAATGGAAGGGAATAGTGAATTCGGGCTTGATGCGCTTGATATGTGCTTAGTCTCAAATGTGGTACTTCCTCCCAAATTCAAAGTGCCAGATTTTGAGAAGTACAAAGGATTGACTTGTCCTCGCAATCACTTGATCATGTATTGCAGAAAAATGGGTGCAGCTGCCCAAGATGATAAGCTCCTCATCCACTTCTTCCAAGACAGTCTCAGTGGAGCCTCTTTGAATTGGTACATGCATCTCGAGAAGAATAGAATCCGAACTTGGAAAGATTTGGCCGAAGCTTTTGTCAAACAATACAAGTATAACATGGGCATGGCACCGGATAGGATGCAATTGCAAGACTTAACCAAAAAGGAAACAGAAACATTCAAAGAATATGCACAACGATGGAGAGAGCTAGCATCACAAGTTGAACCCCCTTTGCTTGAAGGGGAACTTGTGAGAATTTTCATAAGCACTTTGCAAGCTCCATATTATGGAAAGGTTTTAGGAAGCGCCTCTTCTGGTTTCTCTGATTTGGTCATCACTGGAGAGTTGGTAGAATTGGGTCTAAAGAACGGAAAGATACATAATGCTCAAAGTTCTCAAGCTGTTGCGAAGAAATTTCTAACCCCTTTTCCCAAAAAGAAAGAAGGGGAAACAAATGCCGTGATGAATGGTCCTCGAAATTTCTATCGTCCGCCCATGAATACTTATCATCACCCAGCACTTCAAGTACCATATCAAGGCCAATATTATGTTGCCGCAGCATCACCTGTGCAATATCAACATCCACCACCTCAAAGGCCTCAGTATCAGCCTGCTCGTCCAAATCATTGGGCTCAAACTTCGGGTCAGAATCAATATCGGCCTCCTTACAATCAAAGACCAAGTCAGATTGAGCCGATCCCTATCCCATATAGCCAACTTTGGCCTCTATTGATAAAGAATTCTTTGGTGGTGCCTCGAAATGTTAAGCCTTTGGAACCACCGTATCCACATTGGTATAATCCAAATGCCAAATGTGAGTTTCATTCTGGGGCAATTGGTCACTCTATTGAAGACTGTAGAGCGCTTAAACAGATAGTGCAAGAGCTAGTCAACAACAAGAGTCTCTCCTTCAAAGAGAAAGGGCCTGATGTAAAGAATAACCCTCTGCCAGGTTACAATGGCTCAACTATTAATGCCGTGGAAGAAAATTCTGCTTTTGATGAGATCAAGAATGTTGAAGAAGTAAAAACTCCTCTGTTGATGCTTCATGCCAAGCTAGCCAAATGTGGTCTGATTCAAGGAAGTCATGACAATTGTGAAGAATGCGTCTTGAGCCTCCAAGGTTGTCGAGTGGTCAAGACACAAATGCAAGAATTGATTGATCAAGGCATATTACAAATCAGCCGAGCAAGAAAAATAGAAGATGTTTCGGTCATTGAGCCATACTTTGAAAGCAACAAAGGAGTCCCGAAAACTGTCGAGATCCTTTATCAAAAGGAAGATGCTCAGCCATTCATGAACCGGAAACAGCCTATTGTCATCTGCGTTCCATCTCCATTCCCTTACAAAAGCTCCAAAGCGGTACCTTGGGATTATGATGCAACTGCCTTTTTTCAAGAGTCAGAAGTAAGAGAGGAAACTGAACCCATGAAAGCAATAGATGATGTTTCCCAAATTTCTGAAAGCAGTGGAGTGACTCGAAGTGGTCGAATCTTTGCTCCCGAAAAGCTTAGAAAAGGAACCAATGAGGTGGTGATAGAAGCGCCAAGTCAAGACAAAGGGCAAGAATTTGACAATCAGCCAGCATCAAAGGAAGATGATGAATTTTTAAAAATCATCAAAAGAAGCGAGTACAAGATAGTTGATCAACTAAATCAAACTCCTTCGAAGATATCTATCCTATCACTACTGCTGAATTCTGAGGCGCATAGGAAGGCACTGCTGAAAGTGTTGAATCAAGCTCATGTGACCCAAGATGTTACCGTGGACCGTTTTGATGGGATAGTTGCCAATATCACTGCTAATAACTGTTTAAGTTTCAATGATGAAGACTTACCCGTGGAAGGAAGGGCTCACAACAAGGCATTACACATCTCTACAACGTGTCATGGAACAGTCCTTGCAAGAGTGTTGGTTGATAATGGTTCATCATTGAATGTCATGCCAAAGTCTACTCTCAACAAGATGTCCATTGACGGAGTCTTCATGAAGCCTAGCGCTTTGATTGTAAGAGCTTTTGATGGGTCTAGGAGGTCTGTCATCGGAGAGATATGTCTACCTGTCCAAATAGGTCCACATACTTTTGATATCACTTTCCAAGTGATGGATATCAACCCGGCCTATAGCTGCCTATTGGGACGACCATGGATCCATGCGGCCGGTGCTGTGACATCTACTTTGCATCAAAAATTGAAATTCGCGGTGGGTGACAAACTAATCACTGTGGCTGGTGAAGAAGATATCTTTGTAAGTCATCTGTCTTCTTTCCAATATGTGGAAGCAAGTGGAGAAGCTCTAGAAACTGCTTTTCAAGCTTTAGAAGTCGCCAATGCTGGGGCAGTGTTTGAGAAGACTTGTGTTGAAAAACCCAAGGTCCATCCTATCTTGTGGAAGAATGACAAATTGTTGGCTAAAGGAAGAGACTCAAAAGGTTGTGAGAAACTGTGGGATATGCCTATGAAAAAGGACATGTATGGATTGGGATACAAACCATCCATAGAGGAAAATAATGCTGCAAAGATGTCCATTGGTAATATTCAAGAAACCTTCTGCGGTGCGGGTTTTGCTCATAAAGATCAAGTGGCTGTCATTGAAGATGCTCCAGATGATGGGGAGATGCCTTGTTTGGTCTACCGTTGCTCTCTGAATACAAGCCTCAACAACTGGACTGCTGTTGAAATCCCAGAGATGTTTTCTTTTTCAAAGTAATTTTCATCATGTTTTTCAAATCCTTTTGCTCTGCCCAAGGCATAAGGATAGCTTTGTAGGGCACCCTTTTCAGTTCAGATGTTGAATCATCAATCAATAAAAAGCACTTTGTTTTCCGTTACTCTTTATTCTTTCATTTTTATTTATGTTTAAGAAAATGGCAATCTTTTTTTTCTTATTTCAATTTTCTCTTGTTTCATTATTCTAAAATAAAAATCATCATAAAACATATGCAGATCTCAGAATAAACTCATTGAGTACGATACCGCTACAATCCCACATAACTTTGAGCTCCCCGTTAACCAAGCTGAAGAGGATTGTGAAAGTGATTGTGAACTTCCCAATGAGTTGGCAAGACTGTTAAACCAAGAGTCTAAAGAAATACAACCAAATCAAGAGCCCGTAGAGTTAATCAACTTGGGGACTGAGCATGACAAAAGAGAGGTCAAAATTGGGTCGTCTTTGAAAGCAAAAGAGCGTGAGAAGCTGGTTGAACTCTTGAAGGAATATTCAGATGTGTTCGCATGGTCATACCTAGATATGCCAGGGTTGGATACCAATATAGTTGAGCACAAGCTGCCTCTCCATCCAGAATGCCCTCCAGTAAAACAGAAATTGAGAAGGACAAGACCAGACATGTCACTCAAGATCAGAGAAGAGGTCAAAAGACAGTTTGATGCAGGATTCCTAGCCGTAGCAAAGTATCCACAATGGGTTGCTAACATAGTACCAGTGCCGAAGAAAGATGGCAAAGTCCGAATGTGTGTCGACTACCGAGATTTAAACAAAGCAAGTCCCAAGGATGACTTCCCACTACCTCACATAGATGTGTTGGTAGACAATACAGCTCGATTTGCAGTCTTCTCGTTCATGGATGGATTCTCTGGCTATAATCAAATCAAGATGGCTCCAGAAGACATGGAGAAAACTACCTTCATCACCCCTTGGGGAACTTACTGTTACAAGGTAATGCCTTTCGGCTTGAAGAACGCCGGGGCAACATATCAAAGGGCAATGGTGGCTCTCTTCCATGACATGATGCACAAAGAAATAGAGGTCTATGTGGATGACATGATCGCCAAGTCCAAGAATGAAGAAGACCATATTCATCATTTGCAAAAGTTATTCATACGTTTAAGGAAGTACAAGCTGCGACTCAATCCGGCTAAGTGCACCTTTGGCGTCAGATCTGGAAAGTTACTTGGTTTCATAGTTAGTCAAAGAGGAATCGAGGTTGACCCCGACAAGGTACGTGCAATCCAAGAGATGCCTGCTCCTCGTACTGAAAAAGAAGTCCGTGGTTTTCTTGGGAGATTGAACTACATCTCTAGGTTCATTTCTCACCTCACTGCTACTTGTGAGCCAATTTTCAAATTGCTGCGCAAAGATCAAGCCATCATATGGAATGAGAACTGCCAAAAAGCATTTGAAAAGATCAAACAATACTTGCAAGAACCACCTATCTTGATACCGCCGGTTCCTGGAAGACCTCTCATCATGTACTTGACAGTATTAAATGAATCCATGGGATGTGTGCTGGGGCAACATGACGAAACTGGTAGGAAGGAGCATGCCATCTACTTCTTAAGCAAGAAATTCACCGATTGCGAAATTAGATACACCCAGTTAGAGAAAACTTGTTGTGCCTTGGCATGGGCTGCTCGCCGATTGAGACAATACATGATTTGTCATACAACATGGCTGGTATCGAAGATGGATCCAATCAAGTACATCTTTGAGAAACCCGCTCTGACCGGAAGGATTGCCCGTTGGCAAATGTTGTTATCCGAGTATGATATCATGCACGTAACTCAGAAGGCTATCAAAGGAAGTGTGCTAGCAGACCACTTGGCTCACCAACCACTGAACGATTATCAGCCCATACAGTTTAATTTCCCCGATGAGGACATCATGGTCTTGAGCTACAAAGAACCCATAGGGGATGACGAAGGGCCTGAGCCAGGATCTCGATGGAAGCTTGCATTTGACGGTGCATCTAATGTCATGGGGAATGGAATTGGAGCTGTTCTAATATCTCCAAAGGATGGTTATATCCCCTTCACAGCAAGGCTATGTTTTGATTGCACAAACAACGTGGCTGAATATGAAGCATGTATCCTTGGTCTCGAGGCTGCCATTGACTACAGAATCAAGATTTTGGAAGTGTATGGAGACTCAGCTCTAGTCATCTATCAAGTAAAGGGAGACTGGGAAACCCGTCATCCTAATCTGATCCCATATCGTGCTCATGTTGTGAATCTAATGGAGTACTTTGATGAAATCACCTTCCATCATATCCCTCGAGAGGAGAATCAAGTGGCGGATGCCTTGGCTACCTTATCATCAATGTATAAGGTAAAGTTCCATAACGAGGTGCCACTTATAAAGGTGGAACGCAGAGACGAACCAGCATTCTGCCAATCAATCGAAGAGGCATCCGATGGCAAGCCATGGTATCATGACATCAAGGTTTACCTCAAAGATCAAGAATATCCTGCCAATATTTCAAATAGAGACAAGAAAACCTTAAGGCGGCTCGCAGCTAAGTTCTTCCTGAATGGTGAGGTGCTCTACAAAAGAAACCACGACATGGTTCTTCTTAGATGTGTTGACAAACATGAAGCCGACTTGCTCATCAAAGAAATCCATGAGGGATCCTTTGGTACTCATGCTAATGGACATGCAATGGCTAGAAAAATTCTAAGGGCTGGTTATTATTGGCTGACCATGGAATCTGATTGCTTCAACTATGCAAGAAAGTGCCACAAGTGCCAAATCTATGCTGACAAGGTGCATGTTCCTCCAACACCCTTAAATGTGATGGCATCACCTTGGCCATTCTCTATGTGGGGCATTGACGTGATTGGACTCGTTGAACCTCGAGCTTCAAATGGACATCGGTTCATCCTAGTCGCCATCGACTATTTCACCAAATGGGTTGAAGCTGCTTCATACGCGAATGTAACGAAGCAAGTGGTAGTTCGATTCATCAAGAAGGAAATAATATGTCGCTACGGGCTTCCAAACAAGATCATCACTGACAATGGCACCAACTTGAACAACAAAATGATGAAGGAGTTGTGTGAAAGTTTCAAAATTGAACACCATAACTCTTCACCATACCGGCCAAAGATGAATGGAGCCGTAGAAGCAGCAAATAAGAACATTAAGAAAATCCTTCAAAAGATGGTGAAAACTTACAAAGATTGGCATGAGATGCTTCCCTTTGCCTTACATGGCTATAGGACCTCGGTTCGCACCTCGACAGGGGCAACCCCGTTCTCACTAGTATATGGCATGGAGGCAGTCCTTCCCATCGAGGTGGAAATCCCTTCAATGAGAGTTTTGATGGAGACCGAATTGGAAGAAGCGGAATGGGTCCAAGCAAGGTTTGATCAGCTAAACCTCATCGACGAAAAACGAATGGTAGCATTATGTCATGGTCAGTTGTATCAGAGCAGACTCAAGAAGGCATTCGACAAGAAGGTCCGCCCTCGAGAATTTCAAGAAGGAGACCTAGTGCTCAAAAAGATCTTACCCATACATAAGGATTCACGTGGGAAATGGACCCCAAACTATGAAGGCCCTTATGTAGTGAAGAAAGCTTTCTCTGGAGGAGCTTTGATTCTCACCACAATGGATGGCGAGGACTTTCCACTGCCTGTGAATTCCGATGCAGTCAAGAAATACTATGCCTAAAAAATAAAAGAACGCCCGTTAAGTTGAAAACCTGAAAGGGCAGCTTAGACAAAAAGGGGCATCCCGGTGGACTGAAAACTCGAAAGAGCGGTCCAGGCAAAAATTAGGGATACAAAAAACAAAAGAAAACCCGCTAAGTCGAAAACCTGGAAAGGCGACTTAGGCAAAAGTTGGGAAAATAAAAAGAGGCAAGTAACTGCATCAAGACAATATACTCTTAGTATCAACTGAAGAACTCATTCCTTCGTTATCCTCATAAGCAAGGTTCTGCGGACTTAGAGTTATTAAGAATGTGGTGGTCATCGCGACTCAATGGGAGCTTCCAATGTTTTCCTATTGCCATTTTCATTTCTTTTACTTATTTTTTATGGAGTTACACCTTTAGTGTGCTACCATTCCATGTACTAAATTATGTTCGACCATCAATAAAATGCATTTTCCCATTTATTGTTGTCAGTTCTTTCATTCTCAATAATCGCTATTTATTTTTTATGATACAACTTTGAAATTGAAAAAAAAAAACTTAAAACTTTTTTGAAAATCATGATCAGTTGAATTTGAAAATATCAAAAGGAAATCAACGATTCTCAACGCTCTCAAAGCAACCACGACTAATTTCTCTCTCGCAGCAGAATTAGCAACTACACAACATGCGGTCACGCGATGTCAAAAGGCTCCATCAGCAGCTATGCATCTGAACTTTCAAGCGTGTGGTGTGACGAATGTCGAAGGGGCAAATCCCCAAACACCATACTTTAACCACATTTCCCATAAGACCTTCAAAGTCCAACCAAGCTTGGCACTCAACAACAATTAAAGCCCAACGTGTCATTGGCATTTCCAAGAGTCAGCATATCACATGCATCATATTATATGCACATTCATTACCATTCATCTCATATCATATCATATTTATTTCCCCAGCTAGAACTCCCTATTGGGCCTATCAGTAACTATCATATCATTTCATTTATCGTTTCACCAGCGGCAGACTGACAACGGTCATATCACGCATTTATCATTTCACCTGCATCAATTGGTCATATCATTTTACCGCTCATCATTTCACTAGGATCCACTAGACAACGATCAACCAAACATTACTGTTATCCGTTAGGGATCGACCTTCAGTGCAGGCGGCTGAATAAGATTATCTTTATCCTTAGGGATCGACCTTTAGTGCAGGCGGCTAAATAAAATCACCTTTTAGAATCGACCTTCAGTGCAGGCGGCTGAATAAGATTATATTTACCCTTAAGGATCGACCTTTAGTGCAAGCGGCTAAATAAGATCACCTTTTAAAATCGACCTTCAGTGCGGGCGGCTGAATAAGATCACATTTACCTTTTCCACAGCAGATCGACCTTTAGTGCAGGCGGCTAAATAAGATCACCTTTACTTTTACCTCAGTAGATCGACCTTTAGTGCAGGCGGCTAAATAAGATCACCTTTACTTTTACCTTAGCAGATTGACCTTCAGTGCAGGCGGCTGAATAAGATCATTTTTACCTTTATCCTCATCATTTGACCTTCAGTGCAGGCGGCCGAATAAGATCACCATTATCTTAATATTAAAGTTGACCCTTTCCAAGTGAAGACATCTCATCCTTGCTTCAACTGTACATTTTTATTCTGTAGGGACAAAATTTGAGTCCTTCGTATTTAATTACCTTTCACAAAGAGTTCACGAATATGTCTAATATTCGCGTCCTCAAAGTCAAAGGATAATTAAGTAGGGGCAGCTGTAGTACCCCAATTTTGTCCCAACTTTTTTTTCACGGTCGATTTGTGTTTGTTTTAATTTTTGAAATAGTAAAATTTTATTTTTATAAATTCATGCATTTTTAATTAATCTTGTGAATATTTGAGAAAATATAAAAAAAAATGTTAAAATCTTTAATTTCTATTGTTAGTGATATCATTGTTATTTTTAAAGATGTGAGTTCAAAATTATAATATTTAGTATTTATTGTGTATTAATTTGTGTTTGATTTGTTACCTTTTATAATTCCCTCATAACTCAAAATAAAGTTTTGTTTCCATATATTTATTTATTACTATATTTATTACTTTTATTCATTAATGTTATTATTATTATTAACTAAGAAAATAAACAAAAAAAAATATATATATAAAAAAGATGCAGCCACGTGCTGCATCTCTCCCCCCTCCCCTCTTTCTCACCTTTCTTTTTCTTTTATATTATTATTATTATTATTATTATTATTATTATTATTATTATTTTCGTATTTTTATTTTTTATATATGTATATATTATTATTTTTTTATTTTATTATATTTTTTTTTGTCCTTTGCTTCTCCAAAAAAATGTCCAAGATCTGTCCAAATGCAGTGAGGCAGAGGGGCGCCCCCCCAGTTTCTTTCTTTTTGGTCTGCTGTTCAGAACAGACAACATAGATCAGTGAGATTTTCCTTGATCAGAGAAATTTTTTCCAAGGTCCCAATAAATCACATTAATGCTGCAGGACAAGAACAATTTTTCTTGGTGGAATATAATCAAAACCAAGATAAAAAAAAACGGAGGAGCCAGAAACTCAATTTTTCTCTGAGAACAAAAACTCAAACCCCAATCACAAACTCTAAGCTTTTTTTTAACATCACAAATCCAAATTTTTCTCACATCACAACATCACAGCCGCACCAAAATCATCATCATCACAACCCAGAAATCAATAACAAAAACTCACAACATAAACACAAATCAGAGCCGAAATCAAAACACGCACACACACACACGATCCAGAAAAACAAAAAAAGAATAGAAGAAGAAGAACAGAACCGACGCAGGAGTGAAGAAGAAATTTGAAACAAAAAAAAAAACTTCAAAACTTTAATCTCCGATCTGCACAAATTGGTAAGGTTTTTGTGAATTTGGAACTCAGAATCGTGTTTAGGAGGGTTTAAAAAGAGAGATTGAAAGAAAAAGTTTTGATTTTGACAAATTTTTTTACTCCGGCACGGTGGCCGCCGCCGTCTGGCCTGGCTGGCCACCGCGCCGGTGTTCATATGCTCACCGGAAAATTCATCGTGTTCTTCCTCATGAAGAACACTTGCCCAGAAAATAAGAGAGAATGAGAGAAATTAGAGAGAAGGAGAGAAGGTTAGAGAGAGAAATGGGAGAATAAAATGAAAAAAAACCGGAGATATGAATATATAGGAGACCAGTCCGTTTGGTTCAACCAAACCGGACCGGTTCACCTCAAACCGGCTGGTTCAGCCCAAATACTCTGTTGGACCTTCAACCCACGCCCAGTTTCTGTTTGTGAGCCCAGGGTGCTGTCAGCACCCCCTGTTGGTGTTGTGTGCACCCCCTCTGTGTGCGTTTTTTTTTTTTGTTTTATTTTCGTATTTTTATGTGTTCATTTTTCTTAGTCGTTATTTGTGATTTTATTTGTGCTTTATTTTTATATGGAATGCTTGTATATAAATATTTAAAATGCATGATGTGTTAGTATTTATTTATTTATTTATGCAATGTTCTATTTTGTTTATAGATCACTCATGAAAAATACAAAAATATGCTATATAGTTTTAGCTTTATTTTCGTAAGAATGTGTAAATATACATGTAGAGTTTATTTGTTAGTTTCGTACATATTGTCGTAATAAACGTACCCTCGTGTTTTTATTTTTATCGTTTCAAAAATAACTAAAATACCAAAAAAACAATACATATTCCCAAAAAAAAAAATGCAAAAAATATCAATTTTATTTAAATCATTTTTTTTTTAGTTCTTGCAATACTACTTTTTTCTTCAATAAATATTGAATTGAAAAGGAGATCGGCGGATGTACTTCCGTTCGTCTCTCCGATAATCGAGGCTTAGCGTCCGCTTTGTCAATCGGTTATTCGTCTTCCACGCCAAAAATATATTATTTTGCAAAACATAAAATTTAAATAAATTCAACCCACCAAACCTTTAATCTTTTTCACGCCCATGTGCGTTTAATTTTTCTCAAACGGATACCATCGCCCAATTGCGAGTCCGTCTTTTTATCAAGCAAACTTTTTTCGCCCAAGTGCGACCAAACAATTTTCATAAATAAAATCAACCAACAAACAAATATTTTCTACCAAAGAACAACGTAAGCTTTGAATTTCCCATTGCACTTGGGAATACGTAGGAGCGGAATCCAACAACCGTCAAGCACAATAATAAAAAACTAATTTTTCCCCTTTTGTAAATATTTTAATAATTAATAAAAATATGCAAACAAATCAAATTACATTTTTAAAACCTAAAATAACAAGAAGGTTCCCGTTGAGTACAACGGATGTGAGGGGTGCTAGTACCTTCCCCTTGCATAATCGACTCCCGAACCCGAAATTTGGTCGCGACGACCGTCTTTCCATTTCTCTCAAGGTTTTATCGATATTTTCCTTTTCCTTTTGGGAATAAATAAAATCCGGTGGCGACTTTACTGTCTAGCGAGCGTTTTTCGCCCGCGCATTTTTCCGGCCGCTTCAACTATGAATATTATTTACATCTTTTTTTTGTTCGGTTGGGTTGCTTATGGCTTTAAATGGCGAGGCTTCTATTTCAATATTTTCTTTAGGAGGCGTAATTTTTAAAGCTTCTAAAGGTGGATGAATAGATTCAACTATTTCCTTTCTAGAAGTTTTCCATCTAATACTCATCCTTGTTTTAGTGTTTAAAAATAATTTTTTAGCGTAAGGGTTTAATATATTATTTTCTAAACAATATAATTCGAACCAAGTAAAAAAGTAAATATTAATTTCATGATGTTCTAAAAATTGATAAAACAATTTGAGATATAAATCTCTTTTGTCTGTAGCAAAGGTATCAAAATACCATTTACGTTTTTCTTTATTATATTCTGACAAGAATTCCTCTCTAATCCAAATTTTATCTATTTCAAAAGGTTCATCCGACTTAATCATTCCTAGTATTTGAGATTCAGTAGGTGAAGGAGATCTACTGATTCTCTCCTGATAAATAGGTTGAGGTATAGTGGGAGCGAAATTTACTCCTGCTAGATTTAATCTAATTGTAGAGTCTGTAGAACGTCGAGCCGAGGAAGATCCTATGCTAGGCGACTGATTGTATCTAAACGATTGACTTCTATTCATTCTAATACGGATGTTTCCATCTTGATCAGTAATAATATCTCTAATAGATCTTGACTCTAATTTTTCTGGTTGAGTAGTATTTTCTATTATCCATTCTTCTGGGATTTTTTCTTTTAATTCCGATATGGTTAATATCTTTGGGGTAATTATACTAGATTTCTTTAAATTAGCTTCTATAATACAAGTTTCATTTCTAGGCGTTGATCTTAATGATTTATAATTATAGTTTACATTTGTAACCTTATATGTTATTCTAGTGATAATATCTACATTAGATATTCCCTCTGTAAAGTTGTCATTTTGATGTTGTACACATATAACTAACGATGAACTTGTAACCTCATCATTTAAACTCATTGAGTAATTTGGGTAACAGTTAAAGTAAACAGGACCATCATTAAGATTAGATTCTAACATGGCTATCACCGAGTCATGAAAATCTCTAATCCTAGAGTCTCTTAAAATTAGTAATATAGGTGAATTTAAACCTAGTTTATGTAAAGGTTTAACAGCCACTTGAACAAGTCCTAAGTGGATATACCTAAACCCATCTCTATAATGTTGATCTAGAAGTTTTTTATCTAACAATGTAAAAGTTTCTTGTTTATTCTTTACATTTCTAGCTTGTTCTAACGTATGTATAATTTTTTGACTTTTAAAATCGAAAGTACTAATCTTATAGATTTCATTTAGCTTGATTTCTGGCATATTCCAATTTATTAATTTATTTTCCATTTCTTGAACTTCTAACTCTTGATTTTGAAAAGTATCTTGGTTTAATGTTGCTTCAGTATTGGAGGAAGTAGGTGGAACCAAAGTTCTATTGGATCTACTACTTCTACCACTAACACTACTCCAAGCCCTATTCAGTAATCGAGACATTTTTGAATTAATTAAACCTTTAAATTTTCAACTGTTTTGATTTTAAATTAAAACTCTCAATACTTGACTGACTAATCTTACTAGGTGACTCTCTCCTCCCCCTTATTTTTGTTTGAGTTTCAAAGAAGAATACAACTAGGCTAAACCAACGGTTTCACTGCCCTATCTGCGGGTCTTACTACCTGGACCACCCAGCTATTCAGCACCTTCTTACAAAACAAGCCAACTCTCAGGGTTGTGGGTTGAATCAAAAAGTACGATAAGAACAGTAAAGTTTTAAAAGCAATAATTTTTAAATTCAAAATATTGAAAACTTTAAGACTTAATTATTTCAAAATTATCAAAATTAATTTTTAATTTCTACGAGACCTCTTTCGAGGCTCTGATACCATAACAGCAGGAGCGATAATATTTTCCTTTTGTTAGAAAAATCTAGTAAAATCTTTTATATTTTTTAAAAGATAATCTCAGTTTTACATAATATTTAAATTGCAGAACAAAACAACGTAGTGCAAAACAGACTCAACAAAAAATATTGTTGACCAAATTTGGCCGCATAAAATTTTGATTTATTTAAAATATACTTCAAATTTCAAAATTGGATTATGATTTTAAATATAGTTAAAATACGTTTTTACTGAATATTAGTAAAAATTTAAAATATTTGAATGGTAAAAAAAGGAAAAATATGAATGGGTATGCATTGTTTTTTTTTTTTGCTACAAGACTAAGAAAGACAAAAAAAAAAGAAGAGAAAATTCAAAAAAAGAAACTATAAAATAAAGTTTCTATGGTGTTTTTTTTAAGAATATATATCATGAACACCTTAAGGAGAAACATGAATCGAGAGTATTTGATAAAGTATTAGTATATTTTCACCGAAGTATTATATTTTTATTACAATTCCATCTTTGAAAGAAAATTGAATTACACTTCTCAAATATACACTTTAGTCTATTTTAACGTAAATAAATACTTTTTGTCAAAAAAAAAAAGCATAAATAAATACTTTTGTGATAACAATTAACTTTAAGCTACTATTTTATATCAACAATTTTAAGTCATCATTCAAGAAACTAAATTTTCTTTCTTTGAAAATTTTATTATTTTAGAATAGAAAATTTAATGTATAAAAAATTTGTAGAAAAAAAAAAACATTATTAATAGGATTCTTATTAATAATCCTGCTAATTGCATAGTTTTAAATGTGGAGTTGGGTTGATAACCAATGGGGGCTCCCCATAGTTTTAGAAATATTATTTGGGTTGGTAATGAATTTATTCCACCGTTTTGGTGAATCTCATAAACTTGCTACTTTTATTGGTGCTTGCATGCATACGGATTATTATCGATAATCCTCCTAATTGCATAGTTTTAAATGTTGATGGTAGTTGTCTGGGTAACTTGGAAAGGACCGACTTTGGTGGCCTAATCCAAAATGAAAGTGGGAACTGGATCATTGGTTTTAGTGGTTTCTTGGGTATTACTAATAACATTTTAGCTAAACTTATGTCACTTTATCACGGGCTCAAGATTGCAAGAGCATCCAGCTACCACCGTTTCTTTTACTAATTTGATTCAAAAACTATATTGGATCTCGTTACCAAGGGGTAAAGTAACTACCGCTGCTATGCTGCTCTAATAGATAACATCCAAGAGTTGTTGAAGTTAGATTGAGAAGTCTCTTTATTTCACGCTTTGAGAGAAAGGGAATGCTTGTGTTGATTTTTTCGTCAAGTTAGGTTCAACTAATGACGTGAAACTTACGATGTGAGATTTTCCACCAAATAATTTGAAGAAGTTAATCGCGTCGGATGCTCTAATGGTGGTCTACCTTAGAGTTGTTTTTTTTTCCCTCCATCCTGCTTAACCTAATGTACCCAAAAAAAATTATACTAACATAAACAACATCCAGTTTCACATTGATAATGAAATTGAAGACCACTTAATTAATTCAATTGTTGCTTCATTAGTACTCTTATTTAATTCTTTTCTCATCGGTGCAATCAAGGACTAAGGTTTGGTAGCATTTGGTTGAAAAGTGCTAGTTGGCCTTGAGATAACTATCTGAATTGCTTGCAAATAATTTAGCAGTGATTATATGATGATATAGGTACATACATGTACATCTTTTCCTGCATAAAACTTCCGATTTTTATAGTACTGCTTCATGCTTCGAGTCGCAACACATCTGATAAAACAAACATTCAGAAGAAATTTACGTACAATTCCACCCCAATTCTTACCTTTGCAAACTAATCTTATTCTAATTGACAATTCATGTTTATTACACTTCTCATTGCCTAAACTTAAATTTCATGACTTGTAAAACCACTAACAAAAATCAACATAGTTGCTCCCACTTTGACTCCAGAAGACAGCTTTAATTGATTCAAACCTATGGCCTAACGACTAACGAGTACTATTCGATCTATAACCGAGTAAGCAAGTTATCCGTACCCATATCTTTAATTGAGATTGTGATGAAACCAAGTATTTTGGTTACACCAATGAAATAACTACGAAGTTTATATCGCCGATGACTAATCTCCTATTGAAAAGGTCGAAATCACTTATCCCTTCAATTAATCCATTATTAGTGTGACTAATCTCCTATTGCTTGGCATACATTGCACTTCTTTTGCAAACAAATTAAAACTATTAATTCATTCAAATTGATAATTGGTAAAATAGATCGAGAACAAATTAAAATTAACCTAATTGAAAACGATAAATAAGCGAACAAAATCAAATTAATATCTGAAAAACATAAAATGTCTAAACATCAAAGTGATTGAACATGTAACGAATCAAACTTAATTATCAATCGTCGTCTCAACAAAAAGATCAAACAATGTCGCATTAAGACGACGAACAAAACTATGCATTCAAACACTACAAAATATTCACATTGCAAACATTGGTTTGAAGATTCTAACAACAATATCACTCAAACGCCCATTGATTTTCCTTACGAATCTCCTCTTCTTCCTCGGGACTGAAATCATTCACAATGTTAAACGTCTGACGAATTTCCTCCGATGTCTTCCCCTTAATCATCTCACCTACAGCAGCACAAGTAAGATTCAACAAATTATTGATATTCAAGTAATTCGCAGCAATAACGAGTTCAAAAAGCGTAGCCGAATCAATCTTCAAGAAATCAGCGTCCCAAGCTTTAAGATCATCCTCAGAAAGTTTTCCATTGGAACTCGCCGCTTCCGCTTCCGCTTCGACATGCTTCTTGCAGTATTCAATTATCATCGCCAAGATCTTGCCGGTGACATTCGGAATAGGGATTGTGTTGTTGGCACAACCGTCCTCGATCAAGTACTTGATTGTTTGTGATTGGAGTGCTACTGCTTCGTCGACTTCGAAGGTTTCGCCGTCGTAACTCTGGAGAGTGAATTTCATGGTGATGATTGGGAATGGATGATGAGATTTTAGGAACCGTGTGAAATCGGTAACCCTAACTTTTTCTTGATTAGAAAATAGAGAAGTGTGAACTGTGACGAAACTTTGAATCGTTTGTCTCTTATTTATAATGTTATTTTGTAACGTATTTAAAAAGAAATACGTATCTAATATCAAAAAAAAAAAAAAAAGAAATACGTATCTGAAAAGATATACTTTAGATATTCTATCAGAAATACTGTAATCTTTTAGATTTTTATTTTAAGAAATAATCTTTTAGATGTAATAAAAAAAAAAGAAATAATCTTTTATATTTACTTTTTGTTTTGTATTTTATTTTTTTTCAAAATTTAAATATTTAAATTTTGGGTTAGATATGTTTTTGGTCCTTACATTTTGCCTTATAGTTAATAATAATTCATACATTTTTTTATAGTTTAAAAAAACCCTACAATTTTTTCCATAATCAAAATTGGTCCCCGCCGTTATTTTTTTTAACAGAATGCTGATGAGGCGCAATTAGTCAATAACATGATGACACGTGTCTTTTATGATGGCTTCAGTTTGAATTGTTATTGTGGCTTTGGTTGAGTTTGTGGTGATGAAGATGAGGTTGTGTTGAAGGAAGAAATGTAGAAATAAAGATTTGGTGTGGAAAGGTGTACAATAAATCTGATGGAAGCAAACACATGTCATCATGTTATTGGCTAATTGTGCCACGTCAGCGTTTTGTTAAAAAAAATTAACGGCGGGGACCAATTTTAATTACGAAAAAAATTGTATGAATTTTTTAAATCATAAAGAAAATGTAGAGACTATTCTTAACTATAAGGCAAAATATAAGGACTAAAAACATATTTAACCCTTAAATTTTTAATATCTATATTTTTTACATGTATTCTTGACTAATAATGCCGACGTGTCACCTAACCAATGCCTCTCCTTTCTAACTTTTTAAAGTTTAAATATTTAAATTATATATATATATATATATATATAATTTGACGTGCCCATGATTTTTTAAATTAACAAATGTCACATAATAGTAAATATAGCCACATCATCAAAAGAGAATAAAGATGAATGTAATTTTAAAATTTGATAAAAAAAGAGGACTAAAATTGTGGATTTAGAAATAAAAGGATCAAGATCCAATTTTTTTGAAAATAAAGGGACCAAAATTGTCTTTAACTCTAAAGTAAAACATACTCAACAAAATTAACATTGTTGATGATTACCGCATAAGATTTAGATTAAAGATATACTTTAGATATAAAAATTAGATTGACTTCAAATATATTTAAAATAGGACAAATGCATTGAGGAGTTTTCAAGTTTAACGTTCATAACGAATTGATTTTTTAAATTAGTTCGTTATGGTGGAGAGATTTACATTCCATTGTGAGATGTCCGAGAAGGGAAGGGAAGAGTTGGTTTGATGATCGGCTTAGAAGGGAGGTAGGAGATGGTAAGGAAACATTGTTTTGGAGTGACACTTGGGTAGGTGGAGATAGATTGAAGGATCTGTTTGGAAAACTCTTTGACCTATCGTTAGACTAAGAGGGGGTAGTGGCCGATGTGGTTAGGGAAGAGAATGAGATAACATTCAACTGGAGATGGAGTAGAAGGGTATTTCAGTGGGAAGAGGATTTGGTAGAGGTGTGTCAAGGTATGGTGACGGGGTGTGCGAGATCGGGTGAGGAGGATATCGTTGGAAGTGGGGGGAGTCGGTCCAGTTAAGGAGGCTTATAGTATTCTAACTTCAGAGGAGTCAGTGGAAAGTAGTTGGTTTTCAGAGGTGTGGAATTCTCTAATTTCGTCTAAACTTTCAATTTTGATTTGGAGGCTCTTACTTAATAGGTTTCCTACCAAAGATAATCTTCAAAAACGAGGTATCAACCTCAATTCCACGTTTGTGTGTGTAGGAGGCTGCGGTGGTATCGAAACGAAAAATCATGTATTTTTCTGTTGTCCTATTTTATCTGAAGCCTGGAGAGAGATAGTTCGTTGGCTTGGGATTCCGATAGTTTTGGGGGAGGAAGGACCGAAGCATCTTATTCTTTTTAAGAACATTGTAGTAGGAAGATCGAAAACTAGAGAGAAACTTGGAGTTATTTGGGCTTCGACCATTTATATCATTTGGAAAACCCGAAATGATATGATATTTAAACTTGAAGGTTTTGTTTGGGAAAAGGTTGTGGAAGAGGTTAAAATTTACTCTTGGAGAATCCTCATGTCAAGGTCTAAAGACTTTAGCTATTCTCTGTGTAACTGGTTGACTAATCCGACCGCTTGTTTAGGAATTTGAATTGGTGAGTTTGGGTCCAGATCTGTTCTCTTCTGTTTGCAGGTTCATGTCTTACGCTCAGCTGTTTTTAGTATTGTTGTTGCTATCTTGGAGGAGCTTCATCTTTTGTCGTTGTGGTTGAGCTCAAAATGCATGCTCGATTGGTTTCGGTTTGAGATTTTACTGTGGTATTATTCTCAAATTTTCGAAGCTCTTTTTGTAGCTTGGAGCGAGATCTCACAGCGATGCAAAGATGAGTTTCGACCAGGCTTGATTATCTGTCAAGGCTGCTGGAGCTTGCTGGTACAGTTTAGTTTTGGCTAGAAAGTGATAGAGCTGGAGTTATAATTTTCAATGTATTTTAATTTTATGGTATAGGGGTCCAGCTATGCTTTAAGTTTTCATGTGGTGATTTTGTAATGGGAATGTTGCTAGAATTGAACACCTCTTTGTTGTTGTTTGGAGGTGGTTTTCCTTTTCTTTTTGACCTGATATATCAGGATCTATTTGCATTCCCAATAGGCATTTCTTATGCCTGGTTTAATTCATTATCTTTCTTTTGCCTTTGCAAAAAAAAGTATCAAATTGATTCTTTTACTTTTTCTAAATGACAAATTGACCCTTTAACTTTGTAATAGATTACAATATTACATGTTTAATGCCAATGTGTTACAAAAATGCTTATGTTGTTGTGAGTCGCGACCCTTCAACAATCGCTATTTTTACTAACAACATTTGATAATTAAAATCACTACTAATAACTGCAAGTATCGTACCACCATAATACCTGTTTAAAGAGCATCCTTCAAGCTTAATAAATTGTCTATATTTTATGACACTTTATACACATCCTTCAAGACACACATAAATTCTTCTAGCTAACGGCATGTAAGAATTTTTTGTAATGGCCACATAAATATACAATGTCACGTCACTCAATAAACGGAATATTCCTTCCCCATAATCAGCTTGTTCCAACTAAGCTCGTTGATACCTTTGCCTTGCCTTGTATATTTCCCCCTCCATAACGAGATGATCATTGGTTGAATAATGTTTTTCGTAATACGAATGTTCATGCAATATGTTGAGAAGTAATGCTATTTAGTAAGAAATATTCATATAAAAAAGAGAAGAATTAATAAAATTAGTGATTTTGACCAATTAATTAATATTGACTAATCATACATGAGAGAGAGGATGATTATAATTTGACCAATTAAATATTGCCACCTAAGATTTTTCTTTTTCTTACATCAAAAAATTCTTATTAACTAGGCGAGCATTTTCTTAAGTTGAGATAGATTTTGTCACCAATTTTATAGTAGAAAATGCTGGTTGTCATGAAGCTTTGTGGAGACGAAACACAAGAATTTCATTAACTACCGATTTAAAACTTTTAATTATGATTTTTCAACTATGCAAATACACTTTTTGCCCTTTCCTATACTACTCCCTCATAGTAAAACTTAGCAATAGCATTGCTCTTTTATTAATACCTCTTTGTCTCTATCACTATTGATGAAGTTTCCTTCACACTCTTTGATCAATTTAAACTTTATTGAGACAATATTAATTAATTTTAGTATTTTAATATTTTATTTATAGATCAAATTAATTTTAATTAAAAATAGTAAAATACGAGGATCATCATTTTCTGGAGTTGGAATGAACCACAGTCTCTACATTTATTTAGGATAAATTTGAATAAAAAACAAAATAGAGAGATACGTGATCGGAAGGAAGAGAACTCTATTTGGGTTTTTTTTTTATGTTAACCTTTTAATTTTTAAGAAAATGAGGCAAGCAATCCATATTCAGCCGCAAGACAAATAAAATTTAGCCAAGAATAGAAAACTTTTTGTTTGGGTTAGCATGAATCTGAGAACTTTTTATCAAGTAAAATTTTTATATTTTTAGTGGAAAAATTTTAATATGAACTATCTTTACAAGTGATCCATCATGTATCAAGTTTTAAAAAATATTTAAAATTTCAACGACGACATACGTTGTTGTTTAAAAATATAAATTAATGATAATTATTATTTTTTATGATTAAAATAAAGATTTAAATTGATATTAATTTGATCAAAACAATGTAAAATAAAGACATAATTCATATATTTATCTAACGTCAATTATGTTATTGTTAAAGACAAATTGATCTCGTCCCCATGAGCTTAGCTCAATTGGTAGGGACATAGCATTATATGTGCAGGAGCCGGGTTCGAACTCGGATACTCCACTTATTCACCTTTAAGGTGAATTTTCTAGTCATTAGGCAACTTGACCAAAAAAAAAAAAAGACAAATAGATTTCTTTAGTAAAAAAAAAAAAAAAAGACAAATATAGATTTGTGATTTTTCTGTATATAAAAGAAGAAAAAAAAAATCATGATTTTTACTTTTAAAAAGTGTACCTTAATTAAAGGCCTTACCTTTGGCGGCCCTATAATAACAACGCCATAACTTTTGCAACACGTATACAACGGTTCACAAACCCTTGTAAGTTTCCTCGCTCACTTTTATATATTTTGAGGGTTTTGGAGTGATTTTGCAGGTTGGTGATCGTAAGTTGTATTTGATTACTATTGAAGCCGGATGGCGATGACGATGCCGATGCTAAATCCTTGGAGTGGAATCGGTTGTTGTTTGAGTGCAATTGCTCTATACTATATTAAAAAAACCATTGGCAAGTAAGTAATTTGCTGTCGTTTTTTCTTCACTGAAACTAAGGTCTATACTAAGTTAATATTCAATTGTAATCTACTTATGTGTTAAAAAAAAAAACACATTGTAATCAATGCATAGGATTCAATAATAAAAAGTAGCATTACATACATAACTTGTGATAATTTTTTTGTTGTTGGTATAAACCATGTATCCTCTGCGCACAACTGCAGAGATTAATTGTGATAATTTTATTGGTGGGTAGGAATGTGGACATTCTTAAATCGGTGACCCGCGTCAAACAATTGAAGGAACTAGGTATGTATTTTTCATAAGCTCAAAGTAGCATATTCTTGTTGAATGTGTGAGGCTATACATCATGGAAGTTATAGTTAGTTTTTTATTTTTGTTTTGCATAACATGGTTCAAGCCAAAGTTCTTTAGATGAATATTCTAATCCCACTTGTATACGAAGTTAAAGTTAACTCAATTGGCCGAAATATCAAAATTGCTAGATTAGATGCTGATGTAATATCAAAGTAAGTATTATAATTATCGTTTCCTCAGGACTAGTGCGATACCAAATGCCGTTCAACAATTTCCATGATCTTAAGTGACAAGGGTTTGATGGTTTTTGTATTAAAGTAACTTGTAAACATATAAATGCGAAAATGCGATAACGATTGTTGTAAAATATCAGAGAAATAATATTGCTGGGATTAACTTTCGATCATTCATTCACATATATTTCCTCAATCAATCACATAGGTTTAGCTATCAATCGACTTTACCACGTATTACTCACCGTACGTTTTCGTTCCCAAATAACGACGAGAAACTATTATACTTATCAATCCTCGATCCCTCGGGTGATTAATCGATATAACAACTTTAAAAACTAATACTTTAAGTGATTATTAAACCCAAATCTATCCCTAGAGTTTAGATTTAATAGATATTGTTCTAGTTCATTGATTCAAAACATATATCCCTATATTCTTTCAAATCAAATAGATAAAACATTAAAAGCAAGAACAATATCAAAGTTGATTGAATCACTAAACCATATATAAACAAGATCAAGACAAATACATGCTCATAAATTAATCTATAACTAATCCCAACTATAGGAGAGTTTAGTTACCCATATGATTCTTACAAAGATGAAGAGAATTGAAGTGAACAAACATGATGGAATGATTCCTCAACCAATTTGTGTTATCCACCTTCAAGAACTCTTAAAAATATAACCTAGAGCTGTTTCTCAATATTACAGAATGAGAACAAAAGAAGAGATACAATTTTCTGAACTGAATTTCTATTTATAGTGGTCAAGTTCTGCTAAGCTCGCCGGGCGAGCTATCTTTCCTCAGCTGTGGGTTTGCTGACACGTGTCTCACTGACCTCTTGACCGCCTTTCAGTCGCTACCTCTGGCCGGGCGAGCATGGGCAAGCCAAGCTCGCTGACTGTCGCCAGACCTCGCCGGACCTTGCCCACATTTCCATTCTCCCTGCCTTTTCCTCGCCGGGCGAGCTTGGGCGAGAGTTCCATTCTTCAGCTTCTTTGTTCTTTGTTCCAATCCTGTTCTAAGCTTCAAGTCCCTACAAAAAGGGTTGGGATTTAAAAAAACTAAGTAAAAATAACTTAAACAAATATATACACGATTTCGGGGTTTTTCAAAAGGATTTCTTACACTTTAAGTTAATAAGTGCATAAATATATTACATGAATTAACTACTTTTCGGCACTTATCAGATGCTATGAATGTGGTTCGAATCCCGGTCCTTCCACTTTGTATCTATCCACCAAACAAAAGTTGGTCTGTTGGTGAAAGCCTTTGGCTACTTAGTTTATGCTCCTATGTATTTCATTAGTATACATATTTAAAATGAACACATATTTTAGAAAAGGAAAATGATATTTGGTACGACAACAAATTCTTCAAAATCACACAAATGTTTCCTTAGTTTTGATTTTATCACCAAAAGGAGCAATTTGCCTTTCGCCATCTCAATCCGACCCAAAAGAAATAAGAATTGTGACTACAATGTTGTCTGAGTCTCCTGTTCTATTGTTTCACCATGGCAACCCCAAAGTCAATCATAGTTTTGATGAACTTTTGAAAGCCATCCTTGTTCCCTTATCTAAGCAATTATAATTTGCTCAAATGGTGACGAACAACACTATGATATGTTGCATAAATAGTGAAAACAGAGGTGACGACATGTTGCTCATACAAATTACAATAATGCTTAGATAATGTTGGAGCTAATATCCTAAAAGCTCTGCTGTACATAGAGGCGATCGCACGAGAGATAAACGGCATGTGTGCAAAATATTTTGACGGTTTTATCTTGGCCTTAATTTGCAAACGGGGTGATCTTATTAATATGCAGTCCTATCAATACTCATGATGCAAAACTTCTCCAAATTTATGATGCATAGGATCAAAACAATCAAATATGCATTCAACTTTGTACTTGTAGTTAGTCAATTTGTGCTTGTGGTCACTGGTGACTAATCATGTTTTGGATAACACTTCACTTTGCAGGTCAACTATTAGATACTCAAAATTCACCGTTGGTCGTTGCAATTTCTGGAAAAGTTGCCTCTGATAGCACAATTATATGTGAATTAAGTGGTTTAGCGGGTGTAATTGTGGAAGATACGGTACATGGACATAGTATTCTTAAAATCATGAATAATGTCATTTTTGGAGGATTCTGCATATCTTATTTCTATTCTTTACAATTACAATTAGCTCAAATCATTCTACAATCTTTTTTACAGGTAGAGCAACATTTTCTTAAACATGAGAATTGCAAATGGATAGAACATTTTGCTGTAATGTCGTTCGTGAGAAAAGAGGTTCCTTGGTATCTGGTATGATTTTTCTTTCTTCCTCTAGTAGACTCTTTCATTTTTTTTGTCGTTGTTAAATACAATTCCTTCCCTTTTTATTGGTAGGAAGATGCAACTGGTTGTGTGGATGTGGTTGGAGCTCAGAAGGCCGCAAATTTTACGTTACCTTTTCAAAAGGAAGTATTTAAACAAACAAAACCATGGATTATACCTAGAATATTTCATTATTTTCGAGGTCTCAAGGTGGGAGTGTAACTCTTTCCTCCATTGTGAATTCGGATTGTTGCAGTCATTAATCACTTCATTCAGCACATCAGTGTTCATTGAATTGAGATTGAATAGTCAAGATTTTAATATATATTTTGAATTGTTTTAAAAAAACTAGTTTACCGAGTCTTAAATATAGACCATTTGATCTTGATCCAACATCCACCGATATGTCAACTGCATAAATGTTGGGGATTGAAGAATGCAAGCTATCCGAATTCATCTTCTCTTCATCCTCCACCGTCCCCAAAAATATTTCGTAAGCTGAAATTATTGAAACCATGTTTATAGGAACTTGGTTTTAAGAGAACTGAACGAACACTTCCAATCAACACTTCCTTGACAGTTATCGGCGAGGTAAGTTTCCAAAGAATAGCTGGTAAAGTTGTTTATGTTTTTATACAAGGTCTTCCTTATGTTTCAATATTAAATGGAATTGTTGTCTATTAATCATTCATATTTTGTTTGAAATATTTGTAAACTATATGATCAGGTTTCTAAAGATGATGCTGGCACCATTCGGATTCAAAAACCCGAGTCAGGACCATTTTATGTCAGTCCCTACACAATTGATCAGCTTATAACTGCTCATGACGGGGATTTGGTCAGGTTGCTTTAATATTGATTGATTCTTATAATGCGTTTTTGATTGAAGTGCATTTATCTTTTTTCGTGTAACTCACTGTGATATCCTTCATAGGTGGTGTAAGTATGCATCCATTGGCTTTTCAATATGTGGTTTATGTATAATAGCTATGCAATTCATATTGGAATGGCGACGAGAATGTGAATTGCATCAAAGGTACATATTGCTGAACATTCTTCTTATTAATGGTTAAGAATCGCGTACTATTGAAAGATGTTGAACCACGAAAAGTTATACTATGCTGTTCTCAGAAGAATCTCACCCGAGTTTAAGTGAAAGTATTTGCATTATGATTCTATGCTAGTTGACATTGCAATACACCAGTCAATTCTAAATAAGTACTTAATATTTTTTATGCAGGGAACTTGAGGCAGCTGCTATCGAGGCTATGGAGACAAAACGATATATTGAAGGTAAATTGCTAGAAGTCTTTGCCATGGTTTTAAATTGTCATTGCGGTTGCTGCAATGCGGCTGTTGCAGTGTGAAACGATTTTGAAATTTCACAAACTATATAAAAATGACACCACCATTCTACTACAGTACTATTTACCCGTCATTGTAGAGTTTTAGTTTATTCCATAAGCACTTTTCTGAATGTGCTTAAAATACACAGTTGAGAGATCGTTAAAACTAAGATTTTTCATTAGGTGTAAATTGTGACTATTTCTCAGGTAAAATGGATGACGATTTCTCAGATTTGTGTGTGATATGCATTGATCAGAAATACAATGTCGCTTTTGCTCCGTAAGTCGCTAACCTCATTCTCATTTTTTGTGATGTGAAATAATCTCATTGTGTTCTGATTCATAATGCAATTCATAATCCCTAAGGTGTATGTTTAAATATCAGGTGCGGGCATATGTGTTGCTGTACAACTTGCTCTCGACCCTTAAAAATCTGCCCTCTTTGCCGCGGAAAGATAAAGCAAGTTTTGCAAATTTTCTGTCCCTAATTATGAAAGGTCAACTAGACAAATCATCATGGAATCTAGAATTGTGATTCATGCTTTAAGAATCCAAGAGTATAACATATTTTCTGTTTGAGGTTTTAAATTGAGGTTGCGACAAACGATATTACAGAAAATTGAGACCAATGTGGTTAACGAGGTCTCAATTGTACATGTGTTGCGGTCATAGAGACAAAAAATCTTGATGTCACATATCGCGATCACTGATTATTTTTTGAATTCCCCAAAATAGGAAAATAAATAATCTTAGGGGAAATAATAGAATCAATTTTTTCAACACAATCTAGAACTCTAGTATTTTTGAGTTTGACTCAAAAGAAGTAGTTGTTGAATTTTGTATTTGATGGAATAAATATATATTCTTTTCTAAAAGATAGTAATAAACATTGATCCACAGTGAGTGGGAGAGTTATACATGGTTTGTTTTGTTTTCTTGGGATTTATGAAATGACTTGTTCTGTTTATTTCATTTGAAGAGACAGATCAAGTTGAAATTCTGTTCTTTGATTGTCTCGGCCATTCTAATATTAATAGTAGAAACACAGCATATGCTAGATGAGACTCCTTATTCCTAATTTTGTAATGGTTGTTTCACTTTTTTTTTTTGTTTTAATTCTTTGAAATGGGCTTTGATAATTCAGAGTTCTGCCTCGAGGTATATAAAGTCTAGTCAATATAATTGTTTCAATTTTGTTACATGATTTTTTTTTTTTAAATAAATAAATAAATAAAACTTTTGAAAGTTCTTGTATGATCTCTCTAGTGTGAATTTTGACCGAATTATTAACTTCAAAATAAAATATTAACTTGTGGAAAGCTGTTGTCAAAACAAAAAACTTGGGGAAAGCTAATTTTAAATTCTCTCACAAGTGGGTGAACTTAAAAGTTATTATATATGAAATATTTTAAAAATAGCTTTAACTCAGCTAAATTTAAATACAAATTAATGGTGGGGCAAAAAAAATTTGATTAAGTAAACTTGTTATGCATAGTGCTCCCCTAACAGATTTGTTTCTATTAAACATGTTTATTTATCATTTGGTGTTGAATAATTTCTTTTAAAGTTGAAGTTTATGACCCATCAAAGATAAATTAAGTTAAGCAACTCATCTATATTGATTCACGCATGGTTTCAGATGCTAGCTGAGTATTTATTTAAGCTTACATTAAGAATTATAACTTATAAAGGGTACTATAGTCTTTTAAAAATATGACTTTTAGAAATATTTTAGTTTTCATAGGAAACTATGAGTTTAATTTGCATGCATTGTTAATGTAACTTTTTTTACCTTGTTACGATCAATCGTGTTTGTAGCCTTTAAATGTAGTTATGATAAAAGTTAAATATTTCTAATAATCTAATAGTTATAATTGATTGACGGTCTATGTATATATATAATTTTTTTTTTTACATTTTCTATATATATGAATTATATCCAAACCATATTCACAAAATTTGAAATTTTTAAGACCAAATATTAAGTAGGTCTCTTATGATGTTTATTTCTTTCTTAAAGTCTGTTTGCTATGGATATAGACTATCGTACAAAAAAGAAAGACTATTGACTAATGTTTTGTTGAAATTATGTCTTTTTTATGTCCACACAAACAAACTCTTGGATTCTTCAATCCAACCAAAATCAATTATATTAGATCGGTCTCACACTTGTCCTTTTCAAGCAATAATAGAAAGAGCATCACATAATCATTACCAAGTTTTCACTCATGTCACCATTATTAGAATTTTTTAACCAAAATCTAATCACATAATAACCAAAAATAAAATTAACATGTAACATGTAAATCAATATTAATTAAAACACTCTTATAATTTATACAAATCAATATGAATTACTATAATTTTACAACCATAAAACCAAAATTATTCCCCTACATACACTTCATATCAAACCATGCCACAATACTAGTACCTTATTTTCATGTAACAATATTAACTCAACAATGAAGATCAGAACACATAGCCAACACCAATCTTTGAGGATCAACAAATTTGATCAAACAATTCTCAAGGCTTCTTAAAGAAATTATTATTTCTAATGCTTGATGTAGCTCTCATTTTTTTCTTAGAAATCTGAATAAAATCGTCAAATTGGTCCCTTTGGTAATTTTCCTTAGCCTCATGATCTGGTGCTGCAGGTGCAGTGTTGTTACTCTGCTCCCTATCAATGTTGGAGTTGGACATTGTGACGGTTCTAATTTTATACTTAGCACGTTTAATGAAATTGTTGAATGTTTCATCATTATCAAGTGATGTCTCTACCTTGTAGTGTTTCCCTATATATTCATCATCATCTCTTAATGATGTAGCTTTGTTTCTATGGCTTTGTTCTTTTTGAAAACTCATCATGTTTTGTCTTGGAACATGTTGTTCAATTGAAGAAACTTTTGTTCTTTTGCTATATTGTACTTTTGAGTTTGATGAGCTTTTGTTTCCCATGGATGATGGAGATAGAGTTTGGTTTTGAAAGATATAAGAATTTGAAGTTCTTATAATGGTTAACAAAAAGGTTTAAGCTAAGAAGATTATGAGGTTAAGTGTGCAATTTGAAAGAGGTGTAATAAGCTTGTTTTATAGTGTTTGTTTATTAAGGAGGGGGTATAAATGGAAAGATGAAAAAATTATTATGAACAATATAATAAAAAAAAAAAGTGTTTTGAATTTTATTAGAAGATGCTATTTTGGGTTAAGAACTTAATATTCATAATGAGAGAGCTTTTTCTAGATTAATTAAAAATATTATGCTTTTTAATTGGCAAATATGGCGGCTTAATAAGGGAAAAAAATTGAGAGATGAAGATTTTCAAAGGAACAGGTAGATGGTATCAGATTCTATGAAGACTTGTAGAAGTATACAAAGTTTATTTACAAGTTGGAATTTACAATCACATCATACTAGTTTCCTATGAAGGAACTAGGCAACATGGTTCTATTTTTTGTATGGGAATGTCATATTATTGTTAATTAATGTCTTTATGGTGGAATACAACTTTCAATTGTTGAAATTATATATATAGTTAGATAGACACACCTTTGTAAATGGAGCCCAAATTTAGGTAGCACGACTTACTGTTTACATCCTCTACATCTATGGTATTTAATGTGTTTTTGGCAATTATTTTTGCCGCGTTATGAGTTTTTTTGCAAGCTGTAATTTTAATCATCTGCTATTTAAGTAGCGGATGAGTAAAAATGAGAAATTTGAAAAAAAATACATTCATTATTTAAGTAGCAGATAATGTTTAAGAAATTAATAGGACGGCACAAGAAAGTTTTTTTTTAAAATTTTTTTTAATGAGAATTTTAACTTAAGTAAAATCAAATATTGTCATGTTAATCGACTCAATACAACATCTATTTAGTCTATATAAATACCACACTACAAATTTCACAAGTTTTGGTGTAGTAAATGTTGTGTTTAACGGCTCAATATTATAATCTATATTAGTCTATTTAAGCACCACATTATAACCTCACAATATATACATTACTCTAACTTGCTTCAATCTCAAGCTTATACTGATTTAAATATTCAGAGCACACCTTTTACCAACTCAGAGCACACCTTTTACCAATCCAGCACTGTAAATTTCTCCATCATCTTCTTCAGAATAAAATTCAAGTTATGTTCATAACAATACAATAGTTGTAGGGACCGTTAGAGTTCATATATTAATGTCTTTGCTAGAGTTATTTTGTGCATAGATTGTTGTCCTGCAAGGCTGCAATCCAATAAAATGAGGAGATCTTAACCTTTTAAATATGAGTTTTGCTAACATGTGTCCTAGGTGTGAGTATTGATCGGGTTTGGTCGGATTCGGGCCGAAAAATCGTCAAACCGATAAAAATCGCGACCTTTTAATATGGATCCAATTCCGACCGTTTATATCTTCGGTTTATTCGGGTTCGGGTCATACGGGTGATGGGTACAACGAGTCGGTTTTAACAGGTTAAATTGAAACGTTGTTGTTACATTTAAAATTTCATTGATCAAAATATTTTATTTTTTTACAATTTGTTCAATATTTCGTACACACTGCAACAAAAGATACAATAAAAATAATGAGATGAAGTTAATTTGTTTTAAATTTGTAAATTCAACGACAATAATAAATAGTAGATGAGAAGAAAAATTAAGATAAATCTAAAATATTATTATCTACATCTTCTTTATCAACATATTACAAGCATAAACTTGTAAAATACAACATTTTTCTCTATTATCAAAGATAGATAAATTAACAAAGTAAAGAGTATAAGATATTAAGAGATAGAAGAGGTGCTCGAAACTAGAAAAAAAATCTAATTTGTATTTTATGAATTATTCGGTCGGTTTCGGTTATGAATAGATGAATTTTTAGAGACCCGTACCCGCCCGTATACAACCGTACTATTTTTTCATAATTGTTGACCCGTGACTCGACCCGCACCTGACTGTATGCTTCCATATGTTGCGGGTATATTGATTTCGAGTCGGGTGGCATATTCGTGCTCACCCCTAATGTGTCCCATGTTAAATAACTTAAAGGTGAAAAAATCATGTAAAAAAAAAAGGTAATATCTTACTTTTACAAAATTGAATGTACAGTTTTTTAGGTGAATATTTCTAGTTTTTTTCTATAAATATTTATTTAAGTATATTTTTAAAACCTACGTCCATTAATGTCATCCACATAATTTTAAAAGCTACAAGTAAAAAAAAAGAAATTGTAGCATTGTACCAAAAAAAAAATTGTGTCATCAATGTACCAAACAAAAATAAAAGGAAATTGTATATTTACAATTACAAGTGATTAGAAATCTTATGTGGAAAGTCAAATTGATCTAAAATTACTTACATTTAAGTTATGAAGCACGGATTCTGACACAAACACCGCGACACTTCGATATCACTAGTGTAAAAAGTATACGACACCGACACCACTATATAATTATAGAAAATCTCAATTGAGAATTAAAATATATACATATACATCTAAGCTGAACAAATTTTTCATTAATGTTTTTTTAAAAAAAAATGAATATATAATAGTACATTTGACAATACCATCAAAAAACTTAAAACAATGTAATCTCTTTAATATTTCATTGATCAACATTATCATTTCAATATATATATATATATATATATATGTATGAAAAAGATAGAAGCAAATAAAAATAAATAAAGTTTTTGGACACTTGCCCGACATGATTGCATGAGCATTTAATCAATTATTAGTTACGCTGCACATGTTTTATTTCTCATTACAACCCTATTTTGTGTTTTAAAAAACTCTAAAAGAAATTATGATCAAGAGAATTCTAAGCACAAGATGCCAAAAAAAAAGAATACTAAAAGATAAGTCACCATGTCATCATGGAGCAACGTCATATTTCTTTGAGGAGCAACGTCATATCAAATTATAGGTAACGGTGAGTTTTATTTTATCTTCTGTATAATTTTATTTTTTTAAAATAATTTCTCTGTAATGTTTTTTTTAGTGTACTTTACCAGAAAAAAATCGCAGAGAGTAAAATAAAATTTGCTTACTTTGTAGAGGAATAAAGATCTATTTACCTTATTTTAGAATAAATAGTTTAATAATGAGTTTAAAACTCAACCCACTTATCATGTGTAGAAGAATTTTACTTGATTGCTTGCATTAAGTTATTGATTTTGGAGTAGCTTTATTGGTTTCTAACTTCTCAAAATTCATTGATATTCAAATCTTGATAAGTTGTGTTGTTTTTAGAATGTGGATGGACAATATCCTAACACATGTCTTTCAATATTTGTGCTCTTTATCTTATTATTTAATGAAAAAATGTTGTTTACCCTAAAAAAAATAAAAATAATCAGCTTAAAAATCTTCCTAACTTCGAGTGTAATAACAAACATTTCATAACACACACAAGCATTTGAGCTAAGACAATATTAAATTACATATACTATTGGCTTTTTGGTACCTATCCACATATATACCGTTCTTTAAATACAAAAAATAGGATTCGGGTTAGTTTTTAGGCACATCAATCCAAACTCTAAAAAATTATATATATGGATTCTTCTCTTTATGTGGACAGTAACATTCTGGGTTTTAATTTCAAAATTTGAGTTGATTCCTACCAGAAACCTATGATTATATTATTATTATTATTATTACTATATACATACACACAACACGTGATTCATGCAATGCAACTTAATTGTTATTTTTTACTCCTCCAATACACTACAAAGTCATTGTTGAATGAATCCAATACCCCTCTGTGTTTTCCGTTATTCTCCGCTTTTTTCTTCTAAATAAACCCCCATTTATTTGAGTAATAATTTTGGCTTAGAATTTTTTTTGAAGAAACTAAAATAAAATATATATAAAATTGAGAGAACAACTCAGCACAAAATGTGCTGAGAAGGCCTACAAAAAAGTATACACAAGGATTCAGAATATCAACACAAAAATACAACAATTAATCGATTCTCAAGCACAAAATGGATTCGACCACCAACAATAAAAGTTTGAAACTAAAGTAGAATCAGTCGTCTTCAGCTATTTATAGGAGAACATCTTCACTTTGTTTAGAAGATGGTGCACTAGAATGAGCCGAATGTCGTAATACCCTGAGGTTTCATTCGTTCCACACCATCCAAACGCTAGCAAGCCATATGAGCTGCAAGAAAGATCGACAAGCACGCAAACCACTCAATGAATAAGTGAACTGAACAAAATGATATGAGAGGTTATGAGCATTTTGGCTTAGAATTTGATATTAGTTTAAGTTCTAACACAATACTAGCACAATTTTTATGAGGGGCTAAATATTTAAAAATATTTTTATAACTAATTAATATACAAAACTTAATACGAAAAATAAATTTATAATAACTTTTATTCATATAAAATGTAACAACACCAATGAAGATACAAACAAAAAATAATTATTTAGTAAAGTTGAGTTAAATGGTATTTTTTTTTTAAGTAGCCTGGTGGCTCGAAATTCCATCTTTAATATGGATAAATGGGACGACCGAGGTTTGAATCCCGGCCCCCTGCATATATATTGCATTTGTCCTACCAATTGAGCTAAACTCACGGAACGAATTAAATAGTATTTTAAGAGGTCAAATTTATCTGTAATTGGCTATATACTTATACAGTTATACTGAATAGATTATTAGTATATGTTTAATGTTATTTCTCTTGAACTAATAAATTTATTTGAATTAGCTAAATATGTATTATTATGGTAGTTAATTAGTAAAATTATACTACGTATTTGTGTAAGATTTTTTTTTAAATTTTGGGTAGCTACAGTCCCCATTGCCATAAAAGATTGCGCCCTGAGATTAACCTTAGAAATTTTCTCTTGCCACCCCTCTATATCTCTTTCATCTTCCGAAAATCCAATTTTATTCTTGGAAAGATTAGTTCGGGATCTAGGAACTGAACTTTTGGTAACATTTTTGGTTCGGATTCTAGATTCCGAACTTTTACGATATAGAGAGAAAATCACATCACTTCTCTTCTTCATCTTCAACACTCAATCTCATTCTCTTCAAGGAAAGTTAGAGTCAATACGTTTAGTCTCATATCATAAACAATTTTCTCTTATTAGTCTTATGACCAAATGATCAATTCATATCATTTACCACCAATCAGAAACAGTTCGGAATATAGAACCCGAATTAATATGCAACGTTGTAAAAGTTCGGAATATAAAAACTGAACTATGAATATGCATAACTAGAAAAATTTGAAAATGGCAATAACCTGTAACTTGAGTAAGTTACAAAACCTGCAATTTTCAAATATTCAAAATCAAATTACATAACACAAGATCAAATTCATAAGTAACTTCTAACTTGCAATTTCATAACCATATGTAACATATTACATAACGCAATTTTATAACTCAAGATTGAGTGTTTTGTAAAAAAAAAAAACTCAAAATTGAGTGTTGAAGATGAAGAATATGGTGAGAATGAGATTGAGTGTTGAAGATGAAGAAGAGATAATGATGTGATTTTCTGTCTATTTTGCAAAAGTTCGGAATCTAGAACCCGAATTAAAAAAAAGTTACCAAAAGTTCAGTTTGTAGAACCCGAACTGATCATCCCAAAGATAAAATTGGAAATTCGGGGATGAAAGAGATATAGGGGATGGGAAGAGAACCCATCTTAACCTTACACGATTGATTTATAAAATGAAAATCATTTATAAATTCATGTCAAATTTTTTGTTGAATCCAATATCCCTTGTTTTCCGTTTTTCTTCTAAATAAACCCCTCCTCGTAGCAATATTTTTGCGTATAAGCTCACATGATCAAAGTAAAAAAGAATAAATTGTAAGAGTTTTTTCTCACAAACTTATAATATTTTTTTCACAAGCTTATTATATCATTCTCAAAGATGTTACTTCAAGTGGCATTTCAACTTATAATTTATAGAGTATATACTTTCTTTCACTTAAAAAATTTGAAAAAATTGATTAACTTTTTATTTATTTATGAATTAGTTCAACGGCTAATTTTATACCAAACACCTCAAAATTAATAGTTAGTTTATCTATATCTTCTACTATAAGACTTAAATTAGTGACTTGCACTTTTTTATAAAGGACTAATCAGCAAAATATGGCAACAAAAAGCTGGGGATTAAAAAAGTTTAAAGTCATATAACGTGAGTAACGTGACTTGTTAGTTTCAGAGTGTTGTATGGGACAAGAAGGAATTGATCCCTGCCATCACATTCCATAGAAAATTTGGGGGAAAGTTCCATTATTAATATATAGCTGTTTGGAATCTTAACCCAATTAATGGCTTCTTCAAATTCAATTATTTCCACCATTCAAAGTAATGTTCTGTTTCTTTTCCCTTTTTAAATCCTACAAGTCATTTTCACACTCAAATAATTTGCACTATATAAGATATAACCCTCTTGCTAATCACTCTTACAAAATAACCAATAGTACTCTTTTGTTTCTAATTTTGAGCCAAATTTCAATGGAAAATAACAACAAAACAACCTCAAGCTTCTCTATATGTAGAAAAATCCGTCAAGTATTTGCAACTAATCCCGCTTTCAAAACCATTCATCGAGTGAAACAAGAATCTGCGCCTCAACATATCAAAATTGTTAACATAGAAGGAGGTGGCAACAATGGACCAATCCCGATCACGTTTGATAATTCAATGGTACATGGCCATGCTTCAAAAATTACTTCACCTCATGTCGGAATATCCGAAAGAAAAGACAATTTGACTAGTGATCCGAGGTTGGCCCAGTCCAGAACAGTTATCAGAGTTGAACCCGATGATCAACAATATGTAAATATAAAGCAAGGGACAATGATAAGTGGGAAAAAACCTATGAAAGTTGGGTTGGTGAACTTAGAGAAACAAGGTAAGAAATCAACATTAGATATTAATGATGCTTTTGATGATTACATTCATCGTGCGAAAAACAGAATTAGAACAGTGTCAAACGTTGGTAAGGGGCAGAACAACCCTATTTTAGATGAGGCTAATTCTTTTAGTGGTGTTAACAGGATGGAAAATCTGAATGACCATTTTTCAGATTTTATTGTGCAAGCTAAGAAGAGGATTAGAACTACATCAAATATTGGAAAGACTAATAATTCCTTGAAAAGAGGTTAAGATATATAGTGTGAACATTCATTGGTGGTTTTCATTTTCTTCAATGTGTTGGGCATCTATAATATTCGTTATTGAGTGGATTGGATTGAAAATAATTAAGGTCTTACTATAGGATATTATCAACAAAAGAAAGTCATAATATAGGATAGTATATATGTTCTTTGTATAATTTACTTCTTTCTATTTGCTTATCCAATTGAAATTGGAAAGCTTGATTGTAACTGCATTGAATAGAATAATTTGGTCATTTGTCATATATAAGTTACTAAGATTATAATGATTTTTCTATAGTTGTGGACTTGTGGTGAAAATCTTAGTTTTTGTTATTGCTACAATCATTTTCTTCATGTTGCCTACCGTGTTATTAAGGGGAAACTTTAGAAATAAGTAGTATCTACCAAAGTATGCTACTTTATATATATATATATATATATATATATATATATATATATATATATATATATATATATATATATATATATATATATATATATATATATATATATATATATATATATAGTACATGAATATATGGTTATGAACAAGTGATATGGCATCTTTTCATGCCTCATGCTTAAAAAGGTGAAGTACGGTTGTTTGTTTCTACCTAATTTGGATTGGTCCATGGAGGAATTCGATCCATTAGGTACTATAGTCCTTGATTTTCTTTAATTGAATGCGTGTTTGGAGTGCGAAAAATATTAATCATCAATTTAGAAAGCGATGCTAAAAATATTCGGGTTATGTCTGAAACAATAAGTCTATCTATTCAGTATGATATGGTTGAAATTCATGGTAGAGCATTTGGTTGTCTCGGAGGATGATAAATGCAGAGGCGCTAGTGGTGATAAGTTAAAAACTGAGGCAGAGTTGAGTTATAGGCCCGGCCCAATAAGGGGTGCAACAAAGTCTGTTGCATCGGACCTCAAAAATTGAAAGGCTTCAAAAAAAATTTATAAGGTAGTAGTATTAGTAAAATAGGGGGTGTAAAAATAATAATTCTGCACAATATTAAGCAGCCCATACACAATATTCTGCACAATAGGGGGTGTAAAATTTAGTAAAAATAGTTAGAAGGTATTAATTTGTTGTTATTGATATAATATGAATCTTTTTTATGTTTTATTTTTTGGTGCAAGAATCCTTTTTATGTTAATTACAAGGATAATTATATTTTATGTTATTTACAATTTAAAATCGATAAGTTTTTTTATTTAAAAAAAATTATTAAGAGACCACTTTTAAAATTTGCACACGGCCTCCTAAAACTCAGGACCGGCCCTGAGTTATAGACTTTGGGATGCTCTTTTCACTTGTGTCTAAGAAAGAAATATTTTGATGAAGTTGGTTGAAGGTGAAGTTGTTCACTTTGAAAACAAAAAAACTTGTAAATTTCAACGTATGAGTTTGATTCGTCTTATGATGTTCAACAATAATGAGTTCTTTTATACAATGTGATGTATGTTCTTGTACTTAAGCGCAATTTGTTATTGATGATAAACATATTTGATATAGATAGACATTGACACTATAGAATTGAGAATGAGATAATGGGGATTTTGGATGATGCAAATATAATATGTAGAGATCCCAAAATGTATGTTTTATACATGTTAGATGATTGTGATACTATTAGTCATGCATCGGTAGCTAGTTAAAACTCGTATGGTATAAATAAGCTATGAGATATTGAGTTGGTGCATGTTAGTGACATAGGTTTAAGTTGACTAGTTAAACAAGAATTTCTAAGTGATGGACCTAAACTAAAATATTGAAAATTGACAATAATCTGAAGTTGTTCAAGAGTCGTTTACTGAGTTTAAAATGTTACAAGACAAAAGACATAGTGAATATGTGTTTAAGATTTAAGCCACCTAAGGGTTTTTAGTGTGAAGTTAAGGTGGAGAAAACTTAATTTGAGGTGGAGACTTTCATTAGTGAAATTAGAAGAAGACAACCAACAATGGCTTTTAATTATCTAGTGAGAGATAGGAAATGAGGGGCGTGGTTGTACCAACGCAGTACGGCTATGGAGACTTGTGGAGCGTCTTTTGTGGGGTTCTATGGTTGGAAAACACTTTGTGAACATCTTGGATTGCTATAAATCATTGGAGGAAAGATCAAATTAAGCTTTCTCTAATGAATTCTTGAGTTAAATATATCAAGTGACGGTTGAGAGAAGAAAAGAAAAATTGGAGAATACTCTTGGAGAACAATCGAGAACAATTTATTTTAGGGTAAATACGTTTTTCGCCCCCTGCAATATAGACGAGATTTGTAAAAAATCCCTGGAAAAAATTTCTTAAGGATTCCCACCTTGCAAAATTTTATTTATTTGCGTTGCCCCTCTTTTCCAACACATGGCAGCTGACATGAATGGAATCTCCACGTGACACCACCAGATTGTGCCACGTGGAAATTAATAAAATTAAAAATTAAATTAAATTTCACATGAATTGCCATGCCATTAAAAACGCCACCTCATTATATGTTATTGAAATATTATTTAATTTTTGTAAATAAAAAATAATAATATCAGTTTCTTTTAATCTTATTATTATTACAATTTTGCTTTTTGTATTTTTATTTCATTACTTTTTTTTCCAAATTGGTCCAAGTCTAGCAATATGATCTCATTCAATTCACACGCTCCTCACACAGTCAAGTCTAGCCAAGCAACCAGCATTCACAGCCATGAAATCAGGATCAAACCATCCGTGAAACAAAATTTCAAAGAACCAACAATTTCATAACCAAAAACCAACAATTGGCCGAGGGCCAATTCTCCCTTCCAAACCACAACTCCAATCAACCATCGAACCCATAAACGCTTTTTTATCAATCACGGAAAAATCAATTCACGAACAGAGAGCCTCAAACAACAAAAAACCATCGCTCTATTTTTCCCACAAACATTAACACCACATCAACAAAAGCCACAAACTCACAACCGGTTTTCTGTTTCACAGAACAAGATCGATTCACAAACAAAACAAATCCATCATCACCCACAAACTCAAAACCGCCCCTGTAACCCAGAAATCCCACCTCTATCGCAAAAACTTACCTCAGTACCAAAGTAACATCACTCACGAAATCAGTCACAAACCAAAAATAACTCTAGAACCTTTCCTTTTTCCATACGATCTCAAGCACACATTAACTGAAAACCAGAAAAGAAACAAAAAAAGGAAAAGAATCAAAAAGAAAAAGAAAAGAAATCGAGGAAGAAGAGAACGAACCGAATAAGATCCGGAACAGAATGAGAAACTGCCAAAGGTTGTCTGGATCTGGTTTTTATTTTATTTTATTTCTGATTGTGTTTTCGTATTTTGTTTTTGCAGGTTCAAAGTTTCGATTTTGGCACGGAGGAGGTTAAAAAAAAGATTGTTTTAAGGTTGTTAGGGTTCCGGAAACTGGAAATATTGGCCGGAAACTGGGCAGAGTAAGAACATTGATGTTCTTGAATGAGGGATGAGTGGGAGAGAAAGAGAATACGATAGAGAGAAGGAACAAAAGAGAGAGAAAATACATGGGAAAATGAAAGTTGCGTTGGTGGGAGTGTGGGAGCATATATTAACGGGCCCGGATTCCATGCAGTCGGAATTTGTGTGCAGACAAGTCATTTATAGCTGTTCGATTAATATCGGACGATCATGATTTAAAACTGTATTTATTAACTGCATTTGTTTAAATCATCCGATCATGATCGGACGACTATAAAACGAATGCACACAAAATTCGACTGCAGCAAATCCAATTCCATATATTAACCCTTTAATTTTTGCAATTCATGTTATGCTACCATTGACATTTCTTTTCTTTTTAAAATTTAATTTTTAAAAATTAAACTTCAAAATATTTAAATATAATAACTCAGATTTTTAAAAAAAGAAAAATTTATTTCATTTGAAATTATGTGGATTTTTTCTTTTTTTAATTTTATTAATTTCCACGTGGCACAATCTGGTGGTGTCACGTGGAGATTCCATCCATGTCAGCTGCCATGTGTTGGGAAAGGGGGGCAACACAAATAAAAAAAAAATTTGCAAGGTGGGAATCCTTAAGAATTTTTTTTTAGGGGGTATTACAAATATCGCCTATATTACAGGGGGAAAAAGCCTATTTACGCTTTATTTTATTAATTTTGTAACTCGTGATACGAGAGATCGAGAGAAAATAGAGTTTGTTGTAATTATTTTGTATCTCGATTATTGAGTTGTCCTCTTCATATAAAATGAAAATAGATTCAAAATAGATTCTTTATTATTTTCCTTTATTTTATTATTTTGTAATTATTTTTCAAAATAGATTCTTATAGTGTAATATAATTTTGTCTAAAAATTTTTTATAAAGAAACTTTTTATAAAAGCTTTAAATGAAAATTTGGTTTGAATAGTTATTCTTAAAATGTCATTTTAGCTATTTCATCATTTTATTAAAAAAAAATTTAGATATCAAAATTTCAAAAAAATCACTTTTTTTGAAGCTATTTCAAATAGATTTTCACAAAAATCATTTTTGAAATACAACTTTTTGTAAAATTTGAGATTTTGACCATGTTTTGATCTTCAATAATGTACGTTTATATTATATAATGTCAAAATTAGTGTTTGAATTTAGAAAAAATGAATATAAAAAAACTTATAATATTTTAAAAAACGATTTTATAAAATCTATTTTCAAAAATACAAAGAAAAATTTATTTTTTTTAAAGCTAAAACAAACGCACCCATAATGTAATTCAGTGCTTTTTTTTCATTAACAACTGATAATATTATTTCAGTCATTGTTATGAACTAATGTGCACAAAGTCCTTTTTTCTTCCCAAAACAGTGTATCATTTCATTTCAAACATATTTAGTAACGAACTATAATTTTAAAGTCTAAAAGAATCTTCTAACAGAAGAATTATCAGCGAGACAGCAGATCATAGGACCACCGGTGCCCAAAAAGCACACAACCAATAGTTATTTGTTGCACGATAACCACAACCAAGATTAGCACTGAAATTTCTGTGCAAAGAATCCTCATGGTATATAAATATCGATTGTTATTTGTTGCGTTGCGTGAATCAAATGCTGCGTTCAGATGAATAATTGTTGGTGCGAGGAACAAAAAACAAAAAATTGTGATGAACACACGGAATTGAACCCGACGTGAATCGAACACGCAACCTTCTGATCTGGAGTCAGACGCGCTACCATTGCGCCACGGATCCTGTTGTGCATGTTTTCATTCATGTATTTTATATATTTACACTAAGGCATGTAGTAAAGTAGTGAGATTACATTATAAGACGCGAACCAATCACAGCAACAATCAATAACAACTTTTTATTTATTTAAAACTGTGAAATATGATGTGAGAGACAGTGGCGGAGCAACACCTAAATGTTGGGGCGGGCCGCAAAAGTGCTATTTTTTTTTAGTTAAAAATTTATAAATTGTTGTATAAAAATGCATAATTTGTAGTATTTTTTTCTTAAAACATGAATTATTTATATGATATAAATTTTTAAATTTAATGATAAATTTTATATTTATTAAAACGTCACAATACAATAAATATATATATATATATATATATATATATATATATTCACCTCTCATTTGAAAAAAATAAAATAATAATTTGACTACAACAATAATTATTGATTTATTATTTTTTGGAGTGGCAACTAGCTTTGAAAAAAGCAATAAAAAGGTAAAATTGAACCCAGTGAGAGTATTTTGCAGACATCATCAATGTTAGACGCTTAACTTACCACTTGGACAAGGACAATAATGTGAAACAATATAACAACTACAAGTATATATATATCATTCTACTTAACAAAAATATGTATTTATATACCTATGAAAATCAAAATTAAAATATTGGGGCGGGCCATGGCCCTACCTGGCCCAAAAGGTGCTCCGCCCCTGGTGAGAGATTGGATGTTACTATTTTTTATGTTTTCACCACCGATTTAATTGGTTTGGGAAATTAAGTAATTCTAGCACCCTTCGATTACAATTGCAGGAATTAAACCGTGGAAATTATTGGATGTTAGTATAAAATAAAATAAGTTTACATTTATAATGCAATTAAATGCATATATGGTTTTTATTTCGAAGCCTTGTAAGACTTGTTTGGCGGTGATTGTAACACCCGAGAAATTTATATAAAAATGAATGTTTTATTTACATATCAGAATATGTTAACTCTATCTTTTAAAAAATAATAGTTTTACTACCTATGATTCTATTTTGTGAGGAAACTCTTTCCTAATTATTGTATTTTCTAGTTTCGAGGACGAAACTAATTTAAGAGGGTGAAAATGTAACATCCCAATATTTTATACACGTCTCTTTTAGCAATTTTCTTAATTTATCATATGCTTATAATTATAATTATTTATTAGCTATGACTATATAATGGGGAGTGGCATGAAAATAGGGAGCTTTGGGTATGTGATATGTATGAGAGCATAGGAACAGAGAACGTGTATCTATTAAGTGAAAGAATGTTCCTCCTTTTCATTTATGACTTGGCAGTTTCCTTTTCCCTTCACCCATTTTGTTGGATCATTTTAATCCCCATCAAATTATGCCACACGATCTACACCCTCACATCCATTTTATTTGGTGTTACAAGGTGCATCATTGAAATCATTTACTTAAAAGCATATCCATGCTGCAACGTTTCCTAAATCCATTTTCTTAGGCCAATTTTGAGAGACAAAGCACTAATTAATTATTATTTTTTTTCAATGTGAACCAATTCCATATTCCGATAGCTATTTCAACTACCGGTCAAGATTTCTTTCCCGTTTGCATCCATTCTAAATGCAATGGTCTTCAGAAAATTAGTCATAGACTTACGTATGTCTCTCTTTGTTTCTCCCATGTGATGTATTACTCCTAATTTCATAAACCATGCAACTTATCCCGTTTCACTCAATTACCTCTCAAATTCCACATAAGAAACCAATGATTAACCTTTATTAATTATCTCACACGGCAGTATTATTGATCATAATTCCCGGTCCATTCAATATAGTTTCAAAGCCTCATTCTCGTCCAATTAAATTAGTTAGCTTTACAACAAGTGGTTCTTCGTTTCAATGATCATATCGTCAAACAAACTCTAAAGTGAAAGATGTCGGGTGCGAATCGTAGCTGCAAAATTTAGGCAGAGAGTAATGCGCTAGGAAGTAAAGCGTCCAAGGTAAGGGTTTTTTCCCCATACACTCATGCACTTAGGGTTTATGTTATAAATTAATAATGGAATAGTTAACCAATAGGGGAATGATGATAGAAGAAGTGGCAAGAATTATTTTTATAACAGTTTATACTATTTTAATATATTATGAGTTATATGTGTGGTTGATTGTATATCTTTTGGGTGTGGTTGATTTTATATATTTTTGTGTGTGGATTTATTTTATGGTTTCTGATTGTTTAGGTTATGGTGATAACTCAAATGAATAAATTAAGTTGTATTTACGGTTGATATCAATGGTTACCAAAGGTGTTAATCTTGTCTCTTAATCTGGTGGATTTACAGATGTTTTCGGTTAAATGGTGAATTTATGGAGTTTGAAAGAAAAGGTTTAAACTTTCAATTGGTTTAATGGACTTTGGTGTTAAATGAGAATATCTATGATATGCATAGCATGGCATATAGCGGTTTGATAGGTTGGTTCGGAATAATACCCAATGGTGGGGTACCGAACCTTAATACCCAGGTGGGGTATTGTGTCCAAGTGGGACACTGTCCAGGTGGGACTTTTTTCTCTGCGGAGAGGTGATATCCGGATCATTGTAGCTAGTTGCATTTCATGCATTATTGATTGGTATAAGGGGTTATTAAAAATAGTTTCTTTCATCGATTTTATTTAATTTCTTCTTTATGGTCGACCGTTTTATTATTATTTTATCACATTTACCTCCCGTTCGGCATGTTTCAATTTGGATAAGGAAATTGACCCTTACATTGATTATGGTTGTAGGTACCAAAGAATTTTGAAGTTGATGTGTTGCTTGTACGTGCGCGGGGATAAATAAAGGGTTTTATGATTATATAATTGTAAATTTAAAAGAGGCTTTTGAACAATTTTATTGCTTCGTAAATTTACCATATTCTAAAGTTGATGACTTGTAATATTTAGATTTAATAAGTTTTTCTTAAATTTTTCAATAATTAATCATCTTGAAATTTTGAGACAATAATAATGGTGATTTTGAGTAAAAAGGTGAAGAGTTTTTCTATTAAATAAGAGAACTAGTCATAATGTCTTGGGTCAAAAATCCGGGATGTTACAGTTGGTATCAGAGCATGGTCCTCGGACAATTTTTGGGTTGGGAGCGATTTTATTTGACATGTATGCTTGATTGATGTGACTTATAGGCTTGCATTATACATGCTGTTGATTTTTAATGGTGATGAGTCTCTCTATTTTGGCGTGAAACGTATTGCTTTAATTATCCCGGCTTATGTTGTGATTGCTTCACCTAGGTAGTGTTAAACTTGTTCAGTTTGGAGATTACCTGCTCGCAACTTGTTTCATGTGGTTATTGGATTTCATGTCATCTTGGTTAGTGTTAAACTTGGTTTTGGATTGTGTTGTGTGTTTGAATTGGGGCCTTTTGTCATCTTGGTTGTAATTTCTTTTAGTGGTGATTTCTTGTCTTTATGGTGTATCATGATTGCAAGTTGTTCTCTTGTTATTGTATGATTACTTAGGTTTTATGATGATTGTATAATCTCTTTTGTTTAATAGAAAAGATTTTCTGATTGTTTGAAGTTAATGTTTCTTTTGTGAATTTTCTATTGAATAATCTTTATACTCTTTCATTTGAAAGAAATGAAATTTTGTATGGCAAGTCTAGGTTGTAAACTATTTTTATGAGTGAAGTATTTTTGAATAATTCCGTAGTCTTTAGTTTTAAGGGAATTGATTTCAACGATGATTTTAAATGAAGCAAATTTTTAGAGAATATATATGAAGTAATATAATTTTTAGAAAAATTTTCCTACCGTATGTTGAATTAGATTTTTCTTGAACTTGCTATTAAAATGTGATCGACTATGCTTCTTGTTTACTTTGGTGTAGTCATTTAATTATGTCATTACATGACTCCATTTTCTGTTAATTATTACAGTTATTCATAAATGAAATTGAATACTAGCTAAACTGTCTTATTTTCAAAGAGGTAGTTAATTGACTGATTTTTCATATAATGATGACTAAGGAAGTGTCATAAACGTCTTGATGATCTTTTCCAAATTAGTCCAATTCTCTTATGGTGATAAAGTGAAATGTCTTGTTTAGTCTATTATTGATTATGAGATTTATAGGAAGAATTAAAAAAAAAAAAAAAAAAAGGGAGAGAGACTCTAGAATGTTTATATCGTAGAGTGAAGGAAGTGTTAGTGATTTGATTATCTAAGTGTGATAATTCCTACATCATCTATTTAATTTGATTTAAAAGAAAAAGAAAAAAAAACTAAAACAAAGAATGGTGACCTTTTTAAGAGTTATATATCCAGGATTTATCAACTGTTGTCTCAAATTTTAACCTTAGATATTTTCACAATGGTATTTGGTTTCCGTGCTTTTTGTAATTGGTACTATGTCTTTAATGGAGAAGAAATAACTTTTCTTTTATAGTTTATGAAATTTTATTTGAGTTTCCTGATGAATTTAAGTTTTGAATATGTATGAATGCAGGATAGGAAACGTGTTTGATAAATTTGATAAAAGAATTGTGATATATCATGTTAGCATGAATTACTTGTGTGAAATTTCTATGAAAATTTTTGTCTGGATATTTTATTAATCTTGTAGTTCTTTTTACTTGATGTAGTATCAACTAAAGTATTATTCTTTTCGTAAAATAAAAGGCGGCTTGATCTACCAAGGAAACAATTTTCATAAGATATGTATGTGATTAGTTTATTCTTCTTAGAAAAATAATGTTTAGGAAACATGGTTACGTAATTGTGAGATAGAATTATTTTGACATGATAATATATGGATTTATAAATAATTTTTGTAGGATTAGAATACTAATTTTGTATTTTAGGATTGACTATTGTTTTGCTGCTGTTTGTCACTGTAGGTTATATTATGTTTACTCTGTCACTAAATGCTCTTCTTTGTGCAATCTGTCTTTTTTCTCTGTCACTATAACTCGTTTTGAAGGTGCTGTTTTTATTCTGTCTGTCACTATAACATGGTTTTTGGATGTGCTGCTTTTCTATCGTCTGTCACTAAAAGTCATTTTTAGTTGTATTTATTTTTGCTGCTCGTCACTAAAAGTTATTCTCTATGAAAATGGATTTTCTACTGTCTGTCACTAAATCTACTTATGTAGGTGTTGTGCTTATAAGTGTTGTGCTATTATTTAAATTTTTTTAATTGATGGTGTAGTTCCTAATTATCATTTGCAAAAACAAAATGATATAGATTAATATTTACGGGTTAATGTAATTAAATTAACTTTTGTTAATAGATTAAATTTTGTATGAATTGATTGGGAGGAATAAAATGAACTATGAATTGGCATGAACGAATGTTGTGCTTAGGAGCTATCCATGGTGTGATTAAAGGAAATAGTTGGAAATTTAAAAGTGGTATGACTAAGGGTTTGAGTGCATATCACTTGTTATGTTGTTGATTCTTGTTGGTTATTGACTTTGTGTTTTAATTATTAAAATTACATTGTTAATTGCAAGTTAGATTTTAATTTTGGAACTCTAGAGTTAGAATTAGTTTGAAGAAATCTTCTTTGTCTCAAGGTAATTTGTAGAATGTAGATAGCTAGTAATTCATCCTTAAGAGACGCACATCACTCAAACCTTATTTGAAATGTCTTCTATCGAATAGTATGTTCTTTAGGTATGATTACTTGAAATCCTGATGTTAGTTGTGATAAGTTGTATCATTATGTGAGAAGTGTGGATAGAGAGTATGACGACTATTGAAAAAATTGGCAAACGCTAAGTACAAGTTGTAATTAACGAGAGGACTTTGAAGTAGGATGGTCTATACAACCATTATGATTGTTGGTTACTATTGATAAATTGGGGAACTGATCACCCTCAATCTCTTATTAATAGTAGACAAGATCATGGTGACTAGAATTGACCGACCTCACCAACTGTTGGAGTGTGCGAAGTTAATAAAACATTTATGTGCTAAGGGGTAGGCGCCTGATCTAATCTATTGAATCTTTTGCTATAAGATTTAATTTAAGTATTTATTTTTGTTTTGAACCTTTCTGATTTTGAACTTTTCAAATTATTATTTTACTTGATTATTTGATTTTACGACGTAATTTATTTTTATATAAAGTGTCTTAAACTATTTTAACTCGTCTTTTAGATTGATCTTATATACCAATATCTTGTTAAAATAGAGTATGTTATTTTCTCTAGGGACATTGTGTTCTTGTTGTATTAGACTTTTACTAAGGTCTTGACTCAATTATAATGGACTATTTTATTTATAAAACATTGATCTTTGTAAATTGTTAGCAATTTTTGTTATTAGTTTTCCCTTTATTCTTTTGAGAGTCAACTGAAGTTATAAACTTAATTGATGTGTCTATTTAATATCAGAGTGCGCAGCGGAAATATGACGCTTTATTTTATATTTACTTCCTCATTTTGTTGTTATATATTTAAAGGAGTAACTTACATAAATTTTTCACCTTTCGAAAATAATTCTAAAATAGTTCTCAGTCGTGCATTTAAATAAAAATGGTTGAATGAGTTTGCATAAAGATTTTTGTAAATTCTATTTAAATATTTTGCTACCTTCTAGTTTCGGGGACGAAACTAATTTTTGGTGGGTAGAATGTAACACCCGAGAAATTTATATAAAAATGAATGTTTTATTTACATATCAGAATATGTTAACTCTATCTTTTAAAAAATAATAGTTTTACTACCTATGATTCTATTTTGTGAGGAAACTCTTTCCTAATTATTGTATTTTCTAGTTTCGAGGACGAAACTAATTTAAGAGGGTGAAAATGTAACATCCCAATATTTTATACACGTCTCTTTTAGCAATTTTCTTAATTTATCATATGCTTATAATTATAATTATTTATTAGCTATGACTATATAATGGGGAGTGGCATGAAAATAGGGAGCTTTGGGTATGTGATATGTATGAGAGCATAGGAACAGAGAACGTGTATCTATTAAGTGAAAGAATGTTCCTCCTTTTCATTTATGACTTGGCAGTTTCCTTTTCCCTTCACCCATTTTGTTGGATCATTTTAATCCCCATCAAATTATGCCACACGATCTACACCCTCACATCCATTTTATTTGGTGTTACAAGGTGCATCATTGAAATCATTTACTTAAAAGCATATCCATGCTGCAACGTTTCCTAAATCCATTTTCTTAGGCCAATTTTGAGAGACAAAGCACTAATTAATTATTATTTTTTTTCAATGTGAACCAATTCCATATTCCGATAGCTATTTCAACTACCGGTCAAGATTTCTTTCCCGTTTGCATCCATTCTAAATGCAATGGTCTTCAGAAAATTAGCCATAGACTTACGTATGTCTCTCTTTGTTTCTCCCATGTGATGTATTACTCCTAATTTCATAAACCATGCAACTTATCCCGTTTCACTCAATTACCTCTCAAATTCCACATAAGAAACCAATGATTAACCTTTATTAATTATCTCACACGGCAGTATTATTGATCATAATTCCCGGTCCATTCAATATAGTTTCAAAGCCTCATTCTCGTCCAATTAAATTAGTTAGCTTTACAACAAGTGGTTCTTCGTTTCAATGATCGTATCGTCAAACAAACTCTAAAGTGAAAGATGTCGGGTGCGAATCGTAGCTGCAAAATTTAGGCAGAGAGTAATGCGCTAGGAAGTAAAGCGTCCAAGGTAAGGGCTTTTTCCCCATACACTCATGCACTTAGGGTTTATGTTATAAATTAATAATGGAATAGTTAACCAATAGGGGAATGATGATAGAAGAAGTGGCAAGAATTATTTTTATAACAGTTTATACTATTTTAATATATTATGAGTTATATGTGTGGTTGATTGTATATCTTTTGGGTGTGGTTGATTTTATATATTTTTGTGTGTGGATTTATTTTATGGTTTCTGATTGTTTAGGTTATGGTGATAACTCAAATGAATAAATTAAGTTGTATTTACGGTTGATATCAATGGTTACCAAAGGTGTTAATCTTGTCTCTTAATCTGGTGGATTTAGAGATGTTTTCGGTTAAATGGTGAATTTATGGAGTTTGAAAGAAAAGGTTTAAACTTTCAATTGGTTTAATGGACTTTGGTGTTAAATGAGAATATCTATGATATGCATAGCATGGCATATAGCGGTTTGATAGGTTGGTTCGGAATAATACCCAATGGTGGGGTACCGAACCTTAATACCCAGGTGGGGTATTGTGTCCAAGTGGGACACTGTCCAGGTGGGACTTTTTTCTCTGCGGAGAGGTGATATCCGGATCATTGTAGCTAGTTGCATTTCATGCATTATTGATTGGTATAAGGGGTTATTAAAAATAGTTTCTTTCATCGATTTTATTTAATTTCTTCTTTATGGTCGACCATTTTATTATTATTTTATCACATTTACCTCCCGTTCGGCATGTTTCAATTTGGATAAGGAAATTGACCCTTACATTGATTATGGTTGTAGGTACCAAAGAATTTTGAAGTTGATGTGTTGCTTGTACGTGCGCGGGGATAAATAAAGGGTTTTATGATTATATAATTGTAAATTTAAAAGAGGCTTTTGAACAATTTTATTGCTTCGTAAATTTACCATATTCTAAAGTTGATGACTTGTAATATTTAGATTTAATAAGTTTTTCTTAAATTTTTCAATAATTAATCATCTTGAAATTTTGAGACAATAATAATGGTGATTTTGAGTAAAAAGGTGAAGAGTTTTTCTATTAAATAAGAGAACTAGTCATAATGTCTTGGGTCAAAAATCCGGGATGTTACAGTGATCATAGTTGTAGTCAATGCTGGTGATTAGTGGTCATCATAGTAGTTTCCAATTATCTGAATGATAATAGGGAAGCGATATCGATATCCATAAAAGGAATTTCTTATTAGAGGAAAAAAGACATGTCAGTTGCTGGAGATCGGATCCTAACCTAATTCTTGGCTCTTACTTTAGGATAAGACTACACCTTCGGAAACAATAAGGGTGCGTTTCAGATTAAAAAAAATAATAGTGATTTTGATATTCAATAATTTAGAGATTAATAGAAAATTCGAATTTACTTTTTGTTTGTTTATTGCAATAGAAATCACATTTTTTAATAAAATAATCTTTAGTTTGTTTTGATAAAACATGGAAAAGTGATTTTTTTAATTACAAAATACCATCCACCTTTTAACATTTGTTTTCTCTCATCCCGTGAGATTAGCTCAATTGGTAGGACAATTGCATTATATATGCAGGGTCGGGGTTCAAACTCCGGTCATCCCATTTATTCACACTAGCGTCCCGACGGTTGTTTTGTTATTATTTATGTTTGGTTGTGTGATTTATATTTTCTATTCTGCTAAGACATGTAAATTGTATACGGTGATTTATTATAAATTTAATTTTTATTTAAATTAAGCTATGTATTTTTAGTTTTCCTTAAAATAAAAATTGTAATTTACGTATATTTGGTTAACACAATAAGTAAAGTAACATCTTGAAAAAAGAATGAATGGTAGCAACATGACAATAAATTATAAACTTTTTTCAAATTATGTGTCAATTTGATATTTTACGTCAGTCCGGTCTTTTTTATTTTGTCATCATTCCGTGTTTGTGATCCGTGTTTCCTATTCTTCTAACTATATAAATTGTAAACTGTGATTTATTAGAAATTTTTGGTTTTATTTTAAACTAATTTGCGTATTTTTAGTTTACTTAAAATAAAAATTATAATTTACGTACATTGGTTCACACCATATTAAAGTAACACCTTAGAAAAAAATATTTATGTCAGTCCGCTCTTTTGTGTTTTGTTATTGTTTGTGTCCGTCTGTGTGATCCATGTCTTCTATTATGCCAACTTATGTTGAAAATTATTCTAATATTTTTGAGGATTTTTTATTCTTTATGAATAGTTGCATTTTTCTTTTGGTACATATGAATAGTTGTCTTTTGAAAAATGTGGAATTGCTAACTTATGTTCTTATTATCTTCAAGAAAAAACTTATGTTCTTATTGATAGAACATCGTGATAATAGGAGATTGATATATTTATTGCATATAGAATTAGTCTATAGGAGATAGCAATAAAGGGATGATTTAGAAACACAAAAAACATTTTGTCAAAAAAAAAACACAAAAAACTTACCGTTAAATTTAAGATCACAATTAAAAGTGGGACGTAAACAATATTTTAAACAATTAATTTTCAGAGCATCTTGAAATTAAAGAGGAGAAATTGAGTATACAAGTGTATTATAAATTATTTTAACATCCCCTTTCTCCATCATCCATGCCTTTCTATGATTCAATATATTAAAATTACCATCAATATTCTAAGCAGTGAAATTTAAAAACATGCATCAAGAATTAAATAGAGAACTCACTTTCATAGTAGAAATTAACCAATAGAGTGACACTTTCTGTATAAATAATTTCTTGTTTGCGATTAGCATTGTAACTTATAGTTGTTCCAAAATACAAAGAAAACTGAATCACCATGTCACACCTTAAAGGATTTTTCAAGTTTCGTTCGAATCATACATTCACTCTGCAGTTTGAAAGTCATTAATAGTCACCTCTTATATTTGAAAGTTATTATAACAAAATATGAACAACAAATAGAATAAATGTCAAAAATCAACATAGACCAAAAGACAAACTATATATGAAATTAATGTCATAACCCTCAACAATGCGGTCTCTTCCCTGTATCCTTTCTATGATCACTCCCTATCATAAAATAAAAAAGGAAGATAGTTAAATTCAAGAACAATAAAAAACAAATTGTAAAAAAAGAAAAGTGAAAGATACATAAATGGTTAAAGAAAATTGAAAAGAAAGTAGAAATGTGCGATATACTTGTTGTTATCCAATGCTCCACTTTCAGGAACAGTAACAATGAAAACTACTTACCATGCGGGTTTTTTTTTTTCCCTTCTTGCATGCATGTCTTTTTTTGTTGGCTTAACTGATTTTTTGTAAGGCCAAGTGTAAAAGTGGAATGATGAAAAATATACACAAAACTCAAATAGGTATAGATAAACTTGTAAGTTTGGACGGAATTATGAAAAATTCACACCAAAAATGCTCTTGTTACATATATAGGTATATATAAACTTATGAATAAATGCTCTTTTTACACATGCAACATTTTTCTTTCTTTTATTTAAGGAAGTTTTGCTTAATTTTGGAAGAACTTAGGAAACTAAAATATAGAAAATTAAAATCCTGATAATGATGGAGTAAAATTAAATGAAATATCTCATGTTTCACTCTATTCCATTGTTATATTCTATTCATATTTTAAAATCTAAATAATAGAATCTCAGTCCATTCCGATCAATTTTATCAATTCAAACAAAATATATATGTTGTAACCAAAAAAAGAAAACAAAATATATATATGTTCTACCGAATCAGTGGTATTAACCACCATTCTAACATTTCTAACTTGGCATTATTCTTTCCATTTTTATTTATATTGACCTATTAATTAATGAATCTGCTGCGCTTTGACAACCGAGAAATAAAACCTTTATGACATGAATCATTCTTTTTATAATATGCTGCTATGTCTTGCTTTAAATGGGAGATTTGTGTTAATTTCATGCAAATAAAATGAAATCTGAAATTAATTGCCAATAATATTTTACAATTTTCATTTCTGAATAATAAAATTAAAATTTACCTTTGTTTCATGTGATATATGAAACTTGTTATAATGAGATGCGGTATTAATCTTCTTCCTCAAATATTGGTCGGTTAAGATGGATATGAGGAAGAGCTTTTGGTTGTAGTTAATATATGCAGTTAAGTAACATGTTGCATAGAGCGGTTTTGCTTCTTTATTTGTTTTTTTTATAAAAATTTTGCTTCTTTAGTTGAGATTGAGGATGTGGCAGAATTTTAAAGTAGCACTTTGCAGTTAGAATTTGGAAGTTATTATATGTTATTGGTGTCAAGGGTAATGGTGTCATTATGAAAAGTCCACTCCAAATAAAAAAAATAGTCTCCTTTATATATAGTAATAGATGCCTCTAATAATAAGAGAAACGATAATGAGTAAACAATAATTTCGGTCTCAAAAACGAACGAGACTGTCATTATAATCCTTAAATGTATCAAAACTTCAAAAACATTCCTTAATGTGTCATCTATTAGTAACTTTATGGTCCGACAAACAAAACACACATTCGATCGACTAGGATCCTCGGCAACACCCATACCTGCTGCCATCTCTACTGCCATTGATTAACCGTTTGATTTGCTTCTAGTTAGCGCACAGAGTAATCATTATTTGTGTTCACTTTAGTGGGTACTAGCGTCCAGACGGGCACTCCCGTGCCCGTCAGTCCGCTCTTTTTCTTTTCTATCATTTCATGCCCTTTTGTGTAATACACATTTTCTATTATGCTAATTTATATGTTGAAAGATTATTATAAATTTTGCAAACATTTTTTTAATGAATAGTTGACTTTTGAAAACAACAAATTAAGTGACATAGAGACGTGAAATCCAATGTAAAAATCCCTTATGTTACGATGAATATTTAAGTTTTAAAAAACTTCAAATTAACTGACATGTTAATATTTACAAATGCAAAACTCAAATAATCAATCTAATAAAAATATATGTAGGCTATGTTTGTCGTCCAAGAGACCCTTCATTCAAACAAAAAACTTTGAATCTAAACAAAGAGAAAAAAGAATAGAGCACATATCTCGATTTTTCTTATTTGGCTTCTTCAAAAACAGATGTTCTTTCATTTAATTTTTTTATCACATATGCCTCTAATAAATTACAGTTAGTCACCATGTTTAAATTTAAATGAAAAAGAGGAATTAACAAATAATAATTACAATATGTAGAATTTTCTTTATATTTAAAGATGACAAACTAAACCAAGAAAGAAGGAAATAGGAGTTATCTCCATATGAAATGAAGCGTTGGAATTGAAATTGTGAGTACGTTGTTCCTTTGCAACCCTCCTCGCATACTTAATGTAGTAACATCATTGAAGCAACCCTTAGATTTCGTTGTCGCGACTTGTTGCCGCCTACCCTTTTCAAATTTCTCTGTCGTCTCAAATTACTTTTTTCCTCGCTAACCTCACCAGCATCATTGGTGTGGCTTGACCTCCATGGCCCTTAATCTCCATTGAGTGAGGTGACAACCAACTCAAAATTGCAACTTATGAATATGTTCCAAATAAAATTACAAAAAGAATCGATCGTTAGTTGATTCAGTGGTGATTGGCGCTAAATTTGGTAGAGACGACCACGGTTGCTTCTAGTTAACTTATTATTTTCTGCGCATCATATGTATTTTATCTAATAATTTTTTTATATCGTAATTTTCATAAACACTTTTGATAAAATATTCAAATTAAATTAAAATCACATTTTTTTTTTCAGATAAAATTAAAATAACATTTTTCTTGTGAAACCGAGACTATATACTACTTTTGTTTAAACATAATTTGTTATATTATCTATATTTTCAAATTGAACGTTAAATTGGATAATTGGTTTTTTAATTTATTTAATGGTTTTATATTGGTCCATTAACTAACTAAGGTTGTAAATTAAGGTTATTTTGTCAAAAATAAATCAAAATTAAGGTTACAAATTGGTCGCTTAATTATTTAACGTCACAAATTAGTCAAGATGTTTTGTTACACTATTGTTGCCATGATTTAGTTACATGTTTTGTTACATTTTGTATATATTTTTATGAAATGATTTCTTTTTACAGAAGAACAGTGGCGGGTTCCCCCCGAGTCAAGATGATGTCAATCTATTTCTGTATTTTCATAACAATGCAGAAGCGGTTATCAATGAACAGAACGATGGTGGTCTACCCGTGGATGCAGCTGTTGTTAATGAAGAACAAGAGGAAGAACATGTGGTTTCTACAGCTGTTGTTAATGAAGAACAAGATGGAGAACATGTGGTTCCTGAAGGTGTGGTTCCTGCTCCTCGTGCAACTTGGTCTTTTGATGAAGATCAGCGTCGGGTAGATGGCTATAATCTCCATAAAACTCTGGTAGGGTGAATGTCATTTTTGAAACAATCAAGAATGATGTTAATTTTGAGAATGTTTTCGCAAATCGGAGCATTGATGCGCTTGCCACTAGGTTCAGGAAGCTGAAAAGACGTGAAAGGGTGGTGTTTATTAATATGTAGAGATCCCAAAATGTATGTTTTATACATGTTAGATGATTGTGCTATTATTAGTCATGCATTGGTAGCTAGTCAAGACTCGTATGTTATAAATAAGCTGAGATATTGAGTTGGTGCATCTTAGTGACGTAGGTTTAAGTTGACTAGTTAAACAATAATTTCTAAGCGATGGACCTAAACTAAAATATTGAAAATTGACAATAACCTGAAGTTTTGTTTAAGAGTCATTTACTGAGTTTAAAATGTTACAAGACATAGTGAATGTATGTGTTTAAGATTTGAGCCACCTAAGGGTTTTTAGTGTGAAGTTAAGGTGGAGAAAACTCAGTTTGAGGTGGAGACTTTCATCAGTGAAATTAGAAGAAGACACCCAACAATGACTTTTAATTATCTAGTGAGAGATAAGAAACGAGGGGCGTGATTGTACCAACGCAGTACGGCTATGGAGACTTGTGGAGGATCTTTTGTGGGGTTCTATGGTTGGAAAACACTTTGTGAACATCTTAGATTGCTATAAATCATTGGAGGAAAGATCAAATTAAGCTTTCTCTAATGAATTGTTGAGTTAAATATATCAAGTGACAGTTGAGAGAAGAAAAGAGAAATTGGAGAATACTCTTGGAGAGCAATTGAGAACAATTTATTTTATTAATTTTGTAACTCTCTTGTGGTACGAGAGATTGACAGAAAATAAAGTTTGTTCTTAGAGAACTCTTAAAGATATTTTGTTGTAATTATTTTGTATCTTGATTATTGAGTTGTTCTCTTCCCCGTATATAAAAATTTATAGAGTTGATCTACTCAATGAGATCTTTGATTCAACGGTCGGATTGAAGAAATATAATGTCGATATCGAGTTATTAAGCGGAGTAAGTCGATGGAGACTTACTCCTGGAGTCAACGGATCCCTCCTCTAAAACTATATATGTGATTATGTGAATATTGTGAAATGTGATGTTAAACTCCATAACCAATTAAAGCTTGAATATGTGTGAAGGAAGAAGAAGAAAGCAGAGAACAGTGCATGGGCGCGACTTGAGTCTAAAACGCAAAAAAATTTATTTCACACAACTAGTTTGTACAATTGGTATACATATGTGTTTATATACAATGTTCAAGCTATGACTAACTAAATAGCTAACTCGTAACAAACTATTACAAACAATTTAGACAGTTACAATCATAGCTAATACATGGAAACTCAATTAACTTGTTGTGCAAGTAACTAAGCTTTCACTAACTTTCACAAATATAGAAATTTTATAGTCTATATGTCCTAATTCAACTAAGAGCAATACAAAAATTGTAAGGTCAGATGTCATGGTTGGGGTTCGAATCCCGACTTCCTCACTTGTGTGTGTGAGTTTATAATGGATTCGCTATTTTGTCTATCTACCAAACAAAACAAAAAAGAAATTTTACATTAAAGAGAAATGAAACTATATATAAAAATAGAAATATGTATATCATTTTTTTTTAATATATGTATGACATCCCATAAATAGGGATTCGTTAATGTTTAGTGGATCAATGTAATTTAGGATGAGTAGATAATGCTCTGGTCCAAAGCTTCGAAGATTTTAGGACTCTTAAAATATTAATAATTATAAAATTGATTATATTTATCTCCTTCTAAACAATAGAAATTCGTTAATGTGCGACACAATATTAAATTCACTTAGAAAAAAATTCGATACAATATCAATTTAATTTGTATTTATTGTCAATGTAAAAACATTTCAAACATGAATATAAATATATAATTATGTATTGCTACATAATATATATATTTTTATAATATAATGTGTTTAGAAATACATGATTCATCGTAATGATAAAACAAAAAGGTGGCAACCAAAACAGTAAAAAGAACCTCATATTTATTCATATAAAAGTCGGAGTAAAAATTTTAGATTTATTGCATGGAGATTTACATGGAGATTTATTGCTGACACCCTACCAGTTTCTTACGCGCCCTACATCTTTTCTATTTTACTCATTCGTTATTTAAGTAATAAATGTTATAAAAATGAGATTTTTTTTTAAATATTGTCCGCTACTTAAATAAAGAATGTTATAAAAATAAAATTTGGTAGTATGTTTTTGAGGAATTTTGGCTACCTATGTAATGGACATAAATATTTTGATAAATTCATAGGACGCGTGAGAAAAATAACAAGGTGGCAGAAGTAAATGATAGTTTTAGCGTTTGAGTGTTTTGGGCCTCATATTGAAGTTGGATAAAAAAAATTGGCCACATGAAATTGACAACCTTGTGGAAACACATAATTAATTATATTTTTTTGAACTGGCAACACATAATTAATTATATTTACATAATAATTTTACATCGATTGTATTTGTATATGAAATTTTTTATTTTTTTTAACAATTTTTTCACTATACTTACATAATGCTTAATTACTAGTGTGCCGGGTGCACTGTTTAGCATGACCTAAAATTATTTCTAACTGATTGTTGAGAATTAACTGATCTAATAAAAAAATGACTCCTTTGTAATTTAATTTATCGCAAATGTTTATCATTGCTCTTTATTTTTTATTTTAATAATTTAGTTTTCATCTTTGTTTGACTCAATTAATTTTTACCTTTTTCATTAATCAATTAATTTTTACTAAAGTATAGAATGAAATTCAATGTATTGAAAATCAAATACAGAGTGTGTTCATAGTTTTTATTTTATTTTTGACGGAGACTATGTTCATAGTTGTTGGAACATAGAAATTTCAATACCCAAAACCGATCAACATATGCATAAGAAATCTGGACTCTTTAGATGTCTCACTATTCGATCAATATATGTCTCACTATTACATAGAGAAAATTTAATTAGAAGAAAAAATTCATCTTACTTGCATGACTACTTTATTTGGTCTTATACACATAAATTCATTCTTTTAATTTAATAAATAAATGATGTATTTTTCATCAAAAAAATAAAATAAAAAATAATGCATTTGACTCATATTATATATTAGATATAATAAATAATATTCAATAAATTTAAAATGTGAAATCGTTGTTTATAAATGAGCCAAAAAGATTATTAAACAATAGTGGAAATTTCATAACTATAACAATAGTAAATAAATAACTCATTCCATTAGTACTCGTACCATGAATATAATATATTTTTTAGACTTTTCCTTGCTTTTTTTTTTCCTTTTTCATAATTATTGAATTTTCAACTGTATTAATTTTATTTTTTTATCTATACCCCCAATTAATTTACTTTCTTGGATATTTTAATTTACTTTTTTATAATTTGTGATAAAAAATATTTTTTGATAAATAAACTAATATTAACTAATTTGCTCATAACGGATGATTTTAAAAAATTTATATCAATTTTAAAGGGTGTTTACCAACTCGTGTTAGGCTTCAAGAGAAGCACGTGCCATGTCAATCACAATGCCCATTATGTGACCAAGCCTTGGAGGATGATTGTCATGTTTTTTTAACATGTGATTCTAGTGTGCAGGTGCGACAAGCTCTTGGCTTTGACAATGGCCTGGTGCATCGAATTCAACATGCTACGAGCTTAAAAGATTTGATTCTTGACATATGTGCCTCTGAATCTACACAAACAGCCGGTTTGTTTGCAATGATGGTATGGGTTTTATGGCAAAATAGGAACAAGGTATGGAATGGTGTGCAAGAAACGGGACGTAATTTGGGCTTGAAAACTCGCGTTTTATGGGACGAATGGCATGATGCGCAGCTGCTACGGCATGGTTTATGCCCAACACAGCAGCAACAACAAGTTCAAAGGTGGGAGAGGCCTACTCAAGGGTGGTTTAAGTGCAATATAGATGCCGGTTTCCATAAAGAAATGAATAAAACTAGTACCGGTTGGTGTTTAAGAGATCATATGGGGAGATTTGTGATGGCGGAGACTACATGGGTGGATGGTAACTTCTCCATTATAGAAGGCGAGGCTATAGCACTATTTGAAGCCATGAAAGCAATGGAGCGGCGTGACATATCAAACGTGATTTTTGAGACGGATTCCAAAAGTGTGGTTGATGCTATTCATTATTTCCATGGTGGTTATTCTGAATTTTGTTCACTTGTTTCCCATATTAATAATTTGTTATCTTTTGGTCAAAACTTTATGGTTAAGTTTGTTAGGCGGCAAGCGAATATGGTTGCTCACGTTCTTGCAAGGGCGGCCATTTCTTGGTCTAGTCGCCGTACTTTTGAGACAATGCCTACTTGTATTTCCTCTTTGTTGATTAATGAAATGTTATAAGTTTATGTTTGTCAAAAAAAAAAAAAAATTATATCAATTGTGAACAAAATTAATACTCTTTAATTTCTAAATTATAAGAAAAAAAAATAAAAATCACACTTTATTTGGAGTATATCATTTTGTGTTTCTCTTGAAATAAATTTCACAGAAAAATGTAAAAATAATTTTCGTTGATAATTCTCTACTAAAAAAAAACAGAGAAAGAAATTAAATGCAATTTATATTTAATTTCATAAAATATACAAAAATAATTTATCTTTTTAGTACAACACAAAAATAATTCTTAGAAATGTTAATTTTTCTCTTATAATTTAAAATAAAGATTCATTATAATTTAAGACGAAAAGAATACTAAAATTAACTTTTTTAATTATCGTTATTTACACGTAAGAGTTTTATATTTAAGTCGGATACAATTAATTAGTAATTGACGTTTGGCAAAGTGAAGTGAGGTGGCAAGGTTGCCACGTTAGAATTTAGAGAAAGGAAAAATCTCAACAATACGGTACGGAATTAGCACACCCAACAACGCTCTTTCCTTAATTCCTAAAACCCTTTCTCCACCCATTCATGCATGTGACTCAAAAAAAACTAAAACCCCACACATTGCAACAACAAAAAAATACTCATTCATTTTTCTCTCTCTCTTTTTCTTTTTCACTGTGTTGTTGTGAATTGAACCTTCAAATCACTTTGATTCAACACTAGCCATGGCGGCTATCAAAGAATCACGGACGGATCAACCAAAAACAACACCGCCGTCGTTTCAACCACCGCCGCCGTTTCTCGTATCTGATTCTTACGCCAAGGACGCTATTCTTGCATGGTTTCACGGCGAGTTTGCGGCGGCTAACGCAATCATCGACTCTCTCTGCGGTCATCTTGCGCAGGTTGCTTCGTCGTCGAACGATTATGATTTGGCGTTTGCTGCTATTCATCGGCGGCGGCTCAACTGGATCCCTGTCATCCAGATGCAGAAGTATCACTCCATTGCTGATGTCACTCTTGAACTGCGTAAGGTCGCTGAGAAGAAAACTGAATCGGTTGAAGGAGCGAAGGAAACTGTAGAGAGCGATGGTTTTGATGAGAAAGTGGTGGAAAGCGTCGGAAATGGTGGCGATGATGCAACGACGGAGGTGACGGTGGAATATGATTCACCGGACAGTGAGATCACTGATTCAGGTAATTAATTAATGAATTGTACAACGATTTTCTCTTTAATCTTTTTAATTAAATTTTGGCTTTGTTAAATTTAATTTTCGATGATAGTAATTCATTGTTTTTTCCTCTTTCCGTGTAATTAATCGGTTTTGATTTTTCATTTTCCATCAGTAAAAAGTTGAATTAAGTACTTTTTTGTTATTTTTTGGAGTATAAGTACTTTTATTATGGCTATTGAATTTATTCCAATAATTGCTTCTAGAATCACACCGATTGTGATTGTTGACAGCTTAAAAGTTTTAAGCTGGCACGCCAACTGTGTGAACTGTAAACATAGTTTTTTTGTGTGTCTGTATCTCTCAATTTAGTCCTTTAAAATATTAATATGTTAGGGATTAAATTGAGACTTAATGAATAAATTTAATGATCCTTAGTTGTAAAAATATGAAGATTTAATTGATAATAAAGGACTACGTACATGTATGAGTATCTTACGAAATCAGTTTAATAAAATCCTTTATGAAATATTTATAAAGTTATAGAGTTATTTATGAGTCTGCTACAAAATCAGTTTAATAGAATTTTTTAAAATATTTATAAAATTATAGACTTATTTATGAGTATCCTACGAAATCTTTCGGTAGTTTACTCATTGTATTAGAGCTTTGTTGAACAAATTATAGAAGACATGAGAAATAATCACACTTTTTCAGAGTTTTTAGTGCACGATAGGTTCCGGTTTTAGAAGAATCAAAATTGATTATAGAGATGTAAAATTAATTTTAACAAATTTGATTGATTGTTTTTGAACATGATTCAATTTGTCTCTAAAATTAATTCTATTTCGAAGTTAGAAAATTAGAGGTTTAATTTTATACTCAAATGTATGTTCGTTACAAAATTTATTTTGAAAAATCAAAAATTTATTTTGTGCTTGATTAAAGATTTTTTAGAAAACAGAAATTAAATTGTGGTTGCTTTCTGGTATGAGAGTAAATTTTTGAAAAACAATATTAGTTTCGCCAAAAAAAAAAAATTAGTTATCATAAATGATTTTCAGGAGGAGATGCTACTAATTAAAACATGTTCTCATCCAAAGTGTTTTCTTTTCAAATTTTTTTTTTTTAAAAATTTGTAACATAAAGATGAAAACTTCTAAATTTGATTATTTATGTTCATATAAAAAAAATTTAAGAAAAATCTATAACAAGTGGACTTTTATTGTTCAATTCATTTTTTACACTTTTATTTACAGGTAAAATCAATTATCTCTTGAAATTAATTTTTGTCACCATATAACTAAACACATTTACTAGTTTTCTTTGAATTCAATCCGGTTGGGCAATGGTAGACCGCAAACGTCGTTCAACGTTTTGATTAATTTCATTTCCAATACTCTACTAGTACTACTACTAAAGGTGTTGATTAATTTCCATCCAATTTATTTATAGGCAACGCAAAAATCATCACAAAAGGTGTTGTTTTAAAGTAATTGCACGCATTTCATAAAAATAACGCAGAAAACATGGTTGATAAATGCAATTTTGTATTTTTGTTGGTTATATTTGGTGTTATGTTGGTTGAGCAGGGACGAATAGTGCAACGTTGATATAGGAATCATCTAGAGATGTGTGCAATGATTTTATTACACCGGCGGCGGAACCAACAGAGTTTGATTCTGACTGAGTTCTGACTGCATTGCATGGTGCATAATGCAAGTGTTTTAAACTTGACGGCACGTGATTCCATAGTATCCCACCACGTGCTGATTCGGATCTGGATTAGTGGGTAGTTGGAGTTTTGAGTTTTGACAAATTTGGTGTAATTCCCTATGAAACAACACCCTGTTGAATTTCAATTCAATAAGGTCAACTATGTTCTGCTCCTGAGTTAATGGGTGAAGGATCCAATGAATAAATGTGTTTAAGAAATTAGAGAACCCAATTTTGCTACACTAAAAAAATAGTGTCTTGATTTTAAAATTAATGAGAGAACAAATAAATGTTTTTAGTTTCTGGATGGATTCACCTAATGGGGGACATGTATTGTTGCTACCATGTTACTTTTTGTTTGTTGCTATGGCCTGCTCATTTTGTCACTATTAACTTGACTGTGGCGTGGGGACAGTGGTAGTATTGGTAAATCAATGTATCAAACTGGTTTTTGCAAGACGGCAAATATTTCTAAACAACCACACTTCAAAAATCAGTGTTAAAATGGTGAAATTTCAATTTAAGTTTTTTACTTAAGTTAATTATGCAATATGGTAATTATGACAGTTCATTGGATGGAAATTTGTTGCATTTTAGCGTGGTATGATAAGTCTATCCACCAACCTATTTGGTTGAATGATGAAATTTGCGTCGATTTTCTTTGGTCTTGTGTGCAGGATCACGAGCAATTCAACACAGTTTCATTAACAATAGTATATGTTCAAATCATGAAGAATGTGAAGGACGTTCATCACAGATAAAGTTGACAAAAGGTTTCGTAACAAAGGAGTTGCTGAAAGGGCATCCGGCAAGTTCTTTCGTTCACAAACTCGAATGCATTGTTTGTAAATAAGCTAGGATTCATAGATCTGACATTAGTAATTTTTGTGATAAAGAAGCAGCTGGATATTGTTCATTGATGGGTTATTGCAATTAGCAGGTGAATGCTGTGAAAGGGTTGAGGTTGTATGAAGACATTTTTTCTGAATCACAACTCTGCAAGCTGAATGATTTTGTGGAAGAGATCCATGCTGCTGGCCAGAATGGGGAGCTTTCAGGTAAAATTTTGCAGGTTTAAAGTAGGGATCCGGGACTTGTATACATCAATGCGATGTCAAACACTATGTTATCCTTAATATTGAGTAGAAAGTTTGAGGATTTGTATAAGATTCTGTTGCCGATAACAATACTAGTTTCACGATATATGTTTAAAAATGCAAACTAATGATCTATTGTTACTGTCTTTGATGCAGGTGAAACCTTCGTACTATTTAACAAACAGGTGAAGGGGAACAAGAGAGAGCTGATTCAGTTAGGTGTTCCCATATTTGGACAGATAAAAGACAATGCCAAAAGTAAGAAGAAACCGATAAATGGAAGATTTGATAGACTTCCTACACCTCAATATTAGCAAAACTGTAATTTGGTCAAGGATAGTATAAATTTTACTTTTTTTTCCCCTTTTCTCTTTTTGTGCACAGGCATTGAGCCAATTCCACCACTTCTACATGGCGTCATCGATCACCTTATTCAGTGGGAATTGATTCCAGAGTACAAAAGGCCAAATGGTTGCATCATCAACTTCTTTGAAGAGGTAAATTGTTCACGCTTCCTGATTAGTCAAAACTCAGAAAGTTAATGAGATCATTGTTTTGTGCAACAGAGTAACCATCTAGTAATACCTATAAAATTTTGTAATTTGCAGGGGGAGTTTTCTCAGCCATTCATGAAACCGCCGCATTTGGATCAACCTCTATCTACCCTTCTTCTCTCTGAATCTACAATGGCTTTTGGGCGTATTCTTATGAGCGAAGATGATGGGAATTACAAAGGCCCACTCATGCTCTCTTTGAAGCAAGGGTATCTATCAAAGAACTTTTACTCTTCTTTACAATTTTTGTCTTCCATTTATTTTTCAGAAACTTATCGCTCGATACAAAGGAAGAATATCTTCATCATTTAGAGGACAGCATGTAAGTGAGTTATCTTGAAATTGTGAATTGCAGCTATGCAAGCTTTTTAGAGGATGAAACTATGTGTTTGTATATTTGACAGTGTTGCCAATTGCGGATCGTGGAAAATAGTGGTCTGCTCAAATCACTATTATTTCACAATAAGATATTTAGTACAAAATGTTGTCAAATAGTAGTTATAGCTGCTATTTAACAATGATAAAGGGCCGGTTGGTTAGATTGCATAGTCCCCTTTTCTTTTTTCTTGAGTAACACAGAAAATTGTAGATACTTAGAGGGATAAAATAAATTGTTTTTGTCTAGTAAATATCAGTTGCTAGATAGCAGAAGTCAGACATAGTTCCAAATTATCAATATCAGCACAAGGTCCTGGCAGAGGTCTCCAATATCAGTGGTTATGCTCAGTGATTAAGCTCTCTTTTTTCAGTTAGCATTAAGTTCCTCAACATTAAAAGTTTTAAGGTTTCTGACTTGTTTTCAGGGAATGTTATATATGGGTATGGTATTCAACAAGTGATTCCAGGCCATTTTGGAGGCCGTATCAATAAATACTGATAGGATTGGCACTAGTTTAGTTAACATTTCTTACTAATGGTTCCAGTTTTCCATTTCTAGCATTTAACTCTTTGCATCATTGTTGGCATACTACTTATAGTTAATATAGTTTAATGGGCATTTTACAGAACATGATTGGATAATGAAACACCTTGCAGGTCTCTGTTAGTGATGAGAGGAAACAGCGCTGAAATGGCACGGCATGTGATGTGTCCATCCCCTAACAGAAGGGTGAGCATCACCTTCTTTAGAGGTAGAGAAGACTCCTATCACAGCCAATCAACAAATCCTCCAACGATGACATCTGCAATGACTGTTTGGCAACCTGACACTGCCAGTCCATTTGCTTTGCCAAATGGAGCACTAAGTGGCTATGAGGCTATGGATATGATGCCTCCATGGGGAATTCTTGGTGCTCCGATGGTCATGCTAACCCCTATGCACCCTATGACAATGAATCCCAGCCAACTTCCTTGTGGAGGAGGGACTGGAGTTTTCTTTCCTTGTTGGAAGGGGCAACCCAGAAAACAGCCAAGGTATCTTCCACCGCGTGCTCACAAAGGACGAGTTATGGCATTACCTTCCCCTGTTAAGACACACACAGAAGACTCTACTTCTGAAACCACCATTACTGTTGAAACATAGGTATCATTTAAGCTCAGAGCAGCCTTGGGTTTAAAGAAACGTAAATCAGGAAAGGGGGTTTCACACCTCAGTTATGTGCTTTGAACTCTGGAGTAATTTATTTTGTTGTACAAACAGGCCCAGGTGCTGCCAGAACACAATTCCTTTCATCCATTTTTGTGACATTTTCCTTGTAGTTGCTTTTAGATAACTTAGACTCTAGTGTTTGCGAATAGTTTATTTTGGATTCTGATCAACTTATACAATTTGGAGAGGTCTAGCTTCCTAGTTTGGCAAAATGTGAATTAATATCAGAGGGTAGAATTTTGTATGAATGGTTATTGATATTTATATTTTAGACTTCGAAGATGCCTAGTTACAGCATTTACTTGGTTTAAAGTGGTTATATAGGTGTGGATTGGATTATTATATTTCATAAACTTGAGAACCTAAGTTGCCGTTTCTAATCTCGATAATTACCGTTTGACTTAGGAACCAAAGTTGTCATTAAGGTTTTTTTTTTTTTTTTTTTGTAATACCCCAGTGAACCCCTCATTTCATATACTTTTGCATATTTCAGATTTTTTCAATAATTTCTCGATCGCAATTAAAATTATCCATTTTCTGGGTTAAATGTACGCGCACTACATAAAACTGCACATCTACTTAATATATGTTAGTTGTTCTATTATTCAATTAAACAAGAAGCTTAGCTTCATGTGTCATTGTTAAAGTAAACACTTCAATAAAAACAAAATAGATTGTAAATGGAACACAGTTAGCTAAAGCACATTCTCCAACTCTCACACATGAAAATATACATGTAAATGGCCACCCATAATAGTTACTGATTCACAAGTGGAGGTTATAAATCAAGTCTATCAAAAACATTTGACAAAAATTAAAGAGAAGAGACTTTGTCTATACAAACAATTGCTATTCCATACATTAATTGAGATAATTTAAGATATTGAACAATGTAATAACTACTTCTGAGAAATCTATACATATAAAAAATAATGAACTCCTAAATTTCTATTGCCAAAATCAAACTTACATGTTTATATATCAAGCCTTTGCAGGCTCATCATCATCATCTTCAATATCCCAACTCAAATCTTCTTCTTCGGCTGCAGAACTCAGGCGCTTCAGCAAATCAACTTTCCTTGGGCTACCACTCTCCCCCATTGCCTTCTTTTCATGAATGCTACTAAGATCCTCAATCTCATCCCACTCAAGCTCTTTCTCCTCCTCCTTATGCTCCAAGTTCTTACTTTCAACCGGTATAGACTTTCCATCACCGACATTAGTCTCCATCGTACTTTTCTTATCAGAATCTACTTCAGAATCATTAACATTATTATCCAGTTTACTTCCATCACCCTTCTCTTGAACACCCTCCAAATTCTCATAAACTTTTGATTCCTCCACCATCTTGTTTTGCAATAAACTATCTCTCTTTTCAACCTTAGACTCCTCTTCCTCGTCCTCCTCCTCCTCCTCCTTATCATCATCATCTACATACTCCTCATCTTCAACATCCCAACTCAAATCTTCGTCCTCTTCCTTCGACATTCGTCTAACAAGCTTAGCCCTAATATCCTCAGCTTTCTTAAGCTTATAAACCTTATAATAATACCTTAACATAAAAGTTTCCCTATCAACATTATTAGGAACAACCCTTTTATAAACACTCTCCATTTCATCATTCTCTTTTAATAACCCTTCAATTTCTTCATTTTTCCCTTCCAAAGAAAACTCCAATTTCCACTTTTTATAACGCTCCAAATCAAAAGGTTCTTCAATATAAGTATTAACATCACCCTGAATTGCACGAATTTGTGCATCAAATCTACTATACAATTTCGAATTCAAATTACTCTGTTTCTTATTCTTCTTCTGAACAGAATCAGATTCAAGAATTGCTTCTTTTCCTTGAGATATAATCTGAGCCGTTCCTTTAATAACAGTATTTCCGAATTGATCGATGACGTGTCCAACCGATTCAAGAGAATCATGTGCAACTTCAATCTCTTTCTTTAAACCTGTGCCGAATTCTTGAAGATCGCGACGGTAAATTTCGATTACGGATTCAGATTTTTCGGTTAGGGTTTTGATTAGATTGTTCCATGAGGCGGAAGGATTACGGTTGTGGTGTGACGGAGAAGAATCGGAAGGCGGCGAGTGGGTGGAGGAAGAGTTGTTGGATTCGGATCCTGGAGGATCCGGGTTCGGGTCGTCGGAGAAAACGGATTTGAAGAAATTCATGAGAAATGGTGAAAAGAAGAAATGAAATGTTATGGAAAATGAATGTTCGTTGGTGAATAAATAAATGTGAAGAAAAAGGATGAGGATGAGGATGAAGATTATGATGAGAGGGACCCACAACAATGATTTACACGTACGATAATCTAGAACTAATTTTGTTTTTTGTTTTTTGTTTTTTTATAACAATCTAGAACTAATTTTGAAGTACAAGTAGTAGGGTTATCAACAAGGCAACAAATCTATCGTCAAATCATCAATGTTTTTTTCTCTCTTTCTTAAAAGGAAAAAAGAGAGAAAAATTTGTGTATAAAACTAGTAAAAAAGATGTTGTTAAAATTGCAATTTAAAAACTAAAATTGAAGTTAAATTGTAGGTAGAAATCTTTTTGGATAAAATTATAGTTTGGAATGATTTAAATCGCCTAAAATAATAAACTCATTGAAATCATGTAAAATCATTGATTTTTACTCTTTTGACACATTTTACTTTTATTTGATTTTTTATGCAAATTTTAGATGCCCGTTTTATTTTTTGATGTCACTTTGATTATTTTGTAGGTAATTTATATGATTTGATCCAAATGTAGGAATATTGCATTTTATTATGGTGATTTAGTATATTTTTTCTTTTAAATTATGTTGTAATTTTAAACTATGTAACGCATTTATAATATTATATAAGTAAACATATGTCATGTATATAAATTTTATAAGAGATAAGATCAATGATTTTACGTTTCAATTTTTACCTAGATAAAATGATTTAGGTAAAAATTTGATTCTGACAATTTTATAAAAAATAGGAATGATTGCAATTTTAGTTTTTGAAAATATAGTTTGCTATCACATTAGTCTCTAAATGTATTAAAATTGTAAATATGGTTTCATTTTTTTTAAGGTAAACTATATTTATGTAAAACTGAATGTATCAAAATTACATTAGCCTCTAAATGTATTAAAATTGTAAATATGGTTTCATTTTTTTTTTAAGGTAAACTATATTTATGTAAAACTGAATGTATCAAAATTACATTAGTCTCTGAATGAGACAACAATTTTAATTATATTTGAAAATCTTAGCTTGCTGATATATTTCTGTAAATTCTAATATAGGAAGTGTAATATCCCCAAATTCTAAATTGCCTAATTAATTTTAATTAGAGTTTTATCTATTAAAATTAGAATTAATTAGAGGTGGTTAATTAATTAATTCATGAGAATTAATTATATTATGTGTAAAATTGAGAACTCTAATTGAACCTAAACCACACATTAATATGATTAGCTTTCACTTGTGATTAATTAATACAAGGAAACAATTTCCCTCCTCAAATTCACCCCCTCTCTCGTGCCACATACACACATGACTCATTCCTTTTCTTTGAATTGTGAGATAACACCTCAACAACACTACTTACCTAGGAGTATCACATGCAAACCAAACTCTCTCTATTCATTTTCAAAATTCAGTAACTGATTTACTCCCAAGCTCTCCTTCCCTTCTCTCTCACTTGAGCTCCCACAACAATACAACAACCCCAACAAGCTTCCAAAACATTACACCTCTCCTTATTCATGTCTTTGGCCTCTTTCATAAATTCTGTAAACCACAGAGATTCCTCAACTGCACTATATCAGAGCAAGAATCTCTGAAGCATAATCTTCCAATGAGTCACAAGATGTAAAACAACAAAAATCACCTCTTCACCTCTTTTACACACCAATGGAAATGCATGCATGTACCAACTGAAACAAACTCTCAACTGTAGAGGCCTCATAAATCCACTATAAATACCCCTTTAACTTAGCAAATCAATTCATCAAACACAATCAAATTCGTGGCTCAAGTTTGAGGGTTTCCAAAAGTGTCAAAGTTCAAGTTCTGTCCAATCTGGTCGTGGGTTGTAGCTGGGTTGCAATAGCTGAATTAGAAAGCTCTGGAAACAAGGAAAAGATTCAATTCAGGTGGGTTCTTAGGCTAGTTTAGTTAGAATATCCTTAATTTATGAATTTGCATGTTAACTTAAGAAATTAGGAATTAATTGTGTGAGGAGAATTAGCTCCCAAATTCTCTTCTATTCTGTTAAATATTGATTATATTATATATCTGCACTTTCTCAGAGTATGATTGTAGGTGATACCTTTAAAAAAATGTTGAAATTCGCAAAACAGAGTCATTTCTGCCTTAACTCGCCATAGCGAGCACTCATGGCGAGCTCAAGATTCTGGGCTGAAGAACTTCGCCATGGCGAGCTCTAACTCGCCTAGCGAGTTGTTTACGCCACTACCTGTAAGTTCGCCATGGCGAGCTTGTTGACTCGCCGTAGCGAGTGTTAAAGTACAAAAGCAAGTATTTTGCGTATATCGTATCCACAGGGACTAGTGTGATATTAAATGCGTTTCAACAATTAAAATGATTCTAAGTGCGGGTTTTTCAAACATATTTTGTAACTAAAGTTTGCTTGTGAGATAGTAAAAACGGTAAATGATTGATTTCTTTAACAAAGAGATTAAATTGCTGGGATTAGACTCAAATAACTCATTCGTATGCATTTACTTAATCAATTATACATATTCTAGTTACTTATCAATATTATCACGTATTTACTCGTCAAACGTTTCCGTTCCCAGATAACGTCGAGAAATCTATTATATCTATTAAACCCCGATTCCTCGAGTGCTTAATCGATATAATAGCATTAAGTTCCAATACTTTAAAGTGAATATTAAATCTAAGTCTATTCCTAGAGCTTAGCTTTTAATAGATGTTATCCTAGATCAAGATTCAAAACATATATTCCTATATTCTTTCAAATCCAAAGATAAAAACAATAGCAACAAGAATAACATCCATATTGATTTGCAACTAGAATATATATAAAACCATGATTAATATAAATACATACTAATAGAGAAATTTTACATCTAATCCCAACAAAAGAGAAGTTAGTTACCCATAATCATGTTAATTTTACAAGGATGAAGAGAAATGAGATGAATAAACACCATGAGTTGATCCCTCAACAAAGATGAGCAATCCACCTTCAAAACCCTTATAAAACTGATTTCCAATGTTTCTCTCTGTTTAGAACTCAGAAAAAGTGAATGGGATCGTTTTTTTAGCAACTGATACCTATTTATACTAAACCAGAAATTAACATTTCGCTTAGCTAATTATGGCTCGCTCAGCTAAATGACCTTTCTTCACAAATGGTTTTGCTTTTGACCGCCTAAAATTCGCTTTCTTTCGCTTTCTCTCGCTTTCTCTCGCTTCTTCTCTAAAAGCTACTGACTTGCTTTGCTTTCTTTCGCTTCTACTTGCTTCTTTACTGATTTGCTACTGACTTGCTTCGCTTTGGACCGCTTCTTCTTGCTTAGCCAAATCATTAAATGTTCTCTTTTTCTGCTCCTTTGTTCAAAACTCCTTCACTTAGATCAAAACCTACAAAATGGGTTGGGATTAAGCAAAATGGATGCAATTTGAATCAAAACAAATATTTACACAATCTTGAGAATTTTATATACATTACTTGCAAAATAAGTTAATAAGTGCCTTAATTTATATATGAAATTTTACTATTTTTTGGCACTTATCAACTCTCCCCAACTTAGAACTTTGTTTGTCCTCAAACAAAAGTCCTTTTCAAAAACTAAACAAGCTCAAAAGATATCATTCTCAAGGTTAGGTTTGTAATGAATCAATGCTTGAAAATCTTTCACCTTTAGGCATGAGTAAAACTATCATCAACTAAGAATCAATTCTCAAAACATTCAAAGGAATAAAGCATGAACTTGAAAGGATTGCTATGCATAAGCAAAATTATCATCATCCTTATCAAACAATCAAAAACCAAGTGTTATCACAAATTCCTTACAACTGTATCACTCAAGGGTAAGTGTTTAACTCAATCCAGACAATGTGATTACATCAAATCGATTTAAACATACATCCAAGCAATATCATCAAACATGCTATCAATCATGGATCACTAAGGTCTTTATTCGGGTTGTAATGGGGCTGGGCTACAAAAATTCATTGTTTTTCTTTGGATTCAAAAAGTCTTAAGGATAAGAGAGCATAATTCATGAATATTTACGTTTCAAAACACATTCTCTCTTTCACTTTCCCCTTTCTACTTATGTGGTTCTTTTGCTTTGACACTTTTTTTTTTCTTTCTTTTCATTTTCTTCTCAAACATATTTTCTTTGATTTTCAATTGTGTGTCAACTTACTTTCATTTTTTTTTTCTTTTAATCACCACAACAACTACTTTTCTTAATTTATTTTTCTACAGCCTCCTTCTCCCCAACTTAAATATTAACATAACCCTTATTGAATTACACTTGCTCTCCTATCCTAAGACAAGGGACGAGTAGTTGTTTTTCTTTCTTGCGGTTCAAGGGTTCAAAACAAACAAAAATTTTAAAATTTAAGGCTCAAACGGGGACACAAAGGATCACACATTCTCACATGATAAGCTTTTATTTGGCCAAGTAGTTGCACTCAAAAAGAAAGATGGCCTTGATCATATCCATGAGTCAAACATGTTCAACAATAGCAAGATTCAGTCAAAATCAACAGAGTAAAGACAATTGCCGGCTCTCAAATATATATATATATATATATATATAAGCATGGAAAGTTCACACATCTCACCCGGCTAGGTTGGATAACACACAAGTTTTTTCATGTTCAAAAAGGATAATGACAGTCAACTTAGGACAAGCAACACAATTCAAGGGCATGTTGAATTTCTAAGCATGTTTCAAGAACTAATCACATGTTAACAAAAGCTTTACAAAACAAAATTATCATGCAAGGTTAATGATTTATCACAAACCTGCCTTTGAGAACATGACGGGCATGTGAGCTTGTCAACAAAATGTATTCACATATTTAACACTAGAATAAAACTTGAAAATAGAATATAAATTACTAAAGTAAACCAACATATCAAAACAACCACCATTAAGTTCAAAAGAAAATAAACACGGATGTTCACAAAAGAAACAAAAGGTTCCACATGTTCAGACCAAAATACAACCACATAAAACACATAACGAAAATATAAAGAAATAAATGACTGAAAGCTTTTTAAAGATATCACTCATTATGGCGAGCTTTTCAATCATCTATCTGACTCTCAGTAGTGCATCTCATTATCTTCTTCTCCACCAACATCATCAACATTAGCACCAGAAGTGCCCACCCCCTCTTGGAACTGTGGCATGTCCCCAGGCCAGTCCACCTGAGTATCAAAGAATGAAAGATCCCCTGCAAGTGGTTTATTCATGCTCAGCCTGTGCATTGCATCATAAATAGTTCTCTGGCCTCTGTGGTTTGCAATGTTTTGGTGCATCATATGATAGAGCATTTGTTTAAGTTCAGGATCATGAGCAGGGAGTTGGTCTTGTTCTTGTCGTGCTGGGAGGTCATGTTGGGCTTGTTTTTTCTTTTTCTCAGAGCAATATCTTTTGATGTAAACATCATTCACTATACTTTTAATCTTCTCGTGCATATGCTGGGGAATAACGACCTTTTCATCTCTGCATAAACCCATAATCAAACCAGGGAATCCTAACTGACAATTTGACTTGCCATCAGATTGGAGTCCACTTTCAGCAATGATTCTCATCTCCTTTGAAATCAACCTTGCAACATCGACCTCCAAACCAGTCTTGATGAAATGCAATAGCCCCATAATATCCATCTTGGCATCAGATATGTGACTGCGGGGCTTTATGTTGTGAAGAACAAGAAGCAGAAGGACTTGAGTAATTGTGTTCATGTCTTCCCGTGCTGCCCTTAATGCAATTCCTGCATCATTAACTGTAAAATTGCGGCCTGGAATCAAAAGTGACCGAGTCATCTGTGGAATGTCCCATTTTCCTCTAGCAATTTCCTGCTGGTAGGCACATAGTGCGTCTCCTTCCAAATTAGATGGTTTGCCCAAGAAGTCATTAATTGCCTGACGATCAAATTGGATGGTTCTTCCGCGAACCACAGTGGTGAACGAGAATGGCCTACCCTCAACTGGTATTGCGTTTGCATAAAATTCCCTTACGATGTCAAGGTTGATTTTTTTGTAGGGGTGGACTAGCTTTCCCCAATGACGGGTGTTAATCATCTCAACAAAGGTTCCATAGTTTCCTGCATCATCAACATCAAAGTATTTTTCTAGCCAAACGTTTCTTTTTTGTAAATGCTTGAAGCGAGCATACTGTTCTGGCCCTGAGAATCTGAATGCATCATACCCCCTCTGTGATCCCGAAGAACCTTCGCCAGTTTTCTGTTTCTTTGTGCCTGTAGGTTTCTTTGTACCTGTCGGTTTCTTTGGTGCCATTCCTAAAATCAAATAGTTCAAACAATTTCGAACAACAAAGTGAATTCATGCATAATGACCAACATAACAGGCTTAAACCATTGCAAAACTAGACAACACTGGTTTCTGGCTGCACCAAACGATTTTTCGCTCAGCAAGCTCACGGAAAACTTGCAGCAAGAGAATACAGAACAGGTTTTTTTTTTTATTTTCAAAACAGAGCAAGAATATAAACCCTCTTCATACACTCGAATCGCACATTACTTCTAGAAAGGTTCACACTTTTGACTTGAAATCACTATATTACAAACAAAAGAGCATGTACTTTGAAATTGTTCTTAACAAAACAGATTTTTTTTATTTCAACATTTACAAATTTTTTTTTTTTTTTTTTTTTTTTTTTTGTATAGAATTTGTTTTTCCAAAAAGAAGAAGAACAACTCCAGGAACATGTTGTGATTCAAGTCAAATTAAGAAAAGGAAAGTTTTGTTTTCTAAGAAAATAGTTACTCAAACAAGAAAGAAAGCAAAATCCTATTTTTCTAACACAAATTCACATTCTACAACTTAAAAGTTCAAACCTTTTCATAGCTTTCTTAATGGAAAAAGGAAAGTCATGAAGTTCATACCTTTTTGGTCTTTGAATGAACGAAAATGAGAAGAATTTGAGTGATATAAGTGAGAAAAGTAGTGTGAGTGATTTGGGTATGAGAAAAAGAGAGGTTTTGGGTCAAAGATGAGATTATGTTAATGAAAGAGTAAGTTTTAGGGATGGAGAAGATGAAAACCGTGTTTTTGGGATTGGTTAGGTAAAAAGTAATAAATTTTGAGTTACTTGTAGCCAGCTGTTTTTTTTTTTCTTTCACATGACTATTTCGCTTAGCCAAAACCTGCTAGCTTAGCGAATTTAGCCAAAAACCAGTTTTTTCTGCAGATTCTTTTGTGTACAGCTATTCCACATTTAACCATTCATCTTACTTCTCAAAATGCATAAATAAAATTTAAAATACTTACAAAATTGGGTTGCCTCCCAACAAGCGCTTGTTTAACGTCGTTAGCTCGACGCCTTTCTTGTAATTTCAAGGATCGGCAAGTGAAACTTTTGTGGCGAGCCGATCAATTTCACCACCAAAATATGGCTTCAATCTCTGTCCATTGACAGTCCAGCTACGCTGCAACTCCACATCTTCAATCTCAACAGCTCCATATGGTTTTATCTCTTTGATTAAGAACGGACCAGACCATTTAGACTTCAATTTTCCAGGAAATAGCTTTAACCTTGAATTGAACAATAAAACTTTTTGCCCCGGCTGAAAGTCTCGGTTAACAATCCGCTTATCATGATAGCTTTTGACTTTTTGCTTGTAGAGCTTGGATGACTCATAAGCATGAAAGCGCATTTCTTCTAATTCATGTAATTGAAGCTTTCTTTTCTCTCCCGCTTGATTTTCATCAAAGTTCAAAAACTTCAAAGCCCAAAATGCCTTATGTTCAAGCTCCACCGGGAGGTGACATGATTTACCGTATACCATCTGAAATGGAGTAAGGCCTATCGGAGATTTGAATGCTGTCCGATACGCCCACAATGCTTCATCAAGCTTTAATGACCAGTCCTTCCTTGATGTGGACACAGTTTTCTCAAGAATTTTCTTCACCTCACGATTCGAAACTTCAGCTTGTCCATTGGTCTGCGGATGGTATGGTGACGCAACCTTGTGTTTAACTCCATAATGCTCTAGGGCCTTTGCTAATTGTGAATTGCAAAAATGTGACCCTCCATCACTTATAAGCACCCTTGGAGTTCCAAAGCGAGTGAAAATGTTTCTCTTCAAGAATTTGATCACAGTTTTTCCATCAGCTTTTGGTGATGCAATTGCTTCCACCCATTTTGACACATAATCCACTGCGACCAAAATGTATTCATTTGAGAATGACGAAGGAAATGGCCCGACAAAATCAATGCCCCAACAATCAAACACTTCCACTTCAAGAATACTTTGCAAAGGCATTTCATTTCGCCTAGAAATTCCTCCGGTCTTTTGACAATTGTCACACCTTTGGGCATGATCATAAGCATCTTTGAACAAGGTTGGCCAATAAAATCCAGATTGTAAGACTTTTGCAGCAGTTCGTTCTCCATTGTAGTGACCACCATATGGCGAGCTGTGACAATGCCATAGTATGCTAGTGGCCTCTTCTCGAGTTACACATCTCCTTAACAAATTATCTGCTCCAATTTTGAACAGATAAGGATCATCCCAAACATATTGATTTGTTTCACGAAGAAATCTCTTTTTCTGGTGCCAGTTGAAATCATCTGGTATTAATCCAGATGCTTTGTAGTTAGCCATGTCAGCAAACCACGGCCTTTCTTGCACCATGAATAACTTTTCATCAGGGAATTCTTCCAACACTTCACGTTCATGTTTGGTCACCTCATTGTTCACCAGTCTAGACAAATGATCAGCTACCAAGTTTTCTGTTCCTTTCTTGTCTTTGATTTCAAGATCAAACTCTTGTAACAAGAGCATCCATCGAATGAGTCTTTGCTTTGAATCAGATTTGGTAATCAAATACTTGATAGCTGCATGGTCAGTGTAGACAACAATTTTCGAACCAATTAAGTAAGAACGAAATTTTTCAAGTGCATACACTATTGCAAGCAATTCTTTTTCTGTTGTTGCATAATTAATTTGAGCATCATTCAACACTTTGCTCGCATAATGTATAGCATGAAAAATTTTGTTCTTTCTTTGACCAAGAACTGCACCAACAGCATAATCACTAGCGTCGCACATAAGTTCAAAATCTAGTGACCAATCAGGCGCTGTGATTATGGGTGCAGTTGTCAATCTTTGTTTCAATTCTTCAAAAGCAAGTAAACAAGAATTATCAAAGTTAAAAGACTTATCTTTGTTAAGCAGATTGCTTAACGGTTTGGCAATTTTGGAGAAGTCTTTGATGAATCGCCGATAGAATCCGGCATGACCAAGAAAACTTCTGATTCCTTTGACATTCACCGGTGGTGGAAGCTTTTCAATAACTTCAATTTTTGCTCTATCCACTTCAATGCCTTTGGAAGAAATCTTGTGACCAAGTACTATGCCTTCCGTCACCATGAAATGACACTTCTCCCAATTTAGAACCAGATTAGTTTCAACACACCTCTTCAGTACGGTGTCCAAGTTCTTCAGACAAGAATCAAATGAAGGGCCAAACACTGAGAAATCATCCATGAACACTTCAATGCATTTTTCAATTAAATCGGAAAAGATAGCTTGCATACACCGTTGAAATGTTGCAGGAGCATTACATAACCCGAAAGGCATCCGTCTATATGCAAAGACACCGAAGGGGCACGTAAATGCTGTCTTCTCATGATCTTCGGGATTGACTGTGATCTGATTGTACCCTGAATACCCATCTAGAAAGCAGTAGAACTCTTGACCGGATAACCTCTCAAGCATTTGATCCATGAAAGGCAATGGAAAATGATCTTTTCGGGTTACTTTGTTCAGTCTCCGATAATCGATGCACATTCTCCATCCTGTAACTGTTCTTGACGGAATCAACTCATTCTTGTCATATTTTATTACCGTCATACCTCCTTTCTTTGGAACCACCTGGACTGGACTCACCCAGGCACTGTCTGAAATTGGATAAATCATACCGGCCTCAAGCAACTTCACTACTTCCTTTCTCACAACCTCCTTCATTGTAGGATTTAATCGATGTTGAGGTTGTGCCACAGGCTTGTAATTCTCTTCCATCATGATACTGTGCATACAATATGACAGGCTAATACCTTTCAAGTCAGATAACACCCATCCTATAGCCTCTTTATTGTTTTTCAAAACTTGAATCAAACTGTTCTCCTCATGAGCTGATAAAGAGCTGCTGATTATGACCGGTTTACTACTACCTTCTTCAAGAAATGCATATTTCAAGTGGGCGGGCAATGTTTTCAGTTCGAGCTTCACGTCGACCGGCTTTGCTTCATCTTTCAACTCTTCAATTTTAGCTTTGAATGGAGAAACCTCTTTGAAATCATCTAGTTCTTTCAAACACTCTTCAATTTCTTTCTCTTTATCGGAATCAAGTTCATTTAGAGCATTTGTCAGGGCTTGTTCAAGAGATGAAGGGTTATGCAATTGCTTCCTTACATCCATGATGGCATCTTCAGTAGCATCCATCTTGAAACACACTCCTTTATCTTTTGAATGCTTCATTGCTTCCCACAGATTGAAACTGACCTCTTCATCTTGAACTCTTACTTTCATTATCCCATCATCAATGTCTATCATCATCCGTGCTGTCTTCATGAAAGGTCTGCCTAAAATAAGAGGAACATCATCATCTTCTTCAATATCCATCACCACAAAGTCGATCGGAAACAAGAACTTATCAACTTTAACCAGAACATCTTCTGCTATTCCGGATGGATGTGTGATGGATTTGTCTGCTAGCTGCAATGTCATCCTTGTGCGAGTCATATCCAAACCACCAATCCTTTCAATGACAGATAAAGGAATAAGATTGATGCTTGAACCTAGATCAATGAGAGCTTTTCCAACATTAATATTTCCAATGGTGACAGGTAATGTAACTCTTCCTGGATCTCTTTCTTTTTGAGGTAACGTTCTTTGAATAATTGCACTACAACTAGCATCAAGCTGAATGGTCTCCTCATCGGTGTATCTTCTCTTTTTTGTCAAAATTTCTTTCATGAATTTTGCATAGGTAGGCATCTGCTCCAAGGCTTCGGAAAATGGAATGTTAATCTGTAATCTCTTAAAAATATCCATAAACCTTGCATACTGTCTTTCCTTGTCTTTCTTTGTCGGAACATGAGGATATGGTAAGTGTTGAATAGGAGGACTCTTCTGAATACTCTTTTCATCTTTAGACTTTTGATTATTGATCTCCCTCTCTTCACTCACTTCACACTCACACTCATCTTTTTTATTTTTTTCATCTTTTTTTCATTTTTTTGATTTTTTTCTTTTTCAACTAATACTCCTTCTTTATTCTTTTCTTCTGTCTCACACTCACTTTCTTCTGCCTTCTCCTCTTTTTTTTCTCTTGCCTCAACAACAGCCCTCTCTTTCACAAAATTATCACCAATACCCTTACCAATCTCCTTGCCACTTCTAGTTTTGATGGACTTGCATTCTTTTGGATTAGTTTCGGTGTTGGCGGTGAATGATCCTCCTTGATTGCTATTATTGGCCATCTGTTTAGCCAACTGACCCATCTGAGTTTCAAAATTTCTTTGTGCCGCATCAGTGTTTCTCTGGTGTTGTTGGTTTTGTTGCAGTTGAGTTTCCAAATTCCTTAACACGGCATCATTACTTCTCTGATATTGCAGGTTTTGCTGCTGGAATTCTTTCAATTGTTGATTTTGATTCATCAACTGCTGCATTTGCTGCTGCTGCATGTCCATGAGCTTGTTCACATTCTCTTCCAACTTTGAGTTTTGATTTTGCTGGGGACGCTGGTTGTAATTCTCATACAGATTCTGCCTATTAGATGTTTCAGCATCCTGTCTCCAACCTTGATTATAGTTTGAATTACCACCTCTTTGATAACCAGTGTTGTTTTGATATTGACCTTGCCTTTGCTGATTTCCCATAAAGTTCACTTCCTCATTTGTCGGGGGACAATGACCAGTTGGATGATCTCCAGTACACAACTCACAATATGCAATTTGCTTGGCTTTACTTGACCCTTCCTGTAGAGTAATCAGTTTGGACATTTGCTTTGAAAGCTCTTCCACAGTGTTTGTAAGAAGTTTATTTTGAGCCAACATAGCATCTGACGTATCAAGTTCAAGAACTCCTGGTTTTCTTTGTGATGGATTCCTGTTGTATTCACCTTGATGATCACTTAGTGCCATCTTTTCAATGATTGCTATTGCATCAGCAGCACTTAGTGACAATAGTGAACCACCGGCTGTGGCATCTAACAAAAGCTTTGGTTGTTGAAGGAGTCCGTTGCGGAAGATGTGAATTTGAGTAAGTTCATCAAAACCGTGATTCGGGCACTTCCTTAACATAGTCTTGTATCTTTCCCAAGCTTCGCAGAGTGTTTCATTTGAACCTTGAGAGAACACAGCAATACTCGTCTTAGCTTCCATGAACTTGTGATGTGGAAAGAATCTTTCAAGAAACTTCTCCTCAAGGGTATTCCAATTGGTCATTACTTGAGTAGGTTGATCAAGATACCATTCCTTTGCTTTACCAATCAATGAATGTGGAAATCCTCTTTGGAACACCGATTCTTCCTCCGCTTCAGTGGCTCCAAGTGAACCAGCTATCTCATAGAACTTAACAAGATGATTGTACGGATCTTCATGTGGCAAACCTGCAAAAGGGTTAGCATGTAACAATTGTAAATAACCCGTTTTCATCTCAGTTTGTTTGGCTCCAGCTCTTGGTCTTGCCAAGTGAGCCAAACGTCTCGGGCTATTTTGGCATGGTTCGGGAGTGGGTGGTGTAGGTGCTGCCATTGTTTCTTGGGCAACAGAAGATGTTGAAGAAATAGAAACAGAAGTTCCTTCTTGCTGCTGTTTTTGTTTGGCTTGTTGTCGCTTTTTCCTGTTCTTACTATTTCTTTTTCGGGCTGTTTTTTCAATCTCAGGATCGAAAAGTAATTGATCAGCCGAAACCTGTCTTCGCATAAAAAGCTTAACAACCTAACCACACAAGTTAGCGTGCACGATGGAAAATATAGTAAAATAGAATTTAAAAGTGCAAAATTGCTTAAAATGATAGAAATTGTAAAAATGCAACTAATATCAAACGCCAGTCCCCGGCAGCGGCGCCATTTTGTTAAAGTACAAAAGCAAGTATTTTGCGTATATCGTATCCACAGGGACTAGTGTGATATTAAATGCGTTTCAACAATTAAAATGATTTTAAGTGCGGGTTTTTCAAACATATTTTGTAACTAAAGTTTGCTTGTGAGATAGTAAAAACGGTAAATGATTGATTTCTTTAACAAAGAGATTAAATTGCTGGGATTAGACTCAAATAACTCATTCGTATGCATTTACTTAATCAATTATACATATTCTAGTTACTTATCAATATTATCACGTATTTACTCGTCAAACGTTTCCGTTCCCAGATAACGTCGAGAAATCTATTATATCTATTAAACCCCGATTCCTCGAGTGCTTAATCGATATAATAGCATTAAGTTCCAATACTTTAAAGTGAATATTAAATCTAAGTCTATTCCTAGAGCTTAGCTTTTAATAGATGTTATCCTAGATCAAGATTCAAAACATATATTCCTATATTCTTTCAAATCCAAAGATAAAAACAATAGCAACAAGAATAACATCCATATTGATTTGCAACTAGAATATATATAAAACCATGATTAATATAAATACATACTAATAGAGAAATTTTACATCTAATCCCAACAAAAGAGAAGTTAGTTACCCATAATCATGTTAATTTTACAAGGATGAAGAGAAATGAGATGAATAAACACCATGAGTTGATCCCTCAACAAAGATGAGCAATCCACCTTCAAAACCCTTATAAAACTGATTTCCAATGTTTCTCTCTGTTTAGAACTCAGAAAAAGTGAATGGGATCGTTTTTTTAGCAACTGATACCTATTTATACTAAACCAGAAATTAACATTTCGCTTAGCTAATTATGGCTCGCTCAGCTAAATGACCTTTCTTCACAAATGGTTTTGCTTTTGACCGCCTAAAATTCGCTTTCTTTCGCTTTCTCTCGCTTCTTCTCTAAAAGCTACTGACTTGCTTTGCTTTCTTTCGCTTCTACTTGCTTCTTTACTGATTTGCTACTGACTTGCTCCGCTTTGGACCGCTTCTTCTTGCTTAGCCAAATCATTAAATGTTCTCTTTTTCTGCTCCTTTGTTCAAAACTCCTTCACTTAGATCAAAACCTACAAAATGGGTTGGGATTAAGCAAAATGGATGCAATTTGAATCAAAACAAATATTTACACAATCTTGAGAATTTTATATACATTACTTGCAAAATAAGTTAATAAGTGCCTTAATTTATATATGAAATTTTACTATTTTTTGGCACTTATCAGCGAGCTAACCCAGAGTTGCCTCACTTTTCCTATTTTAAAAATGGTTGTTCACTCGTTTTATATCATTATCTGAGGAAGATATATTGCAGATGTATAATGTATTTAATATGGTACGGAAAGTCAGGCACAATTCTGAAATTAGGGATAACTTAGAAATTAAGTTTGTATGTTCCCGGGTTTTGGGATAATATGGTAGTATGTTAATCAATTTAGAATCAGTCAATCATGTGCGGTTTAGTATGCTGCTTATGGGCTTCCAATGGAACAAACCATTAGGAAAATGATTGTGAGCTTAATGCCGTGGTTGACTCGGTCAGCGGATATGGCGGACCTTCGAGACATGCTCACCTCGAAGTGTCTTAGCGGAATAAAATCAATAAGATATTTTGTGTGTTACACTTTAATCAATTATGTTCATGATATTTTAATGTTAGCTATTATTATGGACTGATTAGGAGCCACGGCTTTATAGCCTAGGAGGGTAGTAGAATTCACTGGGACGAAGTGACTGTCTCACCCCACTCCCTTTTCGATATAGGTAAGACAGGTTATTCCAGGAGCAGGAACCAGGTTGGATCTGACGATTGGAGCCATACTTGGATTGTCAGCTTTGAAGACTTGGTCTTCATTCTTGCTTTTATTTAGCTTGTTATCTTATTATAGTTTCTTTCCGCTGTTTGTATTAAATATTCTCTTATTCTCTTAATGATAATATATCATTCGGTTATTTCTTGCATAATTTATTGTACTCAGATTCCAGTTTTAATGTTCCGACTAAATATTCTAGACAATTTAGTTGGGGCGTTACAATTGGTATCAGAGCAGGTCGATCTAGTATCGGACCTTGCAATGAGTCATTACAATCCCTCTCTTAGTAGTACGGACCCTTTGGAGTCTGGATTGTTTACGCTGAAACCATCGCATGCTGAGTCTGATCAACTCAGTATTGTGCATGGTAGGCAGGGTATTACGGTTGAGAACCGAAGTGGACCATAGTGGTTAAGTAAGAAGATCGTATTGGAGATGCATTTCAGAAGCAACCGTTGGCGAGAATTCTCTCTAACCGGATGTTAGAGCCGAAACAGTTAGAACTAAAGGAGTAAGTGGTGCAGCGCCAACGAGTGTAACAAGAGTTAAGACGGATTAAAACCAATGATAGTAGGATATACTGGAGGTAGTAAGGGAACAGTCTGATGAAAGTATTAATCGCTCGAAGTAGGATTGTTCATGAAAGAATGTAGGTCATTATCGTATCTAACTGACACCGTGTGTCAGGTAAATTCCCCGGACTTGAGAGTAACCATGCCTCCCAGTGAGCATGTTTACAAGAAACATGTGAGCCAAGTAAAATTCAGCCCTCTATAGACCAAGATTCTTCCTGAATACCTAGTCTTACCTTTCAGCCGCGAGATTCATTAGTGTTGTTAGATCTGTTAGTACCATACTAGAAGGACCAAGTTGGAATATTCATCTGAGAACTTCCCAATAGATTATCCTATAGGAAGCCAACTCTTAATGCCTCCCTAAGAATAGTTTAGCGTTTCAGCATTATAACTCGTATTCCTACTGTACCGCGAGAAGCCAGGATCTGTTTAGCATAACGAATAGGATTTCTTTTCGATACCCGCTTAGGTCAGTTGACTCAGCAAACTATTAGAGACCAACTGTGATTAAGTAACAATTAGGAATCATTTTGCAATACCATGTAGACACCTGACTCAATTCCTAAGGCATCATTCGTAAGCAGTAGAAACAAGAATTAGCCTTGTGAAGAACGACCAATAGTTGTACCTTACCACTAGAGGTTGAGCAGTATTAGATGTACCATTTAGGAATTTCACCTTATTAACTTTAATATCCATATGGACTTATCAGGTGTAGTTGTTCACTCATCTTGAACTAGTAGCTTAGCACCAGTAAATTACCCGACCGTTCGCATAAGAAAAATAGTTGTCTAGGGCCACCTTAGCTTCAGCATTCTTTTACATTTCAGCCTGTTATGTTTCCACGTAGGATATTGCTACACACCAAATAAGATAGTTTCAACTCAACACGTTATCCTAGAAATCACATCCAGTCTACTTGGGACATAACCTCAATCAGAATAACAAGTAGAATAATTCTTGACCAAACTTAGGTGTCAGGTAGTTTAGTTAACACTAACATGCATCCCCTACTTTAGCAGCTTAGTGTCATGGCTTAGGTAGATACCTTATGAGAGAAAATCCAGTCTAACCACCCGTGCCATTAAATTCCTTAGACGCTAGTCGCTATAGTGTTATTTAGTATATTGTCTATAGGAACTCATTACCATAGAGCAGCCTACCTCCGTAAGATCAGTCTTAGTACCGTGTCACTAGCATTCCAGCCTCGATTAGATTAGCAAGGTCAGAAGTTATCATTGACACCTTCAGCCATCTAGACCAATCGTTTATTACCTATGTTAATTATCTAGTATCCGAAATAACTGAGTTGGATTTATTTATTATCAGCCATTTAGCATTTTCAAATCATCCAGACCTTCGAGTTAGGAATTCTTAGAGTCAGCTAGATTTCCATTAAGAGTGTCTATCAATACCCTGGTTTGAGCCGAAACCAATAGAAGCCAAATTCCAAATTCATGACCATTCCTTCGGACCTTGATAAGCTGAGTTCATTGAACTGAACTATGTTGGATTGGGTATCCAGTAACCATGGGAACATAGAACGGGTTCATTCCCTAACTTGCTCGATTATGTCTCAAACAGATAATTCCTTCTCGTGCCTTATCCTCTGTTAGTTGTAGCTTCCACTCAGAGTAGTGAAAAGTAAATTTTCCAAATTCCTCGACATCGGTCAGTCAAACTGACAACTATGGGACGTCACTTATCTGTAATCTTGTTCAATCTTTCCAGCCTTCCAGATACATTGTTAGGAACTACATATAATTCGTCGAATCCAGTTTATCTGGAGCGGACACATGAAATTTCAGTTCAAGCTCTCACTCATCGTATCGATCTTTTAATCAGTATCATTAGTTAATTATCCGCCAAACTATTCTGCTCAATGTCAGTGTCAGTTAATCATATAGGTATTCGTGCACACGAACAACCAATCATCATTTCCAGTGCATTGGGCATACTTTCGGAGTCTCGTCATCTAAATTCCAGGTAAGTTCTAATCCTTCCGATTACATAGAAATAAGAGCTAGTAGAAGTATTAGTATCTAGATATCTCATCAGATTTATTCTTTAAAATCGAGTTTGATGCCATTTCATTCTTTATTAACTAATTCAGTTCTCTGAACATTATCCACGACAGATTTAGATCATCATCAATCAAATTTCTCGTGTAGAGTATAAGAGTTTCCTTATTGCGAATATGATTCATACTCTAACACATTGACCATGGTAAATAAAGGATTTAAAGCCATTCTCTGTGTCGAGTGTGCAAATCTTCCGTACCCAGTCAGCCAACATTAGAATCTAATCACGTTAGTCAACTTCTTCCATTTCAGCCTATTAGTAAATTATTCAATCAACCTAATCAGATCCTTGAAGGAAGAATTTGAACCTCAGTTCTTGACATATAATTGTAATACTCGATCATAGTGTTGTGCTAGTATGGATTGAAATAGTAGGTGGAAAATTCTGAAGTACTATGGACTCGGTTGCAGATGAGTCTAACTTATTGGCGAAAGGATCTATAGTACCTAAGCGTTCTTCACTCGTTTTATATTCTGATCTATCCTAGAGTTTTTAAACGGCACTATGGGACAGTGGTACGTGCGACGTGTCACGAGCTGTAGCGTTCGGAATTGAGTTAAACCTCGAAGAGAAATATTTTGGATTGTCATTATCAATACCCAAACTTATCCAATTCAACTATTCACATAGCGACAACCAGGCCAGATACCGACCTTTGGAAGTGTAATATGGAATAATAATGAGTACGGTATACTAAGTGTCGCGAACATGTTGGACTGTAGATAAGTAATGAGATTACCGTCGCATACCTGCATTCACAAAGTAAAACAAGTGTTATTTTGTGGAGTTATCCAATGAAAGATGTATCAATGGTAGAAGTCATCCGGAAAGAAGAGATGGTGCGTAACCGTGCTAGATGAATTTGGAATAAGGTCATGATGACGCAGATGAAAAAGGGGATGTCTATAAGTAGTCGGATCAGAGTGCGCAGCGCGAGATCAGGCGAAATTATAGTTGGATGATCAGATCTGGTCGAATAACCCTTTGAGAGAGGAAAGTTTTACCTCAAGGAATAAAGGTAACCAAGTATTCCTGAGAATAACCCCAAAGTTGGAACTACGAGGTGTTTTCAAAACGAAGAAATTTTATCCGAAGTATATAAGACCTTATCAGATCCTTCAACGCGTCAGTTCAGTAACCTATCAGTTAGCTCTATCTTCATTAAGGTCGGGGCTACACGACGTGTTTCAAGTGTCGCAACTTCGGAACTTCATTCCCAATCCTTATCATCCTTTAGAGATTAATCTTCAGCTAGCCTTCACTTATCCGTCGAACCCAGTTCATATAATTGATTATGAAGTTAAGACCCTTCGGAAACAAGAGAATTCCGATAATCCAAGACGGATGGGCTCAGTCTCATGACGACTAACTCACTCAGGAACGGAAATCTGTCATGGGAAAAGTTATTCCTATCTTTCCTAAAGGTAAATTTCTTAATTTCGAGGACGAAATTTCTTTAAGGGGGGTAGATTGTAATATCCCCAAATTCTAAATTGCCTAATTAATTTTAATTAGAGTTTTATCTATTAAAATTAGAATTAATTAGAGGTGGTTAATTAATTAATTCATGAGAATTAATTATATTATGTGTAAAATTGAGAACTCTAATTGAACCTAAACCACACATTAATATGATTAGCTTTCACTTGTGATTAATTAATACAAGGAAACAATTTCCCTCCTCAAATTCACCCCCTCTCTCGTGCCACATACACACATGACTCATTCCTTTTCTTTGAATTGTGAGATAACACCTCAACAACACTACTTACCTAGGAGTATCACATGCAAACCAAACTCTCTCTATTCATTTTCAAAATTCAGTAACTGATTTACTCCCAAGCTCTCCTTCCCTTCTCTCTCACTTGAGCTCCCACAACAATACAACAACCCCAACAAGCTTCCAAAACATTACACCTCTCCTTATTCATGTCTTTGGCCTCTTTCATAAATTCTGTAAACCACAGAGATTCCTCAACTGCACTATATCAGAGCAAGAATCTCTGAAGCATAATCTTCCAATGAGTCACAAGATGTAAAACAACAAAAATCACCTCTTCACCTCTTTTACACACCAATGGAAATGCATGCATGTACCAACTGAAACAAACTCTCAATTATGTTCATGATATTTTAATGTTAGCTATTATTATGGACTGATTAGGAGCCCCGGCTTTATAGCCTAGGAGGGTAGTAGAATTCACTGGGACGAAGTGACTGTCTCACCCCACTCCCTTTTCGATATAGGTAAGACAGGTTATTCCAGGAGCAGGAACCAGGTTGGATCTGACGATTGGAGCCATGCTTGGATTGTCAGCTTTGAAGACTTAGTCTTCATTCTTGCTCTTATTTAGCTTGTTATCTTATTATAGTTTCTTTCCGCTGTTTGTATTAAATATTCTCTTATTCTCTTAATGATAATATATCATTCGGTTATTTCTTGCATAATTTATTGTACTCAGATTCCAGTTTTAATGTTCCGACTAAATATTCTAGACAATTTAGTTGGGGCGTTACAGGAAGCCTCAAAGTCCTGAACTAAACTAATTAATATTCCCTCCGAGCAATATTCTCTTCCCTACAATTAATCCCACCAAGCTTCTTCCTCCCATTTCCCTCAATCATTCCCAACCTTATTTTTATCTTCATTCCCAATATAGCCTCACAATAGTTAATAATGTATCCTCTGTGACTTTATCATACCCTCATTTTTTTCAACTTTAGGGACAGGAAGGATGGGGTTTTGGCACCCAACATGGCAACATGCCAAACTCCCCTTCCCCCTCCTGTCTCTCCTTCCCTTTCTCCTCCTACTCAATCACTATCATGTCACCGCCAACACCGGCAACATCTTCCTCAACATAATTCAAAAGCCCGTCACCTTTAGGGAAGCCCCATCCTTTCGCAATGGTGACGCGTGCAACCGAGAAATAATCCACATTGCCATGACACTTGACTCAAATTACCTAAGAGGCACGATGGGTGCCATTCTCTCCATTTTACAACACTCGACATGCCCTGAAAATATGTATTTCCATTTTCTTTGGGCAAGGTTCGAACCCGAAGTCTATTTCGCCATCAAATCCACATTTCCTTACCTCAAGTTCAAGATTTATCGGTTTGAATCAAGCAGGGTACGTGGAAAAATATCCAAATCCATTCGTCAAGCCTTGGACCAACCTCTAAACTACGCAAGAATCTACCTTTCTGATATTATACCGGGTCATGTAAAGCGAGTCTTGTACCTTGACTCTGATCTTGTCGTTGTTGACGACATTGCAAAGCTTTGGGAGGTTGACTTGGGTGGCAAGGTATTGGCTGCACCTGAATATTGTCATACAAATTTCACAAGGTATTTCACCGACATATTTTGGTCGGACCCAGAACTTCCACGCGCGTTTCATGGTCGGAATCCTTGTTATTTCAACACGGGTGTTATGGTTGTGGATGTTGAAAAATGGAGGGAAGGAAGGTATACACAAAAGATGGAAGTGTGGATGAGGGTGCAGAAGCAAAAGAGGATATATCATTTAGGATCTTTGCCTCCTTTTCTTCTTGTTTTGGCTGGGGAGATAAAGGGTGTGGACCATAGGTGGAATCAACATGGTTTAGGAGGGGACAATATTGAAGGTAAATGTAGGAGTCTACATCCAGGACCTGTTAGTTTGCTTCATTGGAGTGGGAAAGGTAAACCTTGGTTGAGGCTAGATTCAAGGAAACCTTGTACCGTTGATCATCTTTGGGCACCTTATGATCTCTATCGTCCACCCTCTCATTACTTTGAAGGTTGAAAATGATAGCAAAGACTTTGAACATTGTGTAGCAACTGTAGAGTCGTTGAATCTAAGACAAAGAAACTTTGACCTTAGATCAAACAGTCTTGTAGTCGCTGAAGGTTCCTAGCCAAGAATGACTGAAGAAATTGTCGGGGAGGAAGACCGTCCAAATTTTGGTTTATTAGACAAGGTCTTTCATTCAAGGAACCTGAGAAGGCCAAGATAACAAAAATGGAACAATATAACTTCTGGTGTTTCCCCTTTTTCTTGGTGTTCGGGGTAAGAAAAAATGGTATGCTATTTGTGCATATCAATTATAGATTGCCACTTACCAGATGGATGGGACTGACCAATCCATACTCCTTTGTTCTTCAGACATGATGATACCTATGAATATCATCATGCTTTAAACAGCCTGATAAATTTTGTAGATGTTCTTAGTTCAACTGCAATGGCAATGTTAGACTAAATAAAAATTGTCATTTTGTCTTCTTTTTGGTTTGATTATGAGTAAACATTTATGCATAAATATCCAATTACGTCATTGAAATTATAGTTTTTTATCAACGTATTATCCTACATTATCAATATTTCACAATAATCTCTAAAATTGCAAAATGTTAATAAGGTCCATCCCTCTATAAGCTACTGCTATCAGAAAATTACATTTCATACGGTGATACAGATCATATGTGCTATTAACAATCACTGTATTACATTTCATCTTTGGGAGTTTGTTGATCAAACTCATAATTTCAATTTTTCTGCAATGTTATGCATGACAAAATGCATAACTTACAAAGAATCTATAAGCATTTTCTTCATTCAATAATAAGAAAAATTCAACAATGACATATAGCTCCCCTAATAGAGATGCAAAAGCACCTGGAATTTCCGCCCTGAATTCTTCCATCCATGTGTTGAGGACTGTCATTTATGAAACGCTCGAAGAAATGTTGCATATCATTTGCTCTGTCCTATATAATTGAGATCTACAAGAAAGTCAAGAGCCAACTTGCCTTGAAAGCGGTTAACCGTCAAGTTGAGCTGACTAGTCCGATTTCTGGAGCCATCCAAGCTGCGAAAAAAATAAGATATTGGCAAATCTTGATAACTAGACTCCAAATTAAATCTCACTTTTTAGTACAAACTACAAAGTAACAGATTTAAACGGATTTGGATCCTCGCCAATTTTTCCCCTCATGTTTTCTCTCATTTTGTTGATCTAATGGTTGATATATTATAAAGAGTATAAAAACATTTAAGAAGAGAGAGAAATAAATTGAATGAATGGTTAAGATTACCATTGGAGCGAAAACATGAGGAAAAAAATTGGAGAGGATCCAAATCCGATTTAAACAATTGATGATTGAAATATTTTAATTTAGATTATTTATTGCTCACTACAGAAATTAAATCCTTAGAAATCATATGTACCTTCCATGCATACATTCCAAAGAAAGCTATTATATCTGCCGACCAAACAACAGCAAAGGACTTCACAAAGAATGGGATTGCAACGTTGAGCAATGGAACTAGGAGGAAAAGATAGTTGAGAGCTTCTTTCTCATTCTTTGAGCAATCTCGAGCTCGTAACGAAGGAATTGCTACATACATATAAATGAATAGCATTCATCATATAACTTATTTGATTACACTAACTACAGAATCATAGCAATCAGGATTCAGGATTCAGGACACATAACATCTTGCATGAAGGAATTACTATTAATAACATTTGATTTCAAAAGCATTAACATTATTAGCAAAAAACAAAGTTTTACTCATCGACTAGAAAATAGAGATAAGGCCTATATAGAGCATATAAGTCCAGATAATCGTCATCTTACAAACCAATTTTGTTGATATCGCTATCAGAGAGGCTATACTTGATCCTCTAATGGTTCTCCCTTGGAAACTACTCAAGTCTAACAATGGTTAAATATTAGGTCTAAATACAACTTATAAATTCTAGACAATATTCGCTTACAAGTCAATTTTGTGGGGTTAAGATAGACACAAATGCGTCAAAATCTAATATTATTTCTCACGAGTCACAAATGAATCATATTTTCAAAAGGTTGTGAAATTTTAAATACCGATGAACTAAACATTCTACAGAATGATAACTAGTAAAGCATGAACTAGCAAACAAGCACTTGTTCATTCAAACAACTTACTGAACATCCAAATGGACCACATTCCCATCAATCTCCAAATATCAGGTTGGTCTGAAGGGAAAATGAGATTAAAAGACAAAGCACCACCCAACAACATTGATACATAAGCTTGAACCTCAAAAACAGTATACAAAGTACTTCCAGGTACTGCAGGGTTTTTTGAAGCCGTTGAAGCCCTTGGTGCAAATGTTGCAGCTGTCTTCTGAGCAACCTATCAAGTTCAAAACAAACATTTCAAAAAACAAAAATCACACTTTTTCTATCTTTCTAGGACCTTCCTTTTTTTGGGTGTAAATCGGTATCTCCGTGCACAACTACATAAACTAATCCCTCAAGTCATGGGACCCAAATGGATGACAAACTCTCCCTAAGAATTTTTCTCTAACTTTCTAGCACCTTCCTTTTTTCGGTGTGTATCTCTCCGCACAACTACATAAACTAATCCCTGAGTCTTGTGGGACGCAAATGGGTGGCAAACTTTCCCCAAGAGTTTTTCTCTATCTTTCTAACACCTTCCTTCACTCTTAAGCAACATATTAAAAACATAAACCTTTATTAACTGAACTAATAAATTTTTAGTAAAGTTATGATTTTTACTAATTGGGTATCCTTAAAATTTCATTTAAATTGAACATTGAAGGATTATTTATCAAAGGGTGATGAGAAATGTGAACTAAGAACTGACCCTTTTAAGCTCTTTGTCAATTGGAGTAGAAAAAGTTGTGGAAGTGTTTCCTTCATCATTGGTGTTAGGTTCAACCACTTTTATATCCTCTGTAAGTTCATCATTGGAAGTGGCACATGCAATGGGATAAGGTGAGCGTCTAATAGTTGAAATGAACCTTGGAAGGTTAGCATTGTTGGTTAGAACCGGAGAAAACAAAGGGTAGGGTACCCTACAAAGGTAATGGTTTGAAGAATGGATTAAAGTGTTCATCTTTTTTGTTTTTGGAGGGTGGTTTTTGGGAAAGTGATGATTAGGAGAAGATGGAAGATAAGGAATGTGCGGTGGAGTTACTAGGAACGCCGCAATGATGTGTCCAAATGACAACGTTAAAGAACCACCTTCAATTCTTAGACTTTGTTTACTATAAGTAATGAAGAGTGTAGTTATTGAACATCTGTTGTCGATATGTCCGAGTGGTTAAGGAGACAGACTTGAAATCTGTTGGGCTTCGCCCGCGCAGGTTCGAACCCTGCTGTCGACGTTTATTTATTTTTTTTTTTTAATAATAAATCATAGTTTGCTGTTTTTTTTCACCATAGGTTGTTTAATGATTGTGAATCTAATTTTTTTTTAATATAATATAATAAAATTGATTGCTGCCAATTTTATTAATTTGTTCTTATCACTTTTAATAATATTTTAAATTTTGTATTCTTAATTGTAATTTTACTAAAAAATATAGAAAGAATAAGATAAATATTAAAAAAAAAAAAAACAAATGTTAAACGGTGCATCCATTGCACTATTTAAGGAGTCAAAAGTTGTAAAATTATATTAAAATCTAGAAGTTGTGTAGTTAACTCTTTAAAGTGTAAGGTATGTTTTTTTCAATATAAAATTTACTACTTTTGCATTCCTTAACTAGTGTATCGGGTGCACTAGTTAGCAATACCCTAAAAAAATCTATTCATAAAAATAGGGAAGAAAAAAAGTCTACTAACATAACAATAATATTCTTCTCTTACACATTGCTCTAAACATATTATGCGAGTGTATGCATAACTAGTGTGTGAGATTATATATGAGTGTAATACGTGTAAAATGTTTATATAAAGAAGGATAAATAGTCATTTGTCCTCCTGCAAAATAGTCGAGATTTGATTTACCCCCATGCCTAATTATTTTTTTCAAAACCAACCTTGTAATATGAAGTATATATCTCATTTACTCAAGGGGGTAAATGAGATAATTTTCATATTATAAGGTTGATTTTGAAAAAAAATATTAGGTAGGGGGTGAATCAAATCTCGGCTATTTTACAGGGGGCAAATGACTATTATCCCTATAAAGAAAGATGAGATAGCTATTAAGTTAATTAATTTTTAAAAGTGTATTATTAATATTTATTATGGTATAACGGGTACTCAACCTTTACAATTCAAAGAGGGAAAATCCCTTACAACAAATCAATGGAAACAAAGTAAGGGGTTTCTATACCAATCGGAGAAGGTTTGTAAATTGTAATGCAAGTATTATGAAGAGAAGAGAAAGCCAACATCAAAGGTTGAAGTTATTTATCGGAGTTGGATCCTCTCAATCCCATTTTATGTCAATTTCTTCCAATCTGCAAATTCTAACCTTCAGATTAATCTAAAGATTAAAAAATTACAAGTTTACGTTAACACAACCAAAATAATAAAACACTCAAACAAATTCTCTTTCGACCAAATCGGACACTACATAGATGTTAAGGACTATGCAGAGTAATATGAGTCTTGTCATTATTGCCAAAGGCCAAAATACAATATTCATAATTATATCTTAAGCATTTAATTATTATTCTCGATACATGTAAAAAGTGTCAAATGTCGTTTCAAAAATGTTGATGTTGTAAAAGTAAATACCAATGCTCAAGAAAATCTTACAAAAAATAGAGAAAACTTAGCTAGAAATTGTAGGTCAATCCTTTAAATGAATTTTAAATATTTCGATGAAATTAATCTCTGCTAATTTTGATTGTATTAAGGAAATAAGGGTAGTTGGTTTTGATCATCTGTTCTAATAATTTCCATTTTCCTATCCTAATCCTAATATATAACAAATCTTATTAGTTATTACACCAGTGTCACTAACTGACTAAAAGTCAAAACCATTGTGAATCAAAACCATTTGAGTCAAAAACCATTGAAAACAAACTAAAGTATAATACAATTTGGGACCTGGATTTACCGCGGTCAGAGAGATGACTGCACTGCAGTCGGTCAAATCTGGACTGTTTGATTGATATCAAATGGTAAAAATTAATAGCTCAGAAAATAAATAAAAAGTTATAAAACAGATCGGACGATTGAGATCACCTGTAGTTACTATTTGAGGGGAATCCAAATCCCGTATTGAGTCATTGACAAGTGACAAACAAAAAAAAAATCCCGTATTGAGTCATTGACAAGTGACGAACAACTACAATAGAATCCCAAAAGACAATGAATCATTCTTGATAATCACCAACAAAAAATTTGTATTGTGATCTTAAACTTGAAACACATAACAACATTATACAATGATGACAGACGAGGAACTGGTACAGAAGATAGAAGAGTTGACCAAGAACACCAAACATCATCAATTGGAAACTCTTAACTCAATTCTTCATCGTAATGGTTCTGTTAATTATCTTCAACCTTTCTTCAATAACAACAAAAGTGTTGATGTTGATCCAGCCACATTCAAACGTCTTGTTCCTTTGTCTTCCTATGAAGATTACGTTCACTTTATTCACCAGATGGCTGATGATGGAAAACATGATCCTCATCATCACACTATTCTTTCTGTTGATCCTCTTCTCTGTTTTTTCTATAGGTTGGTCCCCTTTTAACTCTTCTTCATCTAATACTCTTGATACTTTTTATAAGTGAAGGTTGACTTTTTAGATTCATCGAAAAATTAATGTATCTGGTCTATATTATAGACCAAGAATATAGACCAAATACATTAGTTATTAAATGAATCTAAAAAGTTAATTGTCATTTGTAAAAATGACTTGAAGAAGTACTATTTTGCGGTTCAAGGAAAGAAAAAAAAAAAAAACTATAGGACTTTTTCTAGGGAATTTTCATAGGAGAATTTCTTGGAATAAGACACCCCTCTTGATCTAAATCATTGACCTCATCACCTTAGTGTTAAAAATGGAACAATTTTCAATTTTGTGATACTTGTAATTTACACTCCACCACTTGTTACTTCAAATATTGTTAGTTATTGTACTTTTTGGTGATTTTGAATCTATCAATTTAGTCTATAAAATTGTACGAGATTAAGTTCAGAAACTAAACAAAACGATCCAAAAATACTAATGTGACCATAGTTTCAATTTCGAAGATTAAACTATTCAATGTGTATAATTTCAAAAACTAAATTGATGATTTATTTTGATGTGTGATCGACCACTTATGACGCGATCGTGACTTTGTCTTTCTCAGCTCGGGAACTACTTCCATGAAACCAAAACTGATCCCTTACTTTGATTCAACCCTTTCAAAAGCTGCCTCATTTGTTGGTCACCGGGGAAGTATCGCTGTTCTTCAAAGGTAAACTAAAATCCTGCCAAATTTTGGAAAGATCTTATGTTTGTTTAAACATTATATGAGTTTAAATTTGAAACCTCCATGCAGATTGTTTCCTCCAAGGCCTAATATCAACAAGATCCTATGGTTTCTCTATGCTGACAAAATTACAACTACAACTAAAAGTGGCATAAAGGTTATGGCAGCTTCTTCATACCCTTTACAAAGTGGTAAGGTAACTTCTCAACAACTTGCAATGTTCTCTAGTCCCCTTGAAGTTATTCTTGGATCTAATGTTGAGCATCAAATGTATTGCCACATTCTATGTGGTCTTAAGAATCTTGATATTATAGATGGAATTAATGCTCCATATGCCATAGGTTTGGTTAAAGTATTTAGTTTTTTGGAGTCCAAATGGGAGCAACTATGTGATGATCTTGATTGTGGTTTTCCAAGTCATGAGATTTTAGATGTAGCAATGAGGGAGGGTGTAATAAAAACTATTGGTGGTCCTCAACATGAATTGTCAAATAGAATAAGATTAGTTTGTGAAGGTAAGAATTGGGGTGGGATTGTGCGTAGATTGTTTCCGAATGTTCGGTTTATCAAATGTGTTACGACCGGAAGCATGAAGCAGTACTACCAAAAACTTAAGTTTTATGCAGGAGAAGATGTACCTATTCTTGGAGGAGATTACTTTGCTTCAGAGTGTTGTGTAGGTTTAAATTTAGACATAACGCAACCGCCTGAGACAACACGGTTTGTAATACTTCCTACCTTTGCCTACTTCGAGTTTCTTCCATTTCAGATGAATGAGAATGAGAAAGATTTTGTTGTTGAACAAACAGTTGACCTTACCGGGGTTGAGATTGGGAAGATGTATGAAGTGGTTGTAACTACTTACCGAGGATTTTATCGATACAAATTAGGCGATATAGTTAAAGTTGTTGGTTTTCATAATTCATCCCCTCAGGTGGAATTTGTGATGAGAGCACCTAAATCTTCGGCGGAGATTCTCACCGAAAAAGACTTGTTTTCAGCAGTTGAAAATTTTCAACTTGCACTTAGAGGTGCTATGGGAATCGACTCCATTGACATTGTTGAGTTTGCAAGTTTCTTGGATCAAGAATCAACGCCGAAGCAGTTGAAGGTATTTATAGAAGTAGAAGTCAAAGAGGAATCTAAATTTTTGGAGGATAGCCTTGAATTGTTTAAAAGTTGTATTTCCTCTCTTGAGAGTGGTTTAGGAGCATTGTACAAAGTGCAAAGGGATAAAGGTCATTTAGGGAATTTAATGATAATTATCCTAAGGCATGGAGCTTTTAATCAGCTATCTGATTTGGCTATTAAGAATGGAACATCAGCTAGTCAATATAAACCACCTAAGATTATAAGGAATCATGAAGTTGTCAATTTCTTGGAAAAGTTAGCTTGTGTTATAGTATCAATGGATGATTAAGATAATATTAATCCCCCCAGAGAAAAGTTTGACATTTTTTTTCCATCTGCTACTTAAGTAGCGAACGTGGTCAAAACGTTCGCTACTTAAGATAATATTCTACATTTGTTCTTCTTACGGCTAAATTTACCTTGTAATATTTTCAAATGAAATATAATAGTTCCTTTGGAGTATATTTCATGAATCAATGACATCAAGACAAACAATAGTGAATTCAATCATCAAATATAGAAGCAAATAGACTATAAAAAATATGGCTAGTGACAGTGATTCAATCATCAACTTGCATCTTTTGTTGTTCCACCAAACACTGCTAATCGCAAACTTTCTACGCATTAATGGCAGCCTGTAATTGTTCAAGGCTTTTACCTTTGGTTTCTGGTACTACTAAAACTATAAATAATATAGCTAGTGAATTGATTGCAGCATAAAGAACAAATGTACCTGAAAATCATGAATACAAGTAAAGTTCTATGTTCTATAGGTTTCTTGAACAAAAATGAGATAATTTTTATCATATAATAAAGCAGATCATTACTCCTTTAAATGAAATAAATATGAAAAATAATGTATTTACCATAGGAGCTCCAACTCATGAGAAAGTTGAAAGTATAGGAGCATAACCACGCGCCAAACCAGTTCACTAATGTGGCTATGCTTCCGGCTTGCCCTTTAATATTGACAGGAAATATCTGCAACAGAAAGTAATATTTTTACCATCTTTTTACTTAGTGGACACGTTTTATAACTCAACATTTGCTACTTTGATTTTAACAAAGTAGCATGCATAGATAGCTCGTCCGCAAATCAAAGAAAAATTAAATCAGTTCGGGGGGGATAAAAATAATTTGCATCTCTTCTCTTGTTCTCATCTTATTGACATCAAAATCTGAAAGCGGAGAAGAGAAGCGGGTGTACCTCGGACATCACAACCCATGGAATTGCTCCCATTCCTATTGAAAATGATCCTATGTAGACCTAATATCATAAGCAGAAAGAGTGATGTCACACGGAGAATGAATTCATATTCATGAGATACATAAAAAAAATGGCGAAAGAATAGTAGCCATACCAGTATGCCGGTTAAGGCAAGTGCCGGGACTGCCCCCACAGCCACATCATGAACCTGTTACTCACATAAGGATATCAACTTCACATAAATATAAGGATTAAAAATTTGAAGCTATAACGTTCTTAGTTCGGATGTACCTTAAGATAGAATGCAGCTGCTGTAAATACACATCCTGCAACTAGTCCTGATCCAGATACCTAATTGAAACAAAGAAATAGCACTAAAAATGTCATACATGAAGAGAATAAGTAAATGAAAGTTTGAAGATAAGCTGTTTTCTGCTTCAATTTTTTACCAAAAGTAAGGGCTTCCTTCCGGCTTTATCTATGAGGGCTGCTCCAACACCGGTGATCACAATCTGCGAAATTAAAAAACACGATTGAGTTGGGAATAATAAATCAGATTTTCCAAGAACTATTGGTTAAGTTAAAAATAAGAACCTGAAGGATAGCGTAAATTATAGTCCCCGTCGTAGAAGGAAATCCTACGACAAAATACACAAATACACCAGAACAAAATATAAATTCGAGTTCTTCATGAAGCTTATTCATTCTAGTTTTAAAACATGGTTTCAATGGGAACTATAGGTTATATGCAAAATAGTGATATGCAAGAAAAGACGACGGTGTCACACTTTCAGTACCTGCTAGATCAAAAATACTGCTAGTGTAAAAGCAAACTCCATTGATTCCACCAAGTTGCTGGCAAAACATAAGCCCTACTCCAATCTGATCATGAGTAGATCAAAAATCGTTATCTGTAGGCCTTTTCTATGTACTTGTTTGGATTGAAGAAAAATGGAAAGAAGAAAGTTTTTGAATGGAAATCACTTCAGTTTTGCTTAATATAACAATAACGCGAGAACATGAAAAATAAACTATCATTTTTAACCAACCGTGAGTGAGCGCATATATCTTCTTTGAAACAAATCCAGCATCTTCGGTTTTGCGAGCTGTTCTAAACTAGTTATATAATCCTGTTTAGCAGTGACAGATAAACCAGCTTAATTGCCTTATATTTGAACTTCTTTGTCTTTAATATTGAATGAAGGGTTGAAGGCAAAGTCACTAAGATATAGTAACCTGAATTTCTTCTGCCTCTTGAGATATATCAGCGTCTTTACCGCGAAGTATTTGCAATGCTGCTACAAAATCTTTTGCGCGTCCTCGCTTTGCCTGCAATGATTATTCGGTTGGTATTTTGCACTCTTGAAGCTGCGCTAAATTTATTACTTACCAGCCATCTAGGAGACTCTGGAATGAAGAATAGACCCAAAAGCAGAACAGCAGTGGGAATAAGGCCTGCCATAGCAAACACATAACTAGTACTCAAAAGTTTGAATTAATTTATAATGCTTAAATTTGTATTCAAATTTCGAAGAAAACTAACCGATTATAGCTAAAGCCCTCCATGAAAGCACTGTTCCAATTATGAATGATACAGATACTGCAGTAACAATCATAAACTACAAAAGAAGAAAAGATATTAGTTATTATCATGATCATGAAGTTACAAAGTGTAGAAAAGATATACCTGATTTAATGTAGTAAGGGCTCCTCGAAGTTCTTTTGGCGCAATTTCTGCTACGAAGACAGGAACCTTATATAATAATACATCAAATATAAAGTCACACTTTAATAACTTGAACATATAAAAAAGTCACAAATTGAATTTTTTGAGAATTTTTTCATTGAACAACTTGAGCTAAAACCAACCACAAATGAAAAAACTCCCATGCCATATCCTGTTGCTAATCTCCCAATATCCAAAGGCACTGGACCCTGAGAAAAGTAAATAACAAGCCACCCTGCGATACAGAATGCGCTCGACACTCTCATTGCCTGCATATAAATATTCCAAAACTAATTTATTTACCTCGAATACACCAATAAAAGAAAATTACAATTTGGAAGTTAATCACAAAAAAACATCATCATTTTTCTGGAATTATTACCCCCTTTCGTCCAACGAAATCAGCAATAGGCCCACTTGTAATTGCGCCAATCATCGCACCAAAAGTCAAGATGGAGCCAAACAAGGAGTACTGCATACATTCAATCCACAAAAAGCAAAGTAAATTACATCAAATCAAATCCAATTAAAAGTTATCAAAACTCTTTGAGTACATGATAATCATGACTTTGCCACTTAAAAATGTGCTTATGTGAAATTTCTTTTAGATCACTAGCATGCATATTTTAGGCTTTATACTATAAGAACATTATTAATCATTTTGACTACATATATTTTCAATAACTACTTGGTTACCTCTGCTAAAGACAGATTAAGATCCTTCCTAATAGCTTCTTGAGTTGGAGATGAATATCCAGCCTGAAAAAACAAAATAATGAAAAACTAATTCCATAGGAAATAACATATATTTCTATAAAAACTCTTAGTTAATTAAAGACTTACACAAGCACCAAATTCATAAGAACCACAAACAGCAATGAATGTGGTGAAGTAAACCATCCATGGATGATTATGCTGTTCTTTGGTTTCATGAACAAGTTTGTTATTGTGGTCTTCTATCAATGGTTCTCTTATTCCTTCTTTGATTTGCTTACCACCCTCAACATCATCTTCTTTGATTTCCATCTTCATTTCTACCTTCTTAGTTCCTTGGTGGTAATGATGACTATGATAGTGACTGTGTCTATATAGCAAATATCCAAGAGACTCAAATGCAACAAGAGCACTTAAATAATTGAAAAAGAATGTATCTTATGGAGTGTTTTTAATATAATTTAATATAGTTTTTAGAATGTAAATGATTTTGCTAATAGAAATGTTATTATTATATTATTTTTTGGCAGAAATTATAATATATCTAGATTATTAAGAATTAATATTTGTTATTTCACTATATTTAAGATAATTACACATGAATAAAAGATAAATGAACAATAAGATACGCTATTAAACATTATAGCAAAATCAATCCTTCAAAAAACTTCATCCATGGACCTTTAAATAAGAAAATAGAGAAGTAAAAAAATATTGTATTTTTTATGATTTAATGTAATTTTCAAATTTTAAATTATATTTCAAATAAAAATACTATTACCGTATATTTTGTAGTAATAGTTTAAGGCAAATGCTAACAAGTGCCCCAGGACACTCTTTAAGGTCTTAAATAGTAAGTTTTTTATAAAATTTTTATAGGAATGCGTAAAGTTAACACATTGAAAATTGCAATGTTTATTTTTTGAATAAAAAACTTCTTTAAATAGAATGTCTCGAGGGCACTCGTCAGCGGGACTCATAGTTTAAATACATTTTGTTACTATTCTATTACTATAAACCACTAGGCACTAGCTATTTTCATAAATAAAATAATTATAAAAAATAAAAATAAAAAACACTAGCTACTAGCTTGGAATAAACGTGAGACTTACCATTCAATGACACTCATAGCTGGCAATTTTGGTCCCATTCGTTATAAGTTTGCTCAACTAGATCTCATGTCTTGACTTTGTGTGGACAAGGAACTAATGAAATACTACGTGGTTCATGATCACCCTTTAGATTCATTCATCTCATTAAACAATTTTATTAATTTGGGGAATATACTTTATTATTTGTGTAATAGCCATTTCTCATAGTCTATTTCAAGATATTTGTACACAATAAGTATTTGAATTTTATATAATCCTCTTTTGACTAGTGTCACATGATGAGATGTTTGTGTTAGCTGCTATCGAATATAAGAGTACCCACATTCATGTCACTCATGTGAGTGGTATAAATGGACTCCATATAATATTTTATATTATTTTACACTTTTAAACCATTTAAACCACTCAACCATATTTTCTAAATATCAATACCACTCATTCAAAATTATAATATGGGTCCCATAAAATTAACAATATAATTTCAATTTAATCGAAACAAATTAAATCAATTATATCAAAATGCATAAAATAGAAAATAACATATATGTAAAATAAAATAAATTTAAATAACAGGTAGTTTGATTAACGATCAGTTTGACTAAAATTAAATTTGAATAATAACTAATTTGACTATAATTAAAATTAAATTTAAATAATGGCTAGTTTAACTAAAATTAATACATAAATAATAATAAGGCACAACATATATATGAGAAGCTGTAACAACAAAATATATGAGAAGCTAATTTGAATAGTCAACCTACATTGAAAAAGAATTTGGAAAAGAAAAGAACCATATCCATGGAAGGAAACGGTGGTAATATATTACCACGACTTTGACACCCAATTATCCAAGCCATCCTGACAACCGTAGCACATGTGGCATATGATACCACCAATATTTATGCTCTAAGCAACAAGACTAATTTAGGGCTATTATAATGCGGTGACTAATTTTTGATTTATTTATAATTAAAAATGAAGTGGTTTAGAGGTGCTTGCTACCCTTTGAATCTTGTGGAAAAAAATATTTGGTTAGTAAGAGAGAATCCATATTTATATATGTACAACACAAGTTTTTTTTAAATAAATTGGTAATCGCTAATGTTATTGAATATTTTGTATCTATATTATGATAAAACAAAAAAAAAAAGGATTTGATATGATATAGAAGAGATTGCAATGGAAGTTTCATACTTTCATTTGAGTGTTTAAGTGAGTTTGTGTGTATACATGATGCATTATTTATTCTATGATTTTTTTTAATGTTAATATCTAATAAGTATTCATTTTCTTTAAGTTATCTCAAATTTTATATGTTAATGTTATTATAGATGCAAAAAAAAATATTAATGTTAATAAATAGATAAAATTGAAATTTTATGGTTAAAATCAAGGCCAAAATTAGATTTATACTTAACGCATAGACTCTTCAATGCCAAGTTGCCAACTTTGTAGGGTTGACAAGGCTTCTTACATTAATAAACTTTCTCTTCCCACCCCAACATATCTTTTTCGATTTTGCCCTTGGATATAAAGTTCGAAACGTATGTTCCAAACTCTTTTTAGTGTAAATTCATCAAAAATTTCAAAAAACACATTCCGGAGTTCATATTCAAGGTAAAAAAAATTGAAAAATACGTTCCGAAATTTTTAACCAAAGACAAAATCGATATGTGGGGGATGGGAAGAGAAAAATTCATAAATTTTGGGGACCATTCTTCGTTTTTCTTCTTTGATACTTAGAAACGACCACTTCAAATTTACTCTCCTTATTCTCATTATTTGTAAAATTCTCGCAGAGTGTGATTCATTCTCTAACAAGTTGGTCCAATTTGTATTGACCTTGTGCAAGTCATGGACAATATTTGGAATTCAACTATTTGACATTCATCAAAACAATATATTCCACAATTTTTAAACACTCACAAGAAATTTTTTTTAAAACGCCTTAAAATTTTTTTCAACAATACCTCTTCTTTCACTTTTATTTCCATAATATCCATTCTTTTGACAATTTTTGATGCACTGTAATGAAGGAATTGGGAGTTATGTCATTGACCAGCAACGGTGGAACTGCCAATACCACCATGTCAGCTCGATGGCACGAACTCCCAATTCCACCATCACAGTGGGTCAGAAATTGTGAAAAGGAGTGGTATTACGGAAATAAAAGTGAAAAAAGGGATATCGTTGAATTTTTTTTAAAGGGCGTTCAAAAAAAATCACACTCACAACCTAGGTAAATTTCATGTTCATGAACTACATATGGAGTACCTTGAGCGTGATCATCAACATGTTCATGCTCATGACTATCCTGATTAGCTTGATCTTCAATGTGATACTCATTTTGCATTCTAATTTAGTCTTCTCTATAGAGATTACCCTTGGTTTCTTTGTCAAGGTTCACATGAGATTGCATATAGAAGGCATATCCTTCGCTTTCTATGACACATTAGTTACATTAAATCACTTTCATTTTTTAAAACTAATATTTGTGTCGATATGTCAGTATCAATGTCGTGTTTGTAGTGTTCGTGTCTGTGTTTCATATAGCTTAAGCATATAGAACACATGCTGTTAAGATATTAATAAAGGCATCCTAGTACTGTTGCAACCTTTCTTTGTAATAATAAGGTTCCCTTTCTTGAAATGGCTGTGTAACTGTGTTGATATCAAGCATAATATTGGGGCTTTTCAAAGTGTCTGTCTAGTTCCTGTTGCAACTGTGTTGATATCATTATTGCTAGAATGTATCTATTGAGAGCATCAAAGTATTATGATGGGCTAAGTCAAACCAAATTTGTTATAAAAGCTTGAATGGCTACAAGAGTCAGAAACATTTTTGTGTATATAAATCCGAAAGCAATAGTTACATTACAACAACAAAACCAGAAGCTAGTCCCACACTGCTAAAACTCAACAAAAAGTAAGTGTTTATATAACCAACGTGGAGAGCAACAAGCACGACCTTACTTGAACAGGATCTGTTCTATAGGATCGTACTACTGTGTCCTTGATTCCTAAGGAGACAGGAACCTAAATCTGGAGGATGAATTATGACTGTGTGATCAGAGCGTGATTAATGATTCTGTGGTGAAACCCCTTGGGGATTATCACAAGTGATTGTAGAGGATCGTTCTTAGCCAGCATAGCCTGGTTGGGTTGGTCACTCGGTTGTCTGACAGATTACAACCATATTTTTGACATCCATTACTTGCAACAATCCTGTAAATCCAGCACTCAATTTTGTCGCATCGACACAAAGATTCATTTATGGAGACATTGAGGTTGGCTTATTTCTAAGAATTGCATATTTTCTATGCTCTTAAACAGATTCAAATGCAAGATGATTAGTAAGTGTGCTGATGATTTTATTTTAGGGTTAATAGGCTTATACCCCCCTGCAATGTTGGCGAGTTTTGTGATACCCCTCTATAAATTTTTTTTTCGTAGATTCCCCCTTGCAATGTCAAGATTCCATGCTTTACCCCCTGGCTGTACACCATGGCTGATGACTGGGCAGAATCTCCCACGTGGCATGTACACGTGGATATAAATATAATATTTTATTATTTTTTAATTAATTTTTGCCACATGGAAATTCCACGTAATATTAAATATTTTATTTTTTATTTGTCAAAAAATTATTTTTTTTTCTCAAAAAAAAAAAACAGAAAAATTAAAAATTTAATATTATTTATATTATAGTATTTATTTAATTACATATTGATATATATAAAATAAAAACATAATGAAATCAAATACAAATAAAAAAATTGTAAAAAAAAAACAATTAACAATTATATATAAAATAAAAAATAATGAAAACAAATAAAAAAATTGTAAAAAAGAAATTAACAATTATATATAAAAAAAATAATGAAATCAAATAAATAAAATTGTAAAAAAATTAACAATTATATATAAAATAAAAACATAATGAAATCAAATACAAATAAAAAAAATTGTAAAAAAAAAAACAGAAAAATTAAAAATCTAATATTATTTATATTATAGTATTTATTTAATTACATATTGATATATATAAAATAAAAATTATATATATAAAAAAATAATGAAATCAAATAAAAATAAAAATTGTGAAAAATAAAAATATGAAAGTTGTATACACTGTAGCAGTCTGATTATTATTATTATTATTATTGTAGTTTTTGTCCTATATTTTAACTGTATTTTTCAAAAAAAATATTTTGATTTCTACATCAAATTTTTGTCTAAAATATAGTGATATAATATCGTAATATATTTTGGATGCTATTTGTCTTATATTTTAACTGTAGTTTTCAAATAAATTTTGACAATTTTGATTGATAGATAAAAATTGTTAAATTTAAAAATAAAAGAAAAAAATGTAAAATCATAAAAATAGAAGAAAGATCGACAAAACTACCATTAAACATACCATAAAAAGAAAAAAACTAGAACTAAACCTTTCACATTTTTTTAGTGTATCTAAATTTTGTAGGTAAAATTTTAGGACAACTAAAAAGAGTTTCTCTTATTTTAACAAAATTGTAACAAAAAAACAATTAACCAAAAAAAGATGTTTTTACAATTGTTACATAATTTTTTTTTTTTTACAATTTTATTTATTTGATTTAATTTTTTTATATATATAATTGTTAATTTTTTTTTTACAATTTTTTTATTTGATTTCATTATTTTTTATTTTATATATAATTGTTAATTTTTTTTTACAATTTTTTTTATTTGTATTTGATTTCATTATGTTTTTATTTTATATATAATTGTTAATTTTTTTTACAATTTTATTTATTTGATTTCATTATTTTTTTATATATAATTGTTAATTTCTTTTTTACAATTTTTTTATTTGGTTTCATTATTTTTTATTTTATATATAATTGTTAATTTTTTTTTTTTTACAATTTTTTTTATTTGTATTTGATTTCATTATGTTTTTATTTTATATATATCAATATGTAATTAAATAAATACTATAATATAAATAATATTAAATTTTTAATTTTTCTATTTTTTTTTTGACAAAAAATAAAATTTTGACAAAAAAAATTAAAATTAATATTACGTGGAATTTCCACGTGGCAAAAATTAATTAAAAAATAATAAAATATTATATTTATATCCACGTGTACATGGTGTACAGCCGGGAGGTAAAGTGTGGAATCTTGACATTGCAAGGGAATCTACGAAAAAAAAAATTTATAGGGGTATCACAAAACTCGCCAACATTGCAGGGGGTTATAAGCCTATTAACCCTTTATTTTATTGCAACCTATTGTGTTAAAGTTTGACATGCTTCTTCAATGTGAGCCATCACAATCAACTAGTTGTTCTGCATCAAAATTACAAAGTCAAGGGATGCAGAGTGCTCCAAGTTACTAGAAACATGAGCGACTATGAAAGTTCTATATCGCCAACATTGAAATAAAAATGTTATCAATCAAGTGTTTAAGTGAGGGATATAACAAAACTGGAAAAAGAAAGGAAAAAATAAAAATAAAAGACGCCATATACAAATAAAATTGAAATTCTAGAAACGAGTCACAAAATTCAACGATACCTTGTTTGACCTTCATAACAATGATACCTTGTCTAACCTTCGTAACGAGATTATAGCTACACATTCTCCACACTTTCCCTAGCGCACTTTAACTTTCTGTGCCATTTATAAAGACTTACTTTTACTTTCTTCGATCGGATTGACTATCATAATTGAATACTTAAACACAAAAGTATTCAATGGTTTCAGAACGGGCATTTGCGAATAGATATATACGAGTAATGTTCCAATTATTATCCAAAATCAAGTGTTACTCGGCTTGCTGGCAGGTGCTCACTTGGTATGAGATTTGAAACTATGGACATGACACTTCCACCAACAGACCCAGCCAATATGCCATTTGGAACAACATACATAATACTATAAGCTCATCAAAGAACTTCCTTAATCATGCTTGCAGGAATTACAATACAACAATACTCAAACAAAAAAGTTATTTAATGAAGTACTAAATCATCACACTCTGAATTGTGTTTTCCTGTATCCAAGTAGAAAACTAATCTGGCCAGAAAAACCTATTAATTAATTCATCTATGTTTTTATAAAATATACTATTATTAAAGAGGTTATAACATATTCCAATCAGATTGAAATGGCTTATTGAACCAGGAAATCAATGAATCTATTGAGCATCAAACGATTTTGTTTTACTGTTAAGTCATACTAATCTAGAATGGCTTCAAGAGTCCGAAGCATTTCTATAAGCGAGTATTACTATTACTATTAGCATCAGAAGAATTCATAACAAAAACAAAGTTATAGTCCCACATCGATTAACAGAAATAAACTCTTTATATAATAGACGCGAAAAGAAATGAATATGATCTTGCTTGAACAGGGTTTGTTCTATAGATTGTATTACCGTGTCCTTGTATATTCTAAGGAAAGGAGACAGAAACTTAAATCTGGATGATGAACTATGGCCGTGTGATCATAGCGTGATTAACACACAGCTAAGATGATTCTCAAGTTGAGATAATCACCCTCTACTAGTTACACACTTGACAAACGAACTAGTTACTAGTTAGTGACCTCTTGAATAAATGTTTTTTTGAAATATATATGATATAATGTTAATTTTATTTATTTATAACTTATTTTATATAGAAAAGGCTATGGATTTATGTAATAAGGAGCTAACATAGTTGTAGTTCATCTGATTTGAGTTAATCATTAAAGAAGTTGACGGTTCACGGTTCAAACATTGATGAAGGTGAAAAATCCAAAGAACAAATCTTCTTGACAAGAGAATACCCTGCCATTCCATTCACTTTGCCGGTTTTAATAACTTGCACAGCCACCATTGAATCAACAAAGATATACCGATAGTTTAAGGATTATGCTACTAGAGTTAAAGAAACAAAAATAAAATTTTTTGTATTGAAGATAGAAGTATCACTTTTTATACTTTAAAAAAATTGACTACACAATTTTTAAAATATTTTTACTATATTTAGCTTCTTTTTTTTTTGATACCATATATTTAGCTTCCTTAATTAGTGTTTCGGGATAACTTTTAATATTTTCCATAGTTTAATCAAAATAGTACTTCTATAATTATGAAATCTGTCTACAAAAATCTATCCAATTATAACGCATTAATTTATATTAACACCACCAATTACAATCAATCCTAATAATCTAGCAACGGAATAAGAATATTTGCTTACGTACTAGTAGTAATGTAATGTTATTAAATTCTTGCCAGCTCTTTAATGTTTATTATGGCCAATGATGTTTGGAGGTCAAGTGGTCAAGTTCCATTCTAACAATAAAAGAAAGAAAATAGTTGGACAAGTAATCAGGAATAAGAATAATCCAACCCATCATCAAACATAAACTGCCTGGATTAACCCACGATTATTAGATTTCCTTATCTACATACTAATTAATTTTTATTTTTTAATTTAGTTGTGAACTCAAAACATTTTTATTTTTATTTCTTTTTTTATAAGTAGAAAGAAAAAACAAAGACCATTCTCTTTTTTCTCAAGTCTATACTAAAAAATTAAAAAAGGGCTCACTTTATCAATTAATTATTTTTGCAGCATACATGACATTTATGAATTATGACACTATCAGTGTCCCTCAAATTAGCCTTTCTTTTAATTTCTCTTAACTAGACTAGATACTACTAAAATACCTATTAACAATGCCTAGCGACAATCTTTGAATTCATGAGACGGCATAATATTAATATGCCAAATCTTGTTGTTGGTCATATTTGACATGAACAAGTTCTAATAGGTGTCATCTGATGTGATTTCAATTTAAAGCAAAACTTGATAATCTTCTATTGTCATTAAATAAACTCTACAAAAATAGTGAAAAACAAATTTTGTACATCATTTTAAGGCTTTACAATAGAAGACACTTCAAAAAACATACAATCTATAATCTAAATATACAAACAAATCAAGCTGATACAGACCAGTGGAATACAATCCTAATATTTCCTCAATCTCAATCTTTGCTTACAGACCCGCGTTTCGAGTTTCCTTCCTCTTCCTTACAATTAGAAGGACGTTTTGAGTTTCCTTCTTCTCCTTCCTCTTCCTTACAATTAGAATGACGTTTTGAGTTTCCTTCCTCTTCATTACAAGTAGAAGCGCGACGACTTTGTAATTGCAATGTATATGCTTGATAACCAGTTGGACTGCAGAGCTGACCTGAGTTATTGCTCGCAGATTTCTCAATATCAAATCTCCCTGCACTAAAAGGGATTGGCCTTTCAACTACCGAAGGCATTGCTTCATCATCTGTTTCCAGCATTTTAACAACCTGATCCATCGTTGGCCTCGCATATAGCTGCGGATGAGAACATAAAACAGCAACCAACACATATTTCTCGAGAATTTCCGGGGTACCAGGTTCTGGCATACCATCTTCAACAACATCCAAAGCCCTATTATTTCTAACCAATGACCAAGCCAAGTCACTAAAAGCAGAGGGTTGACCATCCTCATTCGTTTCAAGCGCCTTTCTTCCACTCAAAAGCTCAAGAAGCAAAACACCGAAACTAAACACATCACTCCTCTCGGTCAACTGTCCATACAAAGCATACTCAGGAGCAACATACCCCATAGTTCCAGCTACCCTAGTACTCATATGAGTCATTCCCTCAGGATTAAACTTCGCCAATCCAAAATCCGCCACTTTAGCTTCAAACTTCTCATCCAAAAGTATATTACTCGCTTTAATATCCCTATGAATGATCGATGGTTGAGCACCATAATGCAAATAAGCTAAACCCCTAGCCGTACCAAGAGCAATCTTCTGACGAATCGGCCAACTCAATTTCTTCTTCGACGAACCAAATAAATGATCATAAAGACTCCCATTCTCCATTAAATCAGTAACAATAATCCTCTGATGACCTTCTAAATTCGTCGTAGCCGTACAATAACCTCGTAAAGCAACAAGATTAACATGTCTAACACTAGCAATAACTTCAACTTCATGAGTAAAACTAGCATCACCAGCAACAGAACAATTCTTAAATCTTTTCAATGCAACTTCTGTTCCATCAGATAATAAACCTTTATAAACATTTCCATAACCACCACTTCCAATTATATTATCCCTAGAAAAATTCCTAGTTGCTTTCTTAATCTCATCAAAATTAAACCTAATCAAAGTAGTACTTTGATTCATCGAATCCAAACCCGAATTCAAACCTATAACTATCTCAGTTCTACTATTTTTTACCTTTTCTTTCGCAATTTTTCTCCGTTTAAGGAAAATCCAAATTCCACAAGATAATAACAATCCTAAAAATAGAAAAACCGTTACAAGAACAATAACAGTAGTTTTACGCTTACTGCTAGAATCTGAAGAAGACGAAGTGAAATCGAGACCGAATAAACACTTAGCAGTACCGGTGTTAGTTGGACCAAACTCAACGGAAAGTGAAGCGGAGTAAATAGCGGTATAAGATCTACAATCGGCGACGGTACCGGGAGTAGCTCCGGTGAGAGATGAAAGTGCTTCAGCGCGTTTTGAATTACAAAGACCACAAGGAATATTGTTATCAAGCGAAACGTTACAGTCTAATTGAAGAGATTGAAGTTGAGGTAATGAAACTTGATTTTCGAATTGTTGTTTTGTTGTGATGTTCATGCAACCTTGTGAGATCCAAGAAGTTTGAAAACCGCAAGAACGACGAATATCAAAATTAGGTTGAAATTCATCGATGAATGATTGGAAGTTAGTCCAGCATGATTCGGCGGTATCGAGAGGTGGAACGAAGAAGCCGGTGCGGTGGAGGTAATCGGATTGGACTAGATTGAGTGCACTTTTGATGTAATGGCACCGTTCTGCGGGGTTTATGGGAGGGAGTGTACCGTCGCCGATGTGGCGGAGGATGGTTATGTTGAGAGGACATGTTGTGGCGGAGATGGAAAAGGAGGGGAAAATGAGGAGAAGGAAAAGGAAGGGAAGGAGATTGGAGAGAAATGACATTTGAGGTTGTGGTTTTGTTGTTAGATGGAAGAAAAGTGGAAATGGAAATGGAAAGGGTTGGTGAGAGTGAGAGGTTTGAAGAGTTTTAGTTTTAGGATTAAGAAGAGAAAGAGAGACAAAAAGGAATTAATTTTTGGGTTAATAGGTCTTTACCTCCTGCTAAGTGAGCATGTTTTGCGTTACCCCTGCTAATTTTTTTTTTAGATTGCCCTCTTGCAAAGTATTTTTTTTTGGTTTTCCCCATTTTTCTCTCTTGGATGCAAGAAATTTGAACTTTTTAAATCGGTTGAACAAAATAACCGATTTAAAAAACATAACTTTTTAAATCGGTTGAATAAAATAACCGATGTAAAAAGTGCGCTCAAGGGGGAAAATCAAAAAAAAAATCTTTGCAAGGGGGCAATCTTCAAGAAATTTTTAGTGAAGGGTAACGCAAAACACGCCCACTTAGCAGGGGTAAAGCCCTTTTAACCCTTAATTTTTTAAGTCTTTTTGACTGTGGTTGAGTTTGTTGTTGTTGCTGTCTTGTTATCTTGGTCAATATTCACCCATCAAATAATTGTGTTTTTGATTACTCCCATAAAGTACTACTAGTAGATGTTCTTATTGGTGAATTATCAATCATAAATAAAATGTGTTAATTGGAGCATTATAGAAAGGGTAAATTTGACGTGTTCGGTAGAAAAGAAAAAGCAGTAGTGCTAGGAACACACTTTTTAACACACTCTTTTAAATATATCCTATCATGTGAAGCCACCTCATCCTCTTATTTTATTTTTTTACCTATTAACCGGTTAAAGATGTTGTGAGGCAACAAATTTTGTACTTGGGAAAGAAAAAAAAAAAAAACAGCAACATGTTCTTCTTCTACACAAGCTCCATGGCTTTGCAGATCTCGATCATCTTTTTCCTGATATCTATTTTGTCGCAAGCTTCGATCTGTTCCTTCCATCATGCGTCATCCATCCTCTTCTCTGTCTTAACGTTTTCGAGCTTGAATCTGATTCCGATCTAGCTTTGCGATTGCGAGATCTAAATCGTTTTCCAACTCCCAAGCACTTGAGGTCGTTTCTGAAAATTTCTTCATCGTGCGTTTCTAATTGACCCATTTCGTGCTCTGGGTTCCATTTTTGTTGGAGGTTTTCCAGATCTAAAAGGTTTTTGACTTGGATTCTATTTTTTAAATGAAGTTTTATATTTGGGTATAAAGTTTGAATTGTTTAATCCTTTTTATTTGGTTTTACCATTTCAATTATTCTATTTTTTGTATGTTTCTATCCAAATTAAAGAAAAGATCTCAGCGTGAAACATGCTTTCAATGAATTTTTGTTTTGGGTTATTTAATATTTTTGTAGATTTGGGTTATTGAATCTTAGAAATTGAAGATTTGATTATGGCTATGCAACAATCTTGTTGGGAGGTTGAAAAAAAAAGATGAAACTATAATTTTGACTTTGACGGTGAGACAATCTTGTTGGGAGGTTGAAGAAGAAGATGAAACTGTAATTAGCATTCTAAAAAATCATAATCTATATCTATACTATTAATAAAGGGAAAACACAACTTTGGTGTAGCCTTTTTTTAAAATACCATAATTGCCCCTAACAGTTTTTTTCTTTTAAATTTTTTTACTCTCTTTTTATTTAACTTCTATAACTTCAATCTTTTATAACTTCTATACTTTTTAAATTTTTTTCCTTGATTAAAAAAATATAAATGTATATAAAAAATCTACAATATAATTTTTTACACAATTTAATAAAATAAAAAAAAGGATCACACAGACGGGCACGGAACGTGCGCGTCTAGCAACTAATAAAAAATAAAATAAATGTTTACAAGTGAAACCAGTAACAAGTTACAGAGAGAATAAGTGGATGATGAGGCAAATTTTAATCGGAGTGTGTTAAAAGAGTGTGTTAGAGAGTGTGACCATATAGCACTACTCAAGAAAAAGAGAAGAGAAAAATAAAAATATGAAAAATAATATATGTATTTAGATTAATGTTAATTAATGTATCGGAGGAGTAGTATGAGAAATGCTATCATAGGCACAACCTCAAATCAATAATATTTAGGCACACACACATTAAAATGAAAAAATTAAAGATAAATAATTATGTCACATCAACTATCATAAATCAATTTTTTTATATTTAAATTTTTTAAAAGTATGTGAGTGTGCCCAAATGACAAGTGTTGGGGTTGTGCCCAACCAAGTCTTCCTCGGAGTATTAGTTAAAAAAGATTTTTATAAAAAATGAAATGTGTTTATTGGTGCGTTATAAAAAGGTAAACTTGCAATGTGGTGATCTTTATTATTTCAATGCGGTCATCTTGAAATAAGCAATTTTTTTTATATTTTTAAAATGGAAATATATAAGTTTTAAAAAATTTCGATGTTTAGTTTTTTAACTAACAGTTCAAAGATACTAATTAATATTCTCTTTTTTGTTTTTCTCTCTTCCAACACTAGCCGTTACTACTTTTTCTTCTTCTTCTTTGTCTATCAAAGAGGGGTGATTTTAGGTCAATTTTGGCCTAAAATCATCCCCCCAAATTGTTTTTCTTTCTCGTTATAATAAATAAGTGTGATTTTCACATATTTGTTTATTTTTAATTTTCCGTCTTCGTACGGTGTATTTGGTTGTCGCGTCTTTGTGCGGCGTTCATTTGTTTCAGGTTGAAGGAGTAGATCCGATCTAGTGCAGATCCAATCAATGTCGACTTTTGTGTCATCAACGCTACAGATCCGGATGCATGGATATTCCGGACACTTCAATATAGTCATATTTGTAGGCATATGTAATTTGCTGTTTTATGCTATTAACATGGATACTGTGAGTTTGTTTGCAGATTTATCCTGTTTGTTTTTAGCGATTATGAATTTGTATTACATCGATGTACTCTATTTTATTTGAATGAATGAATACTGTTTATTTTGTAAAAAAAAAAGATACTAATTAATATTTTTTTCTTAGTCAAAAGTAAACTCACAATTTTATTTTCTGTCAATTCAAGTAAATTTTATTTTTTTAAGTTCATTGTATAACTTGTATAAAAAAAATTATTATATAATTAATATATCTAGTCTATATTATAAATTAAATATATAAATTAGTTAATGAACCTAAATTTTTTTTTTTTATTATAATAGTGACGAGATATATAGTATATTTAAAGTTCTTTAACAAGTGGGTTAAAATTCTAGTGCATCCCATAATATGTTATGAAGCACGAACTTTGATATGGACACCGCGACACAATAAGGACACTTCGACATTGTTAATGTAAAAAATATACGATGCCGCTATATATTTATAAATAATCTAAATTGAGAATTAAAATACATACATATGCATCTAAGTTGAACAAATTTTTCATTAATTTTTTTTAAAAAAAAATATATGATAGTATATCTGACATTTATTCATCCATCTACTATCGAAAAACTAAAAATAACATAATCAAAATGTAATCTATTTAATCTCTCATTAATCAACATTATTGTTTCGATACATCTTTAATCGATGTATACATGTCTAAGATGAGTAGGAGCAACTAAAAAAAATGTAGGACACTTATTTGACACGTTCATATGAGCGTCTTATAGGTGTCAGACACAAATCTATAGTGAGTGTCGGTAAAGGAAAAATTGGTTTTTTGGACATCTCTCCGACATGTGTTGTATGAGTGTCATATGAATGTCGGACACCGTGACACGCCTGATCATAAAGGTGTCGGTGCTTCATAGATAATAAGTGGACTCAATTTGACCACGTGTATTATTTATATATATATTGTTTTGATCATATTTTTTACAAATAAATAAAAATAAATATTGGTGTATATAAAATGTTATATTGAATTTGTTTCGATGAAAATTTTCAAAATATCAATTATTTATCATTTTTACTACAAATGAAGATCTAGTTTTCAATTAGAACTTTTAGAATGTGTTTTTCTAGAACATGTCAATAAAAAGAAGTGTTTTTGCCTTTTATGATTTATTAACTGGTGCATTAAAAAAATGAAAGATAAAAAAAAAAATTGAAATATTAACTGTTGCATTATATTTTTTTCTATCTCTGAAAATAATTTTAAGGATTATACAAAATAGTACTCTCAAAATATTTGTTAAGCCTACTAAAAAATAAAGATAAAGGGTCAATTTAGGCATAAAATTACCTCTCCAAAACGTTTTTTTTTATTTTAATTAAATAAGTGTGATTTTCACATATATTTAGTATTTCTTTCCTTTGTTTTTTTGATTTCATCCTTTGTTTTGATAGTATTGTTGTCCCGTCTTAGTGCGGAGTATTGTTGTCCCGTCTTGGTGCGGTGTTCATTTGTTTCAGGTTGAAAGGTTAAGGTTGATACAGTGCAGATCGAATCAATGACTTTTGTGTCATTAACGCTACAGATTCGGAGGCATGAATATTCCGGAAACTTTAATATAGTCAAATATATAGGCTTATGCAATGTACCGTTTTATGCTATTAACACGGATGTTGTGAGTTTGTTCGCAGATTCATCCTTTTTGTTTTTAGCGATTTTGAATTTGTATTGCATCGATGTACTCTTATCAATTTGAATGAATGAATATCTTTTATTTAGTAAAAAAAAAAGATAAAATTAATGCTGATAAGATACTTTTTTTATACTTATGTTCAAATTATAAAACATAATTTTTATATTAATATGTTTAACTAATACTCTAGATATATTATTTAACATTTTGGTATATATATATTTTTTGCTCAATGACATTTTCTTATAGTTGTATTGTATACGCTTAGATGATTCAATTGGATGTTTACTAGACAAGTGCTGCATAAGTTTGATTAATAGTAAGAGTTTACTAGACGGAATAGTGTATAAAGGCTGCATCTACTGTGCGCGATGTCAATTGGTCTCCTACCGTGCGAGATGACAAAAATCCAATTTTATACGTAACTGTACTGTATTTCACCGTAGGAGTCTGACACATTTATTTACTTTTAATTAATAATTGAATTAACATTGGTTGGCATTGGTATTTAATTAATAATTTTGACACATGTATTTAAAAATTTAATTAATAATTTTGATAGTTGGATTTAGAGCCGAAAATGAGTCGAGTCGAACATGTCTGAGCTTGATTTGATAAGAATTGGTTCGGCTCAAAATTCGACTCGAGTTTGACACAACTTCTTTTTTCAGCTCAAGTTCAGCTCATTTAGAGTTCACGAGCAATTTAGTTCGGCTCATTAGGTTCAGTTCGTTTCCAACTCGAAACTCAACTCAAGAGTTCGACATATTTTTTTTTTCATTTACACTATTTTTTATATACACTCCGATGTGAAAACTATTTATTTTTCAAATCCGTAAAAACACACCATTATACATGTCGCTGTGAATTAATTTTAATGTTACTCATTTTTATCCAATTATTGTTAGTTGTTTGTCTTAGTTTCTTTAAAGTATTATATATATTAACAATTAGGCCTAATTGTATAAAATCAATTATATATCTATAAAAAAAATCAAATACATAAATATAAATGTATAAAATCAATATATATATATATATATATATATATATATATATATATATATATATATATATATATATATATATATATATATATATATATATATATAAATTTAAAATTACTTTTGAAGTGTTATTTAAAAATATATTTTGAAGTGTTATATATATAATCGAGTCAGCTCGTGAACCAACTGAGCCGAACTACATATATTTCAAGTTCAACTCATTTAATTAACAAACTTAATATATAGCTCAAGTTCGGCTCATTAGGTTCAGAAGCCAAGATCAACAAATCAATTGTAGAATCGAGTCTCAAACATTGTTCGAGTTGGTTTGATTCATTGTCACCCCTAAGTTCGACTATTACTAGGTCGACATTGGTATTTCTCATTAATTAAAATAGTTGTATTATTATTTTTAGTTTAAAATATATGCTGCCTAACCGGATTAACAAGTAGTCGGCCGTGGAACAATGCTTAAAATTATCATAAATCTAACGACTGTCAAAAATATTTTTTAAAAGTAAAAATTACAACTGTTTATATTTTTAAGGCTAAAAATAATTAATGACTTTATTAACTTCAATTTCGTACGAGTTACATATTTATTATTATATGTTATTTTACTTAATTGGTGTTAATTAAATCATTATTTTAATCATAAAAATGAAAATAATCATTAAATTACAGTTTCAAACATATACATATATTATCGATCATATTTTAAATATTTTTTAGATACCGGATTACCGTGGACCATTTTTTAGAATTTGTCATGATTTTAACACATATTTTTGGACCGACAAACGGATGGAAAAAAGAATTTTGATGATCGGACTACGAATGGATAGACAGGTTGTAATAACTTTGATTGGAGATTTCAACTTTAATCAATCCGACCGTTCAATATCACCTAATTGGACTGACAAACGAATGAGAAAAAGAATTTTGTTGATCGGGCTCCGAATGGATATACATATTGTAATAATACTATCATCGAAAACCTAGTTTTAATGAATATGTCGTGAAGTTTACCTAAAACTACCGATTTTAACTGGAGATTTTGAATTTAATCAATTCAACCGTTCAATATCACATAATTAGATTGACAAACGAACTAGAAAAAGAATTTTGATGATCGGATTCCGAATGGATAGGCATATTGTATTAATAGTATCATCGAAAACCTAGTTTTAATGAAATGGTCATGAAGTTTACCTAAAACTACCGTGATTTTAATTGGAGATTTTGAATTTTATTGACCATTTGATCTTTTGGTCCTAATCTAATTAAAGTCTTTTTATTACTACTATGGTGGAAGTCAACGTTAAAGACTACTGTGCAACAAGGTAACGATAAAGGTAACAATACAATAAACTTTTGTAACAGAGAATAATTGGAAGGGTAACGGTTCAACAAATTAGAAACTTAAAAGACTTATCAATATAAATAACCTAATTGCTTAAATATGCTTTTGATCCCTGCAATTATGTCTTATTTTGAAAAGAACTCATGTAAAAAAAAGTTGATTTTAGTCCCTGTAATATCTCAAAACTTTTAAAATAGCCCCTGACTTGGACTATTTTAAAAGTTTTGAAATATTGCAGGGACTAAAATCAATTTTTATATTTTTTTACAGAGGCTCTTTTCAAAACAATGCATAATTGCAGAGAACAAAAACATATTTAAAAATTGTCCATGTCAGCTTTAAATCCAGGTCAGGGGCTATTTTCAAAGTTTTGAGATATTGCAATGATTAAAATCAATTTTTTTTTTACAGAGACTCTTTTCAAAACAATGCATAATTGCAGGAACCAAAAGTATACTTAAGTCTAACCTAATTGTTACCTAAATAATTTAAAAACCTAGTTGATACAAATGGAAAACTTAAATAAATTTTAGATGCATAAACAGATACAATATTTTTAAAAGTGATTATTTTTATAAAAAAAAATGTTTTTTCTTTAAAAAAAGTTATAACAAATGGTCTCTAAATCTGATTTTGGATCACAAGGAGAAACAATTGGTAAAAATTTAGAGACATGCTTGGAAGAATGGGGGATTGACAAAATTTGTTGTGTAATTATTGATAATGCAAATGTTAATAATGTCTCACTCACATATCTAATTACAAGAATAATAAATATCAGAAAAAAATAATAATATGATGAAATACAATGAGAAAAAATCAATTAAAATATCCGAACGAAACCAATCCAATCCAGTCTAATTACATCCTAAGTATGTGGTTATTAAATTATATACATCATAAATTAATAATACTCTGTATTAACCATGCACTATAGGCGTATAAAAATATAAGGGTTGGCAAAAAACCGCAACTCGACTCATCCGAGGAAATTGAGAAAGAAAAAAAAAAAAGGGACATGGGCGGTTTGGACCGGGTCACGGGTTAGCGGGTTTGAAAATTCAGTTTGAATAGAGTTGACATGGGCAGGCCGGGATGGAGAAAATCAGACCGATAGGATCTGAAACCCGTCCACATTAGTAAATCAAAAATTCGCGTTTAACACTTTTCTTTTGCAACAGACACACTCTAAGCTCTTTTTCAGTCTCTTCTTCACACTTTCTCATTTCAACTCAAATCCATAAAGACTGAAACAATCATGGAACATTTTGAAACATAAAACTTATCTTTCTTCATTTTTTTTATCTAACTTCGATGAAATCAAATGTTATATTTTTAATTTTATTTGAGATATTTTTTTTCTTACTTTTTATGTTTATTTAGGGTTTGTAACACTTTTATTTTGTGTTTGTTTAATGATTCTCTCATCTCTTGTTGCATATTCTTAGAATTTAAATTGCAAAGATTGAGTTTGTTATTGATTTTATGATATTTTTTTTATTTCTAACCGAATTAAACCGCCTAATAACCCGATTAAACCGCAACCCGAACTCGTGAAAATCGATCTATATTTTATGAGCGAATTTAATCTTATTTTTTGACTCTGCGGTTTGACTTAAGTGACAACTTTAGACCCGAACCCGCCCAAACCTACCCACTGTCCACCCCTAACAAAATATATGTGGCCACCCATAAATTTTACTAACTGTCATTACAGTAGAATAACACGTATTTAAAAATACCCTTTATACAATCTTAATTCAAATTGCAATTTTTATATTCTATAAAAACTTAATATTATATTTATTAAAACCCACCGGTTACTTGTTATTAGAATCCCATTCCATGATTAAACAATAATATATCAACGGTTGAAATTTCATATGTTTTCCTTTTGTACCGTAAGAGACCCATTGACCTCGCGCATGGTAGACGGAGCCGTGTATAAAACTGCAGAATGATTTTGACTATTGACCCATCTCAAAATCTATCTTATCAGAATATTCTTTTTCTTATTGTTTCATCTAGAAGAAGACAGTATAAAAAATTATTTAACAACCCCCTTTCACCTTTCAAAAAAGAGAAAAATTAACAACACCTTCAATGTTTTATTTGTGCGCGTATATTAATGTTCATTTCATTACACTTTGTCTCAATCAATGACGTATTTGCTTAATTAATTCAAAGCAATTGCTAACAAGGTTTTAGGGACGACGGAATTTTAGGGTACATTTTGATAATTTACATAGCTTATTTTTTATCTACCAAAAAAATGATAGTTTTTTTTAAAGGAACAAACTTATTTTATTTTATCAAAATAATATTTGTAATACACATTGGAATAAAATCAAATAATTAATTGGGATCTACCGTATATTTCTAACTTGCAATTTGCAAGGGTGTGAGCAACAAGAATCGAAAGTTCTCCAGGCAAGTGGTACTATTACAACCTAAATTCCATGATATAGGCATTATACCACCCTAAATTCTTTGATAGTTCTCCTAAGCAAGTACGATCGTACCATCTGTAATCAAAGCAACCCAGCCTTCATCGGGACGAATCCAATAACAAAGACAACTAATTAAATAAAGGATCTTGCTAATAAGTGCATCTGGTGCACTCTTTAAGTATATTATTTAAAGAAATTTTTTAATCAAAAAGTTAAACAACATAATTTCTAATGCGTTGACTTTATATATTTTTATCAAAATTCTATGCAAACTTACTATTTAAAGGATTTAAAGAGTGCACAGCATTTGCCTTAAATAAAAAGAGCTAAAAGAATAATAATTTTTAACCAGAAAAGATTAATGTAATTTATTTCGCTTAATGATTAAAGGATAATTTTTAAAAGAGTCTTACACTATTATCAAATTAAGTGTATAGATTTTTTTTGGTGTATTGACCAAAAGAGAGTCTTACATATAAGAATATAGATAGTACAATTTTCTGAAATTAACATAATCGAGTATTGGTGTATATTCATTATTACTAAAGGGGTGTTACACAATGTCTCCAGAATACTTGTTAATCATATTAAAAAAATAATGATAAAATTAATATTGGGAATAACTTTTATATTTTTAAAATATTGAATGTATAAATTTCAAGATAAATTTTCTTTATTAATATGTTTAACTAATGTTCCGAGAGCATTGTTAACATTTCTCTTACTATAAATGGAAAATAGAAGGCAGATTTTTTTTCCACAATATCCCTTTTGGGTACCAATATTCCCACAATACTAATTGTAATATTTATTTATTAAATGTTAATAAATATCATTATTAATTATTTATTAAAAGAGAAGTAATATTAAAAATTAATTATGATAATAAAAATATTAAAATGCTTAAAAATTATTGTAATATTTATTATAAAAAAATTACAATTACAATACTAATTGATAATAATACTAATAATGGTATCGTGATCCAGTGCCACAATCCGGAGGATGACACTCTCGATGTCCGAATCCAAGTTGTTGTTGTTCCACGTGTTCGTTGTCCGGGTTTTGAGGTGGAACGTTTATGGGTGTCAAATCTTCTCTATCCCGAAAAATTCCACCCATTGAAGAAGAGCCTTGACCTTGAGCCCATGTGGCATTTAACAACGCTTCCGATGCTTGTGAATCAACCCACTGATAATCTTGGGAGATTTGTAGGGGGGTTTGTTGGATCGGTTGAGGTTGTATAGATTGACCGGGGTAGTAGTGTTCGACGTAATGTTGTGTGTATTGGTGAGTTGATGGTGATTGAAAGTTAACATTGTCAAAAAAATTATGGAATTGTGGTCGGGGGTAACAAAATCTGATTCGTTGTATGTTTGTGGTTGTGGGGTAGGGGTATGTTGTGGCTGTGGGCTAGGAGAATATTGTGGTTGAGGGGTAGGGGTATGGTGTGGTTGCCCATCAGGACGTGGGTCGTTTAAATATGCATCAGAGGACAAATATGGCATGGCGTCCCTTCTATAATTATATAGATATTCATTTGAGTGCATAGGTTGGACATTGTTGATCTGGTCTCCATCTAGAACACGATGATGACGATTATTTCAATATTGGATTTCTGTCGCAAATTTTACTGCCCAATCAGTAACCCCGGATCGTCGACTTTGGTTGTGGTACGTTGTCATTATTTGGGGGCAGACATTTGCTTGATGAGCAAGTCCAAATTGGAGTCGAACTTTATCAGTTTGGTGGAACTCAACAACATCAAAATTAATGAGATATGTGGTTGCCGACCAACATAAGGCATCTTCCGGATAAAGCGGCACTTCATTCAGGTAAGGCATCCAAATAAACTGATAGTTTAAAAAACAAATTAGAGATTTATTAGTGTATGCATTTTGTTAAAAAAAAAATCAATTGAATGCAAGAGAGGATATATTACATTATTTGGCGTCATAATATCGATATTGTACCGAGCGGCCAAAATATCGTGTGCTGCATCTCCATTATATCTTGTCCCAGGAGCAAGGAACCTGAAATTATACTTTTTCTTTCGAATCAATAACATAATAAATATAAATTTTAATATTTTTTATTAAAAAAAGTATATACTTACTTAAGTGCCAATGGCCTATCGGCGACTTCATTAACTCTTCGACGTTTAAAACACCTTAACCGACATTGTGCCCATGCTTGGAGAAGTAGGACGCATCCGGTAAGTGTATTCCTTTCATTAGAAATTGCCGAAAGACACATGCCTCTATACAATGTTGCCAAACATGCCGAACCCCAACTATAACTCCTAATTGTCTTTATGTCTTCTAGGAGTGGCAGATACATACTATGTATATGATCGCCTGATGAGTCAGGTAGTAAATATCTTCCAAAGAAATAAAGTAGGTACGCCCTAAGATGTTGCATTAATTGTTCGTGTGTAGGATCACGTGGCATGTGTTGAAGATATGCTTGTAACCATGTTGTTCTTAAAGCAACGAATAGCACAAAAATTGGAATTAGAAGACAATCAAATGGTATCGGAAATTATTTATAGGCATCCGATGATTGTAGGAGACGGCGACATGTTATTTCAACCGTTGAAGATTATCAACGACGATGATGTTAAATATATGTTTCATATTCATAGTGAATTTCCGAGACTTAGAACTATTGAGTTATATGTTACATTTCAACCACACCATTCATTTAACCCACAACTTACAGAACCACTAATGCAACCACATCAAACCTCACCACATATTCAACCACATCAAACATCGCCACCGTATCACGTAGATTATGAACCAACATCCACCGATTATGCACCATTCACGAACTCTCAGCAATGGTCGTTTCATCAACAACAAACCTCGTTTCATCACTCCCAACCATGGTCGTCCTCAAATACATCTCTCCCTCAGTCGCAACCATGGCCGTCCTCAAATGCATCTCTCCCTCAGTCGCAGTCGCAACCATGGTCGTCCTCAAATACACCACTCCCTCAGTTTCACCAACAAGAAATCCCACATTTTTCCTCGCATCCGTCAACGTTCACATATGCACCACCCCCTCATGAACGTGACGATGAAGCACCAAACCATCAAGAATATATTGGTACCGAGAGTGAAAATGAAGATGATGATATTGTTGGCGGGAACAACAACGAGGATGACAATGACGACGACGATGAAAGAGAAGCATACAATCCTCCGAACCATATGCGAAACCTCGACGACGCCATTATTGATCAACCAACTGGAGTTTTACTCTTAGAGGATCAGAGACTTTCGGTGGATGCAGGGATAGAGTAGGGGATGACATTTCACACCAAAAAAGATTGTATTCGTGCAATCAAAACGTACCACATCCAACGATCAATACAATATAAAATAATAAAATCTTATCCAAAAAGGTACGTCATTGAATGTGAACAACCACAATGTAAATTCAGCTTGAAAGCATCAGTAAGGAAAAGTGACCTTTGGGAGATTGGTCGTATCAGTAACACCCACACTTGCACATCTATCGCTTTGTCACAAGATCATAGAAGACTTGACTCGAAGATGATATCTGACAGCATTGTCTCACTTTTACAAAATAACCTATCAATCAAGGTGAAGGTTATAGTTGCTCATATAAAAGAACGGTTCAATTATACAATCTCTTATAAAAAAGCTTGGATTGCAAAAAACAAGGCAATAGAGCAGATTTATGGAAACTGGGTGGACTCATATCATGATCTTCCACAATGGTTGATGGTTATGCATTATTTTTTTTTCCAGGAACCGTTACTGATTTGGAGACAAGTCCAACAGGCATACTTGGTCAAGTGTTCTTTCAACGTCTTTTTTGGGCTTTTAAACCATGCATTGAAGGTTTTAAGCACTGCAAGCCAATTGTTCAAGTTGATGGAACTTGGTTGTACGGAAAATATAAAGGAACATTGTTGCTGGCAGTCGCCCAAGACAGAAATAGCCATATTTTTGCGATTGCTTTCGCTATTGTGGAAGGGGAAACCAAGGAAGCATGGAATTTCTTTCTAAAAAATTTGAGGATGCATGTAACTCCACAACCAAACATCTGCATGATTTCAGATAGGCACCCTTCAATTAAAAGTGCTTATGAAAATCCTGTCAATGGATGGAATGACCCTCCCTCATCACATGTGTTCTGCATCCGACACATCGCACAGAATTTCATGAGGGAGATCAAAGATAAAGCACTTCATAAATCAGTTGTCAATATGGGTAATAATCTAAACCTCGCTATAATTTAACTACAATTTTCCTCTAACATGTATATTAATATAATTTTTTTTTTCCATTTCAATTTAGGGTACGCACAAAGCGAGCCTTCTTTCCAATATTGGCGGCACAAAATTGCGCAGGAAAGCTTAGAGGCTTTAAGGTGGGTTGATAATATCCCCAAAGAAAAATGGACGCAAGCGTTTGATGGAGGTCGCCGTTGGGGTCACATGACCAGCAATCTTGCCGAGGCGATGAACTCAGTGTATAAGGATATCCGCAGCCAACCTATCACAGCTTTGGTCTAAGCCACCTACTATAGGTGTTCAGAACTTTTTGCAAAAAGAACAACCCAGTCAGCAGCTGTGGAGGCTTCTGGTCAGGTGTATACAAAAGCGTGCCAAAAAAGGATTGTAGATGCAGTGGAAAAGGCTACCACACACGTTGTCGGTCATTTTGATAGAGTAAAAAATACTTACTCGGTGCAGGAAACTCGGGATCCCCACGAAGGTCGACCAATAGATCACTTTAAAGTAGACTTGCAACAAAATTGGTGTGATTGTGGAAAATATCAAGCTTTACATTTGCCTTGTTCACATGTTATTGCTGGATGTTTTTATTCTCATTAAGCCTATCAACCGCACATTGATGACGTGTACAAAGCCGCAACTGTAGCTTGCGTGTATAATGAAAGCTTCGAAGTGGTTCAAAGCAAAAGATATTGGCCTAAATATGAAGGTGACGTAGTTTGTCCCCATCCCGATATGAAAAGAATCAACAAAGGACGTCCAAAAAATAGTCGTATTAGAACCGAAATGGACGATTTCAACAAAAAGGATAATCTATGTGGCTTATGTCGGACGCCGGGTCATAACATCAATGCTTGTCCTTATGCCGCGGGTTCCTCTATGTAACTCTAGTTTTCTATTTTATGTAATTTTTTTCCAAAATTTTTCTAATATATTATAAAAATATTAATATTGAATCTTAAATTTTACTACAAAACATATTTTTGTCCATATTCAGAAAAGCATTTTAATATGTTTATTATCATAATTAATTTTTAATATTATTTCTCTTTTAATAAATAATTAACAATGATATTAATTAACATTTAATAAATAAATAAAAAAATTCCAAACCCCAAAAAAATTAAATTAATTAACCACGCACCCCCCCCCCCTCTCACGTTTTCACGTAATGCATGCAGAAATGATTAAAAAAATTTGGTGGCCCCATGGTGGAACTGGGAGTGTTGCCATCCCTTTGCAGATGGTGGAACTCCCAGTGTCGCCATCTCCCTCTCCTCTGCACGCGCCAGAATTTGTCCCACAAGGAGGATATTGTGGGTATTTTTTTCAAGAGGGGGATATTGTGGGAATATTGGGACCCAAAAGGGATATTGTGGGAAAAAAATCTAGAAGGCACATACCATTAAATAGATAGAATAATTAAATAAATTATAATTAGCATCATATTAAATATATATATATATATATATATATATATATATATATATATATATATATATATATATATATATTTTTTTGTTAAGTAGTCTAGTGGCTAAAAATTACACTTTTAAGGTGGATAAGTGGTTGACCAGGGTTCGAATATCGGCCCCCTGCATATATAATGCATTTGTCTTACCAATTGAGTTAAGTTCACGGGACTATATATCAATATTAAAACTAATGTTGATAAGATAACTTTTTTATATTTTTTATTGAATGCAAAAATTTCAAGATCAAATTTACTTATTAATATGTTTAACTAGTCTTTTAAGAATATTGTTTAACATTTTTCCATTAATTATTATTATTATAATTATTATTGATTTTATTGTAGACAATTATTTAAACCACCAAATCCATGGTCATTATTCCATTTGTCAAAAAAAAAATAAAAAAAATCCATGGTCATTATTCCGGTTCCAATGACTTTGGATGCCTAACAAACTAATCCAGCATAGCACATAACAAAAACAACAAAGCATGACAGTTGACAACTCAGTGCCATTGATACACAATAATGGAATATAAACAAAAAATATGTTAAATATTGCCCCTAAATAATTATTAAGGATAACAAATGGTAATATAATCTTAAGAATAAGTATTTAGTGCTTATTTTCATTTTCTTAATTATTGTTCCGAAAACACTGTTTAACATGTAATCTTATAAATAATTAGCAAATTCTTAAAGAGACACATCTAATACGAATATTTTCAAAATGCGAAATTTACTATTTTTAAATTTTAATAAGCATTATATTTTTTAACATTTATTTTATTTTGCCAAAAAAAGAGGAGTAAGTCCAAAGAAAGAAATTACAAAGCAACAATTCGCGGAGTAGTAACTCCCAAACTATCTGTGTCAAAAAAAAAAAAAAAAAACTCTCAAACTATCGGCCAAATATAATTGGTCTATTTCTATCGAGGGATATCAAACATAATGCATCCAACTGACCGACTTCATATAGAAGCCAACGCATTAGTCACTTTATTTGCCTCGCGATATACAAGTCGAATGCTAACATTCCACCCGCCTTGTAACAAGCATCTAATTCTTCTAATTAAATTCCTATCCCCATTACTTCCAATGCTTTCTCTTCCAAAAAATTTCACAATTGCTAGAGAGTCGATCTGTAATTCAACAATCACCAATCCTTTTTGTTCAGCTAAATTCCAATCCTTTTTGTTCAGCTAAATACATTTATTCTTTATGAAGTTTGTTTGAATATCTACCATAGTCTGATTAATGTCATGTTATATTTTTATATATTAATTTATTTTAAAATAAATTTTATCTACATAACCGACTCCAAGATATCTACCGAGTACCAATTACTGATATTTAATTTGAATTTACTAATTGCTTCAAAAGTTTGAACTTACTAATTCGTGAGCATATTTTTTGTGGGTGGATCAGTTTTATTACCTTTGTGAATATATAATGCAGATTTGTTGGAATTGAAATATAACTATTCTAATAATTCACTAATGTTGTTATAATATCTTTGAAATAAGGTGAAAGAAAAGTAATATGATTTTAATGAATATTACTATATCATTACACATTTTAAATTGATTATTACAATGAGTATTTATAACTTAAACAAACTTGAAGTAATGATAATGCGTGATTTTATCATTACCATTAAATCATTCTTAACTCTGTATCCATTAAAATAGTTACTATTAATAACAAGTTTTAATTATACCTCATAATAAGATTCAAAAGGAAAAGTTATTCCCTCTAGTTTTTCATATAATTAAAATTTTGCTATTTCGATTTATAAAGTATTGATATATTTTTGTTATTGTTTAATTAAATACATCAATTATTCTATAAATTTAAAAAAATAATTTTTTTTTTTATATTACGGATCAAAGAGACTATATAAGAAAGATAGAAAAATCCATATAAGAAAAGGTAAAACACTTTAAAAAAAAAAAAGAAATGGAAAAAACAAAGGCGCACACACAATTAGCATTAATCTTCATTTTTTATTATAAAATATAAAATAGTTTTGAAAAAATTAGGAATGTCAACATTATCATGCTAGACCAGTTGACTAATGGGATAAATTCCCCTGCACGTGGTTGTTGAATTTTTTTTTTTTAATTTACAAAATGATTAATCACAAATAGTAGACAGTACATGTTAACTTCATCTTTTTGTTACAGAAATAATTTTACAAAATCATTTATATGATGAAAACTTATTCAATTCCTAATCTATATATCCAAATAGAGTCATAAAATACCATAACTCTCACTCAAATAATTAAATTATACGAAATTAAATGGATTTGAATTTTTTCGGTGACTTTTTTATTATCCATTGTTCAACCATCATTTCAATCATTAGATTTATTATTACCGGTTTCTCCCTCTTTTTCTTATTTATTTATTCATGGGTTTCTTCGATGCCTTGTAACCAAAAAAAATTTATTCATGGGTTTCCAACTGATTTGAGATAGGACAAAAAGCAGGAGTTATGGGCCGAAGATTATCGGTTTCTGAAACAAATTGAGACATATAATTAAGCTTTTTTCTTTTGGTTAACTTTGGTGTTACATATTCTTTTTAGTCCGAAATTGTTGTGGTGATGCTGACTATAGAGATTGCTAATAGAAAGTGTTGGAACTTACTTAGAATTGAGATTGATTCTACTATGGTTACATTTGCTTTTAAAAAATCTTCTATGATCCCCTTGATCCATGGTTAAATTGTGTTTCGCTCACAAAACATATGTTTTTTCATTATTTCACATATTTTTAGAGAATATGGATTTTATTAATCTATTTAATTTCGATTGCAAATTCAATACTTTCAATGGTAAGACACATTTTCTAATAATATAAGTCATAAATAGATTTGGTTTGCTAGAATAAAGATTTTGTTAATATCTTTTGGAACACTACACTCTTTTTCTCTTTACCTGATTTTTCCTACGAGTTTTATAGGTAAGATTTTTAGTGAGACAATTGTATTTGTTAGCCCCTACTTAAGTATTGGTCTAGTCCCCCCTAATTTTTCTTGCGTCTTTTTTCTCTTTTTAATTTATTTGAAAGTTGGCTTGTTTGTGGGATGAGTAAAAAAATGTCAACATAATTGAGATATCATTACTTTTCCTTGCTAAGCTTTCTCCATTTGATTTAAAAAAATGTTATAGGTGTGAAACTTCCATCACCAATAACGGTAACCAATCTCCGTCATAAAATATGTACGATGCAAATTCTCCTTTTTCAACTAATTTTTTTTCTCATATACAAAAATAGTCATAAATTGAACTTCCGATGACTTGCTTAAATGACTTTTTTTTTGTTACATGTCAAATGACAAAACAATAACATAATGTGATATTAATTGACTACAATATTTTTTGCCGGCATGATGGAATTAGGTCCACGACTTTTTCATTTAAGTCAAAACTAGTATTTGAACCCGTGCCAAGCACGGACATAACGCATGTTTCGAATTATTTAAGTATTAATTTTATATTTTGTTTTAAAAGTAGTTTTAATTCTCGTATTTTATAAAATGTATAATTTTGGTCATCAATTTTTTTACCCAATTTTTGCCACATATTATAAACAATTTAGACATTTAATCATCCTCTTTATTTAACCTTTAATTTTGATATCTTGACATATTTTTTAAAGAGTTTAAATGACATGCATTATCAGTGTAAACTAACTTTTGCACCGACAACAATTAAGAGTGTTTTCACTTTCTCATGTCATATTAAGAAAGTGAGGTTAAGTGAAGTTACATGGTGGAAAACATAGTTGTAATTTGTTGACAGTGTAAAATTATTTTACACTGTCTGTGCATATACTTTTTTCTCTTTTTTAAATGAGACGACACATAATATGTGTTTATGGCCACTTCATATTTAAAATTTAATTTGGGTAAAAAAAATTTTAGAGGGACTAAAAATGTTAATTGAAAACTTTTGAGGGACTAAAAGTAGAACAAAAATTTTAGAGGGACTAAAAACAAAACTTGAGATATTTATAGGGACCAGAAACATATTTATCTCTTTAATTTATTATTTTTAAAATAAAAAACATGATTTTGTCAAAAAAAAAAAAACTAAAAACATTATTATTACCAACAAAAATTAGATCTTTTAAGAAACGTATCCTATCTTAATGTCTCGTCACAATTATTATCATTAAGGTTAAATATATTTTTGGTCCTTTTAAATATTCAATTTTTCAGGTTTATGCCTTATAAAATCTTTCTTTAAATTTTGATAGAAATGTGATGTATAGTTATATACTATTTTACATGGATATATGATATGAAAGCCCGTATTAGTTTTTAATATTAAATGTACATCCCCATGTATAATTAAGATATATATTAAATATTTATTTCTTTATTTGTAAAATGTTCATCCCCGTGTATTATTTATATTAAAAATTCATATCTCTAGCTACTTATAAAATGTTCATCCCCGTGTATAAGATTTTATTTTTTGAAAATGGTATAAGATTTTAGGTTAATATTTACCTATACTAAAATATTAATTCACAATAATTAAAATATTACATTCATCAAAAAATATTTAAATATTTTGATAAAGTCAAGTCATTTATAACATACTCCCCCGGTGCTTTTTATAAGAAACAATCAATATTATAGGTTCATTGAAAACTAATATAGATTTTGATAAATTTTTAGTTTTTCAAGATCAGTTGCAATTATACTTTGTCTCGACACCATCTACGGCCGGCCCTAATATTTGGTTTTGAGCTTTCATCTTCTTCTACCGATAAGGGGGTGATTTTAGGTCATTTTTGGCCTAAAATCACCCATCTGCTCCTTTTTTTCTTCTTCTTTTTTTAATCTAAATAAGTGATTATCACATATATTAGATCTTTCTTTTGTGTTTTTTTTATGTGATTTCTTCGTCTCAGTGCGACGTTGTTTGATATCTCGTCTTGTTTGCGGTGTTTGTTTGTTGTCCCGTCTTGTTGCGGTGTTCGTTTGATTGAATCGGCAGATCAACTTCGGTCAACTACTGATTCACACATTGATTAAGTTCGTCAAAGATGCAGATCCAGAGTCATATGTATTCTGGTTGCTTTGATTTTATCACATTATTTGTAGGCATGAGTATGCCGTTTTATGTTATTAACTTGGATGTTGCGAGCTTGTTCGCAGATTCATCATTTTCGTTTTTAGCGGTACTGAATTTGTACTTGAATCCGATGTACTCTACCGATTCGAATGAATGAATATCTTTTATTTTAGTAAAAAAAAACTAATATATTTGGTTTATATTATAAACCAAATACATTAATTATCGAATGAACTTAAAAAATCAAAGTTTCTTATAAAAAATATCGGAGGGAAAAACAAATTCAACTTTGAATTTTGAGGTGAATTAATTTTTCAAATGTTATTTTTTTAGCCTTCGTTCCAAAGTTAGAGCGTAGATAAGTAAAGTCTAGCCAAGGATTGTTTCCATCAGAAATTCACTTGATTCTAATGTCTTGGTTATTTTTTCAAATGTTTTTTTTTTATATAATACTTAAATAATAATGATATTTTTTTAAATAAATTAAAATTATGTTAATATATCATTTATATTAAACATTCATTATTATATGTAAATTCTTCATCACTGGGGTCGCATGGTATAACTTAGTTGGTAGAAAAGACATTATAAAGGGGGACAGACTTTGTCGAACTAAAATTCAGTATTTATTCACATTTAAAAGTTTGTTAGTCTAGCTATTAATATAACTTTTTATAGCGATGTCAATCTTCTGTCAAAGAACATGTTAATGATCGAACTTATTTGTTTTATTTTTTAATATAATTTATTTGTTTTATTTTTCAAGTATTGTATGTAATTTTATTTTTTTGTAATACCACGATGAAGTGTAAAATAATTTTTATTTTATATATATTTCTTAACTTGTATTTAGGAGGAAAAAATTAAATGAAATTTCTTTATTTTTGCAAAAGAAACTGTTAAATAATTTTATTTTATTTATTTAGTTGTTTATTATTTGTTACTAAAGAATTGAGAAAATATTATAAAAATATAAATTTCTTTATTCTTTCATATTTTTTGTTACGATACAACAATCTAATTAACCAAACTCATGCCATGTGATTTTGGACCTCACATCTTAATATTTTCTCTTCCTATTTTTTTTTTAAAAAAAAAAAAAAGCAATCTCGTATAAAATGTGTATATTATTCTCTCTTCCACTTTTTAATATGATTATAAAATCATTTATAATTTTACAATTATAAAAATATAATTTTACTAAGAAAAATAATAACATACATATGAAAGTTAGCAATGAAAAAGTAAATCATGATAAAACAATAACATAATCATTCAACCTAAGCAACACCATTGCTTAAAGTGTGAAATATGATTTACAATATGCATTACACTTATTCCCGAAAATAATACAATACATCTTCTAAATTAATTTACATTCATATGTGTGAGGAAGAATTACAATCACTTAAAACTCATATTATAATAAAATGTCTTTGGTCCAATTTCTTCGGAGTTGATAAATCATTTATATTTTTCTTTTGAGATCCACATCTGCAAAAATTGAAAAGAATGATGAATATAGAATAAGATAAATATAGATAAAATGAAAATAATACGAAGAAATACAAACAAAATAGCTAAAGAGAAAAAGTTGAAAAATATTGGTGTTGGACTCAATCTTGAACAAAAATGTAGAATCAATCAACCTAGAAATCTCTTTAGATTAGAACTCCTGACGATTTTTCCAATACAAATACAATTATTACATTAAGATTCAAAATATAGCATATATAATATATTTTTTTTACATCTCTACAAATTATTCAAATACATTACCCCAGAACTCTCAATCATTTGAGATGCATTTTTTTTGAACAATTTTGTTGCTTCACGGTCAAAAATGACGAATGTGGCAGAGTCACTTGAATCAACTATAGATATTACAATTATGTACCTATATAATAGTTAAAAAACAAACGTTATTGCCACCTTTTTATTTGTTTGAAAAATAAAATAAATACAATTTTCATATGTTACTTTTCGCTAACATTTTTCACATGTTTATTACATTTAGAACAATAGTACATGCCCTCATCAAGAATAACTTTTTTGGAACACTCACATGCAGTGTACCACCAACCCTGAGTATCAAGCAAGTCTTTAATTGTTCCCAACACAATGTAAGATGATTCCTGAATTATAGAAATAAAAAACGATTAAGTAGTTTAAACCATTAAAACAATATATGGTTCATACATGTACTATATGTGAATCTAAAAATTTAATCCGTTAATTGAAAAAAATTAACCCCACGACTTTCTTTCAACCCCTCAATTGTTATCCTAGGCGTGACTTTGAGAAAATCATCTTCTTCGGTCAATCCATTAGAATCATGGATCAAACAAATACCAGGGGACGAAGAATCATTTTTTTCCAGCATCCTATAATCAATATTAATAAGCCACAATGTAAAAATTGAAAATGAATACAAAAAGTTCACATACATTGTAAAATAAAACGTATAAATAAAAAAGCAAAATATACACAACGGTTGTTATGCTTACCTTTTCTTCAAATCAGTGACACTTATGAACTCGGGATTAAACAACAACTTAGTTGAATTAAAAGAATTTTGAATTGTTATAGTTCCTATAAAATAAATACATTTGTAAAAGTTTATAAGTTTATATTTGCAACGAAAAATAAAAAAATAAAATAGATAACTTGAATTTATTTTTTTTGTAGTCAACAACATAAATACCTTGCCACATCTTGATTTTGGCCATTAACACAACAACTATTGTGTTTTCAGTTTTGCCAGCAGCAACAAATGCATTCAACTCATCAACATATTGACCAAATAGGGTAACATTAAACTTGAACCAATATGATTCACGAATTTAACAAAGCATTTTAATATTTTGAGATAGATCGAATAAGATAAAAAAACACATGTGATACTAACCCATCATAGTTCAACTGAATTGCAACCATTTTAGTTTTCAAATCATTGCGTTCATATTCCCTTGGAGCTCCATTGCCGGTTAACATTCCCATAATGTCTACAAAATATGATTATACACACGATTAATAATATCGCATATCTACCTTATAACGACAAAAATAAAAAAACAAATACATAACGTACTAATATTTCTTACCGTAAAGATAATTTGTATCATAGGTAGGAGCAAATGTTGGAACAGGACTTTCAATCAAATATATATTAGAAGGAACTTTTTTCAAGTTGCAAAGTTTAATCTTCGTGTGGAATTGAAAGTTTAATTTATACTCGTGCTTAGTAGTACGATATGATCCACCGTTTGCAACAACTTCAAAAATTTTAATCGAGTAAACAACACCTTCCTTAAGATCTTTCTCAAACTTATAAATCAGAGTGCGACGCACTGTACCCTGTATTTTGTTTTCCTAAACAAAAAGCCAATAGAATAAAATTATACAACGAAAAATATATTAAAACTCAGTGTAAATGAAATTTAAACATACAGAAAAGTTCTTACAGTTGAATCCATTAGTATCATATCCAAAGAAAATGATGCATTGTTGCCGGACATATCGCGCACCAACCACATCCGAATTACACGAACTACAATATTCAAACTCTCATTAGTCTGGTTGATTTCGGATATCAGGTTAATTTTATTCGCCATTGTTTAGTAACTTAACAAATGAATTTGTGAGTTGGTTGTGGAAAATAGCAAATGAGTTTGTGAGAAGATTTTGGAGAAAAAGAAGACATATTTATAGTTAGGTTTAGAAATATAAAAATTAAGAGTAAATTTATGAGATAATATCGGTTACAATGTTGAATATGTAACGTTCAAATAATAATAAAAAATATTTATTATAATAATTAAAAATTATACATAACGGAAATATATTTATGATAATTAAAATATATATAAAAACGGTTAATTATAAAAATTAAAAATTATACGTAACGGAAATATATTTATGATAATTAAAAAATATATAGAAACGGTTAATGTATTAATTATATTTTGTATTAATATAAATGTTTTTAATTTTCATTATTATTAAAAATTGTAACGTCTTCAATTATTTATTATATTTTGTATTAATATAAATGTTTTTAATTTTCATTATTATGAAAAATTGTAACGTATTCAATTATTAATTAAAATTGAATATATTAAATGATAATATAAATTTTTTGCATTTTCGTATTTAATTAAAAATATAACGTTATAAAATATTAAATAAAATTAAAATTAATGTTCTAGTATATTTTCATTAAAAGTGACACGTGTCACTTTTTCATCAACAACCTTTACTTTGTTTATAATAGAGATTTTATAACATACATAAATAGTGAAACAATAGCAAAAAAGAAAAATACATATTCAGTCAGTTTTCGTGTGAAAGGAAAAAACTAATTAAGAAAAAAAAACCGTTAACGGTTGGGCTGTGTCCAATAGAAAATGTATATGTTGTTGACCTCTTTCTAAAGGAAAATAAAATAAACTAAGAGTATTATATCTTACAACAATTCAACAAAGGTGTATAGTGTATATCACTTCTCAATCATATGCAATAATGTATGTCCGATTTAACTTTCGGATGCGATAAAATTGATTCAGTTTAATGATCCATTTGAACTAGTTTATTTTTGAGCTTATACAAACGGTTTATGCAATTTTTATGTATTATTTTAAAATTTTCAAGGTAGTTTATAGTAAAATAATTTATAAAAATTCAATTTTCACTAGAACTTATAAAATAGCACAAAATCTAATTTATATTGCATAAGTTATTTGCATAAGCTCAAAAATAAGCTAGGCCAAACGGGCCCTAAGGTTAACAATTGTAGCTTATGACTATAGAATTAATTTTCACACTCAAATTTATTGTTCAACTCATTTTTATATAAATGTATCCAAATATAAATCACGATCCACCGTGAACACAATTTTAGTTAAATCAATTTTACAATGGGTGTGTTTGTTTTATCTTTAAAAAAAAATGATTTTTTCTTTGTATTTTTGAAAATAGATTTTATAAAATCGTTTTTCAAAATATTATAAGTTTTTTTAAAAATCAAACACTAATTTTGACATTATATAACATAAACGTACATTATTGAAGATCAAAACATAGTCAAAATTTTAATTTTGACAAAAAGTTGTATTTCAAAAATGATTTTTATGAAAATCTATTTGAAATAGCTTAAAAAAAAGTGATTTTTTTGAAATTTTGATATAAAAAAAAGTTTCAATAAAATGATGAAATGCCTGAAATGACATTTTAAACTATTCAAACCAAATTTTCATTTGAAGCTTTTATAAAAAGTTTCTTTGTTAAAATTTTTTGCACAAAATTATATTACACTACAAGAATCTATTTTAAAAAAATCTATAACAAACGCACCCAATGGGCCTGTTGGTTTCAGCTTTAAAAAAAATGGATTTTCTTAAAAAAAATTTAGAGATTTTTTTTAAGAGATTTTGAAGAAAATCTAAAGCTATTTGCCGTTTGTTTACAATCATAAAAATCTATTTTTTTAAGATGGTGAGGGATGATGAGTGATAAAAAAAATAGATTTTGATAAAAGCTATTAAAAATAGATTCTCATTTTGATGAAAAAAATAATTTTTTTTACCAAAATGATTTTTGAAAAATCTGAAACAAACACAAATAGGATAAAAAAATTGATAACGGGCCCAATATTACTTCACTCAAAATCAATTTTGTCTATGCAACCAAACATATACTTGATCTTTCAAAAAAAAAAAAAAACCAAACATATACTTAAAGTGAAACTATCCCCACCAATTTCCTCAAAGGTAGAATAAAGTACAACCAGCTCCTAAATCAACTAAACAATGCAAGAATTGAATATGCAAGCAAAATTATAACTCCTGAACCAATAGCAGACCCCATAACAGTGGCTCCAGAAGAAGTAAAATCGAGACCGAACAAACATTTAGCAGTTCCTAGGTTACCAGGCCCAAAATCATCAGAAAGTGAAGCGGCGTAAATCGTGGTATAAGATCTACAATCGGTGATGTTATTGGGAAAACTAAATTGGTGAAATAAGTAGTAAACACTTCAGAGCATTTACTTGTGCAAAGAGCACAAGGAGCATTGTTATCGAGAGATGTGTTACAATTTAACTGAAGAGATTGAATTGCAGATGAAGAAACTTGTTTTTCGAATTCTTGTTTTGTTGTGATGTTCATGCAACCTTGTGATATCCAAGAGGTTTGAAAACCGCAAGAGGAACGAATATCAAAATTAGGTTGAAATTCATCGATGAATGATTGCAAAGAAGACCAACATGATTCGGTAGTGTTGAGAGGTGGAACGAAGAAGCCAGTGCGGCGAAGATAATCGGCTTGGAGGAGATGGAGAGCTTGAAGAGTGTAATGGCACTCGCTTCCGGGGTTGATGGAAGGTGTTGAACCGTGGTGGCCGATGTTTCGGAGGACGGTTATGTTGAGAGGACATGTTGTGGTGGAGAAGGAAAAAGAGGGGGAAATGAAGAGAAGGAAAATGAGGGGATGGAGATAAGAGAGAGGTGACATTTTAGGTGTTTGTGTGTTCTCAAAAGGGGAAAGGTTTGGTGAGAGTAAGAGAGAGCTAGAGGCTTGATGGGTTTTATCATTAGCAAAAGAAAGGATTGGAGGAGTATTAAACTCAAGATTAAGCACAAGGTGTGCTAATCCACAAAAAGTACATAGCCTCGTGTCTAATATTTAATTTGGTTAAAATCAATCAGCCACTAGAATGAATGTAAATAAGGTAAACGTGCTTATTGGTGCATTAGAGAAAGTTAAACTCCATTAGTTTTGAAATATTTGACATAATCAACCAACTCATGGGAGGTCGGATAGTTTAACTAGTTTGAGTTAATTTTCTTTATGAGTTATCATATTATAGTTACAAAGTGTTTACCGCTAATATTGATTAGGTGACTAATTTTTGTCGAAAAATGTAAAACATATAAGATAAATTCTCTCTCTTTCAATCAAATTTTTCTATATAAAGGAGCAACCATGAATCAACCTTTAATCACTTACTTAAGACTCCTAAAATCCTTACTACTTAAACTAATTAATTGTTGGTTTCAATTATATATTTACACTCTAAGCAACTGTGGTCAAATTAAATGACCCTGTTTTTATTTTACAAGTCAAATGACTAAACAATACTAACATAATCTAATAATAAATTGTAGTATTAAGAAAAATTGCACATAGGAAATATTGGTTGGTCACAAACATTTGGTTGGATATGATCCATTTTTTTAACACACATAACCGTGCATATTACTATTTAATTATTTTAAACATATACATTATTTAATTTTTTTTTAATTATGTGTGTGTAAGTAACTTAGTGTTTAAATTGAGTGATCATGCAAGTAAGAAAGAAAATGTTAGGAGAGAAAGAGTGTCAAAAGAGATAAGTAGACGAAAGAGTGTGAAAATGTTAGGAGTCATCAACTTTTTTTATCACCATATTTTCATATACCATTTTGCTACTTCTCTTTTTATTTTATCCAATATGTGTTTGTGAATAAAATTTTTTTTTTTGATAATCAAGTGTTTTCTTTTTATCCCAATTAGACCTATAATTTCTGTCTCTCAATAAATAAATATATAAAATCTATTAACTTTTTTTTTTTTTAAGAAAACTATTAACTTTTGTCTTGTAAAAAAATATAATATTATTTTATGTAATTTGTACCAATTCATTACACTAGTGGGATATTGTATTATAGTTGAAAATCTAAATATAATGCATATGGGAAGAAAGTAAAAATAAAACATGCTTTATTCTTTTTCATTTTGAAATCTAACTCTTTTTACCTATATTCCAAAACATTTAAGAAGTAGACTAAAAAGGTTGAAAGTAATTACTACTTAAATTATCATATTAAAAAATTTAGAATGGATTCCCTCTCCTTTTACTTTCTAGTTAATTATGGCCACATTCACATTAGAAGAAATTTATGAAAACAAATTAGTAAGAGATAAAAAAATGTCTTGCAACCACTTGTTATACTAATTTAATTTATTTTATTTTTGCTCAAAAAAAAAAATTAAATTAATACAACAAGTGGTTGTAAGACGTAAATTTATATTAGAATCCAAACATAATAATTATTATTCTTGTTCACATGGAGTTTGATATGTAGTCATATGTAGAAGACTTCAAGTATCAAAAGTAAGTATTTTAATTATCGTATTCGCAGGGATTGTAGTGAATCAAACGGTAGTAATTGATATCATACGCATGTAAATTAGTATAATAAAAAGGGGGTTTTATTGACTTAGGGTTTTTAACAGAAACTTGGAAGGACAATATATAAGGTTTTTGATTTAAAGAAGAGAAGCGATTGGATCTTTTTGGATCATCTAACTACTATTATCTTGATATTTCATGCATGTTAACAAATTACAAATTTAGTTTCACGATTTGATTAAAAATAATAACTATGTCCAATGTCTTGGTACATAATCCTCTCAATTGATTATCAATTCCTAATGTCATAGGATGACCTATAATCAATTGAAGTTTTTCCCCTTTAATCTTTGAATTCTTAATTAGCCAACCAAAATTTCTAACGCGAGGGTTAATTGAAAAATTATCCCTATGTCAATTGATTTGCCTCTAATGTCTTAGTAAACAAATAATTATAATCACAGATGCAAAGTGAATTTGAAATGACTGATCTGGGCAAGCTTACCTATTTCTTAGGAATTGAACTATTGGAAACTTCAGGAGGTATAGTACTACACCAGCAGATCCAAAGACTAAGATCGAAGAGGATGACACAAGTGAAGCAGTGGATTCAACTATGTTCAGATAACTAGTGGATCACTGAGGTACTTATGCCAAAACAGACCTGATATAAGCTATGCAATAGGCTATATCAGTAGGTTTATGAGCAAGCAATTGAAATCTCACTTCTTAGTAGCCAAAAGAATTTTAGATACATCAATGGCACAATGCATTTATGGTGTTCTGTTTCCATACTCAAGCAACAAGGAGACCTTGAAGTTAGTTGGATTATGTGATGCAGATTGGTGTGAAGATACGACTGAGAAGAAAAGCACAAGTGGTCACCTATTCAAGTTTCAAGGAGCTCCAGTGCCATGGTGTTCTAAGAAACAGTCAGTGATAGCTCTCTTAAGCCGTGAAGCTGAGTATGTGGCAAGATCTCTAGCTTCTTGTCAAGCAATTTGGTTACAATCACTCCTTAGTGAAATGGGCATTATTGAAGACATCACAGTGGTACTAAGGCTTGACAATAAGTCAGCAATCAACCTGCCTAAGAAACCAATTAGCCATGGTAAAAGCAAACACATAGAAACTAGATTTCATTTCCTTAGAGACCAAGTCAGTAAAGGAAAACTGAAATTGGAGTTTTGTTCAAGTGAGGATCAACAAGCTGATATCCTTACTAAAGTTGTCAAGAGAGATCAATTCCTTATTAAGCTCAGAAGGAATATAGGGATTGTGTGCTTTGAGAGTTTGAATTAAGAGGGAGTGTTGGTGATTAATTCAAACTCAGCAGTAGCTCGCCTAGCGAGCTATCTCACTCGCCATGGCAAGCTTTATCAGTTCTGCTTGCCATCACTCGCCATAGCGAGTTCATCACAAATTTGAATTTCTGTTATTTTTGTTAACACTGTAGCAGTAGCTAGTTTTTGTTAATTAGTTGTAAGTCTTTATCTTGTGTGATTAAAGGATAAGGATGAGTTAGTTAGCTTAGATTTGAGTTGAGTTGGTTAGTTAACTTGTTGTTAAAGTAACAACCTCTCAGTTGTATATATACTACTTTGTGTTTAATAAAATTTACATCTTTTCATTTTCAATTCCTTTCAATTTCCAAATTCTCTCTTCTCTCATTCTCTCAGTTGATTATCTTTGTTTGATTTATCCCCAACAATATCAAGTAGAGGTGCATTTTTTTATGTAGAATTTTTACGACTGGATTAACTTTAATTTAAATAATTATGTCCCTTGGAGCATCAATGTTTCGTGGCATGATATTCGGACGATTGTTTGTCATTGTTTATGGACTCAAAGGAAAAGGATTACATGTTGAGGAGGTTTGTTCGACTTGTTGGACAAGTGCAGTAAATTACGAATATGGCCAAACACTACATGCATGCGTAGCAGCATGATTTGGATTGCATGCAGTCAAAACTGCATGCAGTCAGAGAAGTTATGGCCGTCCGATCAAGATCAGACAGTCCAGATAAAAAGCAGTCAAACAGTTTGATTAAATCTTCTTTATATTTAGACTGTCCGATCTTGATCGGGATCGGACGGTCAGATCTTCTCTGACTGCATGCAATCCAAATCCGTAGCAGCAAGATGAATTTGTGATGGGGAGGCAACTAATAGTTTGCTTGAGAAAATGGGTGCCACCAAAGGATAATTTTGTTAAGATTAATACTGATGGTACACACAATAATAATAGTATAGCTCGTTGTGGAGGGGTGATTCGTGGAAATGATGGTGAGTAGATAGACGGTTTTGCGAAGTGTGCCTGAATGTGTAATGCTTTTGTGGGGAGTGTTAGAAGGGTTGCTGTTTGTCTGACGGTTGGATTTTAGTAGGATGGAGTTGAATATTGATTTTCAAGTGGTGGTTCAAGCAATTAAGAGTAAGTGCTTGAACACTTTGGTGGGTACACTGACTCGTTGTTGAAGCAAATTTCGCGTTTATTGGAGATAGATTGGAAAGTGGAGGTTTCTCATATTTATAGACAAGCGAACAGGTGTGCAAATGCATGGGCTAATATTAGTTCTTCTCTTGACCATAAGACTTTGTATTATGGAATTTGTCCAGTTCTACATAACGAATTTAGTTGCAGCTGATAGTTTGGGGATATTTACCTCTAAATTGATCATTATAAAAAAAAAAAATATTTACATTGAAATAAATATTATTTATATTTTTAAAAAATAAAATACACAAAGATTTATTCATCATATTCCGTTACTTAACTAATTAGTATTTTCCTTTAACAAATGTTTCCTCTTACCTTATGTATAATTGTATAAATAACTTTTTACTTTTTTAAATTCATTTAATAATTTATATATTCAATGAAAATTATAAACTAAAAAATGAAAAATGAAAATTGCTTCTATATAAGGGTTCGTTTGGCTTATTTTATTTTTGCACTTATGCAAATAACTTATATAATTTTTATGTATTATTATAAGTTTGTCCAGATTGTTTATAATAAAATAATTTATAAAAATTCAATTTTTACTAGTTGGAATTTATAAAATACCGTAAAACCTAATTTATATTCATGCATAAACTCAAAAATAAGTTAGGTCAAATTGGCTCTAAAACTAGTAGCGGTAGACCCTCACCAACGCGCGCGAAAAGCAGTAAGATTTCTACCAACCGCTGTTGCTGCGAAGCGTAGCAGCGCCGTCGTAAAGAAACAAACAAGGTACAGTGTAAAATGTTGTTGTTTTGTATCTGGGTTTGTTTCCTTTTCAATTTAGGTTGAATGCAATTCTAACTTTGAACCCCCCATTTGACTCATTTCAGTATATTTTCTGGTATTGTTGAAATTGAAGTTGTGTTGAATTGTTGATTGAAGATGTTTTTGTCTTTTTGGAAAATATGCCTCTTTTCAAGACTTTTGTTGGTTTATTGTTTTTTGCTAAGAATTTAATTTAAGGATAATGATCTTAAAGGAGTATGAATGGTTTTTCCATTAATTGGAATCAGAAAAAGATAGTATCAAATTCATTTTCATTTTTGTGTTTTGAAGCTAAATGCGTGATGAATATACGCCAGATACATCAATTATTTGACAAATATAAAAAAATATCGTTCGAGGGTGTATTTGATTTGAAGTCATGTATCAAAAGCTTGTGTTATGCTTAAAATTCATGTCTTAAAATTTATTCATGTTTTTGAATATCCATATTACTTTCCGTAAAGCTCGAGAATCTTGATGGATTTTTGGCAAATGGTAATTTGTTTTGTAGCATCTCAAGTTCACCTAATTAATGGATTTTGGGCAAATGTATTTTAATACCATTTGTTATTTCACTGTATTTGTAGGAATTTACTACAAGCATGGACTCTAGTTTTCTTACTACAGCATCTGATAGACATGAAAATGAACCTTCCAAGAGGCAAAAATCCAGCGAGGGTCAAGATACGATTAGCGACCTACCGGACTTTATAATTGGTCATATTCTTTCTTTTCTTCCTATTAAAGATGCAGTTCGTACTAGTGTTCTATCACAGAGGTGGATATACACATGGACATTTGTCACAGAGCTAAGTTTTAAAGATAAAGAGAGTATTTATTGTCTCCGTAAGATAGACAAAACTAGATTTATGAACTTTGTCTGCAGGGTGCTGCTTCATCTGAATTGTGCAAGCATCAAAACATTTTCTCTTTCTCTTTCAGAGAAATACGACCCTTATATTATCAATCAATGGATATCTTCTGTTTCAAATAGAAGAGTAAAAAGGATTAGTGTCCGTTCGCTTGAAGAATGCAACATTGCGTGTTATCCCATTTTCAAATGCCAGTCTTTGGAGGAATTGGTGCTGGGGATGGATCAGTCTATTATCCGATTTCCCTCCTTTGTTCGTCTTTCATCCCTCACTGTCCTGCATTTGATTACTGATTTCAGGAATGGAATGAAAGTTACTTGTAACTCTTCTAACGAGTCGAAAGAGTTAACACTTAATTTTCCAGTTCTAAGAGAGTATAAGACACAATATTGCACTTGGTTAGGTGTAAAGTGTGTCACTTTAGAAGCGCCTCTACTTAAAGTAGTTGTTATAATCAATAGCCGTTTTTTGCGACATGATGTGTCACATGCTGAAATTAAGATTTGTGCTTCGCATATTACAAAATTTCATTATACTGGTAATGTATCATTGCAGACCATTTTGCTAGATGCACACATTGCTGAAGCTGATATTTCTCTATTAACTAATGGGGGTTTATTCCTAATTCTGCAACAAATGGGGATTTTTCTTCGCTAGCTTTTCAGTATTAATGTGGAACGTTTACAGATCCTTCTGAGTGTTAATCAGGTCTGTTTTCTTGCTTCAGCTTTTAAGTTAATTTGATAAGAAGAAATTTGCATTGTTGTATCAAAGTCAAAGACTAAATTTGTAGTTACAGTATGAAGTTTTGAAGCTTCAATAGTGAAAAGTTGTCTAATTGTTCATTTCATTTACTTTATCTCTTAGATAATTTCTCATTCTCAAGATGCTGGCCTAACATGAACAGATTTTCCTCTTTTTTGTCCAGGATCATGCAGAAGTGAAACATTGTTTAGCTGATATTCCTGCATTTGGAATGTTGCGCCATTTGCAGCTATTCTATGTTACCAGTGGAATTTTGTTCGGCTTCCTTTTAAAATCACCATGTCTGCAGACTCTAGTTATGACGGTTCGTGATTGATAATCTTTAAATTTTATACAAAATGCATATAAGATAAGGTCTTTTGGTTTAATAGTGTAAATTTAAGTGAAAACAAGATATCTATCTGTTTTTGTAATTTAAGTTAAGATACAAAATATGATATTTGTTTAAGCTTTTCAATTGTATTGATTGAACCTAATCATGTAATATTAACAAGTTATTTTCTTTCTTTTGATCATCAGGTGATAGAATCTGATGAAGAACCGATGAATTTTTCAATTGTACTGGACTGTTTTCTATCTACCCTTAAAGAGGTAAAAATTATTGATTTTAAGGGTGGTAAGCATGAGTTAAGTTTTGCTAAATTTGTTATGTTAGTTTCTTGTGTAGTCAAAAGCTGCATGGAGCGGCATTCGAAAAAGTTAAAGAGGAGATCTTTTTAGTTAAGAGAAATTTCACCATAGTATTAGCTTAGATGAACAAGTTTAGATAATTGACCTATTTGAGTTAAAGAAGATATTTAAGAGTGTGAGGAATACATTTTTCATATTTATAATTAAACATTGTTCTTGGATGGATGAATGAATGAATGTATTTTAAAGACAAGTATTTGTACTTAAGCTCTATCACTCATTTCTCTTGTTTCTCTCTCTTTATTTTTCTCTCCTCCTTTTCTATCTTCTTCTACATTTTTATAAACTAGTAAAATATTTGTAATTGTTTTTTATTGAAAAATTAAATAAATTATTAGTATTCATAATAGGAGAGAGACTACAAATAAAATTGGTATATGTAGATAAACCAAAAATTTATTTAATCCTTTAATTTTTATAAATGTAAACAATTATATTTTAATGCCAAATGCGTTTTGAGGTCTTTTAAATTGTTTTGTTTTAACAAGTTAATTTTTTAGGTATTTTTTTCTACCAAATTAATCCTTAATGTAATACAACAGTTGAACCATTAGATTTAATTTTTTGTGTCAAGTGTTTAAATAAAAAAATATGTATGAGTAAAGAAATATCTAAAGAAACATTTAAAGTTGCTATGAGTTACGAAACATAGTTCTTCCAAAAGGAATGTGAAGTCTCAAATGTGATTGGGGAAATATAATTTTCTCAATTGAATCGTTAAATTGTATCTAATTGGATTAAGGATCGTTTATTAATTCGAATTTTAACAATCTAATAGTCTTGTCTTAGAAAATTAATAAAGGGTAAAATTGGAATATCGTAAAAAATGTAGGGGTAAATGGTTAATTGTAGGGGTAGAGAAAAAGATTTTCTTAGAGTAAATGTGACTTGAGAAATCTTGTTGCTTTGAAAAGACTCTGAAGTCTCTTGATTTTACCGACTATGATTAAAGAATTCTAATTTTTATTTCACCATTCAATTTTACATAATTGGACTAACAATCGTTTATGAATACAAACTTCAACAATCTAACAATTCAATCTCAAGTAGTTCAATTTAATGCGATTTAAGAAACCTAGTTCTTAAGGAAAGATCGTGAGACAACTAATTTTACTGATTGTAACTAAAAAAAATTTATTTTTCTCAATCTGCGTGTTAGTTATAATCTAATGTGGCACTTAGTATATTTCCCTCTGAAAAATTATTATTGTAATAAACATTTTGAATAAAAAGTATATATCAATTATTAAAAATCAATCATCTTAAAAATTATATCTCAAAACTTAGGAAATGCAATATTGCTAAAAATAACTCTTTGAACTTTTTAAAGAAGGTTCATAGCCTATGATGCTAGAAAAAATCAAATAGTGTAAAGACATGTTAATTGTAGAATAGGTTTTTTCATGTTTAATCGATTTGCTTGAAATAACTTTGAGTGTTTGTCCTATAGTAAAATTCACAGTTTCCAATCACACAAGTAGAAAAATTCCGGTCCGTTCATTTATAATTAACATTAGACTGATGAATTCAGATTCCCAAATTATCCACAAGTATAGTTTATGTAAATCTAACCATTAGACTTAGGGGTGTATTAGATTGAGATTTTAAAAGACTATTTTAACAAAATAAATCTTAAATATTTTAAAAGATTTTATGAGATTATATTGACTTTATGAGATTTCAAAAGATTTTTTTTAAAATACTTTTTACTATCTTGATTTTTAACACAAAATTGTAATGAATTTCCAACACAAATTTTTAAGATTTCCAAATACTTTATGGAATTTTAAGATTTCGAAAAATTAATCATAATAACAAAGTAATTAACAATTAATGTTGTAAAAATGACCAATCGTTAGTTGGTTTAGTGGTGATTGGTAGGGAGAACTACGGTTCAATTCCCGCAACTGCGATCGGGACAATTATTTATAGACAAGCATTGATATATTCTGGTTGAACCGCTCATTCTCTTTTTTATTTTCATTTATTTTTACAAACCACTCATTTTAGTCAAAAATTTAACATGTGATGAGAATGAATATTGGTCACATTGTGAAAAGTATTTAGATAGTCACAATATTCATTTAGACAACATATAAATAAATAAGACGAATTGTTTAGAAAAATCTAATTTTGATTTGTGAGAGAGAAAAATTTCTGCTAGATTTTATTTATTTTGTGGTCGTCGTGGTCGAACTCCAAATTATCAAATTTCATTCTCTTGAAAATTAGGGGTTGACAAAAAAAGAATATAAAATTTCTGAAACAATTTTTATATTGAATTTAATAATTAGAATATTCTAACAGTCAGTGGCGGTTCTAAGGCCCAGCAAGCCTGGCACTCATCCGGGCTCGGCCGAAATTTTTTGGTATTTTAGGAGTTAGTTTAGGGTAAAACTAAATTTTTTAGAGATTAATTTAGGACAAAACTGAAATATTTTGTTTAAAACTGAAATTTTTCGGTGTAATATCTAAATTTTTTGGTATTTTAGTGGTTAGTTTAGGGCAAAATTGAAATTTTTAAGGATTAATTTAGGATAAAACTGAGATATTTTGTTCAAAATTAAATTTTTTCGGTGTAATAGTAAAATTTTTATTTAAAACTAATATTTTGCCCATGCTTCTGAGATTTTCTGGCTCCGCCACTGCTAACGGTGTAAACTGACTTTACACTATCAATCACCGTAAAAAAAAATACTTTACAATGTCAATCAATTATGGAGATTTCTAACATGCAGTCATTAAAATGACTTCACCAAAAAAGTCAAAATCTAGTGTGGCAAAGACACAAAAATTTCTATGTGCAAATCTCAAATCTAATGGCTAGAAACCAAGCAGCCCATTAGCACAAATTTAGAAGCAAAAATTTGGTAGCTAATCTATAGCAATTAAGTTTAGTCCAATGAATAATATGATAGTAAAATGATACGGGAATGAATTCCTAAGAAGCCCATGTGGAAGATTAATTTACCCAATAATCAACTTTAAACCTAATCTAGCTGATCTTGCTCTATACAAAGTCCAAATTAGATGGTTTAAAAGACTACACTATTGGTTTAGAAACTCAGGAAATCTCGATTTAGCTAGAGAATATAAAGAACTAGCTGAAATTCTTCAGAAAAATCTTCAGAATATTGCCAGATGACTGAAGAAAGTCTAACAAGTAAATTACAGAAAGTTTTAGATAACTTCTCTGATTTACAAGATAGGATAGAAAAACAAACATCCTATTTAGAAACTTTACAGTCTGAAGAAGAAATATATAAACCATATGAAACATGGAAGTTTCATAATGGAATAAACTTTGATTGTTATGAAGGAGATGAAACTCATAAATTTCCTCACCTTTTTCATACAACGAATCCACAGCTAAATAATATATCTTGTATGATAGCATACATGATAAAACTCTTAGAAGACAAAACTCTTCAATTCTCTCAAGGGGGGGAAGAGGAGAAAGGAAAGGAACTAGAAATAGAAAATATTCCTAGGCTTCTAGAAAACCTCGAAGAAACTTTTGTTTCTACACAATTAAAAATTAAACCACCATCTAAATTCTTTTAAGAATGGACTATACAGAAGAAGCCCTTAATAGGCAATTAGAAAATTTGGAAAGACTTATGGTCTCTTTAGATATATCAGGGAAAAGTCAAGTAGTTGACGACGAACCAAAAGAGAAAAACCAAATCATTTATGATTTTAGCTCTGAAGAAGAAGTAGAGGAAGAAAATGAAAATCCTCACTTCGTAAAATTCGAACCAGCAGAAACATCTGGTACGAAAAGAACTGCAGAATTCGAAAGAGAATTTACCAAACAAAAATTTCAAAAGGTACCCCATTATTATGTACCTACACAAAACCCATTTCAAGGGCAAGGAATTTTAGACATAGACTGTAGTTTCGATACAGCCAAGGATCTAAGAGATTGGTACAATACAAATAGTGTATTAGTCCAGTTAAATGAAGACCTTAAAAATTTAGGACCAATTGAAATTTTCAATTTCCTACAATATAAAACTAGAGGAAATGCTTACAAATACATTTCGACCTTACCACCAGAAGTTATGGGAACAATACCCCTAACAGGAGCCTTAGTAGTAGACTGGATTCATATGTTACTCGTAACAGAATTTAAAGGATGGAAGGACTCCATTCAATCTAAGATAACATTTTCCGACCAGAATCTTTGGAAAATAACTAACCTAAAAATCTGCAACATGTGCTATGTAGATAATTTCATTTGTGAATTTCAGGACTATTATTACAACATAGATAATAGTACTAGAATTTCCAGAAACTTAATAGAACTATTCTATGACAAGTTACCAGAAAAGGTATCATCTCAAGTTAAAACATTCTTTACTTCGGCATTAGCAGAAGGAAAAGTGGATGATACTCTAGGAGGAAGAATAACCACCTTAAAAATTTGGCTCCAAGAAATGTGTAGTCAAAAAATAGCAAAAAGAGAAGCTAAAGTATCCCTTTGTTGTAATAAACTATAAGACAAAGTAGGAAATTATGGTTGCAACTCTAAGAAGAAACCCAGAAAAACAAGGTTACAAAAACCCTATAAGAAAAAGAAATTTAAGAAGGTTCCTTTTAGAAAATTCAATAAGGGAAACAAAAAATTCTTTAGGAAAAAACAACCTTACCCTAGGAAGAAAATATGCCCACAAGGCAAAAATTCATGTACATGTTGGTTATGTCATGAAGAAGGTCACTATGCAAATGAGTGTCCTAAAAAGGAAAATCCTAAGAAAAATGTCCTACATGCAATATACGCAATGGGATATGAACCTATAGAATCAGATATAGAATCCAATGAAGACATTTATGAATACTGCACAGAGACAGATTCAGATGTCGAAGAAGATACTTGGTAAAGGAAATCCAAGTGCTACATTTATCAAAATAGTGCTAAAAAATAGAAACCTTTTAACCTATATAGACACAGGTGCAACTCTTTGTTTTGGGAAAAAATCTATCTCTAGAAATTGGGAAAGATTAACCAAGCCAAAAGAAATAATAGTTGCAGATAAATCAAAACATCAGATATGGTTTAACCTTAGAGATGTATCTATAGAAATTGAAGGATATAAATTTTTTATTCCAACAATCTACCTCCATGATTCAGGATTAGATCTAATCATAGGAAATAACTTTTTAAAATTATATGAACCCTTTACTCAAAGAAAGGATACTATATCATTTCATTGGAAGGATTTGGGAAATCCTAAAAATAGAAAAGTAGTAACCACCAAAATAGTTACTAGAAATGAAATCTTATTCCTTATTAAGGGAAACCTTAGGGAATTAAGAACTATATGGGAAGAAAGAAGTTTCCATATTAATATAGAAGAAAGATTAGACGAAGTCTGTTCAGATAACCCTCTAGACAGCCTTAAAAACACTAATCATGAACTTATAGTCATTAAGTTAAAAAATCCTAATGACGAGATAAATGTTCCAAATAGAATTCCATATTCTATTAGGGATGTTGAAGAATTTCAACAAGAATGTAAAGATTTACTTGATAAAGACCTTATTAGACCTTCATCAAGTCCACATTCTGCACCAGCTTTTTATGTCGAAAACCATAACGAAATAAAAAGAAGAAAGAGAAGAATGGTAATTAATTATAAGAAACTTAATTTGGCAACAGTCGGAGATTCTTATAAATTACCTAGAAAAGATTTTATTTTAGAAAAAATAAAAGGATGTAATTGGTTTTCTTCCTTGGATGCAAAGTCTGGTTATTATCAACTAAGACTAGCAGAAGAAACAAAACCATTAACAGCTTTTTCATGTCCACCTCAAAAACATTACGAATGGAATGTTTTGCCTTTTGGACTTAAACAAGCACCATCAATATATCAAAGATTTATGGACAAATCTCTCGCAGGTTTGGATCATATATGTTTAGCATATATAGATGACATACTCATTTTTACAAAAGGAGATGAAAAACAACATCTTCGAGATTTAGAAATTGTTCTTTTAAGAATTAAAGAAAAGGGTATTATAATTTCAAAAAAGAAATCAAAGATTTTACAAAAAGAAATAGAATACCTTGGTTTAATTTTAAAAGAAAATGGGGAACTAAGTTTAGCACCTCATACCCAAGAAAAAATACAAGCTTTTCCAAATGAGCTTTCTGACAGAAAACAAATCCAAAGATTTCTTGGATGTTTAAATTATATTGCTAATGAAGGATTTTTAAAAGACTTAGCAAAGGAAAGAAAGCATTTGCAAAAGAAAATTTCAGAAAAAGTTCCATGGTCATGGACTAAAGTTGATTCTGATAATGTTAAAACCATTAAAGAAAAAATAAAAATTTTACCTGAACTCTACAATCCAACAATAAAAGATTTTTTAATTGTAGAAACGGATGCATCACAAACAACCTGGGCGGGTTGTATGAGAGCCTTACCAGATGGTAAAGCAAAACTTTCTCTTAATGAGAAAGGATGTAAAATTGAAGAGTCTAAGGACCTTCAATCAAAAAGCATTGATTACAGTGCTTCTAAAATCCTAATAAAGGATACTGAAAATTTACAGTTATGTAAATATATTTCTGGTACGTTTACAGATACAGAATCTAGATATCATATTCAAGAACTAGAAACTCTGACATGTGTAAAAGTATTAAAAAAATGGAAAATTGACTTACTACCGTCAAGATTCCTTCTTCGAACAGACTCTAAATATCTTACAGGATTTTGGAGATATAAAATTAGTGCTGACCATAAACAAGGCAGACTAATAAGATGGCAAATGGAATTACAACAATACGAGCCATATCTTCAATATATAAAATCTGAACAAAACAGTTTTGCAGATACACTGACGAGAGAATGGAGCAAGCCATAAAGCTACTTCAAAACAACATTAAGCAAAAGGACGAGCAACTTGTCGCTCTAGAAATCAAAAAAGCAAAAATCTCTGCCGAGAGGGGGGAGATGATTACAACACTCAAAGGTTTACAAAAAATGACAACAGATGAAAATCAATCAGCAAAAGGCTCAAGTGAAGTTCTTAAAAAAGAAGAAAACTGGGACCTCCTAGGACAACCTTCTGGAAAGTATGACTACTATGTAAAGTATACAACCCCAGAAAGTTCAAAAATCCCTATCGAAACAATAGTACCCAGTGGTTGGAATATAGAACAAGAAGCAGAATATTCAGAAACAACCTCAGACAGCAAGAAGTCTTGGGCTGACCAGGTCGAGGAAGAAGATGAAGCTAGAAAAAATGGTTTATCAACAACCATTCAAACAAGCGATCCCGTAGACAATGAGATGGGAAAGTTTGAAGCTTATGTCATTTTTGATGGTCCAATGAAAGGGATCTATAGAAAATGGGCAATAGCAAAGCAGCACATCTTAGGCAAGAATGTGCGTCACAAAGGATACAAAACCATGAAGGAAGCTGAACAGGCACTTTACGGAGCCTACAAGGAAGTTACAACAGCAAAAAACCTTCAAAAATCTCCAACAATGGAGTCGAAAAGGAAGCTGTCGATTGACAAAATTCGCCAGCTCGAAAATCAAAAGAATTTCCAAGTAACCGACCCAACCTACATGGAATTCAGCCTTAGGTGGAAATGGTTAAACCATTATGTAGAAGAATTCACCACTAAATGCTTCTACCCGGCCAACAAATTTAACTGTCCCAAGACAGTTACATTACCAGGAATAGATAGTACTACATGTCTATCTTTCTTTCAAAATGGTTTAATCCACACCATATATTTGGAAGAGCAACCAAAGAAAACTTTTGGGGAGCTAAAGTTTCTTCCAAAAAATCTACAAAATTTGGCAGAAAAATTCAATAATTTATATGCCAAAGGAAAAGAGATCTTCCTAGAGGTCGATTCAACATATCCTTGGTATGATGAAAATACCTTGGAGCTGGTCATAAAACCAATATACTTAATCAAGATCGGGATATCCAACAAAGAATATCCGGTTATGAATAAAGAAAGTACAGAATGGCATCCAGCTATGTACGTCAATCAGATGAAGAATTTTCGTCGGAAAGTTTCAAGATTGTCATCCCAGACAAACTACAGAACAATCTACGAAGACTCATCAATGATCGTGTATAGCGATTCCAGAAAACCAGCAAAAGAAAAAGATATCAAGGCAATCAAAGAACTTGAAGAAAGAATTGACCAACTGAAGGATGGTCATGAAAAATTACCAAGGGTAATTCAAGAAGAATGCTGCAGATATTTTTTACAGTATTACAAAAATCATAACTGTAAAAACTGTCAAAAATCGTCGGCACAAGAGGACAAGGGAACTAACAGCACGGATCAACTGGCCACAATGTAGGACAAAATTGTGCAGTGGTACCTTATCACATCTGAGTCAGATGGGGACCACTTAGTGATAAATAATGTAAAAAACTATTTGTCATTTTTCTTAGTGCGTTTTTCTTTTTTTTAGTGTGCATCACTTTTTCTGAGTGCATGTCACTATTGTGTGAAGTGCGTATCACTTTTCTGAGTGCATGTACAATGTCATGGAAAGGGACGTTTACCGAATATGCGAGCCCTTCTCCACTATAAATAAGAGCTCTAAGCTCAGATTTAAAACACAGTTGAAAGAAATATGAAACTATTAACTAGTTTTTGAAGAATTATTTTCTTCTGTCCTTAGAATTATTTCTAAGAAGTAGCTCTTGAGGTAATACTCTGGAGGAGCTAGATCCTTGAGGTAATACTCTGGAGGGATCAACCACATAAAACAAAATAATCAAACAGATTATATCCCAAAATAACACAAACATCTTCGGATTGAAGAATTCAACAAAACCAGAAACAAAGAAAATCATATCAGGTATGATTGTTATTATCACGACACTTGTTTATTATATTATGATGTTTGCATAACAGATGGAAAGTTCGAATTTTAAGACTCAAAGATTATTTTCAAATTTTTTTGAAATTGAATATACAGAACCTAGTTCTGGTCACATATACTTAGAATTAGTCTTGATAGAAGACTATGATAAAAAGGTAACTTATTTACTAAAAAGAATTCCTGAACCAAATCTGGTTAAGATAATTTTAGACAAATTTAAATTTAATCATTATCAAGAAAAGGTTTTTCTCGAAAAAATTCAAGAAACTATCGAAGGAAACTTCGAAGAACATGAATTAAAATGTTTAGTTCATGAGTTAAACAATTTTACTAAAAATTCTAAATACATAGAATGTTTTCAAGGACAATTCTATGGAGACTTCGCAAGTATACATTATAGACTAAAAAACTCTCGATTTTATAGTCTAATAAAAACTTTAAATATTCTGCCCGATAATATTAGTGAAAATTCAGAAGAATTTTGAAAAATTATATCTGAAATCTCACTTTTTGAAGAAACATCTAGTTATTTTGCTGATATTATACAAGATCACAAAATAGAAGAAGCAGATTTATCTCTAACTGCTGAAGAAAACTTTAAAAGAAAGTCCATAAAATTCAAAGAACGTCTTTTGAGGAAAAATATCTTGAAATTTGGAATAATGATAGGAGAAGAAGCAATTCCAATTGATTCTACTTCTGAAAATATTTTCATATCTACCATAGATAGAACACAAATTCAAAAAAGAATTTCAAGTCTTTCTGAAAAAGAAAGAAATAAAATTGGTTATATTCACATATCAACCATTCAAGTTTTAATCAAAAGTACTTTCATGAAAGGTATTGATACACTGTTAAATATAATTCTAAGAGACTCTAGAATTACAAATGATAGACAATCTATAATTGCACAAGGAAGATGCAATTTAAAATATGGAAAAATTAAGTTTGATATAAACTTACAAATAGGATTATCCCTAAAGGATAAAGATCTGGACAGATCCATAATCTTTAATTACAAATTAGAAGATTCAAAATTTATGAAAAAAGGAAATCATCATTTTACAATATGCTATAGAATTAATTATGCTTTAAGTAATTCACATCATAACATAGAATTTACATGAAAAGATATAATTCATATTGATGAATTATTCACCCCTATAGTGACATTAGAGTCACCTATATTTAAAACCTTGGCAAGGAAGAGTTGTTCATTAATAGAAGATGACAAAAATCTGTTTGAAGAAACAGACGAAAAACCATTAATTAGAAGCCAAAGCCTTAAGGTAGCACCCCCAAAAAGAGATTTTGAAATCTCAGAACTAAAAGAATTAAATAAGCTACAAAGCTCAGTAGCAGAGTTGTCCTTACAACTCGAAAAATTAGATAAAAGAATCTAATTAAACTTCCGCAACCTGTTACACTACAAAAGCAATGAACTTAGCTGAAGAAAGAAGAAATCTAAAAGTCTATAGGAAAAGAATTCAAAAATTAGAATTCGAATATAGATGCTTAAAAAACCTGCTATATATGGATAGACCTTATGTTAATCCAAGAATAAAAGCAAGACTCATAGAAAGAAAAGATCTATTGTCTAATTACAGACTTTTAGTACAATACACGAAGAATGAACTCCAACGTTTATCTTACAGCTAACGCGAAAACTCTGCCGTCCAAACTCTGGTATCAGAGCCAAAATCTCGATCTTAGGATAGAGAAAACTCACACCTTTAGATTTCTGAAGATACACAGAAACACAATTATGGAACAACACCATATAATTATGATTTGGTGGGACCAAATAAAGACTTTACTCCTATTAGTCTATTCAAATAACTTTTTCAATATTATCAAAATATTGACTACACCATAGAAGTACCCATCAATTATAACCATTCTTTTAATCATATCAAAGAGTTAAAAATAGAATCAAATCATGGGAGGTTCGTTAAGTAGTCGTCTTATTTAAAAGATCCTCAAGTTTCGGAACATCACAAAATCCGTTCAAGCAACACCAGTCCAAGTATCGATTTTGAAGAATTTTTATGGTCAGTGAAAACACTTGACAAAAGATATTTGATTTCATGTACCAAAAAAAATTTGGTTTCATTTATCTATTTTTAATATTTACCAATCGTTAGTTGGTTCAGTGGTGATTGACGCTGAACTTGGTAGGGAGGACCACGGTTCGATCCCCCGCAACTGCGATCGGGAGGGGGCTGGAACCACTTGATGTCAGAACTGACCCCCGAACCAGATTCAACTTGTGGTGAAAAACCGAAAAAAAATATTTACATTGGTGGGTCTAAAAAAATGATTTTAATTAGTTGATAGTGTAAAGTAATTTTATACGGTCGGAATATTTTAATTAAACTCTTTAATATTTTGTTCACTAATGATATATGTTAGCTAACTATATATATATATATATATATACATACTCCCTCCGGACAAGTTATTATATATTCCTTCCGGTCACATTTATAAACAAAAAAAATACTTCAAATTTTGGTTATTATTATAAGAAAAAATTAACTACTTTTAAACTAATTAATATTGTTATTCTAATATACTCATACTTTTCAAAAGGTGCATGTGAATTTCAAGAAAAATAAAGTTTAATCTAATAAATTTATTTATATTTTATCTTAAATCAAGAAAATTAATTACACTTAATTAAATTTCTTAAACACCGTGTAATTAGTTTTTTTTCTCATAAACACTTAATCGAAGAGAGTACCAAATTTGAGTGAACTATTTAGATTTTTTTAAAAAAATTTAAGGAATAAAAAGATGATGAGATGTGTAGAAAATTGCATATGTTTTTTTTTTTTTTTTTTATCTGAACCGTTAATTTGATCTGAATGGTTATAAAAAAAATATTCTCTCACTGATGAATCGGACTTGGGTTAAGTGCAGTCAGAGTAATAGTGACTGCAGTGTAGTTGGTCTAACAATTACTGTGAGATTAAGATCAAACGATCCAAAAATTAAGTACAAATTTTTTATTTATAAACAATTAAAATCATTTATAAAATCTTAACCGTTAGATATTAATTAATCGGATGATCCCGATGCAGTGACTCCACAGAATCCTAATCCCGGATGAATCACCTATCTATTCTTTCATGTTAGCAATATTCAACCTTGTTTTAGTACTAGTTCTCCAAGTGTCTGAATGTAAAAATCAAAGAGCAAACTATGTTAGTACCTATATATATCAGTACTTTAGTTTTTTTTTTTTTAAATTTTGTTTTTTATATATATCAGTACTGTAGTTTAATCACAGTGCGAACAAGGATAATGATAATAAAGGATCATAAGTCCATAAGTGTATGTTACTAGGACATAACATATCATGACATAAATGCAAATAGACATATACAAACTAGGACAATGAAGAAACAATCATGAATAGGGTAACCATTTGGTACACATGATAATTGTGCATTCACATGGATTTTCTTGATTGGTTCTACTACATTTTACCGTGTAGTATGTATCAATAATTGAAAATGAATTACTACCACCACATATATTTGTAAGATATTTTATAATTAATTTATTTTGAAGTTAATTTTATATATATATAACTTAATATTATTAGGATCGTTATTATTATTAAATATGTGAAGCATATTTCTTAAAGTAATGTTTTCCTTATTGTCAATAAAAAAGTAAAGTTTTCCTTCTTTTTCAAACCAAAAAAAATATATATATATTTCCTCCTTTTCATGCAATCTCCTAGATTTTTGTTGAAAAACAGAATTATTATGAATAATAAAGATTTTTCTTATGATTTTGCACAAAAAAGATTTAGTTCTAGGAATTTGGCTTCCGAAAAAGATTTAGCCCTTAAAATTTGACTTTTGTTTGATTTTAAAAAGAATTTGCCAATTCGGGTTTTGATTTAGTCCAAAAATTTGTGGATTCTGATCCGAAATATATTTTGCCCACATAATTTCAATTCAAGATGAAATCCTATAAATATACTCCCAAACTGCAACAATATATTTCCTTGTTGGTTCACAATTTCAACCTCTCTCTACCCCTTTTCTTTGTCCATTAACATTTTTACCATTTGATTTTCAGTGTCTTAATTTCATTGTCAATGGAGGTAGTAGTCTATTGGGGAAACTTGGAAGCACTTCCTCTAAGTTTGATTTTTAACAAGTTGGTAGAGCGCATAGATCACATTTATTTCAGCGTGGTATGCAAGAATTGGTATTCAATCGCAAAGTTTAATTATCAGAATCGCCAAGTAAAAAATAATGTATTGCCCATGCTGATGATTCCCACAAAAAAAGTGTAGAACAAAGAGATGTTTATATGGGATTTCAACCAACACCACTTACCATTTTCAACTAACAGTACATCATAACAAGAGGTTGGGTTGCAAAGATGGAAGATGATTACAATGGTACAATTATAACCCTACTAAATCCATTCAAAAATCTAGTTTCCATCCGTCTACCGCTTCTCCACATGTCGCATGGATATAAACGAGCTAGATATTATGAATGTAATGTTCATAAGGTTTTTTTATCGTCTAATCCTACAACTAGGCCACATGATTGTGTTTTTGTAGCAATCTATGCTATGCGTGAATGCTTTACTTTCGTAAAAGTGGGTCGAGAGTTTTGGACTTATAACATGTTGATTATGTTGGCTTCACCGATATTTCATTTTATAAAGGCCTAGCCTATGCAGTGGGACGATGGAATAACATTGTTTCTTTCGACATTTCTAACACGAAAGATACTTTTGATCATGAGAAGGTCATTCCCAATGTTCTTTCAACCCAGGGGGATAATTATTATGCTCATAGAGCATATCTTGCGGAATCATTGGAGGGAGACTTGTTGCTTGTAAGAAAATTTATAGGTTTTCCAGATGATGACGATGAAGATGAAGAAAGGAACCTACCTAGTAGTGGCACTAAAGGATTTGGAAGTGTATAAATTGGAATTGGATCTTCAAAGTGGTAAGCTTATACAAATAATTGATAGAAGGTAACAAATATTCCTTATTCTTTCTGCACTTTTATCATTGTTTTCTGTTTTAGTTACTGAGGATAGACCTCGAATATTGATTTAATTACTCCATGCTCTAGTTCAGATAATTAACAACTGAGTACTGTAAAACTGTATGTAAGCAGTGTAACAGAAATGTTTTCAAACTTCTATTTAGAAAATTAAGTCAAAGGCATAATCATTGTGACACTTACAACCAAACTGAGTAAATGAAAAAACTACGGCATCTTATTTTCTAGCTATACATGTGTTACAGGTCACACATTAGCATTATTATAGAAATTTGTAAACTCTGATTGTCGAACTTCATTATCGCAGCCTATATAGGAGTTGATCACTGGCCTGTTGTCCAAATATACAACAATCACAGTTATATCGTCATGATAAGCCGATCTAAATGCCAAATTTTGATTGCCATTGTTCCCACTAATACAATTACTCGCAGGAATCTCTATAAGCTCAGCATATTTTTTCCCCCTTTTATTAGCCCCCTTCTCTAGAGCAATCGTGACAAGTCTTTCCGCAATTCTATCTCGTGGACTGGTGTTAACAACATCAGCAGCCGTCTCAACTGAAATCAATTTCCAAAATCCACCAGATCCAAATATAATGAATCTATCAGTGTTTTTTAAGACTCTTGAACAAACTTCTGGCCGTGATGATAGAATAGGTCCTGTAAAAGTTGGAGTCACTACTTCCAACAATGGGATTTCGAATGATCTCATTTGGGTGAACTGTGCATTTTTCAGATATGCATATCCTATACATCTACTTGTCTCGATTAAGCCTTTAACTTTAATACTTCGGTAGAGACTACGAGGATCAAAATAGTTATTTGGCACTGTGAATTCTTGTTGAATATCTGGATCTAGAAAATTGTGATCTCTAACCATCTGTTCAGCAACCAATCTTTTAATTGGACCAATCTGAGAACAGCATATAGCGCGTGAGTCTCCAACGTTGGCGACAAATAAAGTCCCTCTCCATATGATACAAATCAAACAACCTGAACTAACAAAGCTATTCTGTACCACATGCTGTTGCTCATAACTATTTCTAGCAAACTCAATAAAATCTCTCTCCATTTGGTCAACAACTTGGCTCAGAATATTCTCATTCATTAAGTTATTATTCTGCTGAATACGCCCTGCAATTTATAATCAGATTATGTCTTCATCAAACTTCCATGTTAAAACAGTTCATGTTTTATATATACAATCATTTAGACCAAAAATGATTAGCATCACAAGCACAAGAAAGAATTCTTTTAATAAAACATTTTCCACCTCCTCAATTCTTGGATATACAATCACTTAATAATTCTTTTAAATTTCAGTTCATGTTTCAATTCCATATCCACATTCAAAGAATTAAAGGTAAGAAACAAAAGTGCATCTTCTAAATAACAAATTACAGCACAATAAATATGAATGAAATTGAAAATGAAAACCAAAGAAGAATCACAATAAATGAATGAAAAGAAGACTCACTCAATATTTCCCCGAAGACACGATCTCTAAGAAAGATGGCAGTGGTGTCGCCTTTATGGCCATCATAAACTCCAACAAAGAGTGCATCAGTGCCAACTTCAACTTGGCTCTGATCTTCCATATCCTTATTCGCCTTAACTGCAGCCATGGAGAATTCGCCACAGTGATGCATAACCAGTGGCCTCGACCACGCCAGAGGGTCATTATTAAACGTTTCATCTAATTCAATATCATTCTTTTCGTAAGGATTAATTGAAGCCATGATCTTGTGTTTCTCTTCTTGAAGACAAGAAAAGAAAAGAAAAGATTAAAGGAAGAGGATGAATGAATGCTGAGAGTGTGAAAATAAAAATCTGAATGTGAATGAATGAATATTGAATACTAGCATGTATTTATAATGTAACTGAATATTAACTAACTTGTAACAGAAAATAACAAATCCTAACAGACTCCTAACGGTTCCAAGCTCATTCAAATATAAAATACTCTCATTTTGATGAGTTAACATTATATTATATATATATTGCCCTTCAAAAAATTATATATATTTCACGCACACAAAAAATATCTGATATTTAATATATGTTCTCTAGTTTATTTTGATATAAGTTAATTAAATTAACTTTTAGCTTATAGCTTATTATTTTCTCCATCAATTTTATACTTAGGTCATGTCTCTAATAATTTTCTGATTGTGTAAGTTTCTACAAACCAAAGCTTAGCCATCTGCTTCTTATGCTAAGACATGGAAATTGTTTTTCTATTATTTTGAAAGAAACTATTTTCAATTTATCCCACTCGTCTGTTCTTTCTACTTTCTGTGATGTCCTAAAACCATAAAATCTCAAGAGATCACCGTGTCGCAACGAAGAATGTGAGTGAGTGATGATCGTTAAACATGGTACGGAGGAGGGATACATTGGTTGACCTTAGTTAATAAGTTGAAATTTTACAAGAAGCATAAAATTCTATGAATTTGCATAACTTGAACTTTAGCTGTACTTGCCTTGAGACTTATTAGTAAGTTCCTAACCTTAGAATTGGAGATTTAATTTTTCTGTGTATATGTTTGTGTGTAGAATGCAGTTGATCATTGTCCAGAGAGGGACATCTGTACTTCAAATTGCTAAGAAACTCCGGAAGAACTCTTGAAGGGTAGCTACTAATATCATCAAGAAGGAAGTAATATGGCCAAGCCGTCGAGCCCTAGTTTGTAAGGGTAGCTACTAATATCATCAAGAACAAAAGAAGTAATAGAACCTCACTTTAATTGGTTTATGGTATGATAAGTCTAAAATGAGGCATTTAAAAAATGATAAGAGGTTTATGTCATCTTAGAAGTATATGGTAATTAGTTAACAAAACAATAGATTATGATGCAAGATGGCTTAGAACATCAAGACCTAACAAGTGGTTGGATTCTGTCAACTTTAGTATAGAAATATTTTCTGCATAACTATGCAGAAGTCAATCTTAAATATGAGTGTTAGCAACCTTTGTACACATGGATCAATTTGAGATTAGGCCTTGAAATTGAGTGAGAATAAGTTAGTTTGTTGTAATGAAAATCTCATGCTGATATTGCAAGTAAAATTCGAAATGACAATGTGGGATACATGTACCAAATTGTGTAAAAAGACTCGGAGTTCAGATTGCGATAATTTTCAATCCAAAATAGATTTTGACATCGGGTTTTCTCCCACAGTTTTCATTTGCCAAATCCTATGTTCACACAAGAAATCAGATCAAGTAGACCACCAGAACATAGATTGCACCCCTAGAACCAAATTCATGACTCTAAGTGTTATTATCTACCAATGCTTTAACATATGTTCAAGTATCACATGAAGTGGATACTGACATGTGTGGCTTCTGTTTCTATTTCTTGATCAACTTCTTTAGGAGAGTGGATTTTAGATCCTTTTGTATCGCATGAAGTAAACTAAACATTTGTTGATATCCTATATATCCATGGAAATAATTCCTGATTTCATCTTGTACATTTTTTCAACCATAGAACAAAGAGATGTTTATATGGGATTTCAACCAACACAACTTACCACTTTCAACTACCGGTGCATCATAACAATAGGTTGTGTGGTTCGAGTCAGAGTCATGGTTGGGTTGCAATGATGGAAGTTAGATCCACACTTACACATATAACCCTACTAAATCCCTTCAAAAATCTAGTTTCCATCCCTCTACCTCCCATCCACATGCCGAGACATGATAGATATCTTAGACATCCTGATCAAAATGTTCATAAGCTTACCTTATCGTCTAATCCTACAACTAGGCCACATGATTATGTTGTTGTAGTAATTTATGGTGTACAGACCTGTCTTGCTTTTATAAAAGCAGGACAAAAGTCTTGGACTTTTGTTGATGCTAAACATCGTGGTTTCGACGATATTATATTTTATAAAGGCTTAGTCTATGCGGTGGGACGAAAGAATAATATGGTCTCTTTTGATATTTGTAACCCGAAATATTCTTTGGATCATGAGGTCATTCCCAATGTTGTTTCATCTAAGGGGATTGATTGTTATTCTGAAAGAGCATATCTTGTAGAGTCATTGGAGGGAGACTTGTTTCTTGTAAAAAAATGGGCAGAATTTCCCGATGATGACAGCCTACCAAGTAGTGGCACGAAAGATATTAAAGTGTATAAGTTGGAATTGGATCTTCAAAGTCATAAGCTTATACAAATGATAAAAATGGATAGTTTGGGAGACAATGTTTTATTTGTTGGTGGTAGTGAATCTGTCTCCATGTCGGCTTCCTATTTTGCCAATTATCTACAAAAGGATTCAATTTATTATACAGCTGATCTTTACGATGAAGAACCGCATCCTTACCTTAATGGACCATTTGATATGATAATTTATAATATAAAAGATGAAAGCTTTAGTGAACATTGCCCTTTCCAACCTTGGTTCAAACGAAGTCCACCTTCAGTATGGGTTATTCCACCATTTCAATGGGATTGATAGCTTCAACTTTATTTTATTTTAATCAATTTTTGTCTTTTCATGAGAACTTGTGCAACACACATGAAGGTAAACGTTGAAATAGTTATTGTTAGTTACAGTTTACAATTTATTATGTTCAATGAATGTCTATTGTGCGATTGATCTTACCAGAGTTAATATTAGCTTGTCTTTCTCTTGATAATAGTAGTTGGTAGAAGGTAACAAATATTTTTTTGACTAAAGAAGGTAACAAATATTGTTACACATTTTTATGGTGTAAGTTCGGTGCATGGTTTTAATATAGGAGTTTTCTTTTGCCAACACAAATATTACTCAGATGAATTACAATTTGTGAAATAGATTTCTATTCACAACTATTACTAGCTAACACTCAAATTTAGAATTATATGAGCGTACGATTTGGAACTTTGGTGTATTCGTGATAAAAAAAAGTTTAAAACTTGTGCTTGATAAATAATTGGATAGTTTGAGACTCTTCAATTTTTTTATTTCTAATGGGGAGTCGGTTGGTGGTTTTGAAATCCGTCTTGTCCGCTCTTTCGATCTCTTATCTCTCTTTTTTTCAAGATGTCATCGGGTATTATTTCTCTAATTGAATTCATGTTTAAAAAATTTCTTTGGGGTGGAAGTGAGGAATCGAGAAAAATTTATTGGATAGATTGGACAGGGTGTGTAAACCAAAAGAATCAGGGTGGTTGGGACTTCGGGATTTAAAAATATTTAATTTAGCTTTACTAGATAAATGGGGGTGGCGTCTTAAAATGGAACCAAATGCTTTGTTTTGGGCCCAAACCTTTCTACTTTTGAGGAAAAAATCTTCACCAACATTTGGGAAAGTTCGGCACCTTCTAAGGTTATAGCTTTCTCTTGGCAACTCCTCTATGACCGTGTGCCTACTAAAGAAAATCTCCATGTTAGAGGAATTCTTCCCGACAATAGCAGCGGTAATTGTGTTGGTTGTGGTATTCGGTGTGAGACTTCCGCTCACCTTTTTCTTCATTGTAGTTCGGTTATGGTGGTGTGGACAAAGATTTTCAAGTGGTTTGATGTGTCTATCATTGTTCCCCCAAATCTGTTTATCCTATTGGACTGGCTAAGTGACTTGGCAAAAAGTAAAAAAGCTAGGAAAGGATTTCGGTTGGTTTGGCATGCGGCAATTTGGTCCATTTGCAAGTTCGTAATAATCACATTTTTAATAATGTGAGCAAAGAACCATTGGAGTTGTTTGATGATATAAAAGTCCTTTCCTGGAAATGGAGCGTTGATAGGTTGAAGATAGCACCGTGTCTCTTTTACGAATGGTCCTGGGACCCAGGAGATTGTTTCGAACGGTGACGAGGTATACTTGCCGGGCTGTGCGTTTTTTGTTGGTGTGCTGCAGTTTTTTCTGGGCGTTGTTTCTGGTTTTCTGTTGTTTTTCCCTGTGCTGGACCGGGGATTAGTATGGGGGTTGTCTGCTGTTTTTCTCTCTATAGCTCTCTTTAGCTAGTGCTTCCAGTTGCTTTGTTGTTTTTGTATGGTTTTTTTCAGGCATGTGTTTTTTCCTTTTGGCTTGTTTTGGTTTTGGGGGCTGTTGTGTTCTCTGGCCTTTGTGGAGAACTATGCTAATCTTCCTTTTGGTTGTATCCTGTTATATTTGTCCCCACCTTTGGTATATCTTATACCATTGTTTGAGGCCTTAATAAAAGTTTTTGCTTTCCAAAAAAAAAGTTGAATTGATATGCAGGAAGTAAAATAAGGTTTGATTTTGGTTTCAATTAATCAATTGGGTAAACTTCCTAAAGTTTGTTTCATAAACTATTAGTACCAACTTATATTTTAATCTTGGAATGGGCGTTTATATAATTTGTCGCGGTTTAACGTGATAAATATGTAAGTCCCACATTGCTTAGAACAGTGGAGGTTGAACACCTTATAAGTGAGAAGACCCATGAACCTAACACCTTAAGGTTTTGGGTTAGAGTGTGGTGTCCAACTTACTTGTGAAGGTGTTCTTAGACCCAATGTGGATGATCCCCCTGGCTGCCCCCTTTTGGTGATTGCATATGTGAAATACACTAATTGATTTTGTGTTCCCTAAATAAAAAGCAAATGTGATATGCATATGGATATGGTAAATTGGTAAAAGGCTTATTATTTTTCTTTGATTAACGTACGGGTCTATAGTATTCACTAGTTACCATACCCGTGCGTTCGCACGGTCAATAATAATAACACAATATTACCACTATACATATATAAATCAATGTGCTATATGAAATGAAGAAATTGTGTAAGATGGTAAAAAATAGGATATCATGCGATAAATCGTTCAAAATATGATATTAAATAGTTGATGATATCAAGTACATTTCGTAAGTTTTAAAAAAATTGATATTACATATTATCTTACAAATTTCGAAAGATTTCTTGGTAAACAACATTTGAAGTTGTATTTGTAAGATTGCCATCATCGTCAACCAACAAAATTTTCAACCCATGTCTTGACGTGACTCGTGATACAGCAACATATAATTGACCATGTGAAAATACTGATTGCGGAAGATAAACCCCAACATGTTTCATTGATTGTCCTTGACTTTTGTTAATTGTCATGGCAAATGATACACCAATAGGAAACTGCCGACGTTGAAATTTGAAAGGAATTCGTACATCGGATGGTGTTAATGAGAACCTGGGAATAAAGACTGTTTCTCCTATATTGCGTCCTGATATTACCTTTCCTTCTATAACATACCTTCCCATTTTTGGAAGACCCGAACAACTAATTGTATTCAGAAATTCTGGAGTATGTATGTCATTAGCTCTATCTACACCAGAGTTATGATTATCTGGAGAATCATAACTCAAATATACTTTCTCTTCACCAGGTATCAATGACAACATGTAATCATTAACCAAATCTACTATTGCATTTTTGGGAGTCAAAATTGCTCTATCCTGGAAAAAAGATGGATCTTTCATGTTTTCCAAAAGAGATGGAAAAATGGCTTCAACTATTGACGCAACATGATCACCAGAAGTTCGAATAAGAAGATCATCAGGAATACGCAGCTTTATGTCAACATCATTTATCTCCCCAATGGTTCCATCACCAATTGCCAAAACCCAGTCTGCAAACATTTTTCTTTCTTGTAAATCCTGACCAGAACTACCATGCAAAAGCCTCATATTAGTAGTTAACCTCAATACTTCACAATGACGCCAAATATGCGACGAATTTATGCTTGCATTCACAACATCTTGTCTAGTGCCTTTCGGTATGACTGGTAGAATTTGCCGAAAATCACCTCCAAATACTACAACTTTTCCCCCAAAAGGTAGATATTTATTGTGAGGATTATATGGTCTTAGAATATTCTTTAAAGTGCGGTCAACTGCCTCAAAGCAATGTTTGTGCATCATAGGAGCTTCATCCCATATAATGAGTCTTGCCTTGGCAATCAATGCTGCTAAATCACTGTTAGGGTGAATATTGCATGTAGAGTATTCATCTACATTTAAAGGAATACAAAACCGCGAGTGTGCAGTTCTTCCACCAGGTAGTAACAGCGCTGCAATCCCACTGGAAGCAACGTTTAGAACAATATCTCCTCTAGATCGCAACCCAGCAGATAAAGCTCTCCAAATAAATGTTTTACCTGTTCCTCCATAGCCATAAAGAAAGAAAACTCCTGGTTTATTTTCGTTGACCCTTTTCATAATCTTATCATACACCTTCCTCTGTTCCACTGTCATGTTTCAAAGCAACAGGTGTAAACTACCTTATTCTATGTATGATAATTGTTTTTTTCTTGGAACTATGTAAACAAATAAATTCAGCAGACATAGAGAATTACCAAAACGTGTGCATGAGTAAAGTTGATATATGGAACGCGTGCATGAGTAAAGTTGATATATGGAACGCGTGCAGTAAATTTAATTATGAGTATTGATAGACTCTAATGAGAAATAGGAACTAAATGATTCAGTTGCTTTTTTTTAGGTAAAATGTGATATTTAACTAATTAATATTGAATTAAATAGCAAACGATTTCCTAGTTTCAAGGAAAACAAACTCTGTACGTGGGTTTATTATGAGTATAGAAAGATGAGAAATAGAAACTAAATATTCAGTTGCTTTTTTTTAGGTTTAATTTTCATTAATTAATTAATTAACATTGAATTAAATAGCAAATAATTACCTACTTTCAAGGAAAACAAACCAATGTACGTGGGTTTATGAGTATAGAAAGATGAGAAATAGGAACTAAATGATTCAGTAGCCTTTTTTTTAGGTTTAATGTGATATACTACATCTTATTCTATGTATGATAATTGTTTTTTTCTTGGAACTATGTAAACAAATAAATTCAGCAGACATAGAAAATTAAGAGAGCCTTTTTTTTAGGTTTAATGTGATATACTACATCTTGATTCATGAGCAATATAAAATAAAAAAAATAAATGCATATGAGATATGTGGGCTGCATATAGAACACCAAAAGAATGGAAAAAACTGCTAAGAGAATACATTGCTATTGCTTTAATTCCATAGATAGTATCAATGAAAAAGTAAGGTGGCATTAAATTGCTTAGAGAATAGAACATCTACACTCTGATATAGATCATATCAATTTTTTTAACATCACAATTTTTAATAGTCCCATTAAAAAAAAAACAATTTTTAATAGGCAAAAATATATTACACTAATTCATTGATTTTTTTTTTTTTGTTCAAGATATGTTTTTTTTCAACATATATTATTCAATATTATAGATTTTAATCATAAATATATTTGGAAGATATATATGTACAAAGAATATATATCATTAAAAGACTTGTTATGTTTTTTTAATGTTTGTGTCAAAAAAAAAAAGACTTGTTATTTTCATGCAATTTATTTAATGAAAAAAGGTCAAACTAATTTTATAGACGAAAATCAAGCAAGCATATACCAAATACCAAATAATATAACTGTTGTGAGTTTGTCTATATCAAACGGTAACTACTCCATGAGAAAAGCAAGTGTTTTCCTTAAAAATAGGTGATTATTATTATTATTATTATTATGTGCTATTTAATTTAATAGGTGACTATTTAACAAAAACAAATAGAGAAACAATAGAAGGCATTGAAAACTAACGTGCCTAACCAAAACAACAAAGAGGATGTTGCTCTTTTTTTCTTTTTTTTGGTACATGGATGTTGCTCTTTTTTAACACAACAAAGATAGAATATTTATTCATAATAACATTGTGAAAAAAAAATTTAAATGATTTCAAGTTGCATTGAAAATGGAAGGATTAGAACAAATAACTGACATTGTCATTAAACTTGGACAAACGATACAATTAGACATCAAAAATATATAGTCACCATTATATTTGGCAATGAAAATGAAACACAACTATTGATAAACTTTCAATAAACTTTTAATGAACAACCCAAAATCAGCGATCAAGGGTTAGGTAGATCAATTCATTCCTTCCATGCACGTCACAACCGAGTTTTATGATATCACCAACATCAATTTTTCGAGCCGCCACCATTCTTTTCCATTCGCCACCGATCTTGAAATGTTTATAAGGAAAAGAACCGTATATGAGGATACAATGCCATATGTTTCCACAGTCATCAACAATGTTAACGGTAGTCATTTGCTTCCTAAAAGCCTTTTCAGCAAAATCTTCATAAGAAATCATCTAAATATTTAAAAGTATATAATATTAGTTGTGTAACATCTTCATATATACACAAATTTTAAACAAACAAAAAATTAAAAAAAAAAAATCTAATTGTGAACCAACACGGGATTTTTCTAATTTGAATTTCATAGGTGGTGTGAACGTTGGTGGATCAATAAGTCGTCCAAATCTATCAGATACAACAATGGCAAATTGTCCTTTTCCAATATAAAACATTTTAACCCAAGCCCCAACAAAAATGTTGTAGAAATCCTTTAATGCAAACCAACCATGTGTAAAATAAATGTTGTTGTTAATCTTTTCAACTAAAACTTCAAATTGATTTCCTTTAGGATCAACCAATGTTGCAAAACGATATATTTCATTGCGGAAGTCAGCTGAGAACATCTTCGGCAGCATTACTGCACCCTAATAACAAAATAATAATGTTAATATCACAATAATCAAATAATTTATTTCAAATTCAAAATGAATTAACAAAATCATGTAACTTGGTGAAATACTAACCTCATTGACGTCAAATTCAAGATAATATGTCCGGTATCTAACTTGTATCGCATTTATAAATTTTTCTCGTTCAGTAATGTGATTAGGATTCAAAGGAGCTGTTTCATCATGAATAATGCATAAAAATTAAGTTAGAATAAAAATATACAAAAAATAGTAATAAGCAAGAAGATAAAAGCCTAATTATAAATTTCTTTTCTTTGAATAAAGCAAGAGTACAGGAGTTGCAAAGATGAGCCATTTAAAAAATCTTTCAGGAAGACTAATTGGCAGACAACCAAAAAACTATTGATGTAAATTATAAGCAAGAAGATAAAAGCCTAATTAGAAATTTCTTTTCATTGGCTGTAATAATAAAGTAAGATAAAAGCCAAAAATAATTGTTGTAATTACAAAGCAAGAAATTTATTTATAAATTAAAAGAGAAGATTGCAAGAAACTCCATAACCTCTGAGTACATTAAGAGCAAGAGCAGTAAAAGGTGGTGGAAGATGAGCCATTGGAAAATAATAGAGAAAGTGGATGCTTGGATAGTAATAGAGAAGTGCAAAATGAAAAAGAAGATGGCTAATTGGAGAAAAGTGTACGTATTTTTTTTTCCTTGATGGATATATATAACTCATTTGGCTTACATTGAAAAGTGGAGAAGAAGTTAAACAATTTCCTAGTTTCCTAGTTAATAGAGAGATTAACATGCTTGTATAGAAAGAATGCATGCATAGAAAATAATACCTAGGTAGTTAAGTTGTAATTAATAACAGTTAATAAAGAAATTACCAATGGTAATTAAAGTTTCCCGCCCAATAAAAAAAAGCAATTAGGGTTTACTTGGGAGCAATTATGGAAATTAGAGTATAGTAAGATATGATAACTTTCTTTAGTTTTGATATTTGAGTTATCTTATTATATTTAATTCAAACTCATAAATATTGTGTATGTGCCGCACATATATTGATTTCATTTATGTAGTTTGAATCATAAATTTCCCCATCTTTCAAACATCAATCTTATCAAATCTTGTCTTCACCTTATTACCCAAAAAACCGTGTCAAAAAATTAGTTGAAGCATGCATCATACGTAGCTTTCTAGGTAACGTTTAACATCGTTAGATTCAATCATTCATATATAGATTACAATAGCCTTTCTACTTCAAAATCACGGCAAAGTTAAATTTCAAAATCACATCGGAATCTGATACAGATTCCACTTCCTAATACTTTTTTTAAAAAGTTAATTTTTATAATTAATAAACTGAATAATTTAGAGACTGAGAGAAAGAAAGAAAAAAAACTGATGGAAATTGAAGGAAGTGAGAACAATATTCTGATTTTATTATTATTTTTTAAAGAAATAAAAAAAAGTAACACGTGGCAAGATACAAAGTCACACAAGCGTATCTCTGTTCATAAACTTGTCTATATATACTCAGCTTATTTCACACAGCGTCATACAAAATTCAAAATCTCTTTCTCTACTTCATACAACATTTTCAACATTTTTCATGGGAAACTGTTTCTCTATTTCAACACCAGCTGGTGGTGGTGGCTCACATGACTGTCACTTATGTGAGAAATCTTTACAGAACGAGACAGCCCTAGAGAATCATATGAGTTCTCATCCAGAAGCAGTTTATAAATGCTTCAAATGGGTCCGTAAGTATGCAACAAAAGCGGAGAGGGAAACGCATTACGCAGCAAATCAATGTTCCCAAAAATAAGTGTCTTTTTATTTTTATTTAAATATGTATTTGTGTTAGAATAATATTTTTTTGTGCTTTTTTTATGTAATTTTGTTAAGTTTAGTTTGTTATGTGTTTAGTTTGTTGTGTTTATGTTTATGTTATAGTTTGTTTATTATATAATTTTGTAATATTTATTATGCTTGAATAATATATTTTATTTTGTTATATAATTTCTCATCTCCCGTTTCTCTCTCTATAATTATGTCTCCTTAATTCTCTCTCTTCTAGATTTTTATTTTTATAAATAAACAAAGGTGACACATGGCAAGATGCAAAGTCACACAAGCGTATCTCTGTTCATAAACTTATCAATGTATACTCAGCTTATTTCACACAGCTTCATACAAAATTCAAAATCTCTTTCTCTACTTCATACAACATTTTCCGTGGGAAGTTGTTTCTCTACTTCAACACCAGCCTATATGTTGCCTAGGTGCGGGTACGGTACCGGTATCCGGTACCGGTACTGGTACGAGGTACAGCATTCTTAGAAAAACTAGGATTCGGGTACGTCTGTATATATATATATATATATATATATATATATATATATATATATATATATATATATATATATATATATATATTTTAATATAGTTATATAAATAAAATAATAGAACTATATTGTTAAAACATATAATTAAACATAAAAAATACTACACAAGTAATTCAAAGACAATTAGCTAAAAATATTTAAATTGTTTCTCTCTTCATCATCATTAAAAAGCGCGGCGTCTAGTTCAAATTCTTCGTGAGAAAAACTTACAACATCAAGAATACCAGCTACATCAAATAGATTTCATTTATCTTTACCAATATCGTATATTTTTGTTGCTCATTCATTATAAGTATTAATATTTTTTATTATCGAGAGCAAATGAAGATTTGTAGGGATAATATTAGATTGATACTTTTATATTATAAACAAATAAGAAACACAAATTATCCTATAAATAAAAAACCGACTAAAAAAAGGAAAAAAAAAATGCATTTTTTTGAATTCGTGTACCACAGGAGTACTACGCGCGTACCACACGTGTACCTGTTACAAAATAAAAAATAAAAAAATAGGTACACCGTCGGTGCGCAACCAAGGAGTACCGTACGCGTACCGGTACCCGATACGTACCCGGTACCTGTACTCTTTCAAAAACGAAGTACCCGTGCATCACAGACACCAGCTGCCGGTGCTTGTGGTGGTGGCTCACATGACTGTCACTTATGTGAGAAATCATATGAGTTCTCATCCAAAAGCAGTTTATAAATGCTTCATATGTGTCCGTAAGTATATAACAAAAGCGGAGAGGGAAACTCATTACGGAGCAAATCAATGTTCCAAAAAATAAGTGTGGTTTTATTTTTATTTAAATATGTATTCGTGTTAATATAATATTTTGTTATGTGTTTTTTTATGTAATTTTGTTAAGTTTAGTTTGTTGTGTTTATGTTTATGTTATAGTTTGTTTATTATATAGTTTTGTAATATTTATTATGCTTGAATAATATATTTTATTTTGTTATATAATTTCTCATCTCCCGTTTCTCTCTCTTTAATTATGCCTCCTTAATTCTCTCTCTTCCAGATTTTTATTTTTATAAATAAAAAAGGTGACACGTGGCAAGATACAAAGTCACACAAGCGTATCTTTGTTCATAAACTTGTCTATATACACTCAGCTTATTTCACACAGCTTCATACAAAATTCAAAATCTCTTTCTCTACTTCATACAACATTTTCTATGGGAAGCTGTTTCTCTACTTCAACACCAGCTGTCGGTGCTGGTGGTGGTGGCTCACATAACTGTCACTTACGTGAGAAATCTTTACGGAGCGAGATAGCCCTAGAGAATCATATGAGTTCTCATCCAGAAGCACTTTATCAATGCTTCAAATGTGTCCGTAAGTATGTAACAAAAGCGGAGAGAAAAACTCATTACGCAGCAAATCAATGTTCGAAAAAATAAGTGTGTTTTTATTTTTATTTAAATATGTATTCGCGTTAAAATAATATTTTGTTGCGTTTTTTTTATGTTATTTTGTTATGTTTAGTTTGTTATGTGTTTAGTTTGTTGTGTTTATGTTTATGTTATAATTTGTTTATTATATAATTTTGTAATATTTATTATGCTTGAATAATATATTTCATTTTGTTATATAATAATTTCTCATCTCCCGTTTCTCTCTCTTTAATTCTGTCTTCTGAATTCTCTCTCTTCTAGATTTTTATTTTTATAAATAAATTATAAACTATTAAAAAATATTAAAAATTGATATTTATTAAAAATTAATTGATTAAGTAATTATTACAACTAATCACTATTTTGTTCGTTTCATTTTGAGAAAAATAAAAAATAAAACAAAAAAGGTAAAAATGAAAGGAAAATAATATGGTTTCATAAGACACCCAGATCTGGTTTTGTTTGTGCTCACGCCATTCTATTAGCAAAGTAAAGCACATCTAATTATTGATCGCTAGAGAGTTTTTTTTTTTAGTTTAGTAAATAAGTTAGCAAGACCTTTGTGATAATAATAATAATAATGATAATAATCTTTTGTAAAAGAAATATTATATCATAATAGTATGAAAAAACACTCTGTTAGGTTATAGTACAATTCTGTTGGTCGCATCCGGAGAAAATGATTTCCATGACATTTTAAATGATGTTATAGACAATTTGGTCCTTCTATTTAATTGTAAGTTCAAGTTAATAGGCTAATTTGTAGTATGTGATATGATTTAAAGATTAATTTATTAGTAAGTGGTATAATTTATGTACTGATTTATAAAAGTTAGTATAAACACAAGTTGTCCTACATAATTTCAAATTTGTGGATTTTTTTCTTACTTATTTGCGAATTTCATAAGTATAAACACTTTATTCAAGAGACAAATTGATAATTTATTTAATAATAACAATATTAACTACTACTAAAAACAATTGTTTCTACATACTTTATCTTAATTTTTTTATTTTTAAAATTGATATTTTCTTAATAAGTCAAAATTTTATTTTAGCAACAGATGTTAAAAGCACATGTTGTGCCAAGAATAAAAAAGTATAACTGGTATAACTAGAACATAAACGTCAAACGATCAAAACAACCGATACATATCTACAACTCCACCAATTTCAATAGCAAATTATAAACCCCTAACATCAGTCTATAAGCATGCACATACCTCTTGAAAATTATGGTAATTACCAACACCTAAGCATTCAACAGGACTACCCTGCCATTGACTTGATAAAAAAATGTGTTTATCCTTGTAATGAATGAACTATGTGAATGGTTTAAAATTTGCAAAAGAAAGAAAGGATAGATATTTCATAACAACAAATTCTAAGAACTCAACAATTCATATTCACATAAACATTTAAATAGCATATATCTTCTAATAATTAAGGATCATATCGAAGGCAAGAAAAATACATTGACCATGATAACAAATTTTAATTGGTTCAACAATTTACATTTACATAAGCACATACTGAAAAGAAAATAATTTAAATTTTCAACGGGATTCACATCATCAGAAGTAAGTACTGGTTCTAGAATTATCATATGTCTTAAAGCATTATGCACAACGGTATACATAAGAACATGTTTAAGAATATACATAAACTCTACTACAATAGTTTCAATTAAACTATTAATTTCATTAACATATTCAAGTTCTATTTGAATTTGTGTTGCATAAAATAAATTTCATTATCCTATACAAGTTCAAATATCAAAATCATTACTATCTTTGCATATAATCTACCCACAATAAAATACAAAGAAAGCGGAAAGTCTCATATTCAAACAACTAGAGCAAAATATATATCATTTATCATTAATCAATGAGAATACAATTACATCATGTCATAATTTAAGCATATTAAATATCAAACATAAAAGCATAATAATAAACATGAATTAACTTCCAAACATGCGAAATTACATAATTATCACATTTTTCATATAAAACTCATAACAATTCAAAAATTAAATTAGCACTTAGACTATCACCATCTTAGCAATCAAACATGAAGCAAAAATTATAAATGCTAAAGTCATTACCAATTAAAACACAAGTTTTAAGTATCAAGTAAAACACATGCCAATAAGCAATAAAAACAAGATTCAATAAACTAATCATACATCCGCAAAAATTAATAGTGACTAATGTGCAAGTGTAACTATAAAATTACATCACAAGAAGACACAACTGAAACACAAACACAACTGACACTATGCCCACTTAGCCTGATTGCACAGTCTTGTTCTGATTGACACACGACACACATATAGCCCAGTCATTCCGAGGACAACCCGAGCTCTAATACCAAATTGTAACACCCAAACCTATTATATAATAAATTATATCTTTATGAAATATTATTCAAAAATAAGCAAAGAAAATAAAATTTTAGTCATAAAAAGGTTTGGTTCGAGTATTAGAATATTTTACTTACAAAACACTTAATAATAACTTAATTAGTAAAATACCGTTATACAATATACTTTTCTAAAAATGATACGTCTTTAAATAAATTGAAACAAGAACATAGTATACTTATGTCTAACAACTCAATTCATAAACATACATTGATTTCATGTCATTCATATCTCATAACCACAAAATGTACAACACGTCACAATAATATCACATTCTCATCAATTATCAATCATTTAGTGCACATCTCATAACACACTTAAATAACTTAATCACATTGTTAAGAGATATCAATCAAATGTCATATACCAATTAATACATTTAATCACATATTCCTAATGCAACTAATGTCAATTACTCATGTCATGTCACCCTAGACACGACTAATGCATGTGGTACCATTTCATCAATTTATTTGAAAATTTATTCCAATTATATTTTAGTCAACCGAAACTATTAAAATATCTGCTATATTTTAGGGCTCATTTAAAGTATCTGCTCAACATGCATATATGAATGCATGAATGTACAATTACCAAACATATGGTTTACATATTTTAGTCAACCGCAACTACTAAAATATCTACTATACTTTAGGGCTCATCTAAAGTATCTGCTCATCATCAAAGGATAATATAATTCATGTACTATAACACTATTGTTAAAGAAATACATCTTTTCTATTAATTAAATCACATTAATTAATCTTATCAAGTTATCATACATTCAAGATCATCATCATCATATATGTTATCATAAATCATAATCTCATTTCAAGATATATAATTATCATAGTTAATCATTTTACAACTAAGATACACATTCATGATTCAATGATATCATAATTAAATCATGTTATCAACACACACATAAGCATATCATTATCATAATCCAATCATAAATCAATAACATACTTGTCATTACATATCAAATCATCATTTAATTACTCATATTCAATTCAACATGTTATTCCATAAGCATAAGATCATATTCTATACATGTTATAAAAAATATATATATTCTATACATGTTATAAGCATACAATCCATTCTAATCAAAACCAAATATAGATTTGATCAGGGAGTCTCGTTCAGCGAGCTCCAGCGAGTGCCAGCAAAGACAAGTCAGAGTTTTCTAGAAAATCAGGCGAGGGTTGGTGAGAGAACGTCGTCGGGCGACCAAACTCCTCATCGGGCGAGCACTCATCTGGGCAGGATGAACATCAAGAACAAATACGCTCTCGCTAACACATTCATACACCTCGCCGTGTGAGATATGCCCAAAAGTGAGAACTATGTTTTCGGGTTACACTTTAAATCCATCAAAAACACCATTTTTCAACTCATATATATGCATAAAGGAAGTGACTTTAAGCATATAGCATCAAAACAAGTATAGAAGTACAACCTTTAACTTCAACAAACATCATTTCACATCAAAATCATAGATTTTCATACTTTTCATAAAAACTCATAAACTTCAGAAAAATCTCTACAAACAAGTACACATTCTCATTCTTTAGCCCCAAAATTCGTACTTTAACATTACTATAAGTTCAATAATTATTCAATCATGCAAATGTTCCATTTTTATTCAATGAAAACACTCACCCAAAAGAAAAGAGTGTAGAGAGTTTGGGAATGAAAAAATAGACATTCTCTCCTCTCTATTAATCACCCTAATTATATTATTTAATCCTCTTACCTTAAATTAGTTGGATTCTCTATGCTACACTCCTCTTGAATTCCCAAGCTTTGATTCTATCTTTGGTTTTTCTTCTCTTTCTCTTCTTCTTTCTCACGAGCTTCTCTCTCTACCTCCTTTTCTCTCATTTTGTGATAAATAAATTCCCAACCCTACTCCTCATAAAACCATTCTATTATATACTATCCACTTAGGTTATGGTCAAATTCCTATATTACCTTTATTTTCTCTACAAATATCACTCACAATTTCATTCTTACTCTTACCATCAACTTTCATACTATTTACACAATTGCCATTAATCCTCTACAAAACATCTTACTACTTCTAAGATATTACTAAAACACCCTTAATTTCACTACCCACTCTATCTAACTAATGTTGTTCACTCATCACTTAATTAAATAAATACAATTCACAAACAAACATATAATTAATTAAATAATTAAAATGGGATGTTACACCACACTTCAACAGTGTAACTCTACGTTGGTTCACACCCTCGTATCTGCCCCAAATTCTATCAAACATGAGACAGCCAAGCCCGGACACGTCACTCAAATAGAGTAGAAAGTGATACATCACTCATCGTTTTCCACTATGGAGCACATTTTTTCCCGTTTCCATCTACCCGTATCTTTTCAATATCTGGTCCCCGTAAAAAAGAAGTCAATTCTATATTATTTTAAGATGAGTATCATTATAGATTTGTTAAAAAAATTATATTAAAATAGATAATCTAAAATAAAACTCAACTATTTTATATGAGAAGATATTTGACTTAACTTATCATTAAAATTAAGGAAAATTAAATTAATTTGAAATTTTATATATGAGTATAATTAATTTATATGTATGTGTATCTATAATTAATTTATATATGTTTTATTGATAAAGTCATATTATTCACAGCGTGACAAACTCAATTTTAAGTCTCAATATAAGATAGATGAATTTATTTTCTCATGGATTATTACTTTTTTTTAAGCAATCATATGTTTTTTTTACTAAATAGTTTATTCCCGTGTCTAATATTTTAAGTTTTATACTTAAGGAATATTAGCATTTCTTAAATAAAAACATGAAATATATAGTTTATATTAAACACTCACTCATTTACATGTAAAATGTTCATCCCGTGTACACAAAGACCAATTTATCATACTCTCATGTCCGTAATCTCATAAAAAATTATTCATTTTCTTATAGGTTTTTACTATATTTTAGCAATTGTAGGTTTTCTTTTGTAATACTATTAATTAATTTATTGCCGGATACTCTCATTAAATAATTAGAAGCTTTTTTTTTACTATAAATAGATAGAATTGAAATGCATTAATTATTAATTATTGCGATTCAAACAAAGAAACCAAAAAATTTAAGTAGCGAAATCTTTCATTGTTTCTTCTATGTTGTGACACAATATTATTTTGCCTCTATAATTAACACCCTTGGAAATAAATAAAAAGTAGTATTAAAAATGTTGTCACAAACTAACCGTGAAGAGAAAACAAATATTGGAAAATAAAAAACAAAATAGCGTCGATAAAAAAAAACATTGTAAGAGAGGAAATCTTGCACTTTTGCATAAACTTATCAAGATTTGGTTCGGCTCAATTCTGTCGCAGTACACAATCTTTATTTTTCAGGGATATCAAGTTGTTTTAAATTATCAATCTTCAATCTTTACTTATTTGAATCCATAATAATATGTACACAAAAAAAAATTGAACATTGAGAACCAATCTTCACAAATATTCTCAGCAAGCTTGAGAACCCAAACAAAATAAATAAAAATATATACAAAACAATCAAGGGTATAAATAAAGAACAGTACATCAACATATATTTGATTAAATTTTGATTTGTCTCTACCAAAAGTTTTTTTTATTTGTCTCTATATTATCCATTTGCACAAAACCATTGTTCGAGTATGTCTCCTTTGCTGCAGTAATAGAAGCAAATAATCAACAACACAAAAAACAAATAGAATTAGTGAACAATGAAATTCAATAATATATTTTAATTGGGTTAGCATGCATTTAAAAAAACCTCTATTGTCTTCAATCTCTATGAAATAAGAATATGAGAAATAAAAGAAACATATGAAGGAAAGAGTATGAGGATTTTGTGTGAAAAATGTATGATTCTAATATCCTATTTATAGACTCTAGTAGTAAACTATAATTGGGTTCATGATTGAATTTGGGCCCAAGTTATGTAAAAGAAATTGGAGGGAATAAATTAAAAATCCTATTTTGAATTTGAACATGAAAAATTGAAAATGGAAATAGGAAATAGGTTTTCATGAAATTTTATTGTGAAGATATGATGTATTATATTGAATTGATTGTTGATTATATTGAATTGATTTGAATTGATTATGGCGTAAAAAATCATAATATGTAATATTGAATTGAATTGATTATTGAATTGACTTGTATTATAATTGATTACAATATAATTACAATTATAATAATTATAATTATCATTGACTTGAATAAGGTAATATGCATATGGCGTAAAAAATCTTCACGATAGTTAGCAATGTATAAGTTAATATTGAATTGATTATTGAATTTTAATGTATTAGACTTATAAGGTAATATTGACTTATAATATATATTTTTTTTTTTTATTGTTGCAGGCAAACATCATAATGATATTTAGGAATGTACAATATACCAGCCACTGGATATATTAGTACAGGTGAATCATGTTTAAATTATATATTCTTTGTACTATTTGTAATTTATAGAAGATATATAGATGTATTAGTTTTGTAAATTATTTCCAATTTTTGTAAAATATATATAGATGTTTTATTTTTGTAAATTAAGACATTTTTTGAAATTATTCCAATGTACGGTTTTAAATTATTCCCGATATACATGTTTTTTTTGAAAAATACAATATAATCAATACGGTTTTCATGAAAATTATTTTCGATTTATTCAATAGGATTTTTTTTTATTTAAAAAAATAAAAAAAATAATATCGATAATCATTAATGATAGTCATTAATATTTGTCATTAATATATGGTTTCGATAGGGATTCGTAAATATAAATATATATAGATATAGATATAGATATAGATTCCAAATATGTTGTATTAAGTTCTAACCATAAAGATAAGAATATAGAAAGAAAAAAAAAGTCGATATTATTAACTAATTTTTTGTTTTATTTTTTATCGTCTCACTATACTCCCCAATATTTTAGACAAGATACGCATCTGCCCTAAACCTTGTCATCATCGACTCTTAATAGAAACATACTTTCAAAAAAAAAAAAAATCTTAATAGAAACATGAACAAAAGCAAATATTGATTTACCATGATGAAATTTTTGTCATACAGCTAAAAAGTATCGATAGTATAACACAAGAAGCATGTGAGTATAAGCTTGACCAACCTTCGAATTCAACGGGAAGTTGCTGAATTATGAAACTGAGCCCCCCTTCACTTGCTTAGCTGTCACTCTTGGAACGTGACCCACCACTATTTTTTCTCTTAAAATACCTACGCTAAAATTATACATAATCAATGATTAATAACGTTAGAAGCCAAAAATATCAAAGGAAAAAACAATCACACTATCAATATCAATAATTCGTTTTTCGCATAAGATAAAACGTGCACTTGGGCTTGGAACCTGCGTTCTTTTGTTTTTTTAATTTGGTTTTTTTAATAATAACACTTTACATTACACAGATGGCTGCAGGTGGCATGTAACTCATGTTTTTGGTTCGGACAACCGTTTGATCCCGAACCTGTTAATTAACACTAATCAAATTAATTAATGAACAATTATAATTTAGTATACTATTAACAATACTAATTTTTAGCTTTAGATTATAGCAATAGCAAAGTAAGTAGAACTAGAAGTTTAGTTGTGACGGTGATTTCTCTGCTGTACCTTGTGAGAGAAGGCAAAATCATGAAAAAGCAAACACAAAAGCATTCACAAAAAGAATTGCTTCTCTTCCAAGCCAGCTAGAAAACTAGTTGATTTTGATACTGACATTCATAATTTTTCACTTCCACCATTAAAATCTCACACACCGATACTCACGAGAAAGTAACAAGAAAAGTTTCCATTACCATTATCATCATTACTATAAAACGCATCAAAACGTTCTTCTTCACTTCTTCCATTCTTCTTCATATTTTCCAATGAAGACTATTTCTACATTGTCTCTTGTTCTTCTCTGCTTTCTTCAATCCGCTGGAGCAATTTTAGATCCTGTTGATTTCTTAGCATTACAATCTATTCGAAGATCGCTTCACGATGTTCCTGGTTCGAATTTCTTTTCGTCTTGGGACTTCACCGGCGATCCATGCAACTTCGCCGGAGTTTATTGTGTTTCTGATAAAGTATTTGCTCTCAATCTCGGCGAAACTAGAGCCGGTTCGCCTGGTCTCACCGGAAAAATTGATATCTCCATTGGTAAACTCTCTGCTCTTGCTGATTTAACCGTTTCTCCCGGGAGAATTTACGGTCATCTTCCTCCGTCGATTTCGCAGTTGAAGAATCTTAAGTTTCTCGGTATCAGCCGGAATTTCATCTCCGGTGAGATTCCGGCAGGGCTTGGTCAGCTTCACAATCTCAGAACAATTGATTTAAGCTACAATCAGTTATCCGGAACCATTCCTCCGTCAATCGGAAAATTGCCGGTGCTAAACAACCTCATCCTCCGTCATAACCGTCTCACCGGTTCAGTTCCGTCATTTGCATCGGCTCAAAACTTAAACCGGCTCGATCTAAAACACAACTCTCTCACCGGTTCACTTGCTCCTGATTCTCTCCCTTCTTCACTACAATATCTATCTCTATCATGGAATCAACTTACCGGGAATGTAGATCGGGTTTTATACCGGTTAAACCGTATCAACTATCTCGATCTAAGCTTAAACCGGTTCACCGGTCCAATCCCGGCTCAGTTATTCTCATTCCCGCTAACAAACTTACAGTTAGAAAGAAACCAATTATGCGGTCCGGTTGAACCGTATAACGAAGTTACAATCCAAACCGTTGATCTAAGTTACAACAAATTATCAGGTGAAATATCACCTTTATTAGCGAGTGTGCAAAATTTGTATCTAAACAACAACGCTTTCACCGGTGAAGTTCCCGGTAATTTTGTAGAACAGTTATTGAGGGCGAATATACAGATATTGTATTTGCAGCATAATTATCTTACCGGAATAGTGATTAATCCAACGGCGGAGATTCCGTTGAGTAGTTCTCTTTGTTTACAGTATAACTGCATGGTTCCTCCTGTTCAGATGACGTGTCCTTCTAAAGCTGGTTACCAGAAAATCAGACCTGCTAGGGAGTGCAATCAACATCATTGAAAATCTTATACCATATATCATATTATATAGTTACATTTATATATTAGCACTGTAATATTCAAGTTAGATCAACTAATATTGAATACTATTAAAATTATAAACTATATAACTTTTGTTTTCTTGCTTTTGTAATATTTAATTATTCTTTTTGACTTGTTTTATTAATTCATTATTATTATAATTAAAATTAGTTGTAGTATATTAGTAGTTTTTTTTTTCTTTGACCGCAATTTAATCTAGTTCGGATGTCAATTCTGACAGTAAGTGGTACCAGTCTCATTCGATCGTAATTGTGAAGGATCGAACTATGGTTTTTCCTACTAAATTCAGTGTCAATTACCACTAAATTAAATAACGATCGGTTGTATTTTACTAGTTTTTGAATAATACTACATTTTATTCTTTTTATAAGAGACAAATCTATATTATTTTATATTTACGAATCTTTATTGAAACTTTTATGGAAATAGTATTAATGATTTACATTAATGACTAACAATTAATATTATTTTTAATTTTCGTAACATTAATGACTATGCAAGGACTTTTTTGTTATTATTATTTTTTAAATTGATTTTTTTGAAGTTTTTAAATAACACCTTTTTTATATATATTTTAGACAAATCTATATTTATATCTATATCTATATCTATATCTATATCTATATTCTATATTCTATATTATTTTATATTTACGAATCCTTATTGAAACTTTTATGGAAATAGTATTAATGATTTACATTAATGACTAACAATTAATATTATTTTTAATTTTCGTAACATTAATGACTATGCAAGGACTTTTTTGTTATTATTATTTTTTAAATTGATTTTTTTGAAGTTTTTAAATAACACCTTTTTTATATATATCTATATCTATATCTATATCAATATTATTTTATATTTACGAATCTTTATTGAAACTTTTATGGAAATAGTATTAATGATTTACATTAATGACTAACAATTAATATTATTTTTTATTTTCGTAACATTAATGACTATGCAAGGACTTTTTTGTTATTATTATTTTTTAAATTGATTTTTTTGAAGTTTTTAAATAACACCTTTTTTATATATATTTTAGACAAATTACTATATTTTTAAATTCTAAAATAATATAGATTTCAAAAATAATACATTGTTATATTTTTAGAAAATATTATTATATTTAATTAACAAAATAAACCAATAAAATAAATATATCATTTTAAACAATTTACATTTCTTATAAAATTATATTTTGGGCTGACAATTCTATGGTTGAATTGAATTCTATATTATTTTATATTTACGAATTCCTATCGAAAACTTTTTTGGAAATACAATAGTATTAAAAAAAAATGTTAACACAATTGTAAATTTCTGAGTACCAATCATTACTTGGTTCAATGTTGATTGGCACTGAACTTGGTAGGGAGGACCACGGTTCAATCCCCGCAACTGCAACCGGGAGAAGCTGGAACAACTTGATGTCAGAACTGATCTCCGAACCAGATTAAATTAGTGGTGAAAAGTAAAAAAAAAAATTATAAATTTCAAAAAGAAAAAAGTGTTTTTTAAGACATCAACAAGTTTTGTTGTTATTGTTAATTGAATGACTAAAAAAATGTGTTAATACAATGGTTAAAATGCTTTTAATTCTTCACAAATATTTACCAATCAGTAATCAGTTATTATAGTTGTGGCATCATTTGTTTCCTTTTTTGCGCCATCACACGTTTACCGACTTTCAATAGCCTTAATTAACTCCCAACAACAATGAGGCTATATAAGTGTACTTTGCATCCTCTCAAAACCAATACAATCAATCATACAATTCTTACTCATATTACTCTTTTATTCTAATTATTATTATTATTATTATTATTATTATTCTGATTATACTCTTCATCTTAATTCGCAATTGCATTATCTATTTTTTTTTTATTGTAATTCTCCTAATTTGATTTTCAAATCTCATGCAGGTCTTGACACAAAGGAACATGTTTTTTAATGAAGCAAACATTTAGTCATTTCATGTTAGCGAATATTGGTTTTTTTGTCTGTACATTTTGCTAATTTAAATTTTAATCTAATTTGTTTTACAAAATATTCATAAACTTTACTGAAAAGTTCATAAGGATATATAGATCACAAGGATATTTGCAGGTTTTGAACGTTTCTTACTATTTGTCATGTGTTTTTAAGATATCGGTATCAAAGTTATTTTTAAATTTGTTATAGTGTGAGTTTTAGATTATGGTTTTTAATTTTTTTACAAAATTGTGTTTGTTTTGTACTACAATATATATGATGCATTAAGAAACTTTATTTTCATTTGATTGCTCAAACAAAGTTAGAAATAATATATATGGTGCATTAAGTTTGCTACAACACAAAATTGGTCAAAAAGACAACGTAACAAACATTTTTTTTCAACAATAAAAAAATGAAAAACCCACAAAATAAACGTCCATCTTTTTTTTTTTTTGCTAGATTACAAAAAGTCCAGCTTTCATCAACCCGAATTCTTCATATGGTAAAGGTAATAATTGATAATAAGTAATTAATAATTTTATATACATTAATTATTATGACAGCAAAGAAATTTCGGATACTATTGTGCCTATTTGAAATTTGAAATCATACTATATATAAGGCAACAAATCAATGAATTTAATAGTAATTTTTTACTAATTGAATGTGTACGTTTATTTATTTTTATTTTTTTGTACGTTTATTTTTAATTTAAGGAAAATATATTTACATCTTTGCATTGCATTGACATTCTCATGTCTTTGCCTATAAATAAGGCTTCTTAGACTCATTTTTTACACCATTCTCGAAATATAATGTATAGTTTTTGTAAGTGTTCTTTAAATGTATTTCTATTTTTTTTCTTCATTATATTATTCTTTTTTTTATTTATTTCTTATTCTCTTATATTATTTCTGCAAATATATATTTTAATTTCAAATTATTAATATTATTGTTTAGGTGAATATGATGCACAATTTTTAATACAAAATTTTACTTTTTTTATTATAATTTGTCAATGTGATATTTTGTGTTGAATTTAATTATTTATTATATTTCATTTGTAGGTGTGTAAGAACATTATGAAAGGAATAAATATTAAGACCAAGAATGCAATTGAACTTGATGGAGTAGTGATATATTCTTTTTTATTTTCTAAATGGATATGTATGATTGATCATAAAAAAGTAAAATAATGATCTATATGTATGATTATTCTAATTATAATTGTTAAATATTTATTTGACTGTATTTTATTTGTATATTATTATAAAGTCTACCTCAACGAAATTGATATATAATGTTATTGATCTAGCACAAGTAGTCAAATGTTGCACCAAACCACGAAAGATTTTACACATCAGTATTGTATTAATTCCTCTAAAAACAATTTTGGTGTGCCAATGTTATAAGTTCTCTTCATTTTGAGAGTGTTAGAATTGATCTTCTTTTCTATTGTAATTATTTTATTCTCTTAATATAGTTTTCTTGGGTGCAACCTCTTTACCGTAAATAATACCAAAATATGATTACGTGTCTAAATTGTTTCCCAAAAAACATGTAATATCATGGTTCAACTGTTCATCTATATATATTTTATTCCTTAGAAATGGTTCTAATGAATTATAATTTGACTTACATTTTTTAATAACATTTGTCATTCTTCTATTCCATCCATTTTTGTATAACTGCATTTTTAAGTGAAAAGATCTGCACTACCTTTAGACATACTCTAATCTATAAATATGAGAAGAAACTCAATGATAATCATGTATATGCGATTGGTAATTTAGTGTTGCTACTAATGTGCAATAATATCAATTCATAAAGCTTGATCAAAGTTGTTTCCTTTTGATACGAGATAAATTTTTCAACTAAAGTTCTCTATTAATTTATAATTGGCTTAATTCAACATTCAGTCCATTATGTTTATTTTAGGTTTCAAATTTGTTCCTTATGTTTTAAAAGTTTCAATTTGGTCCCTTATGTTTATTTTTTGTTTCAATTTGGTCATTTCCGTCATTTTTGTCACATGTGGCAGACGGTTTGCTTACGTGGACAGACATGTGGACACCTTGACAGTTGGACACATGTCCAAATTAAACGGTGTTAGTAAAAAAGTTGACGGAAAGGACCAAATTGAAACCTAAAATAAATGTAAGTGATCAAATTGAAACTTTTAAAACATAAGGACCAAAATGAAACCTAAAATAAATATAAGGGGCCAAAAAGTCATATTATATTTTTAAAAATATAATAGTAAATTTTTAAAATTCTTAAAGATTTTTTTTTTAGTGCTTATAAAATGTCGGTCTGTATAGAATGAGTTATTTTCTTTTTTGTGTGTTTATGTTTTGTAAATTAAGACCGAATGAGTTGAGATTCTGTCTTAACTTTTTTTCTTCCTAAAATGGGTATGAAAATTCATTTTTAGTTTCACTTTTACGAACTTCCTAGCGCATGGATGTATTACACACTATATATTAATAATAAATAATATGTTTAAATGTCTAAATAAAATCTAACAAATTAATAATATGTTTGAAAGTCTAAATAAAAGACACACTCTATTAATACTAAAAATAATGTGTTTGGAGATCTAAATAAAATTCCATAAGCTCAACAACTTCCCTATAAGTTTACCAGCTAGCTGAGCTATATTCTTAGGACTATGAAATTTTAGAAGTATATGAAAGAATATTTAATATAAATTTTGAATTTGAATCTTACATTAAGTTGAATAAAATTTTAAATATAAGAATAATGGGATGAAACATTATATGTTATATTGTCTAATTACGAAAAAAAATCCATTAATAATATAACATTATTTCTGATATATTTATGATGGCGGGGGATCCAAATTTTTATACACGGGATGAAAGTTCTCTAGGTATTATCAGTGGTTTATCTGAGGTATATTCATAGGACCACGGGGATAAATATTTTGCAAGTGTATATGTATGAATGTTTAATATAAATTTTGAGTTTGAATCTTACATCAAGTTGAATAAAATTTTAAATAATAAAATAATTGAATGAAGTATTATATTTTCTAATTACAAAAAAATAATTCTATTAGATATATTTATGATGGATGGAGCATCCGTATAATTCTATTGAAGTTCGGTTCTTATAGGTTATATTAGTGAAAATTTTTAAAATTTCAAAATTTTAAATTTAAACTTAGAAAGAAAAAAACAATCAAAATTTGATCCAAGATTTGATCCTTGACCAAAGTGTATACAAATTAATATACACTTTTAGTTCTTTGGTGGAATAATTATTTCTCATAGCAACCGAAATATTAACACAAAAAATAATAATATTTTATAATCTTTAAAAATAGCATAACCAAATGTACATTTAAATTTATTATTAAAATATTATAGAAAAATAGATATAATATAAAATCATTTATATTTTTATAAGTAAAAACTAACCCGTGCGGATGCACGGGTAATTTATTCTAGTTTATTAATAAAAACTAATGTATTAATTAGTTCATATAATAATGATAATATTATTGATCAAATATATTAATTTTTATTAACTCATTTTGTGTGTCTTATAAAAAGGAAATATTTATGAGATGAGTGTGAAAAACTTGCAGTTAGGTTCACAATGCTAGCTTTATGTACTACTTTTACTGATGTAGTATATTCATTTTAGCTGCAAAATTAATAAAATGACAAATTTAAAGTAAATGTTGTGATTCTATCAACAGAATAAAGATGCAAAAGTTGTGTTTTTTCTTTAGTTAATGCTCTTGTGAATAGTTTTTTTTAGATTTATTGAAACGGTAATATATCTAGTTAATAATATTAATAATATAGATTAAATATTTTTTTTTTTAATAAATCTAATTTTGTTTATATATAGAATCGCAGGGTGTAGTTGAGATGAAGAAGTTAGTAGAATCATAAAAAGGTTAAGAGTATTTTCGATTCCGGCCAAATCATTTAGTCTTCAACTATGTAAACTATTTTTAAAAACATCTCTGATTTTACAAATATATCAAAAAGATCTTTTACAAAGTCCGAGGCTGATTTGGGGTTTACTCTTTAATTTTCTATGAGCTTATGAGAAGCTTAAGTAAATGTATTTAAATAGAAATAATAATACTCCGTATTAAGTATGGTGAAGTTAGTTAAGACTTATTTATATTTTGAGTATATGGCTTATCTTTTGATTGCACTTGTGAGAGGACAAGAATTTCCAATAATATTTGGAAGAATTTCCCTCCTACCCGGGTTTTTAATTTTACCCTTGATTTAAAAGTTCGGAATGCGTTTTTCGAGATTTTTCTAGTGTAAATTCAGCAAAAATTTCGGAAAAACACATTCCGAAGTTCATTTTCAAGGCAAAAAAAAGTTCGGAAAACGTTTCCCGAACTTTTTAACAAGGGCAAAATCGAAATATTGGGGGGTGAAAAAAAGTTATGGGGGTGGGATGAGAATTTTTCTAATATTTGTATGCAATGCATGTTATGTTAAGCGTAGTTCTTTGAACATGAGTCCAACGGCTCGAGACCCAAATGTACGAAAAATTCTCATCCCACTCCCCACAACTTTTTTTCACCCTTAATTCAAAAGTTCGGAACGCGTTTTTCAAGATTTTTCTAGTGCAAATTTAGAAAGAAAAAATTGGAAAAACACATTTCGAAGTTCATTTTCAAGGCAAAAAAAAGTTCGGAAAACGTTTCCCGAACTTTTTTAACAAGGGCAAAATCAGAATATTGGAAGGTGAAAAAGAATTGTGGGGGGTGGGATGAGAATTTTTTCAAATGTACAACTGTTTCATATGACTTAAGAATAAGAACTAGACTTACAAAACTATAAGCCCAAGGAGTATTTGTCAAACTTAAGAAATGCACAACGAATTTGATCCAAAAAAGGAAATGGACAAGGAAGGTTAAAGCCAAAATTTAGTACGTAGCAACGTGGTCCCCCTAGCCCTTGAGAAGTGATAAATCATAGCTCCTTTCAGAAAAAGATGATGTTTTTGTTAGGCATAATCCCGACCACACCATTCTCGTACTGATGCCCATAATTATGCTCATGATATTAGGGAAATTCTAATATGGACCACTTTATTAAGTGGTCCATGGTGGACCAATCACAAATAATATTATAACGAATACGAATTTTATAAAATTCACCGTTGGATTGAAAGTTTATATCATGTAGATCATCTATAGAAAAATTTAGAAAAATTAAAAATCATTTGATATGTTATTGAGACACATCAAGATTAACGGTTGTTAAATAACATAAATCTTGATGGGTCTCAATAACATATCAAATGATTTTCAGAAAAATTTAAAAAATTTATGGATGATCTATACGATATAAACTTTCAATCCAACAGAAAATTTTATAAAATTCATATTCGGTATATCACTTGTCCACTTGTGAAGGTGTTCCACCGTAGCATTAGCCCATGATATTAATACTATTGCTCTTCCCCATTCATCTCAACCTCTTATATATTCGCTTGTTGAAGCGAAGCAGCCGCCCATGATGCAGCAATTCTTTTAGGTTTAGAGGCATGCCGTCAAACTTGTTTTGAACTGCACCTACGCCCAACAGAAACGGGCCAACAACCATTTTTACTTTACGTTATTTAATTTCTCAATTTTAAGATTACTTATGTAGTACGCCGAAAGTCTCATGTTCTTGTCACAATGAATCCAACCATCTCCTCTCTCTAAGACTATTAGGTTGATCTCAGTAGTCCTCCACATTTCACGTCATTTATAACGATGACGATTATAACCACTCTCTAAAGTTTTTGTGCCAAAGTGTGAATCAATCGCTTTTCACTTTTAGTAGTATATAATACTGACTTGAGGTTTGAAGAGTGCTAACATGCCATACTTTTGCTATTGTGAACCACCACACTCCACAGGTTTGTAATTGCCACCGGCCTCACGTTGGAGTCACCCAGTTATTTTTCAAATAGAACAAAACTCTAATCAGAATCTCTCGTGTAGGGTAATGCTATATACAGCGAAAAAAATTTCGCTGATTTTTAAGAATTGCATATACTACCTCTCTGTTATCTTTATCTTGTGACCATGCTTTAACATCTAAAAAATTAATAAAAGATATCACCCACCGCTTCCTCTGATTTTTATTGTTTTGAAGCTGTGAAAGTAGCATAGAAAATAACAAGGCCAACAACAAGTTCTTCATAAAAATTTATCAAGTTCACTCCTCTACTAATTACTCATATGAACCATGGATTTATAGAACAAACAATACCAAATTTACCAACACACACAGTCACAGATTTAACAATATCAGATGTGTTTGAAGATTTTAAGGAACAAATAGAAGCAAAATAGGGAGAGTGCACCATTGCCAAACTGAATTGAAGGAGTGTGTGAGATTTTCTATGTTATCAATGTAAAGCAGAAATTATTGTAAAATGAGGAGACAAACGACGACAAACAGAGACAACCAGTGGCACCCACTTGATTTTCTATTCCTCTAATTATTGTGGTATAAAGGCAAGGTGTGGTATAGTAACGACGAACAGAGATAAAGAACGGCGACGATGACGAACAACGACAAAGCAACGGCGAATAGAGAAATGAGCGACTACGAAGAACAAACGAAAAGTAATAACCACCAATTTCTTGGCAATTTAAACACTTTTATTTCTTAAGGTTTTCATCTCTTCAATTGAAACCAAATTTTCAATCATCTCAACTGATACCCTAATTATAATCTTTATTTTTAAAACCCCATTTTTGAATTTCATGTCCCAACAACTATCATCATATACAATTTACGGTATTTTCAAACCAGAAATTGAGAGAGAAGAGAGAAAATGAGTTTTGGGTGTTTGAAGATTGAAGATGACTACAGGATGAGAGAGAAGAGAGAAAATGATGTTTGGAATGAGTTTTTTTTATTAAAAACAAATTAAGGTAAATAATTATGTGGGTGCCACCACACTGCCAACACATTCGTATAACTTTCGCGATGAAATTTTCGCTTTAAACAGCATTTTCCTTATAATAATTTGTTTAACTAATATACCGGATACACTGTTTGACATTTTTCAAAAAATATATATAAAACAAAATCAATTCAAATTGTTTTGTATTTATAAAATTTAGGTTTGAATAACTTTTGGTCCTAAAATTGATAAATACCAAACCAAAACTCGGGAAAATCACTCACTTTCTGCTTTTGAAAATTTGGTCAGTTGGGGGCATATTATATTTGGAAAAAAATATTGATTAATTTTTATAATAAAAAAATATTGATTAAATTTGCTTAAAAAGTAAGAGTATATTGTGTAGTTATGACTTCTGAAATTCGGTGGGGTATACGTATAAAAGAGAGGGTATAAAGTAAAATTTTCCTTTTGGAGTCAGAGAGCTTTTTGAAGCATTTAACGAACGTATGGAGCTAAATCTATAGATCCAAGACAAATCGAAAACCATATCACAAACCCACAGTCACTTCACACTATAAAACATATAAATTTTATGATTTTAATCTCTACAAAATTGTTTTATTTCAAGTTAAACCTATATTAAATTGTAAAAAAAAATTTAGTATTTTACGTTATAATATTATACTTTGTAAGAATAAATTTTTTTTTTATAAGAAGGAGGGCGAGACGCCCAAGTTTGTAAGAATAATTTTAGTAACAAAAAAATAGATATTTTTAATCTTCAAAATACTTCCTATAAAATGCCAATAGATACCAAAAGTTGGGGTAGGGGTAATTGTATCTGAACCAATTCAAAACTAAAATCGCAAATCGAACCAATCTAAATTGAAAATAGCAAAAAATTGCATTTAATTTAAATCGCACGGATCGTTTTTCTGCTAAACTGTGCATGGTTTGGCTTGGTTTGCGGTTTTCATTTTAGAAAACTGAACCAAACCAAACCGCAAAATAACTTAATTATATCAACTAGTAGCAATCAACTTATTATCTAGTCGAACTTAATAAGCCAAACTCAAATTGAGTCTATAAAATAGTAGGTTGTCAAAACATATAATTTCACGCAATTCAAAACTATACTATTAGTATTAAAAACAAGTTCTTATTTATATTTAATCACTACAAGAAATATGATTTTTGACAACAACTTTTTTTGTTACAAGTCGCTGGGAAAATTATCTTTGGTTGTTTTGCCAGCGACTTGTAACAACTTTAAACAAAAAAAATTGTTGCTAAAAATCATATTTCTTGTAGTGAATTTAGGTATATGCATATTATATCATGTAAATAATAAAATAAATTAAAATTTCCGATGTTTATTCTGTAGCATGTTGGTAATATTGTCCTATTTTTTATATCGTGATAAACCGTGAAAACCGAACCAACCATAACCGCATTTGTTCGCTTTGATTTGGATGCTTTTTAAAAATCAATCGAACCAAACTAAACCGCATGCAATTTTATCTCGCAGTTAAAATGATTTTTATTCTCAAAATTGAACCAAAATGCACCACAAACATCCCTATTTTAGGGACTAAACAACCAATTGGATTAAATATATATATTTTTCTTTCTTTTAAAATTAACAAATTATGATTTTGTACCTATAAAAGAATCACACGTTTTTATCTCCAAAAAATTTATGTTGTTTTTAATCTTTATGTGACAAGATTTTGACTTTTCTTAATGTAATACTCCCTCCGGTTTCATATATAAGAAAATTTTCAAAAAAACACCCTTTTTAAGAAAGTAGGTAAATGTATTGGTTAAGGAGAAAAAACACATTGAAAAGCGTAAAACATTGCATTTATTGGTTGAAATTGGAATAATATCATAAAACATAATAATTGTAATACATTTTTGCTTATATTTGAGACTTTCATTTTTTTTGTTTTATTGCTTATATTTGAGACCGGAGGGAGTACCCCTCCGACATTTTTTATAAGCAAAAGTCAACAATAATATTTGTCCTTAAATATAAGCAAAAGTCATCAAATTTGTGTCACTATTCCTAAAATACCCTTGTTTTTAAATTCAACCAGCATTTTAATACTTCTGTCTTTTTTCCAATAGTAATCCATTACTATTGTGTTCCCAATACTCTAAGTTGGCAACTTGGCACACTTTTATTTTTACGAGGAATGCATAAGGGCATAGCCAATTAAAGTGGTTACGTGTGCAATGCAATTAAGCTATTGCTGCCTCAATTTATCATTAATCAAGAAAAGAGTTCGGAGCAGTAATTATATGGCATCATTGCTGTTATTCAAAACATCAGTTATGGCTTTTTATTTCTAATAATTAATGTAGTGTATGGGGTTATTTTAGTCCAACTAACTCAATTTTTACACAAAATTAGCATTTCTTAATAAGCGTGAAAATGGAAAGTTTTGCCTATAAAAATGGCCGGAGGGAGTATAGACTTGTATAAGGGCTTCTTCTAGCATGGGAAAATGTTATAGATAATTAAGGTCCACAATAAACCATAATGAAGTTTGAATAAAACAAGGGTATTATCACCATGGGAGACTTGTTTTCACCCTTAGATAATTAAGGTCCACAATAAACCATAATGAAGTTTGTACATTGTATCTCTTCTTGAGTTTGACATTTTTTTTAAAAATATAAATTATACAATTCTTATTCTCAAATATATAAAAGTTGAAACTCAAATTCATTTTTTTAATGGTTAAATAAGTTTTTGCTTTTATAAATATCTCGAATTTTATTTTTTTTGTCCCTATAAATTTTTTCAATTTTCGATATTTTAAAATATTTTCTATCACAACTTTTGATCCTTAGTTTTATTCAAACTTTTATGTACTTTCACATTTTTGAATGATTTTTGTTTTTATCTTTATAATATTATAAGAACATCTCTCATAAAAATTTAGAATTTGTTAACATAAGATGAATTATTTATGAATTTTATGTGCGAAAAAATTTTAAAAAAAAATCATATTTAATTTATCTCTTGTTAAAAAAAATTTAAACTTTTGCGAGAAAGATTCATATAATGTACTAAACATAACCGCGAAAAAAAAAAGCCTTAATATTTCAAATGATATGCATAAGTTGAATGAAAAGTAGAGACCAAAATTCATGATAGGAAATACTTTAAGGACCAAAAGTTGTGATATAGAAAATATTAAAGGATCAAAAGTCATTGAAAAAAATTTGATAGGGATAAAAACTTATTTAATTCTTAATGTAAAAGATCTGTGTTTCAATTTTTAAATATTTTCCCGGTTCTTTTTGTAAGAAACTTTTGACTTTTTAGATTCCTTAAATAGTTAATGTTTTTGGTTTATATTATAGACCAATTACTTTAATTATTCAATGAACTTAAAAAATAGATTGTTTTTTATAAAAATGATTGAAGGGAGTATTTGAGAATAAGGATTTTGTAATTTATTTTTTCAACAAAAAAAAATCAAATAAAAAAAAATTGTCACACTTAAAAGAAATAATACAATGTAAAAATTTTATTAAGGTTTATGATGAAACTTAGTGATCTAAGTGTGAATATAAGTCTCCCATGGTGAGAGACCTATACCACTTTCCCACCCTAAAATTCCCCTTGTATAAGTTTCACATAATATAAAATATTTTGAACATAAAAGGGTCGTTACATTGATATTAAAATGAGCAAAAACAAATTATTATCGACTAAAAACAAAAATTTTAGTAATATAAACATATGATTTTCTTTATAAGAACAAAAACTAATATTTATTAATTTTATAGGAATGAAAACTATATTTAACTTGATTAAATATTAAAAATAGGTTTAAATATTTTTTGATTTCCTATAAATATCTCGAATTTTGTTTAATCCTTATTAAAAAATTCTACAACTTTTAGTCCCTAAAATATTTTCAATCATAACTTGTAGTCCATACTTTTAATCAAACTTTCGATCTCATAAGACCTTTTTCAGAAAAGGAGGTGAAAGCAGCAATTTGGGATTGTGATAGTTTTAAGAGTCCAGGTCCTGACGGGATTAATCTTGGTTTCTTCAAGGATTTTTGGGGGGAGATGAAGGGGGATGTCATGAAGTTTATTTCTAAGTTCCACCGCAATGGTAAGCTAACGAAGAGTTTAAATTCCACCTTCATCGCCCTTATCTCTAAGGTGGACAGTCCCCAAATGCTGAATGAGTTCAGACCCATCTCGTTGATAGGAAGCCTTTATAAAATTTTGGCAAAGGTTCTGGCTAATAGGTTACGTCTGGTCATTGGTAGTGTCGTCTCCGACTCCCAGACGGCTTTCGTGAAGGGCCGTCAGATTCTTGATGGCATTCTCATCGCGAACGAGGTGGTGGACGAGGCTCGCAAATCTAAGAAAGAGTTGCTGCTCTTTAAGGTTGATTTTGAAAAAGCTTATGATTCAGTAGACTGTGACTATTTGGATGCGGTGCAAAGGAAAATGGATTTTCCGCCTCTATGGAGGAAGTGGATGAGAGAATGCGTATGTACGGCAACAACATCGATTTTGGTCAACGGTAGTCCTACTGATGAGTTTCCTCTTGAACGGGGCCTTCGTCAAGGCGATCCTTTATCCCCTTTTTTGTTTTTGCTGGTTGCTGAAGGCCTAAATGTGATGATGAAGGCCATGGTTGAGGGGAATAGGTTCTCAGGGTACTCAGTTGGCAATGAGGACACGGTTACTGTGTCACACTTGCAGTTCGCCGATGACACTTTGCTTCTAGGAGCCAAAAGTTTGGCTAATGTCAGAGCTTTGTGTGTGGTGCTTGTGCTATTTGAGTTAATCTCAGGCCTAAAGGTGAATTTCCATAAGAGTATGTTGGTCGGGATAAACATTCCTGATTCCTAGTTACACGAAGCCGCATCTGCTTTCATTGTAGGGTGGGGAAAATTCCTTTTCTCTATTTGGGTCTTTCTATTGGTGGTGATCCGAGGCGTCTGGGTTTCTGGGAACCGGTGTTGGAACGCATTAGGACTAGATTGTCTGGGTGGAAGAGTCGGTTCTTGTCTTTCGGTGGTCGCCTTGTACTTCTCAAATATGTCTTTACATCTTTGCCTATCTATGCTCTTTCCTTCTTCAAAGCCCCCTCAGGTACTATCTCCTCTATTGAATCTCTTTTGATTAAATTTTTTTTTTGGGGGGGGGGGGGGGGACTGAGGATTCTAGGAAAACTGCTTGGGTTAACTGGAAGACTGTCTGTTCATGTCAGGAGTACGGAGGGTTAGGGGTTAGACATCTTAAGGAGTTTAACACTGCCCTCTTGGGCAAGTGGTGTTGGAGGATGTTGGTGGATCGTGGCGGTCTTTGGTTTAGAGTGTTGGTGGCTCGGTATGGGATGGAGGAGGGTAGGTTGAGGGTCGGGGGGCGGACGGGGTCGGTGTGGTGGAGGGAGATAGCGAGGATCAGGGACGGAGTAGGCGGGCCTAGCGGTGGTTAGTTTGGAGAGTGTGTATCGAGGGTGGTGGGGGATGGGACAGATACTCTTTTCTGAACCGATCCTTGGCTGAGTGGGATACCCTTTAGTGAGCGATTTGGTCGCTTGTTTGATTTGGCGGTGACCAAGTCGCGATCTGTGGCAGAGATGTTCTCTTTAGGGTGGGAGGCTGGCGGAGAGGCGTGGGCGTGGAGGAGGCAGTTATGGGTGTGGGAGGAGGACCTGTTGAGGGAGTGTTAGGCTTTACTTCTTCCCGTGACTTTGCAGGTTGATTCCCCAGATCATTGGAGGTGGAGACCGGACCCCGTCTTAGGGTATTCTGTTCGGGATGCGTATCAGATACTGACTACACAGGAGGCAGGTACTTTGGGGGCCGCTGAAAACCTCATATGGCATCGACGGGTTCCCTTGAAGGTGTCTATCTTTGCTTGGCGTCTCTTGAGGGATCGATTGCCGACGAAGGCTAATCTGGTTACTAGAGGCATTCTATCCCCAGATCTTCACTTATGCGCGACGGGTTGTGGGGGCATTGAGACAGCACATCACTTATTCATCTCTTGTAGCACCTTTAGCCCACTTTGGGCTCTAGTCCGGTCGTGGATTGGTTTCTCGACAGTGGACGCTTACAATCTCTCAGAGCATTTCGTTCAGTTCACGTATTCAGCCGGCGGACTCCGCGCCCGACGGTCCTTTTTGCAGCTTGTTTGGTTGGCTTGTGTTTGGGTTGTGTGGAACGAGCGGAATCTTCGAGTCTTTCGGAATTCGGAAAACACTATACATCAGCTTCTGGACAAAGTTAAAATCTTTTCTTACCGATGGTTGCGGACGACGGATGCTACTTTGGTGGCAAACTTTCATGCTTGGTGGTCGAACCCTTTTCTTTGTTTGGGTATCGATTGATTGTATTTTATTTTATTCTGTTGATTTGTTGGGACTCTTTTGTACACTTTCGTAGGTTTCTTCTGCACACCTTGTGCTGAAGGATCTACTTGTATCTCTTTATTTATATATATATATATATATATATATATATATATATATATATATATATATATATATATATATGTTTTATTTTGGCTTGTTCAAAAAAAATCAAACTTTCGTATACTTTCATATTTTTGAATAATATTTTGTATTCATGTTTACAATATTATAAGAACCTCTCCATAAAAATTTAGAATTGCTTAACATAAGATGAATTATTTATTAATTTTTATGTGCAAAAAACTAAAAAAATCATAATTAATTAATTTCTTGTTAAAGAAAACAAAATTTTACGAAAGATTTATATAATCTACTAAACATAATCACGACAAATTTTTTGAATTTTTAATTAATATACACGAATTAACTGAAAAGTAGAAACTAAAAATTATGACATAAAATATTTGAAGGACAAAAAATTACTGAAATTATTTTTAAAACTAAAAACAAAATTTAAAATATTTATGACGATAAAAACCATATTTAACCCTTAACAATATGCATTGCAAAAGGGGCAGATTTGTCATGCACAACAAGCTATCGTATTCTGATGTGTTGATCTTCCCTAGCTGAAGAAATCTGCATAAAATCTAGATATTAAAAACTTTGTCTTTTATCACCTCGTAATTTCCTATTTAGAAAACAATTGTTCCTTTGTACCGAAAAATAAAAAATTGTTCCTTATATTGATTGGGCATTATCTTTTTATTTTGATTTTTTCAAATAGAATTGAGAATCGAACTCGAAAACTCTAACATATTAATTAAATTTCTCACCATAAAATCAAATTTAGTAGTTGTATTGCGCATTATTTTTTATCAATTAACAAAGAAAACTATATATAAACTACATAAATATTATTTTTTATACAGTGAGTATATTATTCTATGAACATATTTTAGTTGCTATAAAAAAAATAGGAAGTTTGTATCCCTATGAAATTTTCGATTTCGTAATTTTACTAATTATACTATATTGAACTTTGTTTTATTATTTTCAACTTCTAAATTTCTTAATGAATTTTTTGTCGACATAATTAAAAAATTATAAAAAATTCCCCCGCAATGTGCTCAAAAATTAATTTCTTTGCCCATATTTTTATTAATTTTATCATGAACTTCTTACTTCTTTAAAAAAAAAATTAATTAACCTCATTTTGTAAAAATTCTTTTAATAATATTAAAAATTTTGAAAAACTGAATAATAATTAAAAGTAAATTTGAATTTAACAAGAATAGAACTAGATATTGGAAAATTTTATAGGAACGTAAACATTTCATTTTATTTTATAGACACTAAAACAAAAAACTCAATATTTGTAGGACAAAAATTTATTTAATCCGACAAAAAGAAAAATTGATGTTTTTTTACTAGGCAAATGTTATTCATTATGGGTATATGGAGTATGGACTATGGAATATGGATTATGTACTTTAGGATACCGTTTAGTCAGAATGATAGAATTAAAGAAATTTTGGAAGTTAGTATGCTAGATGCATTACACCCAACCCAACCAATGCAACAAGATAAGTAGGTCCTAGTATCAACATTTATTTACCCTAGAGACATTTCCTGCTACTTGATTTTGACCCTAGATCAGGTAAAAACAATTACTTGTTTGTTATAAATTTTGTCCTTTGTGGAGTAGTTTCTACTTGATTTCCCCTTCAAATATACTAATAAATGTACATATCTGATATCAATTATAAGTAGAATTCTAGACGCTTAGAAATTATAATTAATTTTGAGTTATTTACGGTGTATTTGGTAAAGAGAAAATAAGAAGAAAGAAATAAAAACGTAGAAATCAATATATGTATTTGAACTAACATATATGTACTTAGTCCAAGTATATGTATTGGTTTTTCGCATTTTTATTTATCTCTTTTCATTTTTTCTGTTACCAAACAAGGCACTAGTGTCTAAAAAGTAGATTTGATTCTATTTTTAAAATTATTTCTACTTGAAAATATAAATCGTAACTTCTAAATTTATAATTAATTTTTTCACTCAAATTTTTTATTCAACGTTACTTTTACATAAATATATCCAAATATAAGTCATGTTACCTTCAAATCAATTTTGAACAGAATCAATTTTATAATTTTAATTCTTCCAAAACTTTTTTTCATGAATATATTCAAATATAAATATAAATCACTTTACATGAATATATCATAACATACACACCTATTATTTTAATGTTTCTTCTCATCATGGACAAATTACATGCTTAAATTACGAACATCAAGATTTTATATAATGTCATGAAGATCTAGCTAAAGCTAGATAACCATTTTGTACGTTCCCATGTTTTTCATAGGATACTCTCTTCTAGTCTTTTGACTCACCTTTGTCATTCAACTAGTTCTTGTTTTACATTTCAACGTACACTTTAATCAGTTTTTTGTATTTTCTCATGTTTCATCTACGCATCTTACAAAACCTTTTGTCACGTTCAATATACATGGAGATCATTGCTATGTAATTACGTACAATGTAAAATTATTTTATACACCTATATTTAATAAAATATGACATAACTACCACTTTTATCTGTTTGTTTTCAAAATATATATAGTCTCTTCTTCTTTCTTTTTTTTTTTTAAGTAAAATATATATAGTCTCTAATGTCTACATTTCATAATTTGATTAGATGCATGTATAAAATAACTTTATACGATCGAATGTATATAAATTAAATCAAATCCATATATTGATGAATTGATGAATCCCATGTGGACAAAAACGATAAATTACATTCTATTTCATTCACTTGGTATAATAATAATAATATTGTTTTGAGTCTTGAGTTAAAACATCTCATTAATTAAAATGTGTTCAATACAATATTGTATATCAACTAATACTTGAGGATTAGCCGAAAATAAGACCACCAAAATAAGATTATTGACAACCTCATTTGTTTTTCTTCAAATAAACTGAACATCAAACTCTTTAAAAAAAAAATTGGAAAGACAAGATCTACCAATTTTTTATAATATTCCCAAACTTTAATTTATAACATCTGGTCTAAGTCGAACTCATGCATCCAATTAAACACATAAAATCAATAGTTTCATCGACATGAATATCGCATCTAGGCAAATAATACTACATTTTAGTGCGAATAAACGTCCTATATTCATCTCCAATACATATACTAATGCCAACTTTAGTACCCATCTCAAAGGAAGTGTCAATATTTCATTTAAATCAACCGTATAAGAGCTTCTTCTAACTATTCACAATGTACCATCATTTATGATTGTAATTTGTAACACGCAACATTTTAGCTATTTTATTAGGAGAGGAGATCCACTATACTTTAGATTTCACTATAGAATTTTGAACTAACTCAACTAATTAATTAAGTAGTCATCAGTATGCTCTTTTTTATTTATGAGATTCTTCCTAGACAAGTGCCGGTATTATATGCTGGGGGAGAAAAGAAAGGAAGGTGTTGAATTGTTGGCTTAACTCCTTCAATTTTTTGCTTTTGTGAGGGGTCAAAATAGTAATTTTAACAATGAGATGACATTTCCTTAACCAACAATTTTTGCTTATATAATGAGCTATGAGACCCAAATTATTAATTAGATGCCTATGACTTTACCCTCCAATCCAATCCCTCCCCTCAATGGCTCAATCACAAAAATGTTCATTATGAATAAAACAAAATGTTTACTATGAATAAAACTTAGCTAGATTTTGAATGAAACCAAACTGGGTCCTATGGATTAAAATTATAGGATTACCTCCTGGCTAATTGTTTGGTGTGGCCGGGTCCAACTGACCTACAATCATTCAAAGTCTACAAGCAATATCATATTGGGAATATTTTGTTTTATCATTCTTGTCCAAATGTCATTAATGGAGTAATATATTTAGGAAGTTAGTGACCAATTTACAATATATGTCACACTTTGATATAATATAATAATAAGTTAATCATCATGTAAGTTTAAGCTTAAAAGATTGCCTATAGCTATAGTTTTTTCTAATAAGTATTGTTGACCATATAGTAGAATATTATTTTAATATTTTCCTATGAACCATATGCAGAATATTATATTGAAAATAATTTTTTACCATATATATTCTCGTTCAAAGCTCATTAACAATTTTTTGGAAGTTCACATCACATTTCAAAGTTTCACACTTGAAAATATAATATGGCATATATATATTTTTTAATATGAATTGTTTATTTGTAATTGGATAAGCACCAATGTTGAACCAAATTCACTATAGAGCGGTTGGTACCTAACTAAGCTCCATGTGATACTATACAAAATATAGGAAATTAAAATTAATAATTGACTTCTGAATTCCTATTCTGCTGCATGCTGTCCTAAACACAACCATAGATTAGTTCATCTATGTACTACTTCATTTAGAGGTTGACACCTCATAAGAAGTTATTATTTTAGTATCAAAGACATTTTATAGATCTCATCCACATAGCATAGCACTATTGACATTTGACACACTCAAGAGAAGAATATGTCATTTACTAATGTTTTGTTGTGAACATGTAAACCCACAAGCAATATCTTCCAATTTAAAAATAGTAGGATAGAATTCTCTTGAAAAATCGTTTATGTTTTATTATTTTACGTGATTATTATATATTTTTCAAACAATGTTCTTAGACGCACTTGTTAGCAATGAATTGATTTTTATATATGTTGTTTTCAAATTTTTATTTGCATTATTTCTCTTTTTTCCAATGCACTTCTAATATTTTTAACAACCATAGATAAATATCAATAATTAATGAATTTAATATTATTATCAACTTTATAATTTTTAGATAATTTAATTAATGAAATATCTTGGTTTTTTGTTTTTTTTTTGGCTAGGAAAATATTTTGTTTAAGAAAAATAATTTAACAAAGGACAATTGATTTATTTATACTCAATTAAATTTTAAAAGCAAGTTACCGACCAAAAAATTGAAGTTGTTTGTCTATGAATTGACCCCAATAAAGAAAACCCCTTTGTTGACAATGACTCCTCACTTTGTCGCATTGGAGAATATTGTCAAGACATAAACAGCTAATTTACTAAGGACAAATCACAATATGACATGAAATAATAAGCACAAAAAAGGTGAAAATAATAAAGCTTAAATTCAGTCCCGTGAACTTAACTCAATTGATAAGATATTACATTATATATGTAGAGAGTCAAAATTCAAACTCCAATCATTTTACTTATTCATTTTAAAGATAAAATTTTTAATCATCGGACTATTTGATAAAACAATATTTAAATTCAAAAATTAATAACATTAAAAGTCAATAAAAGACAAAGTTCCATGTCCTTGTCTAAGCTTAGCTGTTCCTACACTTAACATTTTAAAGTAATCCCAACATGTGTTAATATTTTTTATTGTACTTTTTTGGGTTCCCAAAAGTGGTCCCTAAAATAAAGAATACATCCAAAACTCCCAACCACTAGTGAAAAATAAAAATAAAAGGGGTTTCCTCCCTCTAAAAACAATGCCAAATTCCCGTTTTTGATGTTTTCCCAAGCTCCAAACAGAACTTGATTGAATAGGCAATATGGAGAAGACAAAGAATTAATAAGATTGATGTTGAAAGATGGCGATATTTATGATTCAAACTCCTGCCAATCATTCTTGGCGTGAAAATCTTTTCATGTTCTTTTTTATGGATGGGGTTTAGCTTCACTCTCCCCAATCCAACAACTTTCAATTATTCTCCGTCGCAATTGTGTTTAATCGCACATTCGAATTTGTAGTTAATGAATTTCAACGCCTAATATATAAATTAATATCTACTAAACATTATTTATCGTATATTTAAAAGTTGTTACGAAAGTTGTTTAATAAAAGTAGCGTTTGGAGTGCATTTTTTAGAAGCAAAAATTAGTAGCTTCTACTTTTCACGCTGAATACCTTTAGGAGACGCTCCGGCATGGAAGAGAATTGTAACCAAACACATGCTAAATTATACAAAAACAATTTTTTAGAGGAATCTCATTTTTATTTTCTACTAATGTAAATGCAAAGAGGGGTGGTAAACAAGAGAATAAATCAAATGATTCATCTTTTTTACCATTAGTGCTCTACTACTAGTACTACCTTTTACTTCTATAATATACATTTTCTGATGATTCAGATGCTAAAGATGATATTGGCATGCTTTAAGCTTTGGAAGGTCCTAACGACAAAAATGAAAAAGAGACTCTTTTAGAATAGGAAAAATAAAAGAGAGGGTTAAACTTTTTTCTACTTTTCTAGTCAAATAGACAAGTCATCCCAAAATTATCTTATGTCACATTGTCCTATATCAAAAGCTTCCTACCCCTCCACCTTTTTCCTTTTATTCTTCATTCTTCATTTTTTTGATGTTTTAGGCCCTCAATTAAGTGTATATTTGGAATTGACAAAATTATATGGGCACCATAAGTTGAGTGAAGTTTTAAATGTTTCAATTCATTCATTACTGGTAAGCTTGGTGCGTTGAGATAAATGGTATGTGAATCCGATAGCAAAAATCTAATAGCAAGTGGATCAACGAACTTGTAGAGACTCTGATACCATCTTAGATTTGATAGTTGACAACTTTACAAAACCGACTTGTAAAGCGATGATTGTCTTTACTTTATAAATTTGTGTTCAAGTCATCTCACATTTAATGTGAGACTTTCGAACTATATGAGACACTGATTTCGTCAAACTCAACCGTCATTTTAAACATGAGACTACCAGCCATGATTTGTTACATTTGAAGTCTCACCTAACTTTAGGCTATAGTATTATGGTCTTATTATCCCTAAATTAGGAAATGCAAATCAACAATAAACCCACGAGCAAGTTTTTCCACAAGCATCATGCAAACATGGGTCTATTATGGACAAAATCAAAGCAACAGTGCAATACTGTTTATGACACAAGAAATTAGAACTGTTGAATTGGAACCATGAGAGAATGCAAACAAAGACAAACACAACATTGGCTTGTATCAAAAGGAGAATCAAATCCCAACTAAAAAACAAAAGCAAACATCCAACACAAATTATATAACTTTATATATTTATATATATTATACATCATCTCCAAGTCACATTCAGTAATTAGTACTACAAAGAGGAAAATACAATCCCCAAAACAAAACCATCAACCAATAATACCTAATCATAAGTCTCTTCTCCTAATACACACCATTACACTACTAAGTAGAAAAAAAAAAAGATAGAAAGACTAAAAAAAAACCAAATGAAAAATTCAACCTTTTGTTATATAAATAAGTAAAGGTAAGGTTAAGTAATAGTATTAACAGTTAGGATTAACAAAGTTCTTGATTTCCTCCATAAGGCAATAGAAATGATCATTATTAGGCAAGAAGTAAAAACCAATAGTAGCCTCCTTAAGGAAAAGTAGTTTAACTTGTTTACCAAAATTCCTCAAACCATCAACATAAGCTAATTGCCAATCTTGTAAAAGATCCAAACCAGCAACACAAACAAGACTTTTAGGAAACTTATCAAGTCCTTTAAGATTTTTTTCCCCTTTAGGACCAAACGGATTACAAGCAGGATGGTCTCTATCTTCACCTTCTGGTAAAAAAGCTCTCCAATACCAATCACGATCTTGTAATCTAACAAAGTACTTTCCATCTAATCTCATTTCAGAATCTGTTCTTTTCTCACCACCAAACAGTGGATGAAGAAGAATGTTCCCTAATACCTCAATTCCTTCTTCTTTTTCTTCAGAAGCTTTTACTGCCACATGATGAACAATGTTTCCACCAGAACTATCACCAGCCATGTAAATATAAACTTTCTTTTCTTTACCACTTTGAAGCCATTTTCTTGACTTAACCCATTTGAGTGCATTCCAACCATCTTCATAAGCACATGGAAACCGATGCTCCGGCGATCTCCGGTAATTAACGGAAACAACAGCAGCTTTACAAATACTTACTAGTCTTCTGCAAAATGTGTCATAGATAGCACTGTTTGCTGAGGAATGTGAGAAGCTTCCACCATGGAAGAATATTATGACAGGAACAATTTCTGTTGTACTCAATGGTTTCTCTAAATCTTTGACACCCCATTGTGGTTCATTTTCTGAAGATGGCAAGTAAACTCGATTGAAAAGACCGGAGTTTCGATCAACATGATCAAACGAAAAGACTCCATCAACAGGAACCGCATTTGCCGGTACCTTTCTGTCAAGAAACTCTGCTAAATCTCTGTTGAATGTTCCATCTGCACGTCTTAGAAGATTGTATGCAAGCTTGAAATTTGAGATTAACACATATGTATTCAATGGAACAACACTCTGCAAAAAACAAAAACAAAAAACTTCAAATTAGTTCTGTTTTTTTTTTCTGTTGAATCGGTTCTTAAGAATGAAAATGAAAAAGGGTTATGTACTTCATCACAAATCTTAAAGAAAAGACAAGAATTTCCAACTATTGTGAAACAAAAAACAACTTTTTAAGTTTTCAAATTTACCAGAACAAGAAACCCATTACATAAAATGAAGAAAGTAGAAAACAAAAAACAAATTAAACCAACCAACCCGCCAAAAAAATTACATGATCCTAACCAAAAAACAAAACCCAAAATGAAGAATCAAACATGTCACCACAAAGTTAAAGTCTTTGAAACAAAACATCAAACAGAAGAAAGGCATAAAAATGTGAGCTTTAAAGATAAACAAAAAAAAAATTGCAAAGATTGATGAGTTTAAGGTGGAAGTAAGATTACCCTAGATTCACTGAGGTTGACTTCATTAGTTCCAGTCATATCTATGTATTATGATGGAAGAGGAAGACACAAAAAAGGAGAGAAGAGAAAAGGGTTAATAAGAATAAGAAAGAGTGAGGCTCATGGATGGTAAAGAGAGGAAAAGAAAGATGTTGGTGAGTGAGGAGAGGCGATGCGGGGGAGAAAAGGGTATGATGATGGGGTTGGGTTGGGTTGTTAAAGTATTTATTTAACTAAGGTTGGTTAGTGGTGTCTCTGGGAAGTGTATTAAATGAAGGATTGAGTAAAGAAGAAGAAGAAGAAGAAGAAGGTACAGTTGTATTGTATATCAAACAAAACAGAAAAGATATAGCGTAGTAGCTTAGAGAGAGAAAAGGATGAGAAAGTGCAGTGCACGCAGAGAGAGAGAGAGAGTCAAACGCAAAGGAACGACGGAAATGGACGGAGACGAGAGAAACGACAAAGCGGGCGGCCGAATTTACCTGTTTATTTGGGTCCACCATTTATTATTTTCTTTTAAATTTTAAATTACCATACATATAGGAGTACTACATAGGATCGTCACGCTGCGATTTGATTTGGTTTTGAACGTAAATATCATTATAATCGCGAGATAAAATTATATGCGGTTTAGTTTGATTCGATTGATTTTTAAAAAGTCATTGAAACTAAATCAATGTTGTTAGGATTGTTCGGTTTTCGTAGTTTATTATGATATAAAAAATATGATAATATTATCAACATGTTACAAAATAAACATCGAAAATTTTAATTTATTTTATTGTTTATATGATATAATATACGTATACATAAATTGCATATACATATAAACTTATTTTTAATACTAATAATATAGTTCTGAATCGCATGAAATTATATATTTTGACAATCTACTGTTTTATGGACTCAATTTGGGTTTGACTTGCTAAGTTTGACTAGGTAATAAATTGATTGCTACTAGTTTAGGTTCGACTTTTACGGTTTGGTTTGGTTTGGTTTTATAAAATGAAAACTGCAAACCAAAACGTGCGGTTTAGAAGAAAAATAATCCGTGCAGTTTAAACTAAATATGACTTTTTTACGGTTTTCGATTTAAATTGGTTCGGTTTGCGAATTTACTTTTGGATTGGTTCAGATACAATCACCCCTAGATATACATAGGGTTTGTTTAACAATATCAATGAGTTACTTAGAATATATTCTCTAGTGTTATTATAATAAGGAAAATTGATTTTTTTGATACATTAAAAAAATGATATATTTATACCATATTATAAACTAAATACATCACTTTTTCAATCTATCAAAAACATCAATTTTCTTTATAATAATGACGGAAGAGAGTATGTTAGAAAATAATCTTTTCATTATTTGTTTATAGTTATTTACTAGCATTTTCCTATTTTTTATTCAGATGCTATTGTGTCAAAAATTGCAATTTTCGCCCCCTAAGTTTCCTAAATGTGAGATTTTGGTCCCCTAAGTTTCAAACGAGCGATTTTAACCCCCTAAGTTTCACAATTGTGCGATTTTAGTCCCCCAAGTTTCAAACGAGCGATTATAGCCCCCGAAGTTTCACAATTGCTCGATTTTGGTCCCCCAAGTTTACCCCCTTTTGCATTTGCTAGTCACCTTTTAATTTTTTTGATTAAAAATTGTGGCATTTTAAAATTAAATATACATTTTTTTTAAACAAATTACAAATTTTTTTTTTTAAAAAAAACAACTTATAAAATATTTTTTATTATATGTAATTATGTGATTTATTTATAAAATAATTTTGTTATAACAAAAAAGTAATATATTTTTTTATGAACTATTTTTCAAAAAATTAGTAAACAATTTTTTTAAAAAAAGTAAAAAATTATTAAACCTTTTATTAAAAAATGATTTTTAATGTAATACATTTTTATAAATACAAATATTACTATTTATAAAAAAAATTAATTTTAAAACATATTTTATTTATTTTTTAAAAAAATTATTTTATTTTTACATGTCACATAAGCAATTTTTTAGTAAAAAAATCAAACAGGGACTAGCAAATGCAAAAGAGCGTAAATTTGGGGGGTCAAAATCGAGCAATTGTGAAACTTAGGGGTTAAAATCGCTCGTTTGAAACTTGGGGGACCAAAATTGCACAATTGTGAAACTTAGAGGGTTAAAATCACTCGTTTGAAACTTGGGGGACCAAAATTGTACAATTAGAAAACTTGGGAGACCAAAACTACAATTTAGCCAAAAAAAAATCAGACACTATTTAAATACATTTCAAGCTTATATAGTCAGGAACATATATGAGGAGAGTAAAGATAACAAGTGTCTGAAGTTTGAAATTTGAGTCCTAAAAAGATTATTTTAGGGGTTTATTAAGAGATACGAGTTTTCTATAGTAGAAAACAATATAATTTTTACGTTGTTTAAGATTTTAGCTATTAATTATAGATTAGACAGTTTAAATTAATATAATTTTAAAATTACCGTAAACGATCTCAATCTCACAGTTTAGATCAGATGGTCTTGATTTATTATTGCGACAAATTGCCTGTTATTACTAGTGCAGGGGATCCATATCTTTTATTAAGCCAATAAAAACAAATATACAAAATTCTTATTTGAGTTTATTGCTTCTTGTTGTCTCTTGGCGTATTTATCATTGTATCAAGTATCAAATAATTGATGAGTTGATACAATGATAGGTGAATATTATCTATGATTAAATTTTCTCTTTTCTTTTCTTTTTCTTCAAGGTGTACAATTTCATAAATTGAAGGGTTGTAAATTTCTTTGCCAAATGTGTTGATGTCAACATTTGACATCTTGAATTTGTCAAAGCTGCAAATTATTATCCAAATATTTTGATTGCATATTGAATTTTCTTAACTATGCTAATGAAATTAATTTTGCATCTATTGAAAGAAATTTTTAAAAGTTAATACTATGAAAAAAAAACAACTTGAGATCGTCAATATATCATAAAAGATTGAAGATCTAACCATTTTGGTTACACCACCTTTTTAATTGATTTCTCTAGACGTTAATTTTATGTTTTGTCTTTTGTCCTTTGTGTAGGGTGGTTGACAAGTCTGTTTTAGCCTCGTTTCCAACATGATATATAAACTGATTTTTCAACATTTATTAATGTCAAAAGATAAAAGGGATTAATTTGTAGTTTTTTTTTATTTGTAGTTGGAAAACAAAATACGTAGATCTCATCTAACAATAAACAAAAAAACTTTACAGCATCTCTAACTTGTTAATAAGTTTCAAATAGTATATACCGTAATTTTTTTATAATTTTAGCTTTAATTTGAACATATTTATCCAATAATTTGAGTTCTATACAAAATTATAGAGCATTTTATTTAACTTACCGTTTTATACGAATATATAAAACTAATTATGCCAGCAAAAAATCACAAAAAAAAGTTAACTAAGTTTTTCCTCATGAATTGTTTAAATATGCAGCATTAATTAATAAAAGTAAAAATATTGCCAAAAACGAAAACAATGTTCATTAACCAATTGTATGTCAAAGAAATGCAAACAATGTCCATTAGCAACCAAAAATGAAAACATCTATCTTTTTCTTTTTTGAAAATTAAAATCAAAATTATATGAAGTTGATGTAAATTTTATTTAAGTATACCAGATATTGCCAAACAAGTCCATCGTATTTTATTATGATCATGCATTCATGGTATTGTTAGTTTTTTTTTTGTTGACTAATTATTAACATGCTACTGTTAGTTGGTTTTAAGTTTTTACCGACAATTTATGCATGTTACAATAATTGTCATGATCGATATTTCATTATACAAAATTGTTGTCTATATATGTCCATAATCTCTTTCTTGGTGGTTCCAATTTCAATTGCATGCTAAAAATTTGAAAAAGACAAGACAAATCCCAGATTTAATTTGAGGGCACATTGAAAAAACTGAGAACTTAACCAAAATCCATCCATTCTCATTTGCTTGAACACCTACATAAAAGTGAATAAGAATCGACCAAAGAGAAAAAGAACTTTCATGATAATAAATTTGGTTAGGGTGATAAAGGCAAATATCCGTACGATGTAAAAAACAGTGCAAGATCAAAGGCAAATGTACAGCACGTAGCTGGTGTTATTACAAATGATGAAAAAAGAGCGATATATATGGATGTAGTCGGAAATGAATTATGTGCAGTCGATTCTGATGTAGTCACGGTACAGTTAATGTATCACAGTTGTTTGATTAAAATTAAACGGTTCAGATTAAAATATGGTGAGTTGATTTTTTTTTAAACATTTAAAATTCTGATATTAAATTTAAGTTGTCCGATATTTATCGAATGATCTTGACTTTATTGAATGCATGCAGTTAGGGATCTGACTGCACCCATCTAAATTTAGATGAAGTGACATTTTCTAATATGCACATTATTGATTTTGAGAGTGATCTAATTATGGATGTAATTGGACCGGTTTGGATCGGTTTTTAGTAAATTTAATGTCCGAACCAATGAATCCTCGATTGGTTTGGTTTTGAATGTTTTTCAAAAATGAATCCGAATCAAACTCATCGATTTGGTTCGGATACTTTAATCGGTTTTTTCCGATGTATTCAATGCTATTATTTTTTTTCAATATATTTTTTCCCATAAGCTCATCAAATATAAAATATAATTATTTTTCCATAAGTTCATCAAATACATAATACAACCATAATGAAAACAAATATAAAATACAATTATTTTCGCTTAAGTTCATCAAATACATAATACAACCATATTGAAATTAAGTTTATAAGTTTATCAAATACAAAATACAACATATTGAAATTAAGTTCATAAGTTCTTCAAATAATAAAGTGCAATAAAAATAAAATTTCAAGTCTATTTCCACTTAAGTCGAAAAAATAATAATCAAAACAACGCTTGGGAAGTTATCGTTCTGAGAGTTTGAAATGAGAGCAGCAACATGACATGAGAGTGTTGTTTGTGTAGTGTTGATATCAGCTTGAGGATGAGGTGATGTGAGATGAAAGTAGCTTGAGGATGAGGGTGAGGTGAGATGAGAGCAACTTTTTTAGTTTTCGTTTGCGGTTGTGAATGTTTCTAAGTTTACGTTTTTAAGTTAGAGTTTCTAAGTGAGGCAAATTATATTTTATTTTTAGAAGTAGTTGAACCAGTTGTAGTTTTTTATAGATATGAGCAGCTTGAAAAAAATTAACATATATACTATATATTGGTTTGGTTCGATTTGTCAATTGGATATGAAAACTGGAACTGAGAACCGAACCAAACCACTTCGATTTTTAATTGGTTTGGTTTTTAATCCAAACCATAAAAATCAATTTTTTTTCGATTTGAATTGGTTTGGATCATTAGTTAAATTGAATTTTTCTGATCCATTTACACCCCTAAATGTAATCACAACAAAGGATGATTATATGTACTCAAGAATTATATATGAGTATAAGTCTTGTGTAATTTGAGAAACTATTTATTTTTCTTTTCAATTCCCCTTTTTGATTGGCTTGATATGTTTTATTGGTTCCATTTATAAGAAAGTTGTTTTACGTTATTTTATAATAACCATTTAAAAAAAAACTGTAAAATAAATATGTTTTTTGAAGATAATTAATTTTTTAAAATACTAGTATTTCTTTTGGTGCCAAAATACGTATTTGTTGCTACATTTTGATTGTGTTTAACTGGACAAACAAGGGAGGGAAAAAGTATTATTGTTTGTTCCAACCCAAATGAAGAAAAGAAACATTTTTCCCGCAGAGAAATTCATTCATTCTATACAGACAAAAGGGTTTTATTTCCTTTGCGGCCCGGCTTGCAAAACACAAGCTGATAGGGATACATATCCTCAAAATAACAAATGGTTTTTAAAATGGGGATAAAATATTCATTTTTTAAAATAAAATGGAAAGATGATTGGGTTTATATAGTGATGTTGGTTTGGATCCTTGAAGTTTGCTATTCACTAGGTTTTAAGTTCGAGATGTTAATTTCGGTGGGTTTATTCATACAGAATAAAAAAAAAGTCAGACTTTAAACGAAACTTCTACAAGTGGACGGTAAAATTGGTGTTTCGAATTAATCGGTCTTTAGATCGGATATCGAATTTTAAAAAAATAATAATAATGAAAACTTTAAAAACCCGTAGAATTCATTTGGCGGTTAGATCACAAACATGATAAAATAATTATATTTATACTATATTATGTCAGGAAATTTTTAAAATATATGGACCACTAATAGAATTTGTCAATGATAGATTAGTACTAAAAAAATATTTATTTATCCCTGGCATATTGTTGTTTGAAAGTATTAGTTAATAATTATTATAATGTTTTCGTTTAAAATAATTACTTAATATATGGATTAAAAAAATAGAATTTGTCTATAATAGATTAGTACTAAAAAATATTTAAAGTTTTATCCACGATACATTGTCGTTTGAAAGTATTATTAATAATTACTGTTAATGTTTTTTATTAAAATAATGACTTAATAGATATTGATTTTATTAAAATAATATATAATAAAAATATAAATCGTATCGAATTTATGTCACATATCATTCTTTTAGTCGTAAAAAATAGGCGACTCGTGATTTTTTATTTTTAAAGAATATTATCGACAGTCGTTAGAATTTTTTATAATTTTGAATATTGTTCTACGATGGACTATTTGTGAAAATAATTCACCATAAACTATTAAAAATTAATTATAAAACTTATCATATCTTATTTATTTAATTATTTTTATCTTAATGCAAAATAAATAAGAAACCAACTAATAAAGAAATACAATTATCCTATAAAATATATTTTAAAATTGGGTTAATAGGCTTATACCCCCTGCAATGTTTGCGAGTTTTACGTTACCCCCCTATAATTTTTTTTTTTATATTACCCCCGTCAATGTGTTTTTCTTTTTTTTGCAGTTCATTGCACCCCCCTGTAATGTTGTTTTGTTTTACCCCCCTGGGGGGTGAAATAAACTGCGGAAAAAAATAAAAACACATTGCAGGGAGATAATATCAAAAAAAAAATTATAGGGGGTAACGCAAAACTCGCCAACATTGCAGGGGGTAAAAGCCTATTAACCCTTTAAAATTGAATATGAGATGAGTTGTAAGAAAATATTTTAGCACGTTTCTCTTTTGCTACCAAAAAAATTGTTTTCAACAAATTTAAATTTGGTCTTTTTTATTTACTTAAAAATTGGTCCTTTTTACTAACATAAATTCCACATAATTTAATGAAACTTATGTATAAATTCAATTATTGATTTTTTTTTTACCAAAATACATTTATTAATTGAATATTTAATTTTAACACTTCCGGACTATGTGAAAACATATTTCTACATTGGATCGATAACCACTACTCTAGTTTTTTCAAAAAAAAAAAAAAAGATAACCACTACTCTAGTCACGGAAAATTCTAACATGAACCACTTCTTCAAGTGGACCATTCATGAAAAACTTTATAACGAATACGAATTTTACAAAATCCACCGTTGGATTGAAAGTTTATATCATATAGATCATCTATAGAAAATTTTAGAAAAATTGAAAATCATTTGATATGTTATTGAGATCCATCAAGATTAACGGTTTATTATATACTGTAAATCTTGATAAATCCCAATAAAATATCAAATGATTTTCAATTTTTTAAAAATTGTTTATGGATGCTCTATATGATATAAACTTTCAATCTAGCAATAAATTTTGTAAAATTTGTATTCGGTAGATCACTTGTCCACGATGGACCACTTGTGAAGTTGGTCCACCATAGTATTAGCCCTCTAGTCACTAATGTTGAAGCGAATCATAGTATACAGACACACTTTTGAAGTGTCCTGAAGCAGAAGTGTTGAACCTATCAGAAACATTAGGATCAAAGGTCTAATTTAATTTTTGTGTACATGTCCACGAGGACTATTGTCCTATAAAAGGTTATGGGGTATAGTGTGTATATATATACATATGGTCTAGTAATGCAATGCATTTGTTATTGTTAATGTGTCCCGATTTCAACACTCCCCCTTTGACATTTTAGCTTTTGTTTTCATTTTTTTTTTTTGTTATTGTTTGTAAGTTTGCCTATTACACTATATAAGAACCAATCTTTTCATTTTTTTTCAATAATAGGATTAACGTATTATTATTGTGCTAAACATACACACGTATATTTATATGACAATTATATTTATAATCTCTTAACTTAATTTTAGATAACATTTTAATTTTATTCATTTTTATGACATTTTAATTATTTTACATGTTTTCATATGAATTTCAATGTTCAATCTATACTTTTTGTCTTTGTATGGTCTGAATCATAAATATATGTTATGTCTTGAAAGTAAATCATAGATTTGAATGGTGAAAAATCATATACAAACATGAATGAAAACAAAAAAATTGACGTGAAAAAAAATAAATGATTAAATTGTTATATGAAATTAATTAGTTAAGTGGCTACAAGAGTTTTGCATATTTATATATATAAGAGAAACCAAATTACATTAATGTAATATTTAAATAATATTATATTAATTGGTGGCCAACATATGTCCCCGGTTGATAGCATATCATCCTTAGGTATTGCTTCATGATTCCATTATTATTTAAGGATGAGGTTTGTCTTGTTTGTCGAAAAGCACGGCTCAACACTTTTGGAGAGTATGCAATTTATTCTAGGAAACTCTCGGGCTTCAAATACAGGCATGACCTAGTCATAGATGTGCTATTTGATATTTTTAAACGTACATGAATTTCTGTGAAGAAAGAGACACAAGTGAATTTCTTGATCGACCCACAAGAAGAAATATTGACACTTCGCCCAGCAGATGTTCTAATGTATATATGGATGGATAGGTGGAATACATGCTTGTGCTAATTTGAATGGAGTTTCCCCACTCGTGCGACTGGGGGTTTAGATTTTACTGTGGGATGAACAATCCTCAAAGTTGTTTCAAGCAAAATGACCAAACATGAGAAAACGTGTACTGGCAATCAACATGTTTTTATATCTTGTATTCGACAATTTTGATTTTTTAGCATCAAAGCCTATAAATATTTTGAAAAAAGTTCAAAAAGTCATGCATTACAATGTGAATGTACTTTTTCAAAACATTCATCATTTTCTTGGTGTAGTATTGTTCATATTATTGATTAAATACATCAAATATTCTATGAATTTAAAAAGCAAAACTTCTTATAATAAGGACGTGAGAAATTAATTATTCAAAATAGTGTAATTTTTTAGTGGTTCCTATTAAAAAAAAGTGAGCTTCTATGGCACATTAATAAAATTCTAATGTACCGGTACACTAAATTTTTAAAATAATAAATAAACAATAAATTTTTATAAATTAAAAAGTTATTTATTGACTATTATATTTTAGAAAACATAATTTCATAAGAAAAATCATAATTTCATTTTTTTATAAACATGATACTAATTTTTTTATATTTTTTCATTAAAAAATTCAATATTCACTATTATGAATAATAAATATTAAAAAAAATCAAATATTATTTTTTTACAACTTTAATGAATAATATTTAGTTATTATAATATTTTATAAGATAAAAAAAAATTCTTCTAAAATATACTTATTTTTCTCTTAATTTAAAAAATTATTGTACCGATACATTAGGATTAGTCTATTGTACAATAGAATTTGCCTTAAAAAAATATTAAACTCTGCCGTGGCCTACTAAATTTTTTTTAGTTCAATTCCGTCATGGATAAATAATACTGTATTTCATTTTATCTTTTATATTTGACACTCATAAAATTTAGGCTAAATTATCCACTATTTTTGTCTAATGCCCTTTTAAAACTTGTTAACATGATCTTAAAAAAAGATAATCTCATTCAACGTGCCATTTGTTTCATTTTGGGGGATGAACTCTTCTATTGTTTTTGTATTCTTCTTGATTTTGCATAATGTTGCGGGCCACCTTTGAGTTTGGCCTTTTGTGCGTTAGGTCAACAACAAGGAATAGCTAGCTTTCAGCCTTTTGTGCCCATTAGCTCGATCATGCCAAATGGAAAGGGTTCATTTACGCTTGTCTATTTTGCGATGTTTTAAGAACCGGACCGGAGGTCGAACCGTTATAGCTTCTGATTCAAGGGTCAATCGGTCGGACCGATTCAACCGTTATTGAACCATTTATATAGAACCGTTCATATAATTTTTTTATTTTACGGCGGATAAACAAATTAACATTAATAAAATAGAAACTATTTATTACCAAATCATATAAAATAAGAAACTATTTACTGAATTATATAATTTATTACTGAATCATATATTGCAATCATATAATTTATTATATTGAATCATATAAAATAAGAAAGAAACTATTTACTCGTTTTTTATAAGAAACTATTTACTCTTTTAATCTCTTCCACTTCTTTCTTCTGATAAAAACAAAAAAAAACAAAAAACCTTGATTTAAATTCTCACTAAACCACCAACTCCCAAAGTAATTACTCCATTACACATATTCCCATCTCTTGAGTAACTGTCTTCCAAGTTCCAACCTTTTTCTTTCTTTTTCCAATTCCATAAAAATCCCTTCTTGTTAATTATGCTACACCTATTTTATTGTTTTTTTCAATTTCAACAAAATCAAACCTTTATCCTTTCAGATTCAATTTTTTTCTTCTGAATCAATAGCAGTTTTCTTCTTCTTCTTGGTTTCCCACAAGTCCATGTTTCATATTTAGCTTAGATAGTAGATCTCTAAAGAACCATTGAATTTGTTTCACTATCATAAACAAACAATTTCCATTTTCTTCTTTGTTTCCCTCAATCCTTTCTGAGTTTCACCTTCACGCGTGTTTGTTTTAATGAAAAGGAAAACGGGAAAAAAAATCTGATTTTTTTCAAGCCAAAAATTGAACCGGCCGGTTTTCTAGAACCGTCACCGGTTCCACCGGTTCGTGCCGGTTCTGAACGATTTTTTACCGGTTCCTAGGACTACCGGTTTTTTGCTTCCTCCCGGACCGGTGCTGTGACCGGTTCCCGGTCCGGTCCGATTTTGACAACATTGCTATTTTGTTTGTTCACTGTTGTATTCCTTTTAATTTTAAATAAAGAATTAAATATTATTTTCGTTTTTATATGTTTGTGAATTTTTTATTTTAGTTTATGTTTTTTTTGTTACAAAAAAGTTTTTGAGTGTATAATTTTTTTTATTTTAATTTTTAAAGTCAAAATCCGCAGAAAAATTTAAACGAAAATCTGCACGGAAATTACAGATATTTCTATAGATTTTGACTTAAGGGACTAAAATCAATTTTTTTATACATATAAAGACTTTTTTGCAATAGAAAAATATACAGAAACTAAAACAAAAAATTCGCAAATATACAGAGACGAAAATGATATTTATGCCTTAAATAAATGATAAATATATGCAAAAGGGGATGACAATGTAATAGGAAGTGTTTCGATAAAAAGTATTCTAACGTTCAAGTTAATATAAGGTTAACGTGGAGGCATGATAGAGTAAAATATATCTTATAAGGTTGTAATTGGTTGATTTTATAAGTCGATGAATATATGGTATTTGACCAATGCCAATAAATGTGAATAAGGTTGTAATTGGTTGATTTTATGTCGATGAATATATGGTATTTGACCAATGCCAATAAATGTGAATAATTTTTTTTCTTTTCTCTCATTCTTCCTCTAACTCTTTATATAATATATATATATATATATATATATATATATATATATATATATATATATATATATATATATCTCCGGTAATCTCACTTTGTCTCTTAATTAAAAATTAAATTATAATCAAGAAAGTGAAAAAAAAATAATAAAAAGATAGAAAATTATGAGAAAAAATTATACAATTTATTGGGTTGACGGTCTATAAATGTGACATTGATTTTTTTTTTAGACTTAAAATGTGACATTGAACTTGTCAAGCTTATTTTAGAGCTTATTAAAACGGCTTATGCAATATAAATTAGGTTTTATGCTATTTTATAAGTTTAAACTAGTGAAAATTAATTTTTTAGAAGCTATTTTATCATAAAATACTTGAAAAAATTGTAATAATACATGAAAATTGCATAAGTTGTTTGTATAAACTCAAAAATAATGTAGCTATGTATTCTTAAACAACACTTAGGCCCTTTATTTTTCAAAAAGCACCTCACCTCCCCTTTGTTAAGTAACACTCTCAAGTATAATTTTTTATTTTCTTTTTTAACAATTTTAATCTACTTCCACCATAGCATAACAACTCCTCTACACTGATCATTGTTTAGAGCAATATTCACTATCTACTAATCTACTTTTTCATCGTCCCCTCTAATATATTCCATCACTTATGTATCAGTCCGCCATTAATATCATATTATCATGAATTTTTTTATATATCTCATTTATAAAAAATTAGTTATTCGAGACAATGAAAAAGGGTTGATGTCGATTGTAATTTTTCTATTTGGGGTAAAATAATTGGGTACATCACAATCAATTTTTCATTTCCTTTTCAACAATATTGGCAATTCTCTAATTTTATCCTTAATATTAAGTACTCAAACTTCTATTAATATAGGAATTAACGGTGTTAGCTTATTATAAGGGAGGTGTGTGTTATTTGTAAAATTAAATAAGGGGGGTGAGCCTTCATCTTTATATATCCTAAAGGTTGTTAAGGGTCAACCCTAATGCCCATTTCAAAACCCTATTATCATATCGATGTCATCATGACATCATCTAATCCATGTCATCCATTCGTTGTTCGTCATGTGTATCATCTCGCCACGTCACCTTTGACACCTCAACATCCACATCATCCACCACGTCACTCCAGCCACGTCAGCATCATATTTTAAAATTACATTTTTGCCCCTATACCTTATATATTTACATTTACACCCCCGGACTTTCATTATTTTCGTTTTGACCCCTGTACTTTATAGAATGCATTTTGAATCCTAATTTTCTCAAAAATTTCAAATTTGCTTCTATATTTTTAAAATTATAGTTTTGTCCCAATATTTTTCAAAATTACATTTTTACCCTTAACAAAAACAATTAAAACCCTATTTATTTTTTAGGCTTTCCATTAAATAGAATTTTATGATTGATGTTTGGTTAAGTCCATATGGTTGTTTTGCTAAAGATAATATTCCAAATGTCACTTTAGAATTTATGTTGAGTATTGAATGATTGGATAAAATCTTTTATAATTGTATGTTTTTGCCTATTATTTGCTAATGACCGATTTAGGTTCACATCAATAACAATCCAAAGAGAGATGAACATGACAACTGTTTTGCAGTAAAAGAAGCAACAACAATTGAGTTGTTTGAGGCAGAGATGGCCTCTACATTGCAATTTAATCTCGGTGGAACTTTCTTGCTTGAAAGCAACATAATGTGTAAAAAGTGTTTTTGTTAACTTGGATGAATGAAAATAATGACCAACAATTTGCATTTTTACAACAAAAATTAACATATATAGCTCTAATATGATAGACTTTTAACCCACCCTAAATCTCTTCTACCTCGCAACTTGAAAGAATCTATTAAGTTAAGAGTGTTCAATTACCACTATAACATGGTCAATTTTTATGGTGTACAAGTGTACTAACTTAATAAAAATTGATGGGTCTCCGTAGGGATTTGTAGTGTACTTAACAAAACACTCCTACTTCTCTTGAACTAAGAATGTCTTATCTATCTATCTATATACACTATGTAAAGCAAGCTTTTGATTTGCTTATGTGGCAGCCTAATAGAGCTCCCCCCCTTTTTTCTTTTTTCTAAGCAAAAGTTGATGCTTATGTGTCATCTACCTTATGATGTGTCAAATTGATTCAATTTTTTAATCTAATAATGTTGATAATAAAATATGTTGATAGCAATAAAGAGAGGCTTAATGAGCTAATGAAGTGCCATGATTTTTTTATATGGATTAAAAGGGCTTAAAAACATAACAGTAAGAAAAAATCAGTTGGAAGAACAAAAGAAAATGAATAGCTAGCTTGCGTTCATAATTATTGTGATGCTGATTTGGTTAAATTTTGAATGCTTTAGAATTCAAAACTGATGAAGATAATTATTGTGATGCTGATTTGGTTAAATTTTGCAGAAAAATACAATGAGCTATGCATCTATCACAATTAAACATTCTTAATAAATCTTTTGCCCCTTACACTTCCTCCAAACATAACATGCATCATCAAAATTAGTTTCATTGCAGAAAAATATCAGTTTTAATTTGCAATGGACTGTACATCTATCACAATTAAACATTCTTAATAAATTTTTTGCCCCTTACACTTCCTCCAAACATAACATGCACCATTAAAAATTTTGCATCTTTATAAGCTACACTCACTTCACTTATTCCATTGCTACATTTGACAATTGCACTAATATTCTCTAGGATTTTCCACCATGTCACCTGCTGATAATGAACTCAACAAGTAAAACACTTTTTAGCTTTCTATTTATTTATTTATACTACCATATTCAAGTGTGCTTATTATATATTTCTTTCTTTTTATAGGATGAAAGAAGTCATCGCTAATGATGGGCATACCTTTCTCAGCAATCTCTCCGGTGTTACTTCCAAATCCACTGTCAAGGTTAGAATAACTAGATTGTGGGAGACCTGGAACATAAACAGAAGTAAGGGCATGATTAGTACAGACATGGTACTAATGGACGAAAAGGTATTCCTAATTTCCCTTATTAAAGCCTTATTCATTCAAACACAATTGCTTTGTTGGTCTCCTAACTTTAACTTTTTTTTTAGCGCAATTACATACATGGCACAATACCAAGTCAGTCTTCCAGCTTATTCAAGGATGTTTTGCAAGAAGGAAAGATGTATGTGATTCGTATTTTCAGAGTCTCAAGAAATAAGAAGAAATATATTATAGTTGAAAATAATACTTCCATGCTGCAATTCTCTGGTTCAACAAAATTTGAACCTCAAGAATATGATGATGGGAAAATTCCCCGCTATGTTTTTGAGTTTGTTCATTTTGAAGAGTTGCACAAGCGATTGGATGGCGAGACTCACGCGGGTGTGTTTATCTTATTGTTGAATTTTTATTTTTGGTTGGTCTCTTTTCATGTGAAGCAAGTTTAATGTTTTTTACTTACCAGATGTGATTGGGGTTATTATTGATATAACTCCGATTGAGGAGAGGAAAACTGTTTATGGAAACGCTCATATCATGTCAATCTATTTGAGGAATGAAAGGTTGGAAATAATATTGGTCCATATCAATTTTCAGTTAAGTATTTTCATGTGTATCGATTGTATCACATCAATATATTAATGAGGCTTTACAACTTTGACTGTTTTGGCAGTGGAGGCAAGTTCAAAGTCACTTTGTGGGATGACTATGTTTCAATGTTTGATAAAAAATTCAAAAAATACAAACATTCTGCTCTTGAGCCAAACGTGGCAATTTTCACATCCATCTTGGTTAAAGAATATAAAGGTAACAAAACATACCATGGTATTTCGTTTGAGCCTACTTTTTTGGCTGTTTCTTTTTCATTGCTCTTTCCTTTCAACCACGAACATACTTTTTACGCAGGTGAATTATTTGTCCAATCTTCAAGATCCACAAAAGTTTATATCAACATCGACATTCTAGAAGCTGCTCAGCTCGCTCAATCGTCGAAGTGTGTTTTTTAATTATCTTATTTATTTTCTTCCATTTTTATTGCAATATATACTTATACATTATTACAATGTGACATTGAAGGGGTGCGAATGTTATGGATGAAAATGGAGAACTTCCTCCTCTGACTGTTCGTCCTAGAATTAACCAAGTAAAGACGATATCTGAAATTCTGGACATCGCAGCTTCGGGTAATGAAAAGGTAAACAAAATTAATGTTATGTTCTTAGTAACTAATCTATTATTTAAATAACTTCGCATAGTTCATGCTTTCAATTTGGTGTGCAGAATGTTGTCTACAATTGTGCTGCGACCATCGACGACATTTTGCTCAAAACTGGATGGTATTATGTTTCGTGTCCTGATTGTCGAAAAGCTGTGTCTGCCCTTAAAACTGAGTTTGAGTGCGACCATTGCAAAAAACATGTGGAATATCCAAAGACTAGGTACCCTTTTGAAAATATTGTCTTATGTGTAAGAATCATGTGGGTATAATTTTGTGTTTAATATTTCTTCAATGTTTAATATGTATATGTGTATGTATATTTGTGTATGTAGGTTCCGTTTAGAGCTTCAGGTGAAGGACCCTACCGATTCAACCATATTTGTATTGTTTGATGATATTGCTGAGGAAGTGGTGCAGGTTAAGCTAGGTGACCTCACCTCAAATTTAGAGAGTGTGCGTATCTATGCCTATCTAGATTGATATTTCCATATATACATGATTTATGAAAAATATAAATTAAGCTACTCATCTAATGATGACAAATAAATAACATACGTGTCTTTCATATTTGGACAGGGGGATGTGAAGGACTCGGAGCTGCCTGAGCAGCTCCTTAAGATCATTGGTACCACACACGTTTTCCAAGTTAGGATGGATTCTTACTTTGAGAGTAGTGGAAGGCAGAGTTTTACAGCGCATAAAATTGTGAAGCCAATTGTCAAGTTGGTTAACTGTGTGGTGTAATAACATCGTTTTCTTTGCTGATAAAATTTATGCTATTTATAATTGTTGATGTGCTTTTTGAACTTTCAGGTTGAAGAGGAGGATGTCATGGACAATGTAAAACAAGCTATTTTTTGCTTATGTGTCAACCTAAGAAAACTCCTCCTCTTTTTTCTTTTTTCTAAGCAATAGTTGGTGCTTATGTATCATTTCTCATTACATTAGATGCTTATGTGTATTATCCTTCTAACAAAATAAATTGTTAAACTTAATCAAAGCTTGATAAGTGCTATGTGACCATCTATATATCCAACTAATATGAGGGGCTTTACAACAAATTAACAATGAATTTGATAATTAAAAAAATGAAAAACTAACAACAATTGGATAGAATATAGGGAGGTGTGTTTTTATTATTTTATTTTATATATGTTTCATTTAAATCATTTAAATATTGAATAAATGCCATAACTCTAAGAATATTGAAGCAAAATATAATCTCTAAGAATTCCAATTTATATATGTTATAGAATTCAAAAGTCTTTAACTTTAGTGTGATATAGATTATTGTCTATGAAATTCATTATATATATAGTTTTTACTACAAAAGGAATCACATAGAGTATTTGTTAGTTTTGCTTTATGTGTGTGAAAATTGACAATATATTCGTCGGAGTTTACTTTCTCCTTGCTTTTATAGGAAAAACAAAAAGGTATGTAATTTTATAATACATAGATTTTGAGTTTTTCTTTCCATTTCTCATATTTATTATATATATTACATAGATAATTTGAACTGATGTATTGCAAGAAAATATATTTTTAGACTTTTGTGATCTCATTGTATGCTCTTGATTTAGTATCTTTTACCTATATGGTGTAATTAGTATTTTTATATTGATGAAGCTTCAAACTCTGTCTTAATTGTGTGTTTCTTTGTTATTTTCATATTTAATAATTTTCTATTAGATGGAAGGTGAAAACGAAGCGATTGATGAAGTAGTGGGTGATGGAGAAGTGGTGAATGGTGAAGAAGCTATTGATTTTGTTCATGTTTTGATATCTACTCATAATGGTGAACAAATGCTTTTTTTGTGGATACAAAGTTTGTGATATCACATTCGAATTAGATTATGTGTTGATAAGTTAATTAAATTAGTAGGTAGATTTGATGAAATATACATGAGAGTAAGTAATAAAAAAATTTAGAGTTTTATATGTTTGTTGTTTTAGTGCAGGAAATTCTTCGAGATATGTCACATGTATTTGTTGATAGGAGCCAAAAAAATATTATGATTATTGATCATGATACTAATAAAACATATTGATGTGAAAATCGTTTGAATGTTGATGAAATAAATAACATATATATGTGTAGGAAATGAATGGAACATCTTTGTGAAATCCAAACCATGCTAAAACTTTTGACTTATTGTTTGCACTTAAAAAATTGTTTGTTCTATTATTTTTCTTTATCTACTAATATTTGTTATCCAACAAGATTTTCTTTGCAATGTTCTTAAGCAACAATGGAAGAGTAATGGTAGAATGTTGTGCATGGAAGCAATATTGTAGTAATTAATTCCACACTTTTTACTGAAACTTGGAATCATAGGGATTATATATTATGTAGGTATACATACATTTTGAGATGGTTTTGATGTTTATGATGTAAATTACGACTATCACCGATGACACAAAACATGATTCACTTCTTTTATCTTATAAAAGGAAGTTTGAGTTGCTCTTATACTTTCATTGTGATGATGTGACACTAAAAAAGGTTTTTTCGATCATCTCTTTTAATTAAATCATTTTAAGGAGTTATCTTGCACTATATCAAATTAATTTATTTTATTTGGTGGTATAACTTCTTAGAAATTATGGTTACCAAATCCATAAATAATTATTTTTAAAAACAAGATTGCTACAATATTGAAAGGTTGGAATCAAGCAATGATACGTGTTTTTTTAATCAAAACTAATAGGTGATAATAAAGAGAAAATGTAAATAATTATGTATAAAATAAAAAGATGTGTACTCCTTCATCTTTACTATCATTCATGGAAATGAAAGTGGTAAAACAAATTTTGACTAATAAATTGATCAGTTACATAATACAAAAATAATAATTACATGGCATACTACCTTATGATTTTGATATTAAATTATTATAAAAGATGGATATTTAAAAAATAACTCACAAACCTTTGCAATACTATTTTTTACTATTTCTTAACTCTTATTCTTTAATTATGATTATTCACTCACTCATTGTATATTGATGCAAAGTTTTAATTTGCAAGTTGGATAGTTAAAATTTTAATTAATTTCTATTGTCCAATTTTTTTTTGACAATAATTATTATATTTTATTTAAAAATAACTTTATCATACCAATCTTTGAACTATTTTTCTTTTATTTCTATCTTTAACTGATGTATGTATAAATATATAATTTTATTTACAATACATTTTGGATTTTGATCTTTGTCACTTTCTTCAAACAACTCTTGAGTGATACCTTCTCAATCTCGCATGGTAGTTTTTTTCTCTCTTTCTTGCATGCATTATGTCTTGACTCTTCATTGGTTACTATGACATGATCGATCGGAACTCAAGTTACTCTATTATATAAATTGGGCGAACATAATTAGCCATGCTTTTTTAGTTGCTATAACAAGACCTTTGTTATGCTACTTTTCTAATTTTCTTTAATCTTTAATATTGATATGATCATTTTCGTGTCAGTTAGGAGGAGAGGATAAATGAGGTTTCTATTTTCACTTTTGATGCATCCTTGCTATTCTAGAAGTCTATGAAAAATGGTGTATATAGTTTGTGTGAATATATATCTTTAACGCTAATATTTTCTAACTTTCTTTCTTATTTTGTTTACTTCTTAATGTAGATATGACTTTTTTCATATGGATAATTATTCTTTTAAAGACAATTATTATATTATTTTTTATACAATAATTTTTGGCTTTTATAAAAACTTTCACTATTTCCTCGCTCATTCTTAATTGATTTGTTAAAAAGAAAATATATTTTATACACCAAATTATTTGAGAAATTTGGAGTATTGTCTTTTGTCTTTTCACATAGAGAACGTAATTATTTTTTTTGAAAATTCTGCACACAAATTAAATATAATAATTAATTATATTATGTTTTAGATAATTTTTATATGTTTTTACTTATATTTCAAATAAAATTGTGTGTATTAAATAAAAATTTACAAAGGTTTTTTATATGAAATTTATAAATGGTTTTTATCAGTCTTTAAATTATGTATTCTACAAAAAACAAAATTATATAAGTATATTTTAATAAAATCCGTACAAATAATAAGTATCTACCAATTTTTCCATATAAAATAATAATAAAGTGATTGCACTATAATTAAGATAGAAATAGAGGTCAAAAATTGAAAATTGAGAATTGAGAGATATTGAAAATTATAGATGTAGAGAATATATTAAAATAATCCACTATTTTTTTCCACAAAAACTAAAAATATAACTAATTAATTTGAAGAGATATAAATCAAACCCAGAAGAGAAAAAAGATTAATAAACTAAATTTTTAATATGATATGTTATTTCCCTGGACTTCTATTGATTTCTATACAATATGAATGATAGTTTAAAAACGTAGCTTTTAAGATAACTTCTAATGATTTCTATACACCTGATTAATTTCTATTACAATTCTATTAATTTCATATGCAATTCAAGTAGCTTTTAAGTCTTAAAACAGTAGGGCTAAACACAACTTTAAAAAAACAATTATTTATCAATGTGCATATTAAATTTTAAAAAATTGAATATCATATTATTTTCTTAAATAAGCAAATTATAAAATAAAAAATTTAATCAAGTCCGTGCAACGCACGGGTTTAATACCTAGTTTTAATCTATAAAGATATATCGTAAACTTTTCTATAACATCTAATGACTCTTCTAAATAAATATTTATAACGGGTGATTGAACTCTTAATTAAATGTTAATGTTTCGAATTTAACCAACTTTTACGCGCTACGCAATGAATAATACTTTATTTGATTGTATTGACCAAGGTTACTTTCTAGCAAAAATATTTTGGTGATTGGAAATATCAAATTTGAGAACATAAAATGAAAAAAAGATTGATGTTGTATAAAAGTGTCTTAAATTAAAACTTGATTTTGATTTAAAAAGGAAGATAATGTTAAAAATAACTGGATGGTGATTTTCTTTAAGCAATCACCAAGGCAATAATTGTCTAATTGAGACATGGTTGCATCTACAAATAAAAATAAAATAAAAATAAGAGACACATGCTCCAATCAATAAGTGACTTATATAACCTGATTTGTTTAATATATATTATGTTTTCTGTCCGCTCTTTATATTATATCCCTAATCTCAAACAGCGATCATGATTGGCCGCAACCATGATTGATATTAATATGTCGTTCCGCCGAACCCGTGCATCGCACGGGTTAGCGGCTAGTTTTTAAACTAAAGGGAGTTTATGTGTTAGTGTTGTTTAAGAAAACCTTGAGGGAGATTGGTGTATTTTTATCTAGAACTTATGAACTAATTAATATTTATTGATACTTACGCATATGTATATTTCTTCAAATAAATGTTTCTTGTTCTACCCATTTTTTGTAAATTACCTTCACTTGAGATAATCTTATTTAAATTGCGTTGGACATCACATATTAGATATTAATATTATTTGTAGTAGGGATTCAATCACACCTTCCACTAGAACAATATTCATTAATGTAAATGGATAATTTAATTTCTACCGGATGCTATCATAAACACGTCACTTTTACGGATAATATTCGAAGGAAGCATGTGGTATCAATTTGTGCATACATCATGGTTATTGTTAGCTGTAATTTATATTAATCAATTGTACTTACTTGTGTATCAAGTTAGTTAGTTTAAGTTGGTTATTAGTTAGTTTAAGTTGGTTACTAGTTAGTTACTAGTTTGTTGAGTGACTTTTATGCAAGTAATGTACATATAAATATATACCTATGTAAAGTGATATGTGTAGTAGAGTATGTGTAATATAGTGAAATAGTGCAAGTGTTGTGATTCTTCTCTATTATCATGTTCTTTAACTTTTATTCTCTCTTATCTTCATATTCTCCTAAAGTGTGTGTGTGTGTTATCATCTTCTTCTCTTGTGCACACAATAGTGTTTAATGTTTATAGATCTGCGTGGATCTATTTTGTGTGCATATAGATTCGTGTGGATCTACTTTGGGTGCTTATAGATCCGTGTGGATATGTGTTGTGTGTTTAGTGGCTGCGCCAACAGTTATCACTAACCAGTTATAATCATATATTACAATAGATTATTCAAATAAGGAAAATGCTAAACAATACACCTGGTGCATTGGTCAAGCATATTAATATAGAAACATTTTCTTGGAATTTGTGCATTTAATGTGTTAAATATGCAAAAATTTATTTTTCTACCATTAATTTTGTTTCTTTATTTCCTTTTTTGGTATGCTTAACTAGTGCACCAGGTGCACTGTTTAGCATCACCCTTCAAATAATATACTCCAATTTTTTATTTTATTTTTTGCAAAAACAAACAACACCGTCAATGTTTTTGTACTGTATTCATATATATATATATACTCCATCCGTTCCAAAATATAAGTCGTTTTGACCATATTACACAAATTAATAAATGTAATCATTGTTGTATAGAAAAGAGAAATTATGAGTAAGTTTACAAAATTGTCCTTCATTAATTGTATGGGAAAGATAAATGAAAGAATTGAAAGAAGAGAGAGAAATAAAAAGTTAAGGGTATAATAGGAAAAATAGCATTAAATGCTTCATTGGAATTGTAAAGCGACATATATTTTGGAACAAATTTTTTCTTCAAAGCGACATATATTTTGGTAGTGGCAATTTAATTAATATTGTAATAATTTATATGAATGTACAAAGTGTTGCCTTTAGTTAAGGGATTAAGCCCACAAGGGTTATTACAATTTCATCTTGAATATAAAGACAGAAAATGTTGTTACATGCAATGAATGTATGGCTTTTGGATTAATTTCCTCCTGTGATCTTTGAATTGTTGCTGTATAAAGCAGAAGACCCACCGAACTTGGGGTGCATGCAATGCATTTGTGTAAGTGTGACAATTTAAAAAGATTCTTCCTTGACCAAAAGCAAAATCAATATAATATTATCACTGTAGAAAATTTAGGGGGAGTGAATGTTGTTGTTTAATTTTTAATTAAGTTATACAATGACATAGGACCTCAACAAAGTAGAGAGCATGAATGAATTCAGTATCTTCAAAAGTTTTAAAATAAAGGCAGCATTAGTTGTTTTATTAATTTGAAATTAAAAACCATAGCATGGAGGATGCATGTTTTTTTAGGCGGCTTCTACGGTGGGCGAATGCCTCATGTGTCTCACGTGTGCACCATTCAAATAATAAATCTGGCTCATTCAATGTTAAAAGTTCAACATACTTATAGTGGCGGACCCAAATTTTTTTTTTTCGGGGGGCCACTAAAAATATTATCTATTACTATATATAAAAAGAATAAAAAATTTTGGATGACTTTTTCATTATTTCTATTTTATCCTTAAAAAAACTACCAACAAAAAAAGTAACCAACTATATCTAAAAAAGATATAAACATTTGGGATGACTTTTTCATTATTCTTATTTTGTCCTTCAATAAAACTACCAACAAAAAAAGTAACCACCAATTATGATTTACTCTTTTTTTAACAAGTTCTTATACAACAAAACCACTTGCAACAAATATAGTTTTACAATTTATATACATCAGTAGAATAAAAAAGACGAATCACACAAACAGGAACGTGCCCGTTTGGCGGCTAGTAGTATATAAATTAAATATAAAAATTTGATTAATAATAAATTAAATCACATACTTTTTTTTTACAATCAAATTACATACTTTAAAGTAATACATATGTTTGACAAGTGACTTGAAATAATCAATAGTTGACTTTTAATACTCGTACAAAGTTGATCATTAGAAAATTATATGTTTTATTATTATATTACACATATAGTAAAAAAAATGGTGTCTATAATTTAAAATATATAGTTATGTTTTTTTAAAATAAAATAAATAGAAATTGTTCATTTTTTGCATCCATACATATATATAAAATTAACTTTATTTAGAAAATGTCATTGCTAATTGTTTGAGACAATGTTTTGTCACCAAGTATTGATTTTGTTTTAAAAAAAAAAAAAAGTTTCCGTCTCTGCATACTTATGTAACACCTGATCATTTCATTTTATTAATTGAGCATTTAAATTTTTAACAAAATAAATTCATTCATCATCAAAATACAAAAAGTTTCCGTTCTTTTTCCAAAAAAAAATTGGATCTTTTTTCCCAAATAAAGATTGAAACTTTTTTTCAGAAAAAACTCTGGAATTGTATTTATCTGATATGAAACTTTTTTTCCAAAAAAATCGGGAATTTTTTTCCGAAAAAAAAATCGAAAATTTTTTTCCGAAAAAAGAATGGAAACTCTTTTCCAGAAAAAATACAAAACTTCTTTTCTAAAAAAATATCGAAACATTTTTCGCGAAAAAAGATCGGAAACTTTTTTCAGAAAGAACTCTGAAATTGTATTTATATGAATTTGAAACTTTTTTTCCGAAAAAAAAAATCGAAAATTTTTTCCCGAAAAAGATCGGAAAGTTTTTTCTCAAAAATAATCAAGAACTTTCGCGAAAAAAGATTGAAACTTTTCTTTCGAAAAAACTCCGGAATTGTTTTAATCTGAAATTGAAACTTTTTTCCGTGAAAAAATCAGGAACTTCTTTTCCGAATAAAATAACAGAACTTTTTTCGTGAAAAAAGATAGGAATCTTTTTTTTGGAAAAACTCCGGAAGTGTATTTATCTGAAATAGAAACATTTTTTCCGAAAAAAAAATCTAAATTTTTTTACCGAAAAAGACCGGAAAGTTTTTTCTCGAAAAAAATCAGGATATTTCGCGAAAAAAGACCGGAAACTTTTTTTTACGAAAAAAACTCTGAATTTGTTTTCATCTGAAATCGAAACTTTTTTCATGAAAAAATCAAAAACTGCTTTTTCGAATAAAATTATGATATAGTCAGCTCACAATAAAATCTATAGACATTCATAATCTAATGGTCTTTAGCACTTGCTCACGGGTGAGAGACATGATAAGCTCTCTCACCCTAGCCTGAGCCGTTTTTTTATATATGAAATATGAGTTAGAAAATTTATATTTCATGACTCGTATATAGTGTTCAAATTTACTTGTGTAACTACTTTTATTTCAATATGATTATGATCGTCCAATTTACTCATTGTAGGTTTCTTCGGTTCAGAAGACACAACAATAGTACTATTGTAGCAAAAGTTAATTTAAATTGTAATGTAGGAAGACTAAAAACTCACGCGCAATAAATGTGTTTGGACACGCTCAATCGTCAGATGATATTACCTTATTTTTTGTTTATTTGAAAACCATACATTCTAAGCTTTTTGGAAAATTTTGACACCAAAATTAAATATGGTAAATAGACATTTGCCCTGCAAAATATGCATATTTTGTTTTATCTTCTGTACAAAAAATTGATTACTTTCTGTAATATTATTTTTTTTTTTATGGCAAATGCTAACGAGTGCTCCCGGGGCACTCTTTAAGACCTAAAATAGTAAGGTTTTTATATAATTTTTATATGAATGCGTAAAGTCAACACATTGGAAATTGCATTGTTTGATTTTTAAAATAAAAAGTTTCCTCAAATGAAATGCTTAAAGAGTGTCACGGGGGAACTCGTTAGCAAGACCTTTTTTTATTTACCGCCTGTAATATATTTTTTGGATTAGCCCCCTGTAATGTTTTTTTTTTTTTCCATATAAGTGATAACGTGACATGACCAACAAGGGGGGTAAACAAAAATTCGCTAACATTACATGAGGTAAAATGATGGAATTTTAAGCCCACATGTTCAATGAGGGGGTAAGTCCAAAAAAAATAAATCATAGGAGGGTAACCCAAAAAAATAATTTACACGGATCAAACAAAACACGCTCATTTTGCAGGGGATGATGAAAACCTATTTACTCAATTAAATCTTACCTTATTTCTTATCAAGTAATATAGTAACTAAAATTTCACCTGTGAAAATAAATAAATAAATATACTAAAATATGAACCCTATTTTATGTATATTACATTCAGTATTGTTATTAATTGAGTTATGCTAATCACAAGATTAAATGTTACTATAGGAAATAAAATATAATTAGCAATTTTATACTTCATAGAGTTCACAACCACATATGGGGAGTATTGAGTGGGTTGGCCCAATACTGTAACGGGCCAGGCGCAATCCACGCAGCTTATAGGAAAGTTTGATGATACAAAATAAATTTCGGATATTTGTATGAAGAACTAAATTTGTAGGGTGTCAAAATGCAAAAATATACTATAAGAGGTTTTCAAGGTTATTTGACTTGTTGACCTTTAATATACATCAAAATCTTTTGGGATCATATATTTTAACCAATATTTTAATATATATTTTATTACCTACTTTAACTCATTCATTGTCCAAAAGTACCATTTATTAACCAACTACTCCGTATTTTACATATACGCATTGTTGTTTTTACTATCAAATAAGTTGAAAAAAAGTTTACAAAATAAAAGAGTATTGTTCATCGTATTTATACAGTATATTAGAACTATCAAAATGGGTATAGGCCGGCCCTCAAAATAAATATAGGATATGAGTCTTAAAATATTAGCTCAAATTTCCAAAGCTCATACGGACCAATAAGTTTAAGGTAAGATAGTCTGTTTTAACAGTTGAGAGTGAACACTACTTTACTATTCTTATGAATGTATGGTGTTGATTTTCACAATGTTTTATATATATATATATATATATATATATATATATATATAATGTTATGCTTTTAATATTTTCTTAGTCCTCAAACATTATTCATAATATGTTGGACAAGAAATATTATTCCTCAGACATTACTCATTATTCATAATATATTTCCATTAATTATCCAAATTATACAAGCGTCGGTATTAGATTTGTGGTATCAGTCTTCAAATTTTGTTATTGAAGATTATGGAGGAGGGATTACGACACCATTCTTTTAGAGAATCATGCATTTATCTAGGGGTGAGGCTGCAATTTCATTGAGGATGATCCCCAATGAAGTGGTGCAAGCCAACATGCATCGTATGGAGTTTTTTGCTGTTTAAAACTTATATTATTTTTCCGCACTCAAAAACTTGTTTAGATATTAGATGTTGAAAACTTGAAATTTGTTTTTAAGTGCACTTTTTTTCCATTAGATTTTGATGAGGCATTTTTTTGCTTTTTTCAAATGTTTTGTTACATTTAGATAGAGTTCTTATTTGCAAAAATATAGACCGAAGGTTATTATTGATATTAGGTTGACGTTGTGTGATTTTTTGTCAGGACCGGACCAAGGGCCACGTGACTAAAGCAACGACTTTAGACCCCAAATTTTTAGACAAAAAAAGGCTTATTTTGTTTTTCATTTGGTTTTAAATATATAATAAATATTTCTTTAGTTGAATTGGTAAAGCATAAAGTTAAATGTCATAAATATTTTATGCCTTGTGGAGGTTAGATTTATAAAAATTTATTATTATTATTTTGTTTTTACTAAAAATATTTTTTATATTTGTTTTTTTTTACCAAAAATATTTTTTATAAATAAGTTTTGTTTATCGAAATTAAGATAGTAAATTTTTAGAATGAATAAAAATGAGTACATATAAGTATAAAAAATATTTCATTATATATAAATTAAGATAAATAATTTAAGGATATCAAAACATTCTTACACATGGTAGCCATATTATGAATAAAATTCACCATAGTTATAAGACAAATAGTTTATTGGATACATGAAGATAAAATAAATTTATATAGTAAATACCCGTAAATAATGGTGGGCCCTGAATACAGTTCGAGATGAACAACTTATGTAAGTATTGGATGAATATAAATTTATTTTAATAATATTGTAAATAGTTAGAGAATAATATATATTTTTGTTTTTCTAGTAGCAATGTACTCCGTAAATTTACAAAATTAATTTTTTATATTTATTAATGTATGCAAAAAAAGATGAAAAAAAAGAGAAATATATGAACATAAATAATAGATCAAAGAAATAACAATGCATCTAGTATTATATGAAAAATTAAGGGGAAATGAATTCTAATATATTTATGGTGTTATGCATGTAATAAATGGTTGTGAGAAATTTTTGTGATTGGTATGCATGACTTTAAAAGTCATATTTCATACATGAAAATGAGAAAATTGTGTATGATTTATTAATATTGAATTATTTTTTAAAATAAAATATACTTTATTCAAAATATATAGGGTTAAATATGTTTTTAGACTCTACTTTTATGTGAGTTTCAACTTTTAGTCCCTACATTTTTTTTATTATATTTTTAGTCCCCACGTTTTTGCCGTTTGCATTTTTAATCCCTACCGTCAATTTTTTGTGACTTGGATAACAGAATCAGCCACATAGGATGACACATAGATGTCACATAATTCAATGCAAACGTTATCCTAGTGAATTTAAGTTATCCTATGTGGTCAAATTTATTATCCTAGTCATAAAAAATCGACGAAAGAGACTAAAAATATAATAAAAAAAATATATGAACTAAAAGTCAAAATTCATATAAAAGTAGATACTAAAAACATATTTAACCTAAATATATATATATATACACACTATTGATTTTTTATGTAATTGTTTGTTTTATAAGACGTAATAATAAAACTTGCTTTAGACCTCAAATTATATTGGGACGATCTTGTATTTTTCGTTGGAGTCGGCTAGTCATATGTTTGTCAGTTATGATTTTATTCTTTGGGTGTGGTAACACTGTTAGTTGGTTAGAGCAGGAGGAAGTGATAACATTGTTAGGTGACCAATTTGTGTGGTCCCTTTGAAAGTTCAATAATTAGAACTAAAATTGAGTTAAGCCGAAACGTAGAATTCTATTTAGTTTAATTTAATTTGATAATAGTTAGATCGACTCGAAATAGAATCAAAGTTTGTGAGATTTTGAGTTTAAAATTGTACAAATATATATATATATATATATATATATATATATATATATATATATATATATATATATATATATATATAGGCCAATGCTATGGTGGACCACCTCATCAAGTGGTCCACCGTGGACAAGTGGTCAATACTACTATAACGAATACGAATTTTATAAAATCGACCGTTGGATTGAAAGTTTATATCATATAGATCATCCATAAAAAAAATTAGAAAAATTGAAAATCATTTGATATGTTATTGAGATCCATAAATATTAACGGTTTATTAAATACTGTAAATCTTAATGAGTCCCAAAAACATATCAAATGATTTTCAATTTTTCTAATTTTTTCTGTGGATGATCTATATGATATAAACTTTCAATCCAACGGTCGATTTTGTAAAATTCGTATTCGTTATAGCGTTGGTCCACCATGGACCACTTGAATAAGTGGTCCATATTAGAATTGGCCTATATATATATATATATATATATATATATATGGAAAATACTAACTAGTGTCCCCGGGGTACTAGTTAAGGATACTTAAAATAGTAAGTCAATTTCAAAAATTGTGCAATTAATGTTTGAAAAGTAAAAAAATTGATGTTTTCAATGCAAAAATTACTTTTTTGATACCCTTAACTAGTACCCAAATACTATAATACATCAATAATTAAAAATTGACGATTTTATCTAAACAAAAAAATTAATGTGAAATCTCAATTTTGACAACCTTGATGACTTCATGTTATGATACTTGGTTCTATGTTTAACATAGAAAAAGAAAAGATAAATCAATTTTGAAAAATTGGTGAGAAATGAACATTTTTCGCTTCTCGCTAGAAAATGAAGAGAAAGTCTTCTATGGGCACAAACATAAATGAATAGTGTTTAGGCACACATACATAAAACATCACATCATTTACTTTTTTGAAAAAGATTTAAAATTAAATTATTTAATCTTTTCTCTCTCTTCACTCATATGAGTGTGCCTAAACACTATAAATTTATATTTGTGCCTATATTAGAATTCTTCCGAAATGAAACTCAAAAGTCAAAACTCAAAACTCAAACTTGCTTTAAGCTGCCACGCTGGCGAAACAGATGAAGCCATGAAATATTTTCCATTCCCGCTCAAAAATCAAACTTCTTTTACTCTGCCACGCTGGCGATCCGCGTGAAACCCATCCAAACCAATCAGATTCAAGAACGCAACCTCTATATAAACCAAACTCAAACACTCAAAAATTTCCACAACTTCACAAAAAACTCATCTTCTTTCTTTTCATTCACTTCAAATTCAAACAAGAAACTCTCCAATGGCTTCCTCAGACGCAGCAACAGCAACAACCAAGAAAGGCGGAAGAGGCAAACCAAAAGCCAAATCCGTTTCAAGATCAAGCAAAGCCGGTCTTCAATTCCCCGTTGGCCGCATTGCTCGTTTCCTCAAAGCCGGTCGCTATGCTCAGCGTGTTGGATCTGGTTCACCAGTTTATCTCTCTGCTGTTCTTGAATATCTTGCTGCAGAGGTAATTTTTGTTTTGTTTATTTCTTCCTAAAGTTAATTTAATTTTGAAATTATGGAATTGGATTTTGAGATTTATTTGTTTTTTGTGGTTTAGGTTTTGGAACTTGCTGGTAATGCGGCGAGGGATAACAAGAAGACGAGGATTGTGCCGAGACATATTCAACTTGCGGTGAGGAATGATGAAGAATTGAGCAAGTTGATGGGTTCTGTGACTATTGCTAATGGTGGTGTTTTGCCTAACATTCATCAGACTTTGTTGCCTAAGAAAGTTGGTGGAAAAGGGAAAGGCGAGATTGGATCTGTTAGTCAGGAGTTTTAGGGTTTTATTAAGTAGGATTTAGTGATTAGTGATTGCTTATGATGTAATTTTCTGTTTTCTTGTTATGTTAGTATTCTAATTCTGAGATTAGGATTTATGTTGCTGGGTGTATAGATCTTAATTCTGATTAATATAATTTCATATTTTGGTCTAATTCTATTTGTTTGTTTGTTCTTAGTAAATTTAATATAAATTTTGAATATTTTAATTAAATAACAGTGACCTCTAAAATACTGTATCAGTATTGAAAAAGAAATTGTTTGAGTTGGTTGATAAGAATTATGTAATCTAATATTTTGTTAAAAACATTGTTCAAAAAATATTTTGTTAAATAAATTAAATTTTTGATAATTATGAACAAAATGTTTGGTGCATAACAAAATCAAGATGTTTTCAACTTCTGGTAGTTTGTCTCACATTGTGTTTATTTTGTGAAAAAGATGGTTTGTTATTGTCATATTGCAAGGTTAAAAGGGATTCTAGTAAATAATTCACTATTGCAGCTTAACTTATTTTATGTTTGGTTGTGCGTTTGATCAACGGAGTCTTATGTTTAGGAACCTTTTTTCTGGGGAAACATCAAACTAATAGTAGTAGCTTCTGAAAAAAGTAAAAAAAGCATGCTCATTGCAATCTTGAACGCCAAAATAAACAGGCTTACTCAACTATTTGGATTTTGGTGCTTACAATAAGTTGCCTCAACTTTTTGAAGCTTATGATCACTAGACTACATTCAACTTAGCATGATAAAAAATGATGTGGTGGCATTATTATCAGAGATTTGTGTAGTTTAAAAACACACCTTAAGTCTTTACAATCACATTAAAATAGGAGCTACGGATGGAATCTTAGAAATTGAGTTTAGATGATTGGATTAGTGTCTAATGAATTTTAGTGTTCTGGTCTAACAAAACAAATCAATATAGAGGGTGGTCTATGGTGGCGGTATTGGACCGAAGAGGAGGTACCTGCAAAAGTCAATTCATTGTTAAAGTCAGATTATACACAATATAGTGAGAAAAACTATAAGATGAGAAATACTTCAATTGGGATAAGATATACTCTTCATTGACCTAATACTTTTGGTGCTTGGAGCAATTCTGATTGCACAACGCAATTGGTCTTTTTCCTGTTTTACTCATTGGGCTACCCCGCGTGGTTTGTATGAGCGCGACCTATTGATCGTATCGAACACAATCCTTGAGTCCTGAGCCTAAAGGGTGAAGACACTTCGGAAATCGGATTAGAATCCCTTTGATATCCTTCTCCAGTTTTGTTTTCAAAATAATTGTCAATCAGTTACTGTTCCGGACTGGGCCTAGAATGGACTAACAGGCCCAATCCGCTAGGGTGTCGAGGACAGCCCAGTGTCGAGCAGCTCAACACCACTTGCTCGACACCGCAGCACAAACTTATCAGCAGCTCAAACATACCCGTTTCTCTGCTGTCGAGCACATACGTGCTCGCCGCCAATTCCGCACCTGTCAAACGTGCACCGCAAGCCACGTTTTCACCCCAAGCTTATCCGTCTCCCGCAGAACACGGGCTAAGCTTGACTAGGGGGAGAGTCTAACGACTTCTCCAGCAAACCACGCTATCCCTAGCAGTTATCCTCATTGGGCTTGCTCTACGCGGCCCAATAGTGATAATCGTTGGCCCCGCGCTGGGGGCTTATAAATACTCCTCTTCATTGAGGAGTCAGGTATTCAATTCTTATTCTCTCAACCTCACTTCTTGTATCTGTGCTGACTTAGGCATCGGAGTGTCTGCAGGTACACCCCCCCCTCCGTTTTCAAAGCGACCGTCAAGACCACACGTGACTAGCAGCTGGCCATCGATCGAACGTCCGTTCCAGGTACGATCATTGGCGACTTCACTGGGGACGTGAGTCTTCCCTCTTTCTCTAACCGAAAGAAAAACTACTACCAATTCATCAGTCATGGCCACTGGTAGCACACCTCCGCCTCAGAACGACGGCACTACTACTCCTCAATTCTTTGACGCCGACGGACGTCCCATGTCCACCGTCATCGCACCACGCAACGACGCCATCGTCGCTAACAACGAAGACGATCAGCAGGCTAACGCCGCCGTCGACTTCGAAGGCGATGAACGCGACGGACGAGAATGTTCTCCGTTCACCGAAGACGACGATCAAGTCCAGGAGGTTCCAAACCCCAACGCTGGAACGTCGGAGAAAGCCCCCGCGGCTAACCAAGTCATCGAAAGTCCAGGGCAACAAGTCCTCACCATAACTGCAGCGGATTTCAAAACGCTGGTAGACACCATCAAAGAGCAGAACCGCCGCTTGGAATCCCTTGAAAAGCACTATCGTCCGTCCCGCCACGGCACCGACGATCCCAACCGCCGACAGCCGGCACAGAAGAAAAGAGGACGAACTCCTCCCCGCGAGGATCGTTCAGCCCAGACCAGCAAAAGGGGAAAGGGAATCGTGATCCGCGAACCTTCTCCTTCCCGCAAAACGCGGCCGCCAAACGGAAATCCCGCAACTACTTCCACCGATCGTGGAAAGAAGCATGTGTATCCTAATCCTCCTCCTCCGCAGTACAACGAGGAGCTCTCCCTATCTCCTCAGGGATATGGCTCGCCTCGTCAGCCGAGCTCGAGTGACGAGGACGACAACTACGGACCTTTGTCCTCAAACATCTTGAACGCCCCTCTTCCTCCGGGTTTGGAGAAACCACCTTCCAACCTGGGGAAGTACGACGGGCTGGGAGACCCCGACGACCACATTGACAACCTCAATGTTCAACTGAATTATCGCCAAGTCAAAGGACCAATCAAGTGCAGGTTGTTCTCGACAACCCTGACCAAGGGGGCGCTTGATTGGTACAAAGCTCTTCCCCGAGGTTCCATCACGTCATGGAAAGAATTATGCGAACGTTTTAGGAACCACTTCACAGCCTCCCGTCGCCCTCCTAAGTCGGTAGCCACACTCGAGCACATTGTTCAGGGAGAGCGCGAATCTCTGCGCACCTACCTTGACAGATTTAACAAGGAAGCCGTCCAGGTCCCCACTTCTGATGGGATGAAGAAATACCTGATCGAGCGAGGTCTCCGCCGTCCAAGCGACTTCGCGAAGTTCATTGGGATCTCCCCACAAGAGACTCTCAACGACCTCCTCCAACAGGCGCAGGCCTTTATTGAGTATGAAGAGAAAGAAGAAGCTGCGAGCTTCCGAAAGTCCCGAACAGAAGGATCGTCCGGGCACAACCGCGGTCACCACCGGGCAGGCGGTGACAGAAGACAAGACGAGCGTCCTCGTGAAAGGAACCGAGGACCAAACAGTCAATTCACTCAGTATACTCCGCTCACCACATCTCGTGAGCAAATCTTATCAACCACTGGCACAGGCCAGTTCAAAACTTGGGGAGTCAGAGTGCCCAAGCCCATGCCGGCCAAACCCAACGCCGACATGAAGAAATACTGCAAGTACCACAAAACTCATGGTCACAACACTGAAGACTGCGTCCACTTGAAAGACGCCATTGAAATTCTGGTCAACCAAGGCCACCTAAGGAAATATGCGAGGAACAATGACGCTCCTCGACAGAAAGACCCTCCGGCACCTAAGCCCGAGGACCAAGATGATGGCAGCGCTGCCCCCGGGCAAGTGGCCATGGCAATCCACCGACCAGAAGACTTTATGATTACAGAAGAACTCGCTGCTCAGCTCAGCAAATGGGAGGACTTTTCCTCCGCTATGGTTATCTCTGGTGGGGGTTTCAACCCCCTCACCATTGGTTCTGTCAAAAGGAAGTTCGATGAACTGATCTCTACTTCGCCTAACCTCGGCGTCACTCTTGACACGGGAGAAAAAGGCTCTCTCCCCCTGGCTTTCTACCCGGAAGAGATGCCCGGCGGAACCCCTAATTCCCAAATCCCTCTGCTCATCAAAGCACACATGGTGAATTTTGAGGTACACCGCATACTCGTCGATGAGGGAAGCTCCTGCGACATAATGTATTCTTCCCTGTTCAAGGTGCTCGGTTTGGAGAGAAAGCACTTGGCCCCTTACCTAGGCTCAGACCTGCAAGGTTTCAATGGTTCTACAAGCAAACCCTGGGGTTACGTCGACGTCCTCGTCACCTTTGGGCAGGGAGAAACGGCCAAGCCCGTCAGAGTCAAATTCCTGGTTATAGATTGCTGCTCCCTCTATCAATGCATCATCGGCAGAACTGCCTTAGCCGATCTGGTCGCCGTACCTTCTACCATTCATCTCAAGATGAAATACTACACACAGAATGGTAAGGTCGCAACTATCCACGGAGACATCGCCGCGGCCAGAAGATGTTTTGAAGCTGCGTCCAGAGGCTTATCCTCTATCGACAAAGTTCCGAAGAAAGCCAAGAACGCACCAAGTTCGTCGGGGAAAGGGAGCGAGGAGAAGCCACAGCCCAACAATGTCAGTGCCATAGACCTGGATGCTCGCTTCTCCAAGAAAGAGCGCAAAGAGGAGAAAAAGCTTCGAAAGGACAACAAGGAGGACGATAAGGCGAGCAAAAAGAACTACCGCCCCATTCCAGACGGTGAATTCGAAGTTGTGCCACTTGGAGAGGACCCGAGCAAAGGAGTGAAGATCGGTGCGGACCTTCCCGATTATGTCAAGAACCAGCTGAAATCCTGTCTCCGTGAGAACGCGGACCTGTTCGCATGGAGTGCCACCGAGATGCCCGGCCTCGACCCTGAGGTCGCCTGCCACCAGCTCGCCATAGACCCAGCTGCTAAAGCTGTTGTGCAACGTAGAAGAAAGCAGTCTCCCGAGAAAGCGGAGGCTGCAGAAAAAAATGTAAAAGACCTCTTAGAGGCAAATTTTATTTCCGAAGCTAAATACTCTACTTGGCTTTCAAACGTTGTACTTGTTAAGAAATCTAATGGTAAATGGCGAATGTGCGTTGACTACACCGATCTTAATAGGGCTTGTCCCAAAGATGCTTATCCTTTACCTAGCATCGATAGGCTAGTAGATAATTCGTCTGGTTTTAAATTATTATCTTTTATGGATGCGTATTCGGGCTATAACCAAATACCTATGGCCGAATCAGATAAAGAAAAAACTGCATTCATGACCGAATCAGGCAACTATTACTATAACGTAATGCCTTTCGGGCTAAAAAACGCAGGTGCTACATACCAGCGAATGATGAACAAAGTTTTCCGAGCAGACATTGGTGACGTGCTCGAAGTCTATATGGATGACATGATCGTCAAATCCAAAGAAGAAGTCGATCATACTGCCCACCTGAGAAGAGTTTTCGAACGTGCCCGCCACGTCAAAATGCGTTTCAATCCTGAGAAATGCACCTTTGGGGTTCGAGCAGGGAAGTTCCTCGGTTTCTATCTTACGGAGAGAGGAATCGAAGCGAACCCCGATAAATGCAGAGCGTTCGCCGAACTCCCAACTCCGAACTCGAAAAAATCGATCCAAACCCTCAACGGCATGCTCACCTCGCTATCTCGCTTCGTCGCGAAATCTGCACAGCACGCACTTCCCCTCTTCAAACTCCTTAGGAAAGAAGTTGCTTTCGAATGGACGGAGGAATGCGAGCAGGCTCTTCAACGCCTAAAGAAAGCTTTGTCTGAACCTCCCGTCCTCTCTCGACCAGACGCGGAGGAAATCTTGTATTTATACCTTTCGGTAACCCCCGAAGCCGTAAGCGCCGCACTCATCCGGGAAACTGCAGAAAATCAAAAGCCTGTGTACTTCACGAGCAAAGCCCTGCAAGGACCCGAAGTCAGGTACCAACGCATTGAAAAAATCGCCCTCGCGCTCGTGGTAGCCGCGAGACGATTAAGACATTACTTCCTTGCCCACACAATCACCGTGAGAACGGACCAGCCCATCAAAGCACTATTAGGGCGACCCGACATGGCGGGCAGGATGCTCAAATGGTCCCTTGAGCTGGCCGAGTTCGACATCCGATACGAAAGTAGGAAAGCACTGAAAGCCCAAGTCCTAGCAGACTTCGTCGCCGAATTGGCCCTACCCGCATCCCCGGGTGATGGGGCGAACAAGTGGACCATCTTCGTCGACGGAGCCTCCAGCGCATCAGGAGCTGGAGCGGGAATCATTCTCGAAAACGGCACGGGCACCATAATTGAAGTTTCCCTCACCCTATCATTCCCAGCGTCGAACAACCAAGCAGAGTACGAAGCGTTCCTCGCAGGCCTACGCCTCGCCGAAGATGTGGGCGCCAAGGAAATAACAATATTCACGGACTCACAGCTTGTGGCGTCACAAGTACTGGGAGAATATCAAGCCAAAAACGACAATCTCCAAGAATACTTAGTCTTGGTGCGTGACAAAGTAACGACAATCTCCTTCGAAGTCAAACACGTTCCACGCGAACACAATGCGCGAGCGGATATCCTATCAAAGTTGGCAAGTACTAAAAAGAAAGGCGGACATAAATCCGTCATTCAGGAAATACTTCCCCGACCAAGCATTGAAAAGACATCCTCCTCGTCTTCAAAAACTTTCGTCAACGTTAATTCAATCCGAGACGGAAAATCTTGGATGACGCCCTTCTGGCTGTATCTCGCACACGGGCACCTCCCCGAAGATGAAAAGGAGGCGAATGCAATACAGCGAAAGGCCACTTCGTATTGCCTCATGTACGGTCGACTCTACAAAAGAGGGATATCCACCCCCCTTCTGAGATGTATCGACCAAGACGATGTCGAATACGTACTACGTGAGATACATGAAGGAATTAACGGCCAACACCTGGGAGGAAGATCCCTCGCAAGAAAAGCCCTCCGAGCAGGATACTTTTGGCCCACCATGCAACAGGACGCGAGAGAACACGTAAAAAAATGCGACAAGTGCCAACGACACGCCGGCATGGTTCTAGCACCTCCCTCACAGCTAAACATGATGTCCTCGCCTTGGCCCTTCGCTTGGTGGGGCATGGATATCCTCGGCCCATTCACAACAGGGCTCCACCGCTGCAAGTTCCTAATAGTGGGAGTCGACTATTTTACCAAGTGGGTAGAAGCCGAAGCGATTCCCAACATAGCCGCGGAAACCATCCTCCGATTTTTTAAAAGGAACATCCTAGCTCGCTTTGGAATCCCACAAGTAGTTGTCACTGACAACGGCACTCAATTCACAAGCAGGAACTTCCAGGATTTCCTCGCCGCAATCAAAACAAAACAACACTTCACCTCTGTGGAACATCCCCAAACTAACGGGCAAGCCGAGTCGGCAAACAGGGTGATCCTTCGCGGTCTCAGAAGAAGACTCGACGAAGAGAAGAACAAATGGGTCGAGGAGCTGTGGAGCGTACTTTGGGCCTACCGAACAACTCCACACTCGACCACAGGAGAAACTCCATTTCGACTAACGTACGGATCCGAAGCCGTTATTCCCGTCGAAATCGAAAACCTATCATGGCGAACAACGCAGCCGTTGACGGAAGAGGCAAACGATGAAGCGCTTAGGGAAGAGCTCGACCTGGTCGACGAAATTCGAACGACTGCCTCCCTTCGAGAAGCCGTGCTTAAACAAAAAATTTCTGCTCGACACAACGTCAAAGTCATACCACGAAGCTTCGACGTCGGCAGCCTCGTGCTAAGACGAAACAACCAAGACTCCAACCACGGGAAGCTCGCCGCCAATTGGGAAGGTCCATATCGCGTGCGAGCAAAAACGGGAACTGGAGCCTACCACCTCGAAACCCTCAAAGGAAAAGAAATCCCTCGCACTTGGAATGCTAAAAAATTAAAACAATATTACAGCTAAGGCGACGTCGACCACGACAGCCTATAGCGAAGGAGACGACCAGTCCAGAGACAGTAGGGCCGTCGCTCCTCGACAACGGGCAGACACCAAGGTACAGGTGCCCACCTCAAACATTAACCAACCCAACTTGGGAAAGCTCAAAACACGAGCCCCCTCGTCGTCGTACCACGGCTTGACCCCCAGCTCGCGATGGGTAGGTGAAGTTACGGCAAACAAACCACTTCCGCGACGTTTGTGCGCCGTTATGTTCGGAGCCGAACCTCCGAGCGCCTGGGTGGTTCCCCAAACTGCTCATGGTAACGCCGAGCAAGAAATCAACCTTCCTCGTCGCAGTCCATCTTGTCGACCTAAGACGCACCGATATAGCCGTCGTCGAACAGAGCGACAAGGCGAACGCAGCTTCGCATGATAAAAACCAAGCAAAAGTACTTCTAAGTGCGAACGGAAAAATATAAATAAAAACTCAACAGTCTTAAACACCCAATAATTCCATTCACGCATAATAATGTTAAACACTACAACGTTTATTCGTTAGGAAGTTCAAACATAACATGCAAAGAAACAAGCAGCCTAAGCCATCATTTAGACCCTGCTTTCTTCTTCTTCTTCTCTGAAACCTTGGTCGCAGTATGCTCACTCTCCTTGGTAATCTGAGACTCATCCTCCTCATCAGAAGTAGGAGGAGTCCCTCGATAAGTTCTCAGGTATTCTGCCCAATCTTCATCAACTTCTTCATCTCCAGGCCATCCCGGTGGCGGGAGAACCTTTTCTCTCCCCTTTCCCCTCTTGGGCTGAGAAACACCTCTGGCCTTGCTGCCAGACCCCTCAGATTGCTTCTTAGACCTAGTTGCAACACCTTTCTCCACATTCGTTCTCTCCATAACTCTTGAAAGTAAAGAGAGGAAGGAAGCAAATGGGGCTATTTATCCCCACAATCTCAACAAAATGCATGTGGACGGTTTCAACAAACACTTATGACAGCATGGGTACCAAGCAGTTTCAACAAATCAAGTTTGACTGCGCAAGGACCAAGCCCACATGCAAGACCAACGGAATAGCCTAACCGACCAAGCTTTCCGTTGTTTTGTTCGGGGGCAGGATACCCGGGGATACCCGGGCCCCTGGACGACAATAAAAAAAACCCCGCGAGGACAAAACTTTTCGTCGAGTTCGCGCGTAATTTTACGGAACGAATATTCACAAATTAAACGCGAACAAAACACAAAAGATTATCAGTTCGACAAAAGAAAAGCTATGCTTAAGATTTCAAAAACAAATATTCTCAAGTTAAGGACGAGCAAACACATACACGAGCATAAATAAACGTGTAAAAATAAACAGGCGAGCACAAAGATAAGACGGCCACAAAAAAGTACTTAAAGACGGGCAGAGCCCAGTTGTTCAAATATTACAAAAAGGCGCAAAGGCCACCAGAGTTACCAAAATATCGAATTATGGCACGCAGGCCAAAAACAAAACATAAGATAAAAGAGCTCAATTGCTCTCGTCGTGACCCTCCTCATTGCGAAGCTCTTCTTCAACATGCTCGCCCTCCTTGATTTTGTCCTTGCCGACTGAATGGTCGTGCTCCATATCCTCCTCGTCGCCGTCTTCCTCCTCCTCATCGTTCAAGAGCTCATCAGCCTCGGCGACCTCATTCTCAGGAGGAAGGACCACTTCCCCGTCAACCACACGGCGCCAAAAGCCGGTTCCTGCAGTCACGAGCTCAGCATTGACTACCTTCAGCTGGGCGACGGCATTGTTAAAGCCAAATTTGGCCGCCGCTGTAATCTTTCCACGAACAGAGGTAAGCTCCTTGACAAGGGCAGCCCTCGTAGTCAACTCTCGAGCATACTCTGGCTCGTCTTCAGCAGGAGCCGCAGAGGCTTTTAATTCTGCTAACTCATCCTCGAGCTCCTTTTGCTTCTTCCTCGCAGCCCCCAAACCCTCATTGGCAATACGGAGGTCTGTCTGAGTCCTGAGCCAAACCTCTTTCTTGTTCTGCAGATCGTCGACGATGACCTCGAGCTTCAGCTTGCTCGCCTTCAACGTTTCAATCCTCGCCTTCAGCTTCTCGATTTCCTTCCCCGGCTCCTTACTCTCCTCATTCAAAACTAAGGCCGTCGACACCAGCCTCATCAACCCGGCAATGTCGTCCCTCATAAAGTCCCCCCTGCGCTCAGGATCCATCTCTTTGATGATGGACTTCTCCTTTGCCGCTACAGCAAGAGGATACTTCTCGAGGTAGCCTCGCATAGCCCAGCATTGAGGAACGACACTTTGCTCAGCTTTTCCTGTAGAGACATCGACGACTTCCACGTCTGGCGACGACCTCGGCCTTTTCTCAGGTCGATGGGAAGTGATCCCCAACCCTGGAGAATCCAGCTTGGGAGACCCTGAGTCTGAACCACCAGCAGCAGTGGAGATGGCGGAGACGGGCCCCTTCTTGCTCGCTTTCCCTTTTTTCTTTCCCTTGGTGTTGTCGCCCAACATCTTCAGAATGTCAGTAGCTTTGTCGGCCATCTCGTCTACAGAGTGAAACAACAGGGGGTTAGTAAAATGAATAGGGGAAAATAAAGCAAGTTGAGAGCGAGGAAAGAAATTAAATAACTCCTTATACCCAGCAAAATCTTGCGGGCAGCGGCGCTCTTAGCCGACAGCACCGCTCTAGTATCGATTATCCTAACGCCATACACTTGCTTGCCCGCTTCATCGAGCACCGGCAATGTTACCCTCTCTCCTTCAATCACCTCCTTATACACGCAAGGCCCCTGCTTGAAACTGCTCACGTAGTCGTTCAACACCTTCAAGCTGGCCCAATCCTGTTCGGACATCCCCCGATCCTTGGTTAAATAATAATCTGTACTGTGCTCGTAGTGAGCAAACGTCCACGCTAAAGGAAACTTGGGCTCTCGCCTCATTACTTGCTCGCCATCCACGGTAACAGCCACATTCCTATACAAGGACTCCCGAGCAACCTCGCTCTCCGCTCGAACCGCGTAATAGCGAGGCTTGTAACCCCGAACTGAATCCACGAACATATTGAAATACTTTTTCCCTTGGGATTTCAGAGACACCCAACATTGTCGCCCATCCTCCGCTTGCCGCTGAAGCTGGAATATTTTGAAGAACAGGGCAAGGGTAGGCGCGATCCGCAGGTGCTCGCACACTATCTCAAAGATCCTAATAAAGCCTATGGAATTCGGATTCAACTGGGAAGGGGCTAGCTTCAGGTGCCTGAAAACGCTCATCGCGAATTCACTAAAAGGCATTCTAAGCCCCAACTTCTCGAACACAAACTCATACATGGCGAACCCATCTTCGCCAAAGTTCGAGTACACTCGCCGTTCGCCTACTGCGTGCGCCGCCCAATTAATTGGCTGTTCCCCTATTCTATCCTCGACTATGGTGAACTTAGGCTCGGCGGAAGGAGTAATCACTGAGCGCGTTCTTGGGCCTGCGGCGATCCAAGCATGTGGATCTTTTTCGTTTGGCCTGATTGGCTCCCTACGCTGCGACGACCCAGCCTCCTCTTCGTCCATTTAAAAGCACCTGAAAAGCAGCGAAGGAAAATGAATTCGACGTTTAAAATCAAATTCACCCTTCCACCGCAAGTCAAGTGAAAGGGCGAAGTATTAGCCGAGGACGCTGCCCTCGACCAAAGGCCCTTGCAAATGGCGGAGAAACAAATTCAGAGGCGTATTGTGCTCGAGCTGTAAAGAGGCGAGCAAAAGCTAAGACTTAACGACTTTGCGAACATAAAGGCAAGCATTCCGGCTCGCCCTATCAAGCATTCTTGCTCGCCAAAACAAGCATCCTATGCTCGCACCGCTCATAATTTCTCCTCGACACGCCCATTCAAATTCCCAGAAATCCAAATGAATTTCTGGAAATCCCTCACCGGAAAACTTATCAGATGGTACGAGACGGTGGTTGTGGGCGGCGCTAAGATTCAAACCTAAGCAAAAACAACTCAAAATTCTAACTTTTCTACTGAGAAAGGCGTTTGGCAATGTACAATCACCACCAAACACCCTCAACACACAAACTAACCTCATCCCTAACATTCCTAAAACAAGCTCAAGCTAATACAGAAATGAAAGCTTAGAGAAATTAGTACCTTGGTTGGAATTAAAAGCTTTGATTGATGAGAGAAACTCGGCCAAACGAAGCAGTAATGCACCAACTACAGGAATGAATGTTGAAACCTTGGAGAGAAATAGCTTTCGCGCAGGAAGCAATGGAGGAAGGAAAATTCTGAAATGAATTTCCTCTCCAGCATTTATAGGCAGCCAGACGCGCTATCCGGTGCGACGCGTCGTCTAGGAAACGAGGGATTCCGAATCCTCTCAAACGGTAGATTGATCCAACGCTCCAAATCAAAAGCATCCAACGTTCCAGGTCTACTCTCACGAAAAGCGAAACGCTGCATAAGCAACGTATCACGCGCGCCTGCACGGAGAACAACGCCACTTACGGCCTATACCCCTAGGTAGTGATTACGTCTCTCCGTAGCCGGCACACGTGGCGTCATCAGGAGACGCACTGTCCCATCAAACGTCACTTAGCTCCTCCACGCGTTACCTTTTGCTCTCCTCGGCACAAGTAGCTCCTCGACGAAGCGTTTGGGTTTGCATGCAAACGGCGAACAAGATTCACACCCTCCTCGACGAAGTCTTTGTCGAACACGAAATATCGACGAACACGCTTGGCTGTTGATTTGCCACGCGACGCTTCTCTTCGACGTCCCTGCACTGGACCTTAAGTCATTACTCCTATGCCTAGCAGCAATGACTTGGGGGGCTTCTGTTCCGGACTGGGCCTAGAATGGACTAACAGGCCCAATCCGCTAGGGTGTCGAGGACAGCCCAGTGTCGAGCAGCTCAACACCACTTGCTCGACACCGCAGCACAAACTTATCAGCAGCTCAAACATACCCGTTTCTCTGCTGTCGAGCACATACGTGCTCGCCGCCAATTCCGCACCTGTCAAACGTGCACCGCAAGCCACGTTTTCACCCCAAGCTTATCCGTCTCCCGCAGAACACGGGCTAAGCTTGACTAGGGGGAGAGTCTAACGACTTCTCCAGCAAACCACGCTATCCCTAGCAGTTATCCTCATTGGGCTTGCTCTACGCGGCCCAATAGTGATAATCGTTGGCCCCGCGCTGGGGGCTTATAAATACTCCTCTTCATTGAGGAGTCAGGTATTCAATTCTTATTCTCTCAACCTCACTTCTTGTATCTGTGCTGACTTAGGCATCGGAGTGTCTGCAGGTACACCCCCCCCTCCGTTTTCAAAGCGACCGTCAAGACCACACGTGACTAGCAGCTGGCCATCGATCGAACGTCCGTTCCAGGTACGATCAGTTACCAATTTACGTGTGCAAGTTGGGTTTCATGAACTCAATTTGGAGTCTCACATCAAAAGCAATTAACCCGGGAGAAATGTTATTCTCAAACTCCCTCACAAACTCTTCTAACACACGCTCAAATAGAAAGCCACGTTGCCCCTCTTTTCTATTTGAGCCTATGTTAGAAGGAGCTTGTCAGGGAGTTTGTTTGTTAGGGAGTTTGAGGATAACATTTCTCTTAACCCAATATATAGATTTATATAAGATTGAACAATCATCTCCTTTAAACCATAATTTTGAAGTGGTGTGTTAGGTTCAATTCGTATTAGAATCATTAAATTTAATCCAATGGTTGACCGACAAAAAATAATATGCATTAATTCTCAATTTAAATTATTATTACACATAATAGAAAACAAACATGACACAACAAAGTGTCGAGCATTCAAATCCTTCGGAATGACCCTACTAGTACTAGCCAATACACAAATTGATCCTCAATATTGAGGGCAATTCTATCATAGGCACAACTCCAAATCAATAATATTTGGACACATATACACATCAAAGAAAAAAAAATTAAAGATAAATAATTAAGTCACATCAATTATCATTAATCAATCATTTTATAATTAAATTTTTTAAAATCATGTATATGTGCCTAAATGATAAGTGTTAGGCAGGCTTGTGCCTAAGTGATTGTTTCTCCTGTATTGGTTGCATAAAGCTTTTTACAGAGCCGTTAGATTAGCAGACAATACACACGATATTCGGTCAAAAACCATTCAATGTTCTTTCTCTTTTGCTCGGAATCGTTGTTGACTTGTTGTTGTCTTATGAAAAATTTGCTCCTTTTTGTTCATCACTCTCTACGACACAAATCATCTTACAATCTCAAACACAGCAAACCATTTTCCTCTGCACCCAACAAACCAAAATGGAACTCCCCAACCAACGTGATAATCACAAACCCAACCCTCGTAATAATGGAATCATGTTCAACCATGCGACAACTGAAACAGATTCAAGCACGCAAGACCATCACCGGCTTAATTTCCGACGCGTTTCCAATCAGCAGAGTAATCGCGTTCTGCGCACTCGCCGATTCCGGAGATATTCGTTACGCCCATACTCTTTTCAATTGCGTCGAAGAACCCAATACGTTTATGTGGAACACTATGATTAGAGGATATCAAAATGCTCGAATACCCATTGTTGCATTCTCTTTCTTTCTGTTTATGATTCGAAGAAAAGTTGAAATGGATTCTAGAAGCTTTGTTTTTGTGCTTAAGGCTTGTGAGAAATTTAAAGAGGTTTTTGAAGGAGAATCGGTGTATTGTGTTGTTTGGAAAATGGGGTTTGATTCTGAGTTGCTCGTGAGAAATGGGTTGATTCATTTTTACTCTGAACGTGGTTTGTTGAAATATGCACGTCAAGTGTTTGATGAAAGTTCTGATAAGGATGTTGTTACTTGGACTACTATGATTGATGGGTATGCGGCGTGTAACTGTTCAGATCAGGCTTTGGAGTTGTTCAAATTGATGTTGTTAGGTGATGTTGAGCCTAATGAGGTGACTTTGATTGCGGTGCTTTCGGCTTGCTCTGAGATTGGTGACCTTGAAATGGGGAGGAGAGTTCATGGAAAAGTGGAAGACAAGAATGTGAGATGTAGCTTGAGTTTGCAGAATGCCTTGTTGGATATGTATGTGAAATGTGGTAGTTTGGTTGATGCTAAAGAGCTTTTTGATAGAATGGAAACCAGAGATGTTTACTCGTGGACTTGTATGGTTAATGGGTATGCGAAATGTGGTGACTTGGAATCTGCTAGGAGGTTTTTTGATCAAACTCCTCAGAAAAATGTGGTTTCTTGGAATGCAATGATTGCAGGTTATTCTCAGAATAATAAGCCCAAGGAATCATTGAAATTGTTTCATGAAATGATTGGGGGAGGTGTTGTTCCGGCTGAGCACACCTTAGCGAGTGTACTCTCTGCTTGTGGCCAACTCACTTGCTTGAATTTTGGTCATTGGATTCACCAACATTTTGTTGTTGAGCAAAGAATTCCCCTTAGTGTTACTCTTGCAAATGCAATTATAGATATGTATGCCAAATGTGGAAGCATAGATGCAGCAGCAGAAGTTTTCAGTACAATGCCAGAGAGAAATCTGATTTCTTGGAATTCTATGATTGCAGGACATGCTGCTAATGGTAGAGCGTATGAAGCCATCAATGTATTTGACCAGATGATAAAAATGGGATTTAAGCCAGACGATATCACATTTGTGAGTTTGTTGACAGCTTGCAGCCATGGTGGTTTAATTTCCGAAGGTCAAGAATATTTTGACAACATGGAGAGAAACTATGGGATAAAACCCCAAAGAGGACATTATGCATGTATGGTTGATCTACTAGGTCGAACTGGACTCGTGGAAGAAGCTTACGAGTTAATAACAAATATGGCGATGCAACCTTGTGAGGCTGCTTGGGGAGCCCTTCTAAATGCTTGTAGAATGCATGGCAATGTTGAGCTTGCAAGATTGTCGGCGCGAAATCTTCTAAGCTTGGATCCGGAAGACAGTGGTATATATGTGCTGCTTGCAAATACTTGTGCTAATGATAGAAAATGGACTGATGTAAGGAGGGTAAGAAGTTTGATGAGAGACAAGGGTGTGAAGAAGATTCCTGGTCATAGCTTAATAGAGATGGATGGTGAGTTTGTAGAATTTTTGGTGGCTGATGAATCACACCCTAAATCTGAGGAGATCTACAAAGTATTGGGTGAAATGCTTTTGTTGTCAAAATTGGAAGATAGTTGAGTTATAGTCTTCAATGACAGATGCATATTTCTCTCCGAGTCTCCACGACATTCCCATTAGAACCTTGAAACCCTGAGTCCAAAACCTTGACTTGTAAATACTGTATGATCCTTGGATGTAGCAGCATGCCTGAAGCAGTCTGTGATCTATAAATGAAAACTATAGCAAGTTCTAATTATCAACTTTGCCCACATTCAAAGCAATAGACTCTTTGTAAGACCTCAAGTAGCAGTTCTTGTATTACTGTAACTCTGTTCATGCTCGGTGGTGATGAAAGAATAATGGTCCTTACAAATTCATGATAGAGCTACAACTTGAAGGATTATGTTATATGTTACTCAGTGGTGTTTAAAGAATAATGGTCCTTACAAGTTTAGTGGTGTGAGTTCAAAGACTAGATGACTATGTAACATTTCCAACACTTCGTAGTAAATATAAAAGAATCAACCCAAATGTAATACCATAAAAGAGCCTGAATTCCTAGGATATTATACTTATTCAAATAGGATCTAAAGCTAGAGAATGCAGGCTTACTGTATTTGACTCGAGTGTTCTCTTGACAATTGATAATGCATCTTGCAGAGCTCTATCCATCTCCATATTTAATTGGAATTCTATTTATTGATAACTTCTACTGTGAACCATTTTATCATTGTTTATTTTAAATTTATTCCACATGTGTTGGTCCTACCTTTGTTGGCTAAGTAAGATGAAGGAGGGAATGGATTCCTTCTTATTCCATACCACTCCAACGATTTTTTTAAAAATCTAAACAATGGAATCCAACTTTATGCCTCTCCATTCCACTCCATTCTATCTTATTCCATTAATCCAAATAGAGATGTCAATCGATATCCATGGACGCGGATAGTGTGATATCCGGCCCGCTCCGTTGGATAAATATTATATCCGTGTCTTCTCCATATCCATGCGGATATCCGCTAAGCGGGTAATCCACGGATATTGAAGTATCCGCGAATATTAATAGATATCGATGAATGATATTTTTTAATAAAAAAACCTAATTATTGGAAAAAAAGTTAGTTTTTTAAAAGACAAAATATTACTAACACATAATATTCATATATTATGCGTTCTTTTTTTTTTTTAATTGCAAAAAGGAATTTTATTAAAAAGAAGAGGAGAGATATATAAGAAACTAAAAAACATTTTCTCAAAAATGAAAAACAAATATGAAAAGTTTTCTCTATATGAAAAAAAACATTAAAAAAAAAATACTTTTTTTTATACAAGAAAAATACTAGAATTTATATTTAAGTAGGATATATAAGTAATTTTACTAATTATTTAGCGGGTATGAATATCCACGGGCACGGATAGTATTAAACCCGCATCCATATCCATTAAACACGGATCGAAAAATCCACTTATTTTATCCGTGGATATCCATTAAAATATCCGATCTATGCCCATTGCGAATTTTATCCGCAAATATCCGCGAGTATGAATATTTTTGCCATTCCTAAATCCAAACACAGTCTTAGATAATTGGAATTCTGACCTGGGATGGATTTAATCTATCCATTTGATAATAATGGATGAATCCATCCAATCCTTTTTTTTTAAAAATTCAGTGGATCACATATTTAATTTTATAAAATTCAATGTTTTAAATTTATTTATTTTAAAATAGATACAATGATATAATAAACAAAATATAATTATAATTATTTTAAAATATCTTAAAAATGAAAATCAATTACTTTACACAAAGGTACTACTTTTTATTATCCTTATAAATAATTTTTCTTTTGGATTATTTTAAAACCATTTTTTATCATTTAAAAAATAAGTAATTTTTAAAACTATTATTTCTGGTTTGAAGTAAAATACTAACTTTTATTATAAAAAAATTCTATTTTTTCAAGAAAAAAATTAAAAGATCGGACCGTTGGAAGGATCTGTTCGATTTGGTCAGGCGATAGAGTTGGATTACGTAGGATGTTATTGTGTCATTGTTTTTAATTGGTGTTGTTGGATTATGTACGATGTTATTGTATGATTGACTTGAATTGGTGTTGTTTTATTTGGTGTTGTTCAGGGATGGCAAAACGGGTCAAGCCCGTCGGACCGGCCCGCTTAACCGGCCATTTTTTGCGGGGTGGGTTGAGATTTTCAATCCGCAAAAAGAGCGGGGCCCGTCCCGCCTAACCCACAAAAACATGGGGCGACGACGGGGCGGGTTGGCCCGTCGGGTCTAACCACTTTTTTATTTTATTTTTTAAAAATCTTAGCCCATTATTAATGAGTTCTCTTTTGTGTTGATGGACTACTAAACCTTAGTATTTTTGTGGATTTAAATGGAATCCAAGTTTTGTTTGTTTTGGATTTAAACTAAACACTTCTTCAAGTTTTATCATAAGTACGGTTTGTTTAGTTTTATAATCATGGATGTTTTCAATGATAATTTTATTTTTCTTATCGCCTTGTTAGTTTGTATTTTGAATTTTTATTTCCTCGAGTGGTTTTTTATTTTATTTTTTATAATTTCTTAAGATATTTTTGGGAATTTTATAAAAAAAAAAAATAAAAATTTTATTGACGGGGCACTCCCGCCAACCCGCCATCCGTCATGAAACGGGACGGTTTAAGTTTTTCAACCCACCATCACTAGTTAGCCCGCCCCGCTCCGCCCCTTTTTAGACGGGTTAATGACGGGACGGGGCGGGACGGGTTGGCCCGCTTTGCCATACCTAATGTTGTTGTTATGTTGCATTTATTTATAGTTTTGTACTCTTTCATGCCATTAGTATGTCTTATACTCATGGTTGAGTTTTATAATAAATTTGCTGATTCAAAAAAAAAAAAAAAGATCGGACCGCTGACCGACCACCAACACATGTTTTTATCATTTAGGCCAAATACCAGGTCCGCCTGGTGAGCGACGACATCGAATCTCAAAATTTTGGGGGCCTCAACTCAAAATTTTGAGGTCCTATAAAAAAATATTTTTTTAACTATATAATATTTTTTTCGATCCAACGGTGAATTTTATAAAATTTATATCGGTTAAAACACGGTTAAGAGGTGTAACATTTGGTGTCAAACTAATTGGTGTCAACAGATCCTGACTCTAATAATAATTATATATTGTTAGTTTTTATAAAATATAAATATGTTTTTTGGCTACCCTGCAAGTGGACTAAATAATAACGTAGTAAAAATGTTTTTTAAAATTTAATATATTTTATTAGACGATGGGATGAATATCCATCCGTTTAAAATTACTAATATGTTAGCCTGTGCCTTGCACGGGATATTTTTCTTTTGGATAAATAGGTTTATATCCCCCGTAATGTAGACGTGTTTTGTTTTTCCCTCTGTAATTTTTTTTTTGTGACTCGCCCTCTGTAATGTTGAATTTTTTTGACTCGCCCATTGGATGCACTTTTTAAATCGGTTATTTGGTTCAAACCGATTTAAAAAGTACAAATTCCTTGCACTCAAGGGGTAAACAAAAAAAAATTACTTTGCAAGGGGCAAATCACAACAACAAAAAAATGACAGGGGGAAAAACAAAACTTGCCTATATTACATGGGAGTAAAGACATATTTACCCTTTAATACTATTTAAGTGTTTGTTTTTAAATATGTAAAAAAAAAAAGTGTTTGTTTTTAAATATTATTTGAAAAATTTAGTGTAATGTTCAACGGTGAATTTGAGATATTATATCTTATGCGTTGCTTAAATATACATTATGGGAGCAAAGATATTGTGCATTGTATAAATGACATTAAATAAAAGTAAAAGTTTAACCTTATATGTTATTTAAAAAAAAAATATTATTTAAAAGTTTAAGAAAATAAAACAATTTTAAAATTTTAGGAAAAATATTTTGGTAAAAAAAAAAGATTTTAGACAAAAAGTAAAGACGAAAGATATATTTAACCTGTTAAAATAAAAGTTAAGTTCAAAGGTCAAATTTTAAGTTATATATCTTAAAGAATACAACAATGCATTACTTTTGTAATTTTCATAGGCTTGTCTCCGTATGACATAATTCCTATATACCATACACTAAATATTTCTTTCAGCTGTCATAATACAATGTAAATATTTTGAAGTAATTTGAAATAAATATTTCCATTATAATTTTCATAATTATTATTATATTGATTTTAATTTGTAAAACAAAAAGTAATAAAAACAAAAAGATTGTGAGACTTGAGAGTTTCGATTTTGACCGTGTTGTGTTTGGCGAAGATGGTGAAACTTGAGAGTTCTGATTTTCCTTTAGAGTTATGATTTTCCAACTATCTTATGCAGGAGAAGCCAAAGATTTCATTTTTCATTCCATTTATTTTGATTTCTTGTGCTATTGAGAAATGGGTCTTCTCTTTCTCTATTTGGGTTCCTCATGCACATGTTGTGTGGGCTACTATACAGGTGTCAATTTATTACTTTTGCTTCAATTCATACATTGAAGTTTAGATCTCTTTCATTTAACACCATTTAATAAATGTGACACGTCATATGTTTTGCTGAATTATACATATTTAGATCTTATCCATGAAAAGTAATTAAACTACTTGTTTTTTTATCCCACAAAAATAAAAATAATAGAGCCCTTGCTTTAAGGATATACTGTAGAATTTTTACTATGTTTATTATAGATTCCACTAAATCTCAACAAACTATATATTTTTAGATTTTATCCATGAAAAGTAATTAAATAAACTACTTGTTTTTTTTTTTATCCCACCAAAAAAATACTAATAATAATAGCGCCCGTACTTTAAGATTATAGAGTTTTACTATGTTTATTATAGATTTATCCACTTAATCTCAATAAACTATAAATCTTATCCATGAAAAGGAGTTAAATAAACTACTTGTTTTTTATCCCACAAAAAAAAAAAAAAAAACTTTTATAGTAATCCAAAACTCCCACGTTAAAAGTACAAACTACTTTCATAGTAATCCAAAACTCCCTCACTTTTCCCATCGTTTTTTTAATTATTCCTTTTTTTTTATAATAATGGGTTAAAAAAGATATGTTTTTGAGAAGATTTTTTTAATAATGAATCAAAGAAGATCTAATTCAATGTCACATAAGCAAGCTTTTTAATTAAATGACATCTAAACAATTTCTACTGAGAATGCATGAGAGAGATTTTTGGAAATATTATAATCTTATAATAGAGATAGAGATATCTCTTCATTGAAGTGGAAATAATTAATAGAATAAATAACTACTTTTCTAGTTTAATTTCAGTGGATTACCACTTCTTCTAAGACCAAACAAAAAAAACTGCTTTTCTATTTTGTGTAAAAAGAAAAATTACTTTTCTATTTATTGTTTTTGTTGACTTACTTCTCCCCCAAACATGTACAAAAAATATAATCTTAATAACAACAAAAAAAATACCAGTTTAATTTCTTGGACATGATATATTGAATTTTAAATAGTTTATGGCTAGTGAAAATGCAATTAAGAGTACATAATAAATATAAATTTAAATAAATTAACATATTTTGGCAAGAAGGCACGAAAGAACATTAACCTGCATTCGCAATCATCTTATATAACTTTCTATACCTATTGGGAACCAAAATTACCACAAACTACAGATCATTTGTCTCTTAACTGATGTTAAAGGTCGTGGTTATTCGTTAGTTTATGTCTGACATAACTTGAAAAAACAATGAAAATGTATTACTGAAAAAATTTCACCAAACCAATATGATTAATTCTATCGATGAGAGTAGTGACAAAACCGGTCTATTGAACTGAATGAGATAATTGAATAAAATTTTCGATGAAAGAAGTGCATAATAAAGCATTAAAAATAAACAATGAAAATTTGTTGTATGACGATCATATAAGTGAAATGGTCTAGTCTTTCTCAATTTTAATTTTGGTCTTCATATATTTAGTTGTTGGTAAATCAGCTCCATAAAGGCAAGCTCTCTTAACTGCTACACCATCAACTTTATGTGAGCATAAGTCTACGACATCTATAGCAGTGTTATCTTTGACCTTCTCCACTGCAGCTGCAGTTTCATCAAACTTTGTGATAAGATCCTGTGAATAAAGGAACGTCAATTCACAAATCAATAAGTTATGCGGTTTAAGATTCTTAAACAAATTATTTTTAAATTGAATTTTCTTACCTGCCCAATTATATCTGAACAATCTTTAACTTGACGTCAACACAACTAACTGCCAGTTCCAACCCTCTAGGTGGTACAACTTGATACACATTTAAATTGTTCCCTCTTCAAGTTCATTGTTAAAGAGATGGATCAACTGATGATGCCGCATAATGGGTTGAATTTTGTTACCCCGCAAAATAATATCAATTAGATTGTTATAAGTGAAGACTCTATTTTCACGATCTCAAAACTGTTGTATATCTGATATTTGGATGTCACTTGCTTTTAAATTTTTTCACTTATGTATCGATTACAAATTTTTTAATCACGCATACTGAGTTTAATCATGTGTATTGCAATGGAACTATCTAATTAGATGGCAGTGTCTTTATGCATTTGAGGATGATAATTTGTTTTTCTATATTTCTAAATAGTAATAGCAATACTAACTAATATTATTGGTATATAGATATAGATGCAGCTTGGAAATCAAGTAGAACAAAAGACCATTTTAGAGTATTTTGGATTAACGGCAAACCACTTCCTGACAAATTGGAGAAGACAACTAATATTGTTAGATTTTATTGTGATGTCTTTGATCATGGTACAATTTGATGTCGTCTTCATCTGTGAATTAATCTGCGAAGGTATGTGTGTTGTGAAGAGGTTGCAGAATATGGTGTGCAATGAGGTTGAAGAATATTTTTCTCTTTGATTTTTACATGGTGATGAGTCTGCAAAATGAATCAGTTTAGTATATCAGCTAGAGAAAACATAATATAAGGAAATTCATATATGAACATAATATAAGAAAATAAAATATAACTATAGAAATCTCAGTGTTATTTGCGGAATTTGTTTTGGTTATCTATATATGGAATAAAATAGATAAGCTTAGATGTAAATTTGAATCTTAGGAAATTTAGTTGTGCAACTTTATATAAACCTATATATATCCGATTAATTAATTTTATTGTATATATTCAATAATTATTTTAAAAAAAAAAATAATGGGATGTAAATTTGAATTTTAGAAAATTTAGTTGTGCAACTTTATATAAACCTATATATATCTGATTAATTAATTTAATTGTATATATCCAATAATTTTTATTTATTTATTTAAAATAATGGGATGTAAATTTGAATCTTAGGAAATTTAGTTGTGCAACTTTATATAAACTTATATATATCCAATTAATTAATTTAATTGTATATATCCAATAATTTTATTTTTTTAAAAGAAATAATGGGTTTGAGAAGATACAAAAAATATACAAAAAAAACACTCTAATTGAATGTCACCTAAGCAAAAACTCTTATTGAATTATTATTGAATGTCACATAATGCACGAGAAAGCTCCGTGGAAATCTCGCTATGTATATAATAGAGATAATGGATGGATTAAACTGATCATGTATTTATTGGATAAATTTAAATGAAATATATCAAATAATAATAATATCCATTACAATCCATACATTTTTTTTTGGTTACACAATCCATACATTTAGCCAGCCTTACTAAATCTTATATTTTGTAATAATAATTAGGGATGTAATAGATTAAAAATATGAAATTTTTTTTGAATTATTTTTATTTAAGAGACCTACTATTGTATATTTTTTTAGGCTCCCAAAAATTAGAGGCACGACACCTTAGGGCACATTCCACTTCCTCGGGACTGCGCCTCTGCTCTTATAGATCGTAGTTTTTTCAAAAGATTATAATCTCTATACTTGTGCGCAGAAAATAAACTATTTCACAATGATTTTTAACATTTGGAAGAGCCATTAAAGAATGATAAAGTTAGAAGCAAGGTTGTCAGAATCGAGATTTCACCTTTACTCTTTTTGTCTAGGTAAAATCGAAATGTAGAATCGAAATGTAAAATCGTCGATTTTACCTCATATTAAAATAATATTAATTTTATATACATGACATATATATACTTATATAATATTAAAATGCATCAATAACTTAAAATTTCAACTTAATTTTAAAGTTAAAATATACTAAATTACAATAATAAAAATGTAATATTCATAAATTTGGATCAAACTACACAAATTATCCACCAAATCATCAAAGCAACATAAAAAAAAATTGGTTTTTTTTTTAAAAAAAGTCAAAAACATAAATAAAAAAAGTAAAATAGTCTCAAAGAGTTAAAACCAACGATTTTACCAAAATTTTACACGATTTCAAAGATTTTACCACGATTTAAATCGTTCTAAATCACGATTTTACCAGAAAACGATTCTACCAGCGATTTAACTCGAAATCACTACCTAAAAACGTAAAATCTATCATTTTTACATTTTAAATGGCGATTTTAACAACGTTGATTAGAAGCATATTGTCGAGGAAGGATAAAAAAAGAGTATACGGAAATTGATAAACATATAACATATCAATGTTGTTTTAAATTAAGGAAAAAAAAACCACTATAGATTTGGTCTTGTGATGATGGATTTATGTAGAATGTATGAGTTTTCTTAGGTTCGATTTTTATTAATTACATTGTAAACTAATTTTTTTTTTAAGGAAAACAAAGAACGGATATAATTGCAGATTGACTTCGGTGAGTAGTTAGGGATAGAGATGAACATTGATAAGGTTACAGACCAAATTTATAATTTTGTAAAAGTTTCAACGTCAATTTAATAAAATATGTGATCAATTTGCAAAATTAAAAAGATTAATAAAATCCAATTTGCGGAGTAAGGAAAGAAGAAAATTTTTTATTTACAAATATTGCCAATGAGAATTGAAGTTAAGTGTTTTTTTTTTTTTTTTTTTTTTTTTTTTTTTTTTTACGGTAGTTGAATTTGTTTCGGAGGTCAGTTATGACATCAAGTGATTTCAGTTTACTTCCGAGCCAATCACCACTGAACCAATCAACGATTGATTTATGTACACTAAACCTAATAATTTAAGAAAAAAGGAATTTTAAATTTTAACTAACGTTGAAAAATGAAATAGAAACTGGAACGTTGAACCAAACCATTGTTTACGGATTTTATTTTCTTTCACGGAATTGATTATTTATTTTATTCTAAATGAATTAATATTTACAACCCATGCATGCTCACGTTTTCATGCAAGACTTTTTTGTTTTCTGACGAAATCTTCTTGCAAGACTTACGTATTAGGTGATTGAAAAAAAATAAAACGACAAAACGTTTATTTTTTTGACTCCACGTATATCAACTATACTCTAGATTTTCTTTTTTGAATAATAGTTAAGATTGATTATTTAATCAAATTCAATTTTATCGTTAGACCATCTTGCACTCTCCAAATACTTTTCACAGCCAAAATTTTCTATAAATACATTCCTCTTTCTCTTGGAAAGGCATCACTAACCAACAAGATACCAATATTACACACTTTGATCAATATCACTATGGCCAACTCCAAAACCCTCTTATGCCTAATCTTCTTTATCACTTTTCTCTTTTCTACCATTGTCAATGCCAATTACTACCAAGATATCTCTCCATCATACCTTGGTTTCAAGCAAGAGAAACTCACTCACATACACTTTTTCTTGCATGACATCGTTACCGGCCCAAAGCCCACAATAGTCATATCCTCTGAATCTCCCTTAAACGGTAAATCTAAATCTCCCTTACCATTTGGATCTATAGTGGTTTTAGAAGATCCGCTAACCGTTGGACCCGAACTTAACTCCAATCAAATTGGTAAAGCCCAAGGTTTTTACTTAACCGTGTCACAAGAGGCCGTGCTTGAATTAGAACTGGTTATGGGAATGACCTTTGCATTTACTGAAGGAAAATACAACGGTAGCACATTAAGCGTGTTGGGGCGCAATACAATCGGCGCTCCCATAAGGGAAATGCCTATTATTGGTGGGACTGGAGAATTTCGATTTGCACGTGGTTTTATTCAGGCGAAAACTCACTCTGTCGATTACCATAAAGGTGATGCTCACGTAGAATATAATGTTTACGTGTTTCATTATCCTTCGATGTTAGAATCTCAAGAGGTTTTTGACGATGGAAGTCAATTCATGACTGAACCATTGATTGGCAAAATATAAAAAAATTGAAGGAGAACTTTATTACAATGCTATGAATATTGTTTATGCTTGATGACATTTTTACGATTACAACATATTGTTGTGAATTGAAAAATGCTACCAAGTGTTTTTTAGTACGGTTTTAAGCTTTATAAACAAGATATATATATTGAATATTTTTCACTTTTGTAGTTTAATTTTATGAGCCTGGTGTATTAAGATTTAAATTTGTTAAGCTTGAAACATGTTATATATCTTCTATCGACTGAAATATAATTAAGGAGACACAAGTTTTATAGATTTTTAACTCACAAAAATAAGTTTGAGAACTAGACTACAAGTGCTGAATAATTCCAAAGACATAATAAAAATTGTAAAAAAAATACACAACTTGTTGTCATATTGTAGCTAGAAGTCAGTGTTTTAAAGTATGTTTTAGTGTAAGCTGCACGTGTAAGTTAGCTAAATAAGGTGCAATCAAATATTATGATATATGTTTTGAAGTATGCATGTGCAGAGGCGGACCCAAGGGGGTGGCTGATACTGGCCGCGGTCACCCCCGAAAAATAAAAAATTACTAGTATACCCTTGATTGTTTTAGAAAATTACAATTGTATATATTATATATATTTACTTCAGCATAAAAATAACGGTAATGATAGTTGGCTTGATGGTTAAATGGTGTGCCCCTTACCATGAGGACATGGGTTCAAATCTTGGAGGTGGATTTTTTATTTTTTTTTAACAAAATCAATACTTGGTGACAAAACATTGTCTCAAACAATTAGCAATGACATTTTTTTAAATAAAGTTAATTTTATATATATATGTATGAATGCAAAAAATGAACAATTTCTATTTATTTTATTTTAAAAAAACATAACTATATATTTTAAATTATAGACACCATTTTTTTTACTATATGTGTAATATAATAATAAAACATGATTTTTTAATGATCAACTTTGTACGAGTATTAAAAGTCAACTATTGATTATTTCAAGTCACTTGTCAAACATATGTATTACTTTAAAGTATGTAATTTGATTGTAAAAAAAAAGTATGTTATTTAATTTATTATTAATCAAATTTTTATATTTAATTTATATACTACTAGCCGCCAAACGGGCACGTTCCCGTTTGTGTGATTCGTCTTTTTTATTCTACCGATGTATATAAATTGTAAAACTATATTTGTTGTAAGTAGTTTTGTTGTATAAGAACTTGTTAAAAAAAGAGTAAACCATAATTGGTGGTTACTTTTTTGTTGGTAGTTTTATTGAAGGACAAAATAAGAATAATGAAAAAGTCATCCCAAATATTTGTATCTTTTTTAGATATAGTTGGTTACTTTTTTTGTTGGTAGTTTTTTTAAGGATAAAATAGGAATAATGAAAAAGTCATCCAAAAATTTATTCTTTTTATATATAGTAATAGATAATATTTTTAGTGGGCCCCCCAAAAAAAAAATCTTGGGTCCGCCACTGGTGAAGTAAATTCATTGTTAATTAGTATATAATTAATATCTTATTTGAATTTAATATATAGTAGATCATATGAATGCATGTGTGAAGTAAATTCATTGCTAGTTAGTATGTAATTAATATCTTATTTGAATTTAATATATAGTAGATCATATGAATGCATGTGTGAAGTAAATTCATTGCTAATTAGTATATAATTCATATCTTATTTGAATTTAATATATAGTAGATCATATGAATGCATGTGTGAAGTAAATTCATTGCTAATTAGTATATATTTCATATCTTATTTGAATTTAATATATAGTAGATCATATGAAATTTTTATATCTAATTTGATGTTTTTTCCATAAAATATTAAATAAAATTGAAATTAATCTCTCCCCCTCACTACGCAAAGAAAAAAGTCAAAAAAATGACTTCTCTCTCTAGGAACTGTGCTCTGACTTCTCTCTACCCAAACCTTTGTCATGAATCATCTTCCAAACCTTAAACATCTAGCTTTTTACCACCAGATTGTGACTAAACCACCACCCAAACCACCACAAAAAACCTTCATACGTCTAAACTACCATTTAAACCACTATCAAAAACTCCACCATCTGTCCAAACTACCAAACAACCACCATCTAATTTTCACCAATTGTCCAAATCTAACCTAAGCTCCATCAACTTTTCAAACCAGCATTACCGTTACACAAAAGATGACAGAGGAAGGAGAGTGGGTGGAAAAAAGAGGGAGAAAACATGGTGCAAAAAAGAGGGGTTATGTTCATTGCCTGGACCAAGAGGCGACCTCTTTTTTCATCACTAATTTCCCGGAGGACGTGACAGCAGCAGATCTTTGGCCTAAGTTCGCACGCTTTGGGCGACTTGGGGAGGTGTACATTCCTGATAAGGTGGACAAACAAGGAAAGAGATTTGGGTTCGTCAAATACCGTGATGTAAAATACGCTAGGGAGCAGCTGGACCTGATTTCAAACATTTGGGTGGGATCATTCAAAATATGGGTGAATCCGTCGAGGTTTGAGAAAGGTGGTCCGAGAAGAGATCGTTCCAAGGAAGGTGGGGAAAGAGAGGAAATTGTTTCACGAACCACTAGAGGGGCGCCGGAGGAGATGGGTACTAGGAAATCTTTTAAGGAAGCGTTGGGTGATCGCCAAGTAGTGAATACGAAGGGGAAGGCACCAGATGTGTTGGACGACGACAGTGGGAAGGGCAGCGGCGAAATTGTTTGGGAAGTGGAAGCAGAGGCAGAGGCAATGGCCAAACTCAAAGGATCCTTTGTGGGAGTGTTATCAGAGCTTAGGGATCACCTCATTATCCAAAGAAACTTCATCATGGATGGGTATCATAGCATCTCTGTCATTCCGCTAGGTCATATGAAGATGCTAATTACAAGCTCAGTGGACGGAGAGGTTCAGGATATTGTTGGTACCGTAGGATGGTGGTGCTCTTGGTTTGAACGATTTGAGGAGTGGAAGCCAGAAGCGACGATTAACCAGAGGGTAACATGGTTGTCTTGTTTTGGGGTACCTCTACACATATAAGGGGATGCCTTGTTTCGATCTCTGGGGTTTAAATTTGGCACTTTCATTGAGACTGATACTGCAACCAAAAATATGCTGAGGGGAGACGTGGCCAAAATTAAAATCTCAACTGATTCCTCTAAGTTTATCGATTCGAAAATCTCAGTGATGGTGCTAGGTTTGAAGTTTGCAATCCGAGTAATTGAAGATGTAGGTGGAGCTTCATTGGTGTTTGGTAATGGCGGAGAAGGGAGCGGGGTGTTAGCAGAGGACCATTCGTGTAATGGCTCCGGTGATGGAGGTTCCTTGGTGGCGGTGATGGAAGGTGAAAAGGAGGGTAGTAGTGAAAGTGACTGGTCAGAAGGACAGCTAGGGCTGGTTGGCACAAAGGGGGAGGTAGGAAAAAAAGTTGACATCAACTTGAGGAAGATGAAGGACCATAAATAAATCCTGTCAGGAGGAAATCCCACCTTTTTGGGTAATTCCTTGGTGATTGCACCTAAAAAGGTCAAAGGAGGTAAGGTGGATAAAGGTGATGTGTCAATGCACCAGAAATTGGCTATTGTGCCTGTTACAGAAGAGACAGCAGGAATGTTGGAGAGTGGGGGTTTGGAGTGTGCTCACGCGTGTAAAGTGGGTGAGGTGGGGTTCATGACACGTGGCCAGATTAATGGATCCCCATCTGGTTGTGTTGGGCCTGGTTATTTTCAGCCCACCTCTTTAAGGACAAAATCGGGTGACATTCCTTTTGTTTTTCCTGAGAGGGGTGCGGGTTATAATTCTCCTCAATCTAGTGGGCAGGCGGGTTTGGATCAAACCATACCCGGCCCAATTGATTCGGGCGGTGCGGTTCCTTGCTCTTTGACCCATGTGTGTGATTCAAAGCAACTAATTCAGATTTTTCGTTCTTCTTTCCCAACTACGAAAAAAGACGGAAGAACCAAAAAAGTTGCTAAGAGACCTATCCAAAATCTCCCTGCAAACAAATTCTCAAGATTTCAAGAGTTGGCCAATGGAAATAGGAAATCTGGAAAGCGGAAGAAGGGGACGGCTGATTTGTCAAAACACCAGGGTACTATGTCTGGTGAATCAGACCCCATTGCTTCTGAAGGGACTGCAGTTTGACAGGAACCAGCTGGTGCGGGTTTTTGTATTGGGTTGGAGGTTGTCTTGCCGTTTTATCATAATGAAGAGGCGGAGAATTTTATTGCTGCAGCTCCTCAGTTGCAGGGTGTCTCGGGTGGGAGTGGTCGATTGGGTCTAGGGGATCTTCTGGATGAACCTCTATTGTTACAAACAAATCATCCCATTACTGGTGGTTTGGTGGATAAGGACAGAGGTGATGCATACCATATCATTGACATCCAAGAGGATGTGGGTATCAATTTTAATGGTGTTGGGGAGGAAGATGTGGAAAGAAGCTTACAGTTTGAAGAAAGAGATAGGAGGAACAAAAGTGAATGGGTGAATAATCAAGGTTATCAATGATTATGTGTTCATTCAATATTAGAGGGTTGGGAAGTAAAGTGAAGCGGAGAAGAATTCGTGAGTTGGTAAAGAAGGAACAAAATTGATTTTGTTGCAATCCAAGAGACGAAATTGGAGGTGATTCATGAAGCGCTTGTGTACGGGTTATGGGGGAACCGTGATTGTGATTGGTGCTTTCTTCCGGCGATCGGCAATAGCGAAGGTATCCTCTCAATTTGGAATAAGGTAAAAGCCTCTCTAGTTTTTACTTTTATCGGAGATGGGTTTGTTGGGGTGTGTGTTGATTTGGTGGAAGAAAATAGGAGATGTTACATTATAAACGTTTATGCAAAATGTAATATCCGCGATAAAAGAAGACTTTGGGGAGATATCTTGATGTCTAAAAGGGGGTTTGGTGGGGAGTTTTGGCGTGTCCTAGGCGATTTCAACTCGGTTAGGGACATCACCGAAAGGAGAAGTGTGAGTTTGTCCCCTCATGGAGGTAGGAATGCGGAGATGGATGAATTTAATAAGTTTTTAGGTGATTTGGAGTTGTTTGACCTTCCTTTGGTTGGAAGAAAATTTACGTGATTCCATCCTAATGGTGTGTCGATGAGTAGGTTGGATAGGATTCTCATCTCACCTTCTTGGTTTAATTGTTGGGGAGAACCTTTGGTGCGGGTGTTGGAGAGAGATGTGGCCGATCATTGTCCTATACTCCTTCGGTATAGTTTTGACGATTGGGGCCCGAAGCCGTTCCGATTCAACAACTTTTGGCTCCAAAACCATGACTTTAAAGAGGTTGTTCGTAAGGCTTGGTTTTCTTGCAATAATGATGGGTGGATGGGATTTGTTCTCAAAGAAAGACTTAAGACCCTCAAAGGGGTAATTAGAGATTGGAGTGCTAAGACATATGATATGACAGAATTTAGGAAAAAAAACCTCAGAGAAGCCATCTCGGCCTTGGATGTGAAAAGCGAAATGGTGGGGTTGGAAGATGGTGAAGTAACGGCTAAGAAATCTTTGTTTGAGGAGTTATGGGGATTACTCAAAAGTATGGACGCCTTGATTTTCCAACGGTCTAGATCAAGATGGCTTAAAGAAGGGGACTCCAACTCCCGCTTCTTTCATAATTGTATAAAGTCAAGAAAGAGGAGGAATAGTGTGAAGATGTTGAGGACACCTAGGGGGTGGGTGGAAGGTCCAAATCTTGTTAGAAAAGAAGTGGTGAGCTACTTTAAAGACCACTTTAATGATGATGGTTGGCACCGTCCTACGCTTGATGGGATTATGTTTCCTCAATTAGCGCCGAATAGTGTGGAGGAGTTAACAAGGAGTTTTACTTTGGAGGAAATTACGGATGTGGTGAAGAGTTGTGATGGGTCCAAAAGTTCGGGTCCGGATGGATTTAATTTCACGTTTATAAAGGAATTTTGGGATTTGATGAAAGGGGATGTGCATACTATGTTTGACCAATTCCACGGTAATGCCTCCCTTCCCAAAAGTGTTTGCTCCTATTTCCTTACACTTATCTCGAAAGTGTCTTCTCCTCAATCACTTGGGGATTTCCGGCCTATCTCCTTACTTGGTTGTTTGTACAAGTTGGTGGCAAAAGTGCTAACGGCTCGGTTGGCAAAGGTGATGGGTGACTTGATACCAAATACCCAATCGACATTCATTAAAGGAAGACAACTCGTTGATGGGGTGGTTGTTGTAAACGAAGTGATTGATGAGGCAAAGAGGGTGGGGAAGAAGTGTTTGATTCTTAAAGTGGACTTTGAGAAGGCGTATGATTCGGTTGATTATGGGTTTTTGGATTATATGTTGACAAGGTTTGGTTTCGGTGTTAAGTGGCGTGCTTGGATGAAGGCTTGTGTTTGCTCCGGGAACATGTCGGTATTGGTCAATGGTAGTCCAACGGAGGAAGTTTGCATTAAAAGAGGCCTTAAGCAAGGTGATCCATTAGCTCCTTTTCTCTTTTTAATTGTGGCGGAGGGGTTAGGGGCTTTAATGAGAATGGCGGTGGCAAGAGGTAGATTTACACCCTTCTTGGTTGGGAGAGACGGTTTACCGGTGTCTTTACTCCAATATGCGGATGACACCCTATGCATAGGGGAAGCATCGGTGGATAACCTTTGGGCCCTTAAAGCGGTGCTTAGAGGATTTGAAATGGTATTCGGCTTGAGGGTTAATTTTTGGAAAAGTTGCCTCATTGGTATTAATGTTGATAGTGAGTTTCTTCTTATGGCTTCGGAGTTCCTTAATTGTCGGATTGGACAACTTCCCTTCATATATCTTGGCCTTCCGGTGGGTGCAAATCCAAGGTTATGCTCTACTTGGACGCCAATGTTAAATGTGTTTAAAAGTAGACTTCGATCTTGGGGCAACAAATATATTAGTCTTGGTGGGCGGATAGTGCTAATCAATGCGGTTTTGAATTTTCTACCGATTTTTTTTCTATCCGGTTTTGAAATGCCGATTAAGATTTGGAAAGAAGTGGTGAAGATTCAAAGGAATTTCTTTTGGGGTGGGCTCTCTAATAGGAGAAGAATATGTTGGGTGAAGTGGGCGGAAATATGTAAACCTAAAAGGGATGGTGGGTTGGGTATCAAAGACTTAAGGCTCATGAATAAAAGCCTCTTAGCTAAGTGGAGGTGGAAACTACTCTTGGAGGGAGACGAATTATGGAAGGCGGTTATTGTTGCTAAGTACGGGGGTATTGCGGTGGGAAAGCCTAATTTGAATGCCGATGACTTTGGGGTAAGAGTCTCAAGGTGGTGGCGTGACATTTGTTGTTTGGATGATGATGGATGATGGTTTAATAGGGCGGCGGTTAAAAAATTGAGGAATGGAAACAATACTAATTTTTGGAAGGATGTGTGGGTGGGAGAACTAAGCCTAGAAGTGAGGTTTCCAAGGTTGTTTAGATTATCCACTCAAAGTGACAAGATGGTGAGTGAGATTGGTAGTTGGAGTAATGGTGTGTGGAGATGGTTATTGGAGTGGCACCGTCATCTATTTGTTTGGGAGGAGGAGCTCCTTGGTGAGTTGTTGGAAGTCATAGCTCCGGTGGTGCTTGTGAATTCGGAGGATAAGTGGTGGTGGAGACCGGGGGGGTGATGACGGTTTCTCGGTTAAATCAACATATGTTTTTCTTGATCAATCTCTCCATGGCCGTGCACCATTGCCATCTTTGGAGGCTTTTGTGTTTAAATTTATTTGGAAAAGTGGTGTCCCTTCTAAGGTTTGTGCATTGGCTTGGCAAACGCTACTTGATAGAATTCCTACAAGAGAATTGGAATCGGTGAGACACTTATTCTTATATTGTGATTTTTCGGCCTCAATTTGGTTTGGAATTTTGAAATGGTTTGGGGTGTCTTCGGTGTTACCATCGAATTTGCCTTTGTCTTTTGCTATGTTGGTGGGGATTGGTTCGAATAAAAGAAGAAGAAAAGGGATGGCAATTGTTTGGCTTGCGTTTCTTTGGACGGTTTGGAAAATTAGGAATGATCGAATTTTTAATAACACCGTAGTTGATGTTTTGACAGCAGTGGACCATGTAAAACGTCTTTCTTGGAAATGGTTTTTGAATAGTACAGTGAAAGATTCGTGCTTGTTATATGAGTGGGATTGGAATCCGGGAGATTGTATGTTAAGGTGAGGACTTTTTTGCATCTTTGCGTCTTTGTGGTGGTGTTGTTTTGGTGCGCGCGGGCTGTGCTTTTGGCTCTGTTTTTCTGCTCTGTTGTGCCTTGTTTTGGTACCTGCTGCAGCTTGTTTTCCCTTTTGTTAGGCCTCTGTTGCTGTCTCATGGACTTAGTCTAGTTTTTTTACTTGCTTATTATTGTTCCTTGTAATTTCCTTGTAATTTCTAGACTTGCTGTAGTTATTTGGTTGCTTGCCTGAGCTTTGTTATTGCTCTACTTAGTCCTCTTTGTACTTCTTGTATCAATTGGTGCTTCATTAATAAATTTTGCAGTTCAAAAAAAAAAAAAAATTCTCTCTCTCTCTCTCTCTCATGCGATGAATTATTGGGACTCATTGCAGTTTGACGTTGTAAATATAACGAATCTTAACCATTGATTTGAAATTAGATGGTCAAATTTCAACTTCAATTTACACAAAAAAAAAATTTTAACTATTAATTTTGATCGATGAAATCTTATTCCATAAATCATTGTTCTCTCTTGTACGATTCCTTTTGTTGCCATTTACGATCGATTCAATCATACATTTTTCGTTTGGTCATATCCGGCCTGACCACGACACACCAGATGCACCATGCCATTATGGTGAAGAATTATCTGCTTGCATTGCATCATCCCAACAAGGAAGTTGGCTGGCCTCATCATAGAGAGATAGGTTATATATAGTGAAGAATTTCAACTTTTGCAAGCTTTGCTGTAGTAATTTGCAGTGTTTTTGCTTTACGCCCTTTTAGAATATTGATTCGAATCGTCTGCTGCAATTTTATTTGCTGCAGTTTCTGTTGCAAAAATAATGGTCATTGGATCAATATAGCGGTTGGTATATTAGATAAAATATCTTATCATTTTTTTAATAACATCAGATCAATCGTCCTTCTTTCTTCGTTGCTTTTTCTGTCTCACACCGATAATTAGCTTTAGTGAAAATTTGGGGTTTTGACTTTTGAACTTGATGGAACAATTTTTTATTGGGTTAATAGGTTGTTACCCCCTGCTATAAGTGGACGTATTTTGCGTTACCCGCCTACTAAAAATTCCTTGAAAATTCCTCTCTTGCAAAGTAAATTTTATTAGTTTTTCCCCTTTGGTGCAAGGAATTTGAACTTTTAAATCGACTGAACAGAACAACCGATTTAAAAAACAGCACTTTTTAAATCGGTTGAACAAAATAACCGATTTAAAAAGTGCATCCAAGGGAAAATAGGCATGGCAATGGGTGCCCATGGGTGCGGGTTTGATACTCCCCAAATCCACACCCATAATTTCGGGTGCACCCAAACCCAAAGACTGTTTGGGTGGTAAAACAAAACCCACGCCCACACCCATTGGTTTTGGGTTTTTTCACCCAAACCCACAGTTTGATAATGCAAAATTAAAATTCCTGAGTTTTTTCATCCAAACCCAAACCCACATTCAAATTTGATAAAATGCAAATTGCATCAAAAAAAGAAAAAACATAGTTTGAAATACAATATCACAGTTAACACACTTTTTTCCCAATGCAATTACATAGTTTAACACACTTTGTTCACGACCACAATACATAACAACACAATATAAAAAAATTCCACATCATATATATATATATATATTGAGAGAGAGAGAGAGAGAGAGAGAGAGAGAGAGAGAGAGAGAGAGAGAGAGAGAGAATATTTTGGTAATTTAACATATAAACGGGCGGATGTATGAGTTTCGGGTGTGAGTTTCATACTACCCAAACCCACACCCACACCCATAAGTTCGGGTGCCACCCGAACCCAAACCCAGTCAACTCGGGCTTCACCCGTTGACTTGGGTTCGGGTTCGGGTGGGTCTATCGAGTTTGGGTGAAACTGCCATCCCTAAGGGGAAACCAAAAAAAAGTTACGTTGCAAGGCGAAATCTTCAAGGAATTTTTAGCTGGTGGTAACGCAAAACACGCTCACTTAGCAGGGGGTAACAACTTATCAACTATTTTTTATTTGTCTCTTTATTTTGCATACTTACCAGTAATAACTTACTAATGCCAATTCTTTTCTATTTCTCTCACAAGCTCCAAGCTCTCTCTAAAATCCCTAGATCTCACTTTCTCTTTCTGGGCCGGATTCAACAATAATGGACAAAAAAATTAATCCCTAATACAAAATCAATGGAAATATATCCCTAAAGCTAGGCTGGTAAATTTATTTCTTCTGGTAATGTATCAAGGGAAATTCGTTCAAAAAGAAAAAAAAATGTTTAAAGAAAATAATACAAAATTGCTTTGCTTCTGAATGAAAGTTGAGATCGAATGATTTTGTAGAAAGAAAAAGCACTCATACAAACATACATCATCATGTAGAAACCGCAGCTGAATAACCGTTGGATTGATCCGATAATTGTTATTTTTGCAGCAGAAACTGCAGCTGAGAAAACTGCTGCCGATTATTCATATTGTTAGACTATCAATATAACATTTTTTTTTTTCGTGTTTAATTATAGTATTTTCAACTCATCTAACTAATCAACTAACTACTATAAATAATAACAATATTTAGTAAATGAAACTTATTTTATTGTCAAAAAATTGACACAACTAATTGCTGCTTATTAAAAACACAATCATTTTTGCAGCAGAAACTGCAGCTGAGAAAACTGCCGCCGATTATTCATGTTGTTAGACTATCAATATAGCATTTATTTTTTCTTTCGTGTTTAATTATAGTATTTTCAACTCATCTAACTAATCAACTAACTACTATAAATAATAACAATATTTAGTAAATGAAACTTATTTTATTGTCAACAAATTGACACAACTAATTGCTGCTTATAAAAAACACAATCAATACCTTAAGATTTTGGATAAATATGTAGTGTTAAATATCACTTGTATAAATGCTCTTAATGTAATATCAATATGTTGTTTCAATCCAATAAAAATCTCATTGAACAACTATATATCATTACAATATTTTTCAATATACATATGCCCTCTCATGAATCCTGTTCCAAAACATCATATTCCACTATTAATAAGTAGTTAGTTCAGAAAAAGTGTCATATTATTTCTTTTACTATATCATTACAATATTTTTTAATATACATACAAAAAATTCAAACGACACAAGTTTTACAGCGGAGAGATAGTAATTAACTAAAGTGCATTTAGATCAAAATAAGAATCCCAACGTTGCTTTGCAAGTTGGGGAAGGAGAGTGAAACAGTTGAGGTTGTTGAGAATAACATATAATATGGTATTGAAGGTGTTAGAAAATAACAACACTAAAGAAAAATAATAAACATAATTATAACACAAGAATATAATGTGGAAATTTCAAATCGGAGAAAAAATCACAACCGTTGTCTAAATCGACAACCAGATAATTATTACTATGTGAAAATTTTAACCACACGGACTTCTTTCGCTCTCACCCCAATGCCCCAATACAACCGCATACTCACAAAACAAATATTTAAACTAAAAGTCTGATATAAGCTTAAAGTGCTGCTGACTGATGCAAATACAAACAAAGAACTTAGACCTATTATATAGATTTGGTTTTCCTCTTGTTTAACCACTCTAAGCGATGTGAGACTTGTCAAATAGCTATTTTTAACCTCCTTCTTTATTTAAAAAACTAGGCGATGTGAAATTTGACAATCAACCCCAATAAAAGGTACTTGATAATACTAGTTAAGCTTGTTTAATTATAGATCCTGATTTACTGATGTCAAACAATGATCAAACAGTTAATATCAACTATATCATCCTGCTGTAATTGTGGGAAATCCAATCCCATTTAATCATAGGTTGTAATATATGTTCAACACATGTTCCACCGTACTGAACCACTTATGTACACATAGTCAACATTACCCTTTGTTGTATATAAGTTGTATGAAGTTGTTTACCTTCATACGTTTGTAGAGTGAATTACATTTTTAAGTATTTCCAAACATCATGTGATGTGGATATAAGATAAAAGTCCACATCAATATATGTTCAATTTATTTGATTTAATTTGCATACCATTTTTGTCTATGCAATTTTTGCGTCTCTATAAATTTAAAAATTGTTGTTAATATTTATGATATAAATTCAAATATAATAACATTTTTTTTATTTTAGTCAACATGCATGTTTCTTTTTTGTTTGAATATAATCGTTGAAAATTTTAAAATAGTTAATTTTATCTTTAACGTCTATTAATTTTATTTCATATACGGTGTGATTTTATTGGGCCATATTCATGTGATGTTAGAGGTTAAAAGTTAAATTTTTTTAATTTGTGGGACTGAATAAAAAAATAAATTTACATGGACTAAAATAAAAATTGGTACTCCTTTCGTTCTAATTTGATTGAGTCAATTTTACTATGTACATTTTTCACATATTTTGCTTTGATCATATTTTTCTACTAAATAAATATTAGCATATAAGATGTTGGATTCATCTCAATGAGTATTTTCAGAATATCAAATTTTTATAATTTTTATTATTATACAATTAAAAATATTAACCCTCAAAATTATACATTTACATGCATGCCATAGACAACCGACTTAATCAAATTAGGAGGGAAGAAGTATAATGCAAGGAACTAAAGACATATTTCCTTAATTTTAAATAGTTACACAATATTACACGGTTTGATGTCCACTCCTCCCTCACATCCAACCGTTCCTTCATCCACTGCAAGAAATTCTGTTATTACTTACAGAAAAAGCCGTCTGTAATTGATAAAAGTCGTGGGTAATATTGAATTAGTGACAAATTACCCACGACCACAATGTGGTGGGAAAAAGCCTCGTTGGTAATTTTTATCCACGGCCAAAAAACCATCTATAATTTACCGTCAGCTACACCATGGGTAATTTGTGGGTAAGCATTTTTTTAATAATAACTTATTTGTCTCGATTTACCCACACAAAGCCATCTATAACATTGGCCTTTTTAAGGACAGTTTTACCCACAACTTAGACATTTGTAACCTATTTGATTTGATTCATATTTTTTTAACTATATCGACATATTATATATATCTCTTTTTTGTCATAATAATTATATAATTCATGTCACATTCACTATTCAACAAAAGCAAAAAAGACCAAAATTTTTATATAACTTCAATCAAGTTTGACATAAATAATTGTATGAATGTTTACAATTAGAATCTTCTTGATCCTATGAATCTACCAACATCAATCCATAAATATACATCAATCTAGATAGACTACTCCATTATTCTAGAGTCACCAAAGTTTACATTGATCCATCATTCAATCAAATTTCTTATCTTCCACCAATTCCTCTTCTTTTAAGGATGAATAGAGGCTACTCTGACCCTTAGTTGTATCGTTCTCGTTGTTGACAAAGTATCAAACTCATCTTCAAAGAAAAGATGCCAACGACCATAGAAGAAGTAGACCAATCAAATCTCCACCGGCTAAAAAATTCAACATAGACATAAAATCACCACCGCTATATCAAAACAACATACAAAAAAACTAAAACAAACCCAATACAAAGCTTTAGAAAAGCACATACATGTTAACATGATAATCAATTTGATAATAAATCTCTTAACCATCAACAAAAACACTTTATTTTAGATTGCTCAAAATCTTTAAAAACCATACCAAATCAAAGCAAGGATTCTTAAACTTCACTTAAGTTGATATATTTTCTTGATGAATCTTTAAAAGAGGAATACATAAATACCTTACCGGCCGGAGAGGAGACGAGAAGTGGGTCTTCGTTCTTGACGATGAGGGTTCGTCGAGAGGGAGACTGAGAGAGGGTTCGTCGAGAAGCAGATATTTAATTCACATATTTAATTCAAATTTTTTTTTTAGAGAAAATCTTAGGTAGTTACCACTTAAAACATACACATATTTAATTCAATTTTTTTTAGAGAAAATCTTAGGTGAAGTCGAACGTAAAATCATACTCTTAGAATCAACCAATCACAAAATTTTAAATAATTAACTAATTAATAAAATAGGAAAAAAAAGATTTAACCTCATCCATTAAAAAAAATATACACTTTTCAAAAAAAAAAAACTAATTAATAAAATAGGGAAAAAAATTTAACCTCATCCATTATAAAAAAAAATATACACTTTTCAAAAAAAAAAAAAACACAAAGAACGCAAAAAAAAAAAAAAAACTTGGTTCCCACGAATTTAAATTTGTTCCATCTTCTTCCTCTTCTTGATCAACCATTCTATTTTTTTTTTCACAACCATTGCAACATGTGTTCTAACAACCCCACGTTTTCTACTCGTGCAATATCGTTCAATTATTAAGGTCGGACATCCAATTTGATTGTCATGTCCGTGCAATTATATGATGATGATGATGAGGACCAAAAACAAAAATAGACCTCACTATTCTTGTGTTTTTGTTTTTCTTAGAAGAGGAAGAAGATGGAACAAGTAAATTCGTGGGAACCAAGTTTTTCTTTTTGCGTTCTTTGTGTTTTCTTTTTTTTGGAAAAGTGTATATTTTTTTTTTAATGGATGAGGTTAAATATTTTTTTCCTATTTTATTAATTAGTTAATTATTTAAAATTTTGTGATTGGTTGATTCTAAGAGTGTGATGTTACGTTCGACTTCACTTAAGATTTTCTCTTTTTTTTTTTTTTTTAACTAGTATGTTAGCCCGTGCCGTGCACGGGATTATTCTCTTTTTTAATATTATTTATGTGTTTATTTTAATATATTATTTGAATAATTTAGTTAAAAATAGTAAGATAAAATTGATATAGATTTTGCATGATATATATATTTAATAATGCTATAGGATAAAGCGAGATGAAGAATATTATTTCGCTTCCCGTTATACACTATTAAGAGATAGATTTTTTCTTTCATCTTCATCTCCAGGACTATACAGTGACCCTTTAAATATAAAATAATTATAAACTTCATTCTCAAATGAAAATTTAATTAATCTAGGTGCATTTTTAATAGTGAGATCGAAAGTGTTATGCGTTTCTCATTCTACACCCGTGAGAGATTCTATCTATCTCTCTCTCTCTCTCTACATTTCTCCCACAGGATCATTTTCATTTTTAATAATATTGATTTGCTTATGTTCTTCATTTTCTTTTGAAGGTTGTCTATGTCATTTTTTATTTTATATTATTTTGAATGTTGCCTATATTTTTCTTTCAATTATTTATGAATGGGAAATGTTTTTTAGTAAGAAAATTTAAGGAGAAGAATTGTAAGAATAAATCTTCACCCTTGATTACACCCACCACCACTCATGATTTCCACTAAATAAGGAGATTAAATGACATCATCCTTTAAGATTTTGCCATGTGTTAATTCTTGTATTTCTTGTGTAAAAAATTCTTACTAAATAACTAATGCTCTTTATGAAATTGATTTTATTTAATTTACTTGAGTATGAAAATGCGATATATGTTTAAGGATGTTACAGGGACATAGTAGGATGAGAAGTACTCACTCATTTCCCGTTTAACAACACTATATGAGATTCTTTCTCCCTCCCTCTCTCTCTCACGTCTCTATAGGGACTCCATCAACAAAAAATAATTGTAAATTTTATAATATTTTTCAAATGAATATTAACATACTTTGACTGTGTTTCTATACTCAAACTATTTTTTGTCATTGTATCACAAATAATCAATTTTCTTGTGTGAGTGTCAAATGGAAAAATCTATGTATGAATTTTCACTCACATTGATAAATTAACATCCAGAAAAAGATTTGAACGAATATTTATGGAAAGCTTAAAATCGAAATTATAAATAAAAAATCCATTGATTATAAAAAATTAAAATTATATTAATTTATTTTAGGTTTCAATTCCCATGGATTTTTCCGGTTGGGTGTAATATAGTGAAAGTGCGATGTACACATAATATGGAAAAACTCCCGTAGTTGGAATTCAAATTTTAATTAGTCAATATATATTTTTAATAGTGTAGTGAGAAGTGTTTTATGTTTCTCATTATATACCATTCAAAGATTCTCTCTCTCTAGTCTCAGTTACACGATTTTATAGGGGTTCCATCAACGAAAAATAGTTGGTAATTCTATATTAGTTTTATGAATAAAATTTTCTACATACACTTTTCTTCATGGTGAACCAATTTTCATCGTGCTAAATAAAATTTTGAATAAGGGATCCTTGTAATAAAATTCAAATTTTAATTAGTCAGTGTGTATTTTTAATAGTTGGATGGAAAGTGCTTTTGATTTTTCATTTTATACCACCGAGAAATCCCCTCCCCCCCCCCCCCCCCCCCCCCCCCCCCCCTCTCTCTAAACTCTATAGGGGTTCTATCAATAAAAAAGTTGTTAATTCTATATTTTTTTAATGGATATCAATAAAATTCTCGTGCTCAGTTCTCACTATCATCTACATACAGTTTTCATCATGGAGATCATGTTTCATCGTGTTAGATAAAATTTTGAATAAGTAATCCCAATGACAAAATATGAAATTATGGATAACTTCCACATTCAAAATTCATATTTTAATTCGTCAATGTATATTTTTAATAGTTAGGGTTAGAATGCTTCCCGTTTTTCATTCTACACCATCGAAACTCTCTCTAATTCTATCTGTCTTCCGTGTTCATTACGGGACTCTATAGCTACTCCATGAACAAAAAATAGTTTTTAATTCTTTATCATTTTTTAAAAAATTAACATAGAAATATTACATGTAATTGAATGATAAGATAATAGATACACATCAAATCAAATTTTAGCTGAAGTGTTCACATAGTTTTTATATAGAAAATATATAATATTTAATCATTGATTAAATAAGTTTGTCGTCATTAAAAATATAATATATGTTACCAATTAAAATATAATATTTTAATTTCTACAAAAAAATATAATATTAAAAAAACTTTAATTGAATTTCACCAACGCAATATTATTAAAATATAATAATAAAAATATTAAGATACGTATAATATTAGAGTTTTTAAAATTAAAAAGTACCAATCCCCACAAAACTAAAGAGTTTCTACAAAAAAAAAAAATATAATATCAGAGATTCTAAAAAAAAGTATTAGATTTTTTACAAAAAAATATACTCGCATAATATTAATGTTTCTATAATAAAAAAAATATTAGAGAATCTCTAATTGAGTGACAAAAAAAAAAAAAATACAAACTCGATAAAAAAGAAAAAAAACTCTAGTTTAGTTGTATATATCCAACAATTTTGTTTTATAATAACGGGTTAGAGTGATATATCCGATTAATTTAATAGTATATATCCAAAAATTTGTTTTCTTAAAAAATATTGGGTTAGAGAAGATTAAAAGAATACAAAATAAAATAGAAAAACTCTAATTGAATGTCACTTAAGCAACAACTCTAATTAAATGACACATAAGCAATTTTTCTTGAGAATGCACGAGAAGGCTCCGTGGGAATCTCACTATGTATATAATAGAGATTTATTCCATTAAATCTCAACAAACTATATATTTTTAGATCTTATCCATGAAAAGTAATTAAATAAACTACTTGTTTTTTTTTGTTTATCCCACCAAAAAAATACTAATAATAATAGAGCCCGTACTTTAAAGATTATAGAGTTTTACTATGTTTATTATAGATTTTATTCCATTTAATCTCAACAAACTATAAATCTTATCCATGAAAATGAGTTAAATAAACTACTTGTTTTTTATCCAACAAAAAAAAAAAAAACACACTACTTTCATAGTAATCCAAAACTCCCACGTTAAAAATACAATGTAAATTAAGATCGCTTTTCCCATCATTCTCTTACGTTATTGTTTCAACCTGTTTCATAGTAATGCAAAACTCTCACATTCAGTGACCTTGAAAAAATTTATTGTAAATTAAGATTGTTTTTCCCATCGTTCTCTCACCTTCTTGTTTCAACCTGTTTCATAGTAATCCAAAACTCCTATATTCAATGGCCTTGAAAAATACAATGTAAAATAAGATCGCTTTTCCCATCGTTTTTTTAATTATTTTTTTTTTATAATGGGTTAAAGAAGACATGTTTTTGAGAAGTTTTATTTAATAATGAATCAAAGAAGATCTAATTGAATGTCACATAAGCAAGCTTTTTAATTAAATGACATCTAAACAATTTCTATTTAGAATGCACGAGAGAGATTCTTGGAAATCTTATAATCTTATAATAGAGATAGAGATATCTCTTCATTGAAGTGGGGATAATTAATAGAATAAATAACTACTTTTCTATTTTGTGTAAAAAGAAAAACTACTTTTCTATTTCTTTTTTTGTTGACTTAATTCTCCCCAAACAGGTACAAAAAAATATAATCAATAAATAACAACAAAAAAATATACCAGTTTAATTTCTTGGACATGATATATTGAATTATAAATAGTTTATGGCTAGTGAAAATGCAAATAATAGTACACAATGAATATAAAATTAAATAAATTAACATATTTTTGCAATAAGACACGAAAGAACAACATTCACCTGCATTCGCAATCATCTTATATAACTTTCTATACCTATTGGGAACCAAAATTACCATCACTACAAATCATTTGTCTCTTAACCGATGTTAAAGGTCGTGGTTATTCGTTAGTTTATGTCTGACATAACTTGAAAAACAATGAAAATGTATTACTGAAAAAATTCCACCAAACAAATATGATTAATTCTATCGATGATGGTAGTGACAAAACCGGTCTATTGAACTAAATGAGATACCTGAATAAAATTGTCAATGAAAGAAGTGCATAATAAAGCATTAAAAATAAACAATGAAAATTTGTTGTATGACGATCATATACGTAAAATAGTCTAGTTTTTCTAAATTTTAATTTTGGTCTTCATATATTTAGTTGTTGGTAAATCAGCTCCATCAAGGCAAGCTCTCTTAACTGCTACACAATCAACTTTATGTGAGCACAAGTCTACGACATCTATAGTAGTGCTATCTTTGACCTTCTCCACTGCAGCTGCAGTTTCATCAAACTTTGTGATAAGATCCTGTGAATAAAGGAACGACAATTCACAAATCAATAAGTTGTGCGGTTTAAGATTCTTAAACAAATTATTTTTAAATTGAATTTTCTTACCTGTCCAATTATATATGAAAAATCTGTGACTTGACTTCAACGCAACCAACTGTCAGTTCCAACCCTCTAGGTGGTACAACTTGATACACAATTTTATGTAAACAGCAAAGAACATAAAATATGAGTTGCCCTGACAAAGGTTGTAGAATATTTTTCTCTTTGATTTTTACGTGGTGATGAGTGTGCAAAATGAATCAGTTTAGTATATATGCTAGAGAAAACAACAATATAAGGAAATACATATATGGAACAGAATATAGAAAAATAAAATATAGTTATAGAAATCTCAGTTTGTGGAATTTGTTTTGGTCATGTATATATAGAATAAAATAGATAAGCTTAGATGTAAATTTGAATCTTAGAAAATTTAGTTGTGCAACTTTATATAAACTTATATATATCCGATTAATTAATTTAATTGTATATATCCAATAATTTTATTTTTTTTAAATAATGGGATGTAAATTTAAATCTTAGGAAATTGAGTTGTGCAACTTTATATAAACTTATATATATCCGATTAATTAATTTAATTGTATATATCCAATAATTTATTATTATTTTTTAAAATAATGGGATGTAAATTTGAATCTTAGGAAATTTAGTTGTGCAACTTTATATAAACTTATATATATTCGATTAATTAATTTAATTGTATATATCCAATAATTTTATTTTTTTAAAAAGAAATAATGGGTTTGAGAAGATACAAAAAATATACAAAAAAAAAAACTCTAATTGAATGCCACCTAAGCAAAAACTCTTATTGAATTATTATTGAATGTCACATAAGCAATTTTTCTTAAGAATGCACGAGAAACTTCCGTGGGAATCTCACTATGTATATAATAGAGATGTTAAAACATATACGCTTAAATATGTTTCGTGAGTTTAACTCATTTGATAATGAAATCACATTTTATATGTAGGACTGAAATTCAAATTCTTAACACTTCACTTATCCATTTTAATAGTGAATTTTTTAGTTATTAGACAAACCTGACAAAAAAATGGTTATAAATATTATACAGACGGTTACACAGTGGGTAAGTTGTGGGAAACAATTAAAAAAACAATAAAAAAATTATAGATGGTTTAGTCGTGGGTAAGTCGTCGTTACTTTTAAAATTATCCATAGCTATAAAGTCGTTGGTAACTATTCGTGGCTAATAAAGGAATTTCTTGTAGTGATCATGTAGACATCCAAATCGGTGGTGCACTAGCCCCTCACGGCCGCACCACCTTCTTTCCCGCATCGAAGTTTTTTTTCTTCTTGTTCTTGGGTTGTTCAACCACACGTCGGTGCCGTCATGGTGTTTGTTTCCGCTCGCCTCCGTTGGCGTTCTTGTGCCTTTGGTTTTTCTGTTCTCGTTTTTGCGTCTGTTGCAGCTCTTCTCCGGTGGTGTGGTTGTTTAGGTGTTGGATTTGATCTGGTGGTATATATGGGCGGCGATTTGCTCTGTTTTGCTGCTCTGCCATGGCTGGACTGTTTCTTGGTGACTGTGTGTTTTCATGTGGGGATACTGTTGTTTTGTTTCTTTTGTTTAGGTGTGTGTTGTTGGGTTCCTAGCTGGTGTTGGGTGTTGGCATGGCCTTTTCTCCTTGGCCTTGTAGTTGCGGTTTTGCCTCTGTGTTGTTCCATGGGGGTTTGTTCCTCTTTTGCTTTGAGCTCTGTTTGCTAGCTTTTTTGTATCCTCTGTTTCGGCGGTTCGTTGCTACGGTTTGACTTCGATGAGGTTGTTGGTGGAGTTGGAGATGGGGAGATGTTTTGTTGGTGTTGTGGTGTGGTGGTGGTGGTGTTTTGGAGGTGGTATGGTGGTGAGGTGTTTATTCTGATGCAATGCCGTTGGATTTGGTGTTGTCGGGTGTGTGGTTAATGTCTTGCGGTGGTGGTTGCGGGATTTGGGTGTTAGAGGTGGTCGTTATGTTTCCGACGACGTTATTGGTGGTGTTGAGATGGTGGTGATGTGTTGAGATGGTGACGTGTTGGATCTTTCACAATCAGTGTGTGGTCGATGTCGTGTGTGTTTAGTTTTACTTGATATTTGATTCTCTGACTGTTTTCAAATCTGTTGAGATTTGCAGGATTCTTTTTGAGTCGCTGTTGGTTTCCAAATCTGTTGAGATTTGCAGGTGTCTTTTATCTGGTTGAACTCTACCGTATCGGCGTTGACTGTTTGTTATTTTCTATAGGTGTTTACCAACTTTCGACTCAAGCAGCTGTTTTTTGGATTCTGATGGGCCGAGCACTTTTGATTCGAGTTCGGAAGTTAGTCTCTAATGACATATCTACGGGTTGGGTTGGTGTCTTCTCTGATGGTCATCGGTGAATTTCAAATGATGTATTGTAAGAGGTGATGTTGATGTATTTTTGATGTATTGTAAGGAGTGATGTTGATGTATTTTTGATTGAAAACAATTTTTTCATCGCTTTGCCTCTCGTTTTATGATCCAACAATTTCTTAGACTTCTTGTTTAGGGAATTGTCCATTAATAAAATTTAGTCGATTAAAAAAAAAAAAATTACACGGTTTGATGTTTTTGTCTATAGACTTTCATGTAATGATTTAAAATAAGGGGGGAGGGGGGGGCTTAAAAAGGGAAAAAGAAATATGGAAGTTAAAATTTTGTTTTCATATGATATTAAAACATATTAATATAAAATGTGTTGAAAAGTTGTAAAAAAAAAAAGGGTTGAAAATCCTATATCATATATGATGTATGATTTGAAAATGTATTTATAAATGATAGACAATTCTTTTTTGTTTTATTTTTGGGTACAAAAGTGTTGAAAAGATTTGAAAATGTATTTATAAATGATATATTAAAACATATTAATATAAAATGTGTTGAAAAGTTGTAAAAAAAAAGGGTTGAAAATCCTATATCATGTATGTATGATGTATGATTTGAAAATGTATTTATAAATGATAGACAATTCTAATACCTTAACAAATCAATCTTTTTATGAGTTGAGTTACACTCAAATTAAATTATAGTTAAGACGGTATTAAAATTTGTCCAAAAGTCATTCTACACAAAACATGTAACCAAGGTTTTGGGTTCGATCCCTGGCTTGGACATGCAGCAGTGTTAAAACTCTTAGGGAGAGTTTGCCATCCATTTGGGTCCCACAAGACTCGAGGGATTAGTCTCTGCAGTTGCGCGCAGAGGATACCCGGTTTACACAAAAAAAAAAAAACATGTAATTAATTCTAATTATGTCTTTGTGAGCTTGACTCAGTTGGTAGAGATATCGCACTATATGTGTAGGAGCCCGGGTTCGAATCCGGGACACTCCACTTATTCACCTTTAAAGTGAATTTTCTAGCCACTAGACTACTTGACAAAAAAAAAAATGTAATTATAACATCACGAAATATTACATCAAAACAATAAGATAAAGTCATCAAATATTACATCATAATAACTACATAATGCGCATACAAAAAAAAAATGCGCATAATGCAAAATAGCCAAAATAATGCGCATAACACACAATACCAAAATAATGCGCATAACAGTTGCAAAATACCAACATGTTCAATTAAGTCAATACATAACAAAATAAACTATATCTCGATCGGTTCCTCTGAATTACTTCCAACACCATGATGAACCACAACTGACTCACTTCTTTCGGTCTCCAACAGTTCTTTAAATTGAACCTAAAATTTATTCAATACCTTTAATGATGATCAAGTGTTGTTATATATCATGTACTATTCAATTTCAATCAAGTAATTACCTTTTGTAAATCCAACAGACCTTAAAGAAAATTATACAAGATCAGACGAAACATATATAATACCATACTCTAGAATCTACATAAACTCAAGAAGTATAATGTTGCAGAAAATCCAATTTCATATCTATATCTCTGCTCTCTTCAAATTAACTTATAGCTGATGAAATTGAATTTCTATATCAACAAAGCTAAGCTCACACAGAGTCGAACTTCAATATATTTAAATTTAAAGTTTGTGACTAAAACTAAAAAGAGCCTCAATTAATATTTAAGGTAGCCAATCTAATTTTTCAGCAGAGACTATATATCATTTAAAAAGTTGCTGAGTACTCCCTTAGTCTTTTCTTTTACACATATGTAGATTTTGTAGAAATTTAATTTGTTCATATTATTTCAAAATTCAATGCATGTTTTTTCTCAACAGTTAAGTGTCTTATAAGTAAAAGACAAATAACTCTATAAAAATAATAAATTTGTTGATTTTAATTTTATATATACGCAAATAATCTTAAAAATGGTTGGTAAAAATTTGCACTAATAACATAAGAAAATATCTCATAATTGATTGCTACAGTTCAATACATAGTTTCATAAGAAAAAAAAAATACTATATATATATATATATATATATATATATATATATATATATATATATATCAACTGGTACAAAAATAAAAAAAAACAGAATTCAACACACGATATGTTGACCGGGAAACTCCACTACAAGTGATCATGTTTTGAAAATATTCAAAGCTTTAAAACCTTAAAAAATTGTTCGAGTCAATAAAAGAGTGGCGGATATTTTAATAGTGACATCATTGTCCAAAATTAATAAAAATGTGTCTTGTCATATATCATAAGGTGGGCAAATTTATTGATATAATAATTTTTTTTACTAAATAAACAATATAATTTAAAAACTTTTAAAACAAAAAATATAAGCTATCCAAAACTATTGCACTAGGGAACAAAACAAATATGATAAGGGAGGAGATTCAAACTCTTAAATTAGTCCACCAATCTTTTGTCAAAATAAAATAAAAATTAGTCCACTAATCAATGCAACCAGACAAATATAATATAAACAGACCAAACCTAATTTTGATTAAGAGCTTAATTACTATGTTAGAATTTATGACACTATAAAACCTTTTAACATGTTCATCTAATGAAATTATATTGCTGTCTCATACCTTTAATAGCGGTAACATCAATAGTGCTTTTAAGCGCTATCAAAGCCTTAAAAAAGCGCTATAAAATTCATTTTTTGTGGTAGTGAATGTAGAAATTAAATGTGGATATATATAAAAAAATATTAATGTAAAAATGTGAGGTTTGTACCTTGGTCTAGACTTGACATAGAGTGAGATGGCTTCCCACCTCATAGTGAAAAGTGATTATGAGATTCTCTTGGACATCGTTACTAATATCTGCAAGTTTAGCGAGACAATTTTCACCTAATGTGGCGCATTTAAAGGCTTTTCTCCTTAAATTGCCAAGTCAAAATTAGCAACACATAGTGGGAGGGCAATATGATTGCAGACTAACTTGTTAATTTTTGTATTTCGATGCGTTGTATTGCACATTTGATATTTCTAAAAAAATAAGAAATTGAACATAACAACTTCGGGTGTATCATGTATGATTTTAAAAATGTTCCTGAGACTAGACAAGCTGGGATCAAAAGACTAAATAAAAAATTAAATTTGTTGTCTCACTAAATCACAACCCTTTATATTCTCCACACAAGACAAAATTTATTTAATACCCTAAGAAAATAATGTGTTAAAATAAACGGCTGGAAATCTGTTCTTGAAAAAATAAATAGGAGAGAGAGAATATGTTATGCATTTTTTTTTTGAAGAAAAAGACCTTGTATTATTTTATTGCTGTACCTAATTTGTATTATTTTATCTATTATTTGTCCTCAACAAAAAAATCTAGACTTTTCATTTTTATTAAAACTCATGCTTTTAAAAAGGAAGGAATATATTTTATCATTTTTTTTAACAAGCAAAAATGATATATATATATATATATATATATATATATATATATATATATATATATAATCAAGGTAACAAGTAGACCTCTCATTTTCTTAAAACTTATGCATTTCATATTTTAAAAGTTTTTATATTTATTTTTTTCAATACAAATTATTTTATGAATTCACTACAAGAAAATTTACAATTACCAACGGAAGTTTATAGTGACAGGCACAATAATCGTAGGTATAGGGGGATTATATGCATATACACATGACAAAGACTGTAGGTATAACTAAATATTTTGCACCAACATGTGAAAATCCGTAACTACAGACTATAGTGACGGCAAAATTTCGTAGGTATAACTAAATGTTTTATACCAATGGTTGCAAATTCGTAATAACATGCTATAGTGACGGCAAATTCCTTAGGTACAATAAATTATATGGTACGGAAACAAGTGCGTTGGTATAGCTATATTTTAACATATACCTACAAAATTCCGTAGGTACAACAAATTATATGGTACGAAAAAGTCGTCACTAAAAGTCAAATTTCTTGTAGTGATTGTTTGGAAAAAAATTACATGCAATCACGAATTCAATACTGTCATACACTTAAGAGTATATAGCCGTTCGATTAAGATCAGAAGGTCTAATAAAAAATGAAATTTATATTTATATTTCATATATATGGTAAAAACAATGTATTTAAATTTGAATCGTTTGATTTATCTTAAACAATGCATTAACACATATAACTGCATGATTGTATGATCATTTTGACTACACTCAAATAGCTAAGTCCGAACTTTTTAACACATTCTCCTGTTTGATGCGCAAGATAAGAGATAAGATAAGATAACTGTATCATATCCTGTCTCAATCTAGTGTTTGGTGAAGCAATATAATTTGATAAGTTAATCCTGAAACTTATCCTATCATGTCTCTATGGTTATAATTTTTATCCTGAATTTGAGCTGGGTTAACAGCATGATAGGATAAGAAAAAATTTACTGATTTATTCTATAAAATATATTTTAAAATAAAATAATTAATTTTTAAATATATACACGATTTTCTCACAAGGATAATTTTGTAATTTATATAATCCATAAAATCAAAATTTTACTAAAATTATAATATTTAAAAGTAAATTAATCATTAAAAATTGCAAAATAGGGAGATAAATTTAAATTTAATAACAAATTAAATATAATTTTCTTGGGACAATAATTTTGTTATTTACAGATAAGATATGTTGTATATTTATCTAGCTTATCTATTATATATAATTGAGTTATTTATTTGATCATGATTTATATAAAAAAATTAACTTGTTTATTTGATCATGATTTTTATTTAAAATTATTTGATTAAAAAAATTTATGTTACTACAAAATAATTGTTTTACAAGAATAATTTTGTCATTTAAATATGATATATATCTTATAATATTATTATGAGGTATGTATAAAAAATATGATATATATAATAGTTATTTTGTTTGTTATCCATTGTGCATCAAACACATAATAGGATAACTGTTATCCTGCTTATATCCTATCATATTTTTATCTGTTTTATATCCTATTATGTCATTATCCTATTATGCGCAACAAACAGCCCTTAATATAGATATTAACTCTACTTTCATCGCTCTTATTCCTAAATCCCCAAAGGCTGAATGACTTCTGACCCATTTCGCTGGTGGGTAGCCTCTACAAGGTTTTGGCTAAGACTTTGGCCAATAGGTTGAGAATGGCTATTGGGAGTGTTATTTCTGAGTCTCAGACGGCTTTCGTGAAGGATAGACAGATTCTTGATGGTATTCTTATTGCGAATGAGGCGGTGGATGAGGCGCGTAGATCAAACAAAGAGTTGTTGCTCTTCAAGGTAGATTTTGAAAAAGCCTATGACTCGGTGGATTGGGACTACTTGGAGGCGGTGATGGGGAGGATAGATTTCCCGCCCTTGTGGAGGAAGTGGATTAAGGAATGTGTGTGCACTGCTACGACTTCGGTTCTGGTCAATGGATACCCTGCCGAGGAATTTTCGATTGAGAGGGGCTTGAGACAAGGGAATCCTTTATCCCATTTCCTCTTCTTGTCGGCTGCTGAGGGTTTGAACATTTTGATGCGGGCCGTGGTGGAGGGGAATAGGTTCACGGGGTATCGCGGGGGGGGGGGGGGGGGGGGGGGGGGGGGGGGGGAGGGCCTGAAAGTAAATTTCAATAAAAGCATGTTGGTTGGCGTAAACATATAAGACTCTTGGTTAAACGAGGCTGCGTCTGTGTTGCGTCGTAAGGTGGGGAAAATCCCCTTTCTCTATCTGGGTCTTCCTATTGGTGGCGATCCGAGGCGTCTGGGTTTCTAGGAGCCGGTTGTGGCGTGTATTAGGAATAGACTGTCCGGGTGGACGAGTCGTTTTCTGTCTTTTGGCGGCCGTTTGGTTCTTCTTAAATATGTCTTGACATCGTTGCCTGTCTATGCCCTTTCCTTTTTCAAAGCCCCATCAGGTATTATTTCTTCCATTGAATCGCTTTTGATTAATTTTTTTTGGGGGGGAAGTGAGGACTCTAGGAAAACTTCTTGGATTCGTTGGAAAACTGTTTGTTTGCGTGAGGAGTACGGAGGGCTGAGGGTCAGACAGCTTAGGGAGTTCAAAATTGCCTTATTGGGCAAATGGTGTTGGAGGATGTTGGTGGACCATGCAGGTCTTTGGTTTAGGGTGTTGGAGGCCCGCTATGGGTTGGAGTGGGGTCAGTTGAGGGAGGGAGGGAGATTGGGGTCGGCGTGGTGGAGGGAGATTGTGAGAATCAGGGATGGAGTAGGAGGGATTAGGGATGGATGGTTCGGGGAGTGTGTGAGGCGGAAGGTGGGGGACGGGACACACACTCTTTTCTGGACTGATCCCTGGCTGGGCAGATTCCGTTGAGGGAGAGGTTTGGGCGCCTATTCGATTTGGCGGCGACCCAGCATAGTACGGTGGCGGAGATGTGGTCTTTAGGATGGGGGGACGGAGGGGCGGCGTGGGTGTGGAGGAGACAATTGCGGGCGTGAGTGGAGGAGATGTTAGGGGAGTGTCAGTCTTTCCTTTTTCCTGTGTCTGTGCAGGCCAATACTCTTGACAGGTGGCAGTGGCGACCGGATCCTTGTACAGGCTATTCCATCCGTGATGCTTACCAGATCTTGATGCAGTCTCTTTAGGCGCCTCAGAGGTTCTTATATGGCACAAACAGGTCCCCTTGAAGGTGTCTATTTTCGCTTGGCGTCTCCTGCGTGATCGGCTACCGACGAGGGCAGATTTGGTTACTAGAGGCATCATCTCTCTGTATACTCTTTTTTGTGCTACGGGTTGTGGTGGCATAGATTCGGCGCAACATATGTTTCTAGCATGCAGTACCTTTGGTTCTCTGTGGGCCAAGGTTCGATCTTGGATTGGGTTCTCAACAGCGGATGCTCCTACCCTAGCAGACCACTTTGTTCAGTTCACTCATTCGATTGGCAGTCCCCGTGCCCGGAGGTCTTTTATGCAGCTTGTCTGGCTTGCCTGTGTTTGGGTTGTGTGGATTGAGAGAAATCATCGAGTATTCAGGGATTCGACTATGTCAGTTCATCAGCTTCTAGACAATGTCAAGCTTCTCTCTTTTAGATGGTTGAGTGTGGCGAACGCCACTTTGGTTACAAACTTTCATAGGTGGTGGTCGAGTCATTTGCTATGTCTAGGCATTGATTAGTTGTTGTATCATGTATTCTCCATTTTTACTTGTAAACTTTTGTAGTTCCTCTTGGTACACCTTGTACTAAGGGGACCAGGCCCATTTTTTGGATATATATATATATATATATATATATAATTTTTGTCTCTTCAAAAAAAATATAGATATTATTTGAAACACCTTAGTGTTTGATTTAATAAAAGTTTAAGAAAAAAATATAAGAGAACTTACTCTACAAACAATTACTCCTATATTTATATTTTTTTTATGACAAGGATCACTCCTATAGTCCTATATACTATATTCTTTAATTGATTATTTCAATGATCTCATCCGTGCATTCACGAAATATTTTCTCTAGGCTTATTATTCTGTGATTGCAACATACACTAAAACAAAAAAATAACGACGAAACGTATACGTACTATACTTTGGAATTTGGATTCATTATTTAATCAATTTAACTTTGAATTCAATTTCTTTTTGCGATAATTCTTTGAATTCAATTTTAATCCTTAGACCGGGCATCATGCACATTAGACACTAGATAAATACTAGTAGATAAATACTACTAGTGGTAGTGGATATGTCATCCCAAATACTTTTCACATCCCTAACTGTCTATAAATACAATCCTTTTTCTCCAAGGAATTAAGCATCACTAAGTACCAACAACCTATATCCATAATTACTTACTTCACATAATAGTATCACTATGGCTAACTCAAAAACCCTCTTATCAATAGTCTTCTTCACAACCTTTCTCTTCTCTTCCTTTGTCAACGCAACTTACTACCAAAATATCTCTCCTTCATTCCTTGGTTTCAAACAAGAAAAACTCACTCACATCCATTTCTTCTTGCATGACATCGTTACAGGCCCAAAGCCCACTGTAGTCATATCCTCTGAGTCTCCCTTAAACGGTAAATCCAAATCACCCTTACCATTTGGATCGATAGTGGTTTTGGAAGATCCACTAACCGTTGGACCTGAGCTTAAATCCAATCAAATTGGAAAAGCTCAAGGTTTTTATTTAACTGTGTCTCAAGATGCTGTGCTTGAATTAGAATTAGTTATGGGAATGACCTTTGCGTTTACGGAAGGAAAATACAATGGTAGCACACTAAGTGTGTTGGGGCGCAACACAATCGGTGCCCCCATAAGGGAAATGCCTATAATTGGCGGGACAGGAGAATTTCGATTCGCACGTGGCTTTATTCAGGCAAAAACACATTCGGTTGATTACCATAAAGGTGATGCTCATGTGGAATATAATGTCTACGTGTTTCATTATCCTTCCACCTCAACATCTCAAGAGATTTTTGCTGATGGAAGTCGATTCACGACTGAACCTATGATTGGCAAAATATAAAAATTTTAAGAAAAAAACTTAAGTACTGTACTATAAATACTGTTTGTGTTTGGTGTTAGTTTTTGTTTACAGCGTGACATACGTAATGTTGTGGTTGTAAAATATTGCCAAGTATTTTTCAGTATGATATTTAAGTTCATATTTGAATTTAAATTTGTATTATTTATCAAGCTATTATATTTTTCACTGTTGTAGTTTAATTAACTTTTTTGACCTATTTTTTGTGTGTTACAATTTAAATTTGTTAAGCTTGTATCATGTTAATTAGCCTTATATTGACCGAATTATAATAAGGTGATACAAGTTTATATTTTTTTAACTTAATTGCACAAAAATAAGTTTTGGAAGTAGACTATAAGTGGAGAATAATTCCAGAACACGTTAAAATTGTAAAAAATAAATAATCTCTCTTTGATGTCATACTGTAGTTAGAGTCCAAACTCCAAAACCAAAAGAAAATCTTTCTATCACAACGAATCCGCCGTATTAAAATCAATAATAACTCTAGCTCTATCTCCATTTAGAAGTACTAGTAGTATTAAGCAACACTAGATAAAAGATCCAGAGAATTTTTTTTTTTCAATGCGATAAAAGTCATAACATGGCTTTCCAATTAAAATATTAAGATTTAGTGATTAATAAATTTCTTTTAGAATAAATTGTTTGGAAAAATCTTACTTCAACTTCCGATAAAAGTAATATTTGGCTGAATTTTACTTATCAATTACCTTACAACCGAATTTTAAATTATCAAACCTCCTTTTTCTTTTTCTTTTTTTGACAAACAAACCTCCTTTTTATTAAAATCAGAAGATTAATAAAAAAAACAAACACACCATCTCTCACGATTTTTATATCCGCCCTAAATATAAGGATGCTGAAAATTAGGGATGGCAACAGATGCCCATGGGTGCAAGTTTTATATTATCCAAATCCACATCCGAAATATCGAGTGGCACCGGAACTCGAAGCCAAAGTTTATTTGGATGATAATGTAACACCCACGTCCACACTCATTGGGTTCGAGTTTTTCCACCGAAACTCAAACCCGTAGCAAAAAAAACCAAAAAATACAAAAACGTTGAAATTATACTAGGTCTCTTAATTAAATTAAAATTAAGATCTACAATTGAAATACAAGCATTCCAACAACATTGAAACATGGTAACATTACAATTAAAATTACAACTTTCCAACAACAATATCGTAACATAGTTTTCAAGACTTTTAAGAAATTAAATTATAATTAAAATTAAAGACAATTAAGTAATTATTATTTTTTTTTTATAGGCAAAAGGAGAACAGAGGAGAACCTCTGTTACAACCCAAATATATAAAACATAAAATAAAAGATATTACAAAGAAAACTGGGGGGACATCAACCTAACCCAGTGTACCATACAAAAATGTAGCAAGAAAATATAAAACAGTTAAAATCAACTACAAGTGGTTTTCGAGCCAACCTTAAAAGGTGAATAAAAACCAAAGCAAACACAAACTCATCGGACACTACTTAGCGAACCCGCGTACGGGCACGAAACCGAATAGCAAAAAAAGAAACGAGTGAGCATTTACTAAGGTATAAAACAGCGAATAAACCGACCGTCAACACGAATCGATCCAAGTGCCAACAACCCCTTGGGAAAACCTCCACAACAGGTAACAAGACTCTTTCGAGCCATTAGTCTGAAGTCAATCACAAGGATTGAAACAGAGATAAAGCCAACCTCAGAAAACCACTGGTACGGCGGATGCAAACCCGGAAAATCTGGATCCTGCAGATTTCAACAAACCTGAAAAAGAACCAAGAAACAGTTCTGGATAAACAAAACACCAAGCCAACCGACTCGAAACTACCGGCGACAACGACGGAGCAACGGAGACGATGAGTCCAGAGCGATCTGAGGCAACATAACACCACTTTTATGAAAACCCCAAGCAACAGAACCGACCCATTTGATGGAAAAACCAAAAACGGGTTAAGAGAAACCAACTGCGTCCGATCAAGCCTGCGTGAACGGAGATGGTGATGGAGACGACCACGGCGACGCCGGCAGTTAAGAAACCAGAAAACACAACCCCTGAAGGGAGTAGAGAGGTGAAGCAGAGGGTGGGATGAGAGACGGCCACTCCTCGTCGCTCCAGCCACTGACCGAGGCTACATGGTGGAGGAGAAGATTTGGATGTGAAAGGGAGAAGGAAGCGGCGGTGGAGGGGTCTTAGTGAGAAGTCAGAGAACGAGGGTTTAGAGAGAGAGCCAAAAGTTCTGGTTCAACAATTAAGTAATTTGATATATAAACGAGTGTGGTTTCGGGTTTCGAGCGTGGGTTTGAGTAATCTCAAACCCGCACCCGAAATATCGGATGTCACCAGAATCCAAACCCAATCAACTCGGCAGGGCCGACCCTGAAGCAGGGCAGGCAGGGCAAGCAGGCCCATAGCCAAGGCCTCATTTTTTGGGGGGCCTCAAGTTTTTTTTTTGTTTTTTTACAGATCATGATCTAAAAAGCGCTTAAGTATTTGTTCTCTCATAAAAATGATGTGAAATTACACACCATATTATCATGAGTTCGAATCCCAGATTGTGTGTTTAATTTTTTATTTTATATTTTCAGCATCATAACAACATAGTTGCACTTATACACACCAGCATATAATATTATTCTCATGGTCATTAACACATCTATTCATTTATATTGAAGATTATATAAATTATTTTAAAAATTGTTTCTCTTTATGAAATAATGAAATTTTTTCAATAAATAAAATTACTCTATAAATTATAAATAACTTCACTACTTTATTTAAAAAAAACTACATTTTATTAATTGTTTGAATATAAGAAATTAACTTCTAAAATTAAGTTGTAATTTTTATTAAGCAGATGATGTACTTTTAAAAAAATATATTTTTTATTAGGGGTCCATTTCAATTAATGGCCCTGGACCTCCAAAATGTCGGAACCAGCCCTGCAACTCGGATTTCACTCATTGACTTGAGTTAAAGTTCGGATTTGAATTTTCTTATTATCCCTACTGAAAATCCAATTTTCATATTATAGATCCGCCCTTTGCTAATTAACTAACATTAAGTTGGTCCTCTTTTAAAAAATTAACACTTGACACGAATGAAATTGAATTCAAATATTTAAATGGGTCTTGCTAACAAGCTAACCAGTGTCTCCAGAACACTCTTTAAGCATTCTATTTAAAGAAATTTTTTATTTTAAAAATTAAACAATGCAATTTTCAATGCGTTGACTTTACGCATTTCCGTAAGAATTATATAAAAAAACTTACTAATTAAGGTCTTAAAGAGTATTCCGGAGGCATTCGTTAGCATTTGCCTATTTAAAATACTTCCTCCGGTTCTATATATATAAGCAAATTTTACCTTTTTAAATTCATTACAAAAATAATGTATCTAGACAATATTATTGTTTAGATACATTACTTTTGCAATGAATCTATAGAGACAAAATGTGCTTATATATAGAATCGGAGTAGTTATAGATTTAAAGTTTGAGAAACAATAAAATGCGATTGGGATAGCACCTTATACTAATTTATGGTAGTTAATCTAATTTTTTAGCGAAGACTAAATGAAGGGAAGTACTTTACATTGATTGGCGATAAAATTTGAAAATATATCGTAATTAATTTTTAGAATTCAATATATAGTTTATATAAATTTTTTAATAAGGACACTATAATAGTTACGGTCATTTTATATAGTCAATCAATTAAAATTATTATTTATTCAAATAAATGATTTTATGATTTTAAATCAATTTTATTCAATTAATTTAATTTATACACAGATATAAATAGAAATTCCCTAGTTTGTTATCATTTTTTTTCTTTCTATTGATGGACCCTTGTTTGTTATCCCTATTTTAGGGGTGGACAGTGGGCGGGTTAGGGGTGGACAGTGGGCGGGTTCGGGCTCAAAGTTGTTATCCGAGTCAAATCGCAGAGTCAAAATTAAAAATAAGATCCAATCCGCCCATATAATAGAGAACGGTTTTCGCGGGTTCGGGTTGTGATTTAATCGGGTTATTGGGCGGTTTAATTCGGTTCGATCGGTTAGAAATAAAAAAAAATAAAAAATAAAATCAGTAATAAATTCAATCTTTGCAATTTAAATTCAAAGAATATATAACAAGAGATTTGAGAATCATGAAACAAATACAAAATAAAAGTGTTACAAATCCTAAATAAACATAAAAAGTAAGAAAAAAACAAAAATCTCAAATAAAATTAAAAATATAACATTAGATTTCAGCGAAGTTAGATCAAAAAGATGAAGAAATATAAGTTTTATGTTTCAAAATGTTCCATGATTGTTTCTGTCTCCATGGATTTGAGGTGAAATGAGAAAGTGTAAAGAAGAGACGAAAAAAAAGTTTAGAGTGTGTATATCACAAAAGAAAAATATTAAACGCGAAATTTTGATTTATTAATGCGGGCGGGTTTCGGGTTCTATCGGTCCGATTCTCTCCACCCGAACCCGCCCATGTCAACTCTACTCAAACCGAATTTTCAGACCCGCTAACCCGTGGCCCGATCCAAACCGCTCATATTCCTTATTATTTTTTCGGTTTCTTCGGATTAAATCGGGTTGCGATTTTTTGTCCACCCCTACCTATTGTTTGGGTCAATGTGAGTGTCAACAATTTTCTTTTCACCTATTTACAAAAGTTGTGAATGCATCTACCATACTTTTGTTGCTATCTTGTAACTCTTGGATACATTTCCCGCAAGTAACTCTTAGAAAATATCTTTAAAATTGATTTTTAGAATTCAATACATAGTTTATATTAAAAAAAAAATAAAAATATACTACGTAATCAATACACGAGATCTTGACCGGGAAACTCCACAAGTGATCATGTTTTCAAAATATTCAAAGCTGAAAGCTTAAAATATTGTTTGAGAGAGTCAATAAAAGAGTGGCGGATTATTCCTATTTTTAATAGTAACATCATTGTCTAAAATTAATAAAAAGGTGTCTGTCATATCATAAGCTGGCTAAAATTATTATTATTATTATTATTATTATTATTATTATTATTATTATTATTATTACTAATTTTGAGACCCGTGCGAATATAAATGACGTCGTGTACAAAAAAATAAAAATAATAAGTGACATTATTCTGCTATTTTTTTTTTATAAAAGTTATTAAATTAAATAAGTTTTTTTATTAAAACAATTGTCCCGTGTATGATTTTTGTATAATAAACTATAATTAATAATAACAAATATTTACTATTCAATTCTTTTTTTTATTAAAGCAATTGTCCCGTGTATGATTAATTTTTTTTTATTAAAACAATTGTCCCGTGTATTATTATAATATATATTCATCAATAATATATTCATCAACAATTGTTCCGTGTATTATTATAATATATTATTCAATTATTCAATTTCTTTTTTTATTAAAACAATTGTTATATTTGTTTTGTATCTTTTTTTTTAGGAGTATATATGTTTTATGCTTATCTTCTTCTTTTTTTGTTATTTTTGTTCTGTACATATCTTTTTTCTAGTTTAGAGTTAAAATTACATTTAAAGGCATAAACGGTGAAATATTATTAAACGTGCTAAGGACAAAATAGGTTTTTTAGTAGTAGTTTCTTTTAATATATTGTAAGTAGATCATTATTATTACTAGTTTTCAGACCCGTGCATTCGCACGAGTTTATTGACTTTTATTTATAAAATTTTGCTAAAATATAAGTGATGTCGTGTACCAAAAAAATAAAAATAATAAGTGACGTTATTCTGTTATTTTTTTATAAAATTTAATAAATTAAGTAATTTTTTTCATTAAAACAATTGTTCCGTGTATGATTTTTGTGTAATAAACTATAAGTAATAATAACAAATATTTATTATTCAATTCCTTTTTTTATTAAAGCAATTATCCCGTGTATTATTAAATTATTTTTATTAAAACAATTGTCCCGTGTATTATTAAATTATTTTTATTAAAACAATTGTCCCGTGTATTATTATTATTATTATAATATATATTTGTCAATAATATATTCATCAACATTGTTCCGTGTATTATTATAATATATTATTTAATTCCTTTTTTTTTATTAAAGCAATTGTCCCGTGTAAGATTAATTTTTTTTATTAAAACAATTGTCCCGTGTGTTTCTATAATATATATTTACCCCTTAATTATTTATTATAATATATATTCATCAATAATACATTTCTCGTGCTATTTTTATGAGTATATTTGTTTTATTCTCTTTTTAATTTTTTTATGAATAGATTTGTTTTATGCTTATCTTTGGATTTTTTTTGTTATTTTTGTTTTGTATCTTATTTTTATGAGTATATTTGTTTTATGCTTATCTTCTTCTTTTTTTTGTTATTTTTGTTTTTGTACATATCTTTTTTTCAATTTAGAGTTAAAATGACATTTAAGGGCATAAACGGTGAAATATTATTAAACGTACCAAGGACAAAATAGATTTTTTAGCAGTAGTTTCTTTTAATATATTGTAAATAGATTATTATTATTATTATTATTATTATTATTATTATTATTATTATTATTATTATTATTATTATATTGATATAATAACATGGTGAGATTTACTCTAAACATTTATAATTCAACATATTTATCCATTAATCAATGAAAACAAACTACGTAAATAAATTAATATGAGATTATACATTAAAGTTGATTATAAATTAGTTGTGGGTATTACATTTAAATATACTTATATTTAATTTATTTTTACCGGTTGATGAGTAAATATTTTCAAATTATAAAGGAGTAGAGTAGAAAAACTATAACCACTTATACTAGTATGTTAGCCCGTGCCGTGCACGGGATTATTCTCTTTTTTAATATTATTTATGTATTTATTTTAATATATTATTTGAACAATTTAGTTAAAAATAGTAAGATAAAATTGATATAGATTTTGCATGATATATATGTAATAATGCTATAGGATAAAGCGAGATGAAGAATATTATTTCGCTTCCCATTATACACTATTAAGAGATAGATTTTTTCTTTTATCTTCATCTCCAGGACTATACAGTGACCTTTTAAATATAAAATAATTATAAACTTCATTCTCAAATGAAAATTTAATTAATCTAGGTGCATTTTTAATAGTGGGATCGAAAGTGTTACGCGTTTCTCATTCTACACCCATAAGAGACTCTCTCTCTCTCTCTCTCTCTCTCTCTCTCTCTCTCTCACACTATTTTTACATTTCTCCCACAGGATCATTTTCATTTTTAATAATATTGTTTGCTTATGTTCTTCATTTTCTTTTGAAGGTTGTCTATGTCATTTTTCATTTTATATTATTTTGAATGTTGCCTATATTTTTCTTTCAATTATTTATGAAATTGATTTTATTTAATTTACTTGAGTATGAAAATGCAATATATGTTTAAGGATGTTAAAGAGACATAGTAGGATGAGAAGTACTCCCTCATTCCCCGTTCAACAACACTATATTAGATTCTTTCTCCCTCCCTCTCTCTCACGTCTCTATAGGGACTCCATCAATAAAAAATAATTGTAAATTTTATAATATTTTTCAAATGAATATTAACATACTTTGACCGTGTTTCTATACTCAAACTATTTTTTGTCATTGTACCACAAATAATCAATTTTCATGTGTGAGTGTCAAATGGAAAAATCTATGTATGAATTTTCACTAACATTGATAAATTAGCATCCAGAAAAAGATTTGAACGAATGTTTATGGAAAGTTTAAAATCGAAATTATAAATAAAAAACCCATTGATTATAAAAAATTAAAATTATATTAATTTATTTTAGGTTTCAATTCCCATAGATTTTTTCAGTTGGAAGTAATATAGTGAAAGTGCGATGTACACATAATATGGAAAAACTCCCGTAGTCGGAATTCAAATTTTAATTAGTCAATATATATTTTTAATAGTGTAGTGAGAAGTGTTTTATGTTTCCCATTATATACCATTCAAAGATTCTCTCTCTCTCTCTCTCTCTCTCTCTCTCTCTCTCTCTCTCTCTCTCTCTATCTCCATCTCTCTAGTCTCAGTTACACGATTTTATAGGGGTTCCATCAACAAAAAATAGTTGGTGATTCTATATTATTTTTATGGTAAATGCTAAAGAGTGCACCCAGTGCACTCTGCGGGTGCACTCTTTAAGCCCCTTAAATAGAAATTTTGTATAGAATTTTTATAAAAATATATAAAGTCAACGTATTGAAAATTGTGCTGTTTAACTTTTTGATTAAAAAATTTCTTTAAATAGTATGCTTAAAGAATGCACCAGGTGCACTTGTTAGCAAAACCCTATTTTTATAATGAATATGAATAAAAATTTTGTGCTCATTTGTCACTATCTTCTACATACACTTTTCTTCATGGTGAACCAATTTTAATCGTGCTAAATAAAATTTTGAAAAAGGGATCCCCGTAATAAAATATGAAAATATGGATAAGCCCTATTGTTAGAATTCAAATTTTAATTAGTCAGTGTGTATTTTTAATAGTTGGGTGAAAAGTGCTTCCGATTTTTCATTTTATACCACCGAGAAATCCCCCCCCCCCTCTCTCTCTCAAAACTCTATAGGGGTTCTATCAATTAAAAAGTTGTTAATTATATATTTTTTTAACGAATATCAATAAAATTCTCGTGCTCAGTTCTCACTATCATCTACATACAGTTTTCATCATGGGGATCATGTTTCATCGTGCTAGATAAAATTTTGAATAAGTAATCCCAATGACAAAATATGAAATTATGGATAATTTCCACATTCAAAATTCAAATTTTAATTCGTCAATGTATATTTTTAATAGTGAGGGTTAGAATGCTCTCCGTTTTTCATTCAACACCATCGAAACTCTCTCTAATTCTATCTGTCTTCCGTGTCCATTACGGGACTCTATAACTACTCCATGAACAAAAAATAGTTGTTAATTCTTTATTATTTTAAAAAAAATCAACATAGAAATATTACTTGTAATTGAATGATTGAATAATAGATACATGTCAAATCAAATTTTAGCTGAAGTGTTCACATAGTTTTTATATAGAAAATATATAATATTTAATCATGGATTAAATAAGTTTGTCGTCATTAAAAATATCATATATGTTAGTAATTAAAATATAATATTTTAATTTCTACAAAAAAATATAATATTAGAAAAGCTTTAATTGAATTTCACCAACGCAATATTATTAAAATATAATAATAAAAATATTAAGATACATATAATATTAGAGTTTCTAAAATAAAAAAAGTACCAATCCCCACAAAAAGAAAGAGTTTCTACCAAAAAAAAATAATATCAGAGATTCTAAAAAAAATATACTCGCATAATATTAAAGTTTCTACAATAAAAAAATATTAGATAATCGCTAATTGAGTGACAAAAAAAAAAATACAAACTCGATAAAAAAAAGATTAAAAAAAGAAAAAAACCTCTAGTTTAGTTGTATATATCGAACAATTTTATTTTATAATAATGGGTTAGAGAGATATATCTGATTAATTTAATAGTATATATCCAAAAATTTGTTTTCTTAAAAAATAATGGGTTAGAGAAGATTAAAAAAATACAAAATAAAATAGAAAAACTCTAATTGAATGCCACCTAAGCAAAAACTCTAATAACTCTAATTAAATGCCACATAAGCAATTTTTCTTGAGAATGCACGAGAAAGCTCCGTGGGAATCTCGCTATGTATATAAAATAGAGATATCAATTATTACCATTCAAAAATTTAAACTACATGCAAGTAGCTACACGTAAATACTTAGTTGATATATAGCTATAAAAAAATATTATTAACATTCTCCATTTTTTTATGACATCTCGCAAGTTTTCATGCCAAATAGTTTAGGTTTTTAAATTTTCCTTTGGGCATTTTTCCCTTTTTTGTATATTGATTGATAAGAAAATGGTACAAAATAAATTAGGGTTTAAAAATTTATTCCGAAAAACTAAATTACGGTAAATTACTTTTTTAAAAGCATTACGGTAAAAATTTGATCAAGGTAATTAGAAGTACACATGGGAAACACCTTTTCTTTATCTTGAACTATAACATGAGAGTAAAAACAACTTATTAATTTTTATTATTTTTAATCTGTGAAATTTTTTAAAATGACCAAAATTTTGGAACGGAGACGAAGTAGTATAATATATATTGTGAGATTTACTATTTTTTTTTAACAAGTGTTGTGAGTTTTACTTAAAACTAGAAATTTAGGAATGTAATAGTTGATGCACCGGTGCAAGATTAAGTTGAACAAGTATTGTGAGTGTTTGTTGTGAAGAAAATCTGTTTCGTTTTAAAGCATTTAATCCCACTTTTAAAATTTGTATTTTTCTTTATACTGAGGATTTGTAACAAATAAAAATAAGGATTTGAGGGGCCATCTTGCAAACTAGAGTTTAAAGAGAATTCTTTTGACAAGAAACATTAGAGTTGTGATTGAATCGTTATTGGATTCACCTTGAAAAAGTCTTATATCAAATTGAATCTCTTGATCACAGTAACAGATTCGAAAAAAAATAAAATTAGGTTTAAAGACTGATTCTTGTAATTTTTTTAGGATTCTTTGTAACGTTACTCTTTTAAACTAATGAAAAGGTTATTATTACTCTTTTGCAATGTTTCTGTGTCTCTCTCCTTTTGATTATTTTGATTGTCATTATTATTGCGTTTCCGTTGCTGTTAATTTTATTTCATGCATCAAGTATTACTGTGACTAATTCGAATTCATAACAAATATTTTATTGCTTTATTTATTGTATTATTTTATTTATTAGTTTTTTAAACTCCTCACTTAATTAACCTTTTGTATATATTACTATCCTGCAAAATAATAAATTTAAAAACATACCAGTGAGTCAAATAATACTGAAAGAGATTAAATCTCAAGAAAAGTATAAAGCAAAAAAGAAATTAATTAAGGCTTAATTGCAGTTTTGGTCCTCCTATTTTCCACTTTTTGCAGTTTTGGTCCCCTATTTTAAAACCCGACAGTTTTGGTCCCCATATCATAATTTTTAACTATAAATTGACGATATAATATGATTTAAACGACATGGTACATGATTTGATGATAAAAAAATAACAACATCGAAGAAATTGTAAGAAAAATCTTTCATAAAGTTCATTAAAAACATGTTGTATCATTATATTTTAGACAAAATATGTGTTAAAAGTATCAAAACTGTCAAATTTTAAAATAGGAGACCAAAATTACAAAAAGTTAAAAATAGAGGACCAAAACTATAACTAAACCTATAATTAAAGCAAAAAAAAATTTATCATTTAACAATAAAAAATATAAAATTAAAAAAGAAACGTGACATTTACTTCTACATATCATGTCACATATTAAACTTTTTTATGTTAAATTCTCACCTAATAGGTTAAATGTCGAAACATAAATATAAATGTCAGCAAACATATATAATTTGTAATAAAGAAAACCAACATATGTTGGTCTGATAGGAAAGGCAAAGACTTTGATCCTTTTAACACTTTTGTTTATCTCAAAATTTTACGTTATAATCTTTTTAATGCTATTTTTTATGTTGTATCAGTCTATATAAAACAGAAAAAAAGTTTGACTTTAAATAATATATTTGGGAGTAGACTGTGGACCGATGTCTGATGTTATTTTAATTTGTCAGTTTTTAGATCGAATATTAAGAATTAAAACAATTATATTAAAAGAGAAGAAAATGTAAAAATGAAAAGTCTACAATTTTTTTTGGTGGATTGTTATATTTGAAGGAAGAAATTGAAGGAAAAATATTGACAATTGAGTATTTATGTAAAAGATGGGACAAAGATGGCCCATCAAAATAGAAAATGGAACAAAGAAGGATAAAGAGATATGAAATTGTGGCTATTTATAGTTACAGTTGGTTTAATAGGTTTCTATTTTAAGAAGATAGTTATAAAGATCATATTCTTTTTATGATTCAAAGGTGTAATGTCATAGATCTACGGGAAAAAGTTAGTACCAAAAGAATGACGTATTCAATTTTTGTTGTTAAGTGTCAAAATTAAGTTAGAGAGTAACACTTAAAATTTGCAACATCCTAGTAAAGTTAAATTTCAATGCAAAAAAATACTTATATCTCTATAATTACACGTGTCACGATGTCTGATATGTATTGGTATTCGACATTCATATGACATATGTTTGACACGTATTAGATATCCCAGACAAGTCTCCAAAAATAATTATTTTTTTCTTTACTCTAACACTCTTTGGATCGGCCTCCATCACCTGTAAGACACTCGTACGAGACGTGTCAGACAAGTTTTCCAAACACAACTATTCTTCTCTTCACTTCTATTCTCCTTCGACACATATAAAACATATCTAAAATGGTTAAAGATGTGTCGAAACACCAATGTTAATTAATAAATGATTAAATATATTACATTTTGAATACAATATTTTTAGCTCATTCGATAGTAGATAGATAAATAAAGGTCAAATATTATTGTATCTTATTTTAAGATGTTTTTTTAATGTAATAACTTGCTCAACTTAAATAATATATATTTTGATTCTCAATTTTAATCTTTTATAAATATGTAGCGGCATGAATGTCCTAACTTTTTTACATTATAGCATTGTAACATCCCGCTTTTTCAATTACCTAATTAATTTTTATTAGAGCTTTGCCTAATAAATTAAAATTAATTAGTGGAGATTAATTAAACTAATTCTTGGGAATTAAGTATATTATGTGTAAAATTAGGAACTTTAATTGAACCTAAACTACACATTAGTATAATTAATTTTCACTTATGATTTAATTAACTCAAGAAACAATTTTCCCTCCCTCAATTACTCCCTCTCTCTCGTGTCACACATACGCACACTCATGACTCACAATTCCACCCACTTCACACTCTCAACTATGATCAACACCTCATCAAAGGAACTAACCTCTCACTTAACATGCAACACAACACCTCACTACCTAAACTTACAACTCACTAATCTAGCTCTCACTCACTTAAAAGCATGCAACAAAAGATAGGACCAAGAAAATAGCTCATTCATACAACAACACACCTTAGAAAGATGAAAAGCTCACCCTTGCTCTCTCTTTTCTCTTTCACGCAAACAACAACAAACATAATCATCCAACCATTCTTCACTTCTCTCATGCAATTGCTTGCTATATAGCCACTAACACTACATTCAAACTGTCACTACAGAGATTCTTATCACTAACCACACCTCAACAATCAAAGAATTACATCAGAAACATCACCATCCCATTTTCATAAAGTTATGCAAGAACACGAAACAATAACCCCTTTCATTTCATCTATTCTCTAACTAATGCATTTGCATGCAACCAAAGCTTTGAACAAACTCTACTATTCTCACCCAGAAAACCTTCTACATAAACTCCTAATCTCAGTGATTCTAAACAAATCTTAGAGCAAAACTAGAGGTTTCACTTTTCAACAAATTTCCAAGTTTGGTCAAGTCTGAGTTCGTGGGTGCTTGCTGGGAAGGATTTGTAGCTGTGTAGAGCCCAGGAATAAAGTTAAAGCTTCAATTCCAGGTGGGTTCTTAGGCTAGGTAGTTTAGTCCCCCATGAATTTCACCTTGCATGTTAATATTAGGAAAATTAGGGAAATAATGTGTGAGGAAAAATAACTCCCAATTTCTCCTCCAAACAGTCGTAATTTATGTTTATAAAATTGTTACAATGATTTACATTGAGGATTGTAGGTGTTTAATTTGAAAAATGAGTTTTTCTGCAAAACAGGGGCTGAATACGCAGTTCTCGCCTGGCGAGAAGCCGGCGAGCATTCTAGTGAGTGAACAATTTCTGGGCAGAGTATGAATCGCCCGGCGAGCCTTTGCTGGCCTGGCGAGCTAACTCAGAACAGGGATTGTTTCTTGCTTGGGCTCGTTGGAGTGCTCCTTGGGCAGGACAAATATGTTAGTCCTATTTCTCACTACTATTTTCAAAACTATATGCACTCGTTTTATATCCTCGAATTAGATTAATATTTTTGTAACAATAGAATTTCTATAAAATACCAGTTGTTTGTTATCACGATGCAATCCTAGGGTATAACTTAGGACTTTAGAAATTATTGTATGCTCCCCTGGGCTTGGGATAATTATGGTAGCATGAATTAATTTAGCATCAGTCAGTTATGTGCGGTTAATATTATCGCTTTATGGACTTCCTTTGGAAGCCTCCATCAGGAAAATGTTTGTGAGCTGTATGCCGGAAACACTTCGTGTTCAGCGGACAAGGCAGGCCTCTGAAAGATGCTCACCTCAGAGTGCCTTGCGGTTAAAATCAATAAGACTAATAATCTGTGATACACTTTTATTTATGCTTTATGAAATAATGTTATGAAATGTATATGCTATGACTGATTAGGTGCCCCAGCGTAGTCGCCGTTAGGAGGGTAGTAGAACCCACTGAGACTTAGTAGTCTCATCCCACTCCATTTATTTTTTTTAGGTAGACAGGTTATTTCGGAGCAGGGACCAGGATGAACTTGACGATTGGAGCTATGCTTGAATTGTCAACTTAGAAGACTTAGTCTTCTGCCTTGTTTTATTTAACTTGTTGTTCTGTTGTAGTTTCTTTTTCGCTGTCTGTATCGAATATTCATTATTATCTTAATGATAATGTATTATTCAGCTATATTATTTTTAATTAATGTACTCAGATTCCAGTTTTAATGCTTCGACTGAATATTCTAGATATTTTTAGTTGGGGCGTTACAAATTGGTATCAGAGCAGGTCGATCCAGTATCGGACCTTGCCGTGAGTCATTACAATTCCTTCCTAAGAAGTACGGACCCTTTGGAGTCTGGACTGTTTACGCTGAAACCATCGCATGCTGAGTCTGATTAGCTCAGTATTGTGCATGGTAGACAGGGTATTACGGTTGAGAACCGAAGTGGACCACGGTGGTTAAGTAAGAAGATCGTAGTGGAAATGCAGTTCAGAAGCAAATGCTGGCAAGAATTCTCTCTAACCGGATGTTAGAGCTGAAATAATTAGAACTAAAGGAGTAAGTGGTGCAACGCCAACGAGTATACCAAGAGTTAAGATGGATTATATGGATTAAGACCAATGGTACTAGGAAATTCTGGAGAGTAAGAACAGTTTAATGGAAGTACTAATCGCTCGAAGTAGAATTGTTCATGTAAGAGCGTAAGTGTATAGGGTGTAGTAGTATCTACTGACACCGACTGTCTGACAAACTTTTCCGAACTTGAGAGTAACCATACCTTCTGGTGAACATGTTTACTAGAAACATGTAAACTAAGTAAGATTCAACCTTCAGTAAATCAGAACTCTTCCTAAATACTTGACCTTACTTGTCAGCCGTGAGATTCACCGGTGATGTTAGATCTGTTCAATACCATACTAGAGAAACCAAGTTGGAATATTCACCCATAACAACACTTATCTGAGAACTTCCCAATAGATTATCCTATGGGAAGCCAACTCTTAATGCCTCCCTAAGAATAATTTAGCTTTTCAACATCGTAACTCGTATTCCTACCATACCGTTAGGAGTCAGGATCCGTTTAGCATAACAAATAGGATTTTCTTTTAGCGATACCAGTCTAGGTCAGTTAACCCAGCAAATCCTTTCGAGATCAACCTTGATTAGAGTAACAATTAGGAATCATTTCACGACACTATGTAGGTACCCGACTTAATTCATAAGGCATCATTCGGGATACAGTAGAACCAAGAATCAACCAAATTAGTCCTTGTGAGTAGCAACCAATAGTTGTACCTTACCACTAGAGATTGAGCAGTATTAGATATACCATTTAGGAATTTCACCTTATAAACTTAGTATCCATATGGACTTGTTAGGTGTAGTTGTCCACTTATCTTGAGCTAGTACCTTAGTGCCATAAACTATCCAACCAAGCATATAGGAAATAATCGAATTAGACTGCCTTCGATTCAACACACTTTTACCTTCCGGCATGTCCTGTTACCACTTAGAGAACTACTATAAGTCTAGTAAGATAATATCAGCCTAACAAGTTACATTAGAGATCTCAACGAATCACTTGGAACATAACCTCATTCGGAATTACAAGTAGAAACATTTCCTGACCATACTTAGTATTCAGATAACCTACTTAACCCTATCACATATCTCCTACAGTAGCAGCTTAGTGTCGTGGCTTAGGTAGATACTTTGTGAGAGGAACTAAGTTAAACCACCCGTATTATTAATTTCCTTAGACGCATTCAGTCACCTAGATCAATCGTTGAGTACCTACGTAGTTATCTCTTATCGAAAATAACTAAGTTGGATATATCACTTACCAACCACTCAACACTTGTACTAGTTTAGACCTTCGAGTTAGGAATCTGTTAGAGTCAGTCAGATTTCCATTAAGAGTACCTATCAATACCCTGAGTTGAGCCGGAACCATTAAAAGACAAACTCCCAATTCATGACCATTCCTTCGGACCTTTGATAAGCTAAGTTCATCGAACTAAACTATGATGGATTGGGTATCCATTAGACATAGGAACATGGAACGGGTTCACTCCCTAACTTATCTGATTATGTCCTAGACAGATAATTCCTTCCCGTGCCTCATCATCTGTTGGTCGCAATTATCAATCGGAGCAGTTGAAAAGTAAACTTTCCAAATTCCTCGACATCGGTTAGTCAAACTGACAACTGTGGGATGTCACTTATCAATAATCCTGTTCAATCTTTTCGACCTTTCAGTTACGTTGTTAGTAACTAAATATAATTCGTGGAATCCAGTTTATCTGGAAAGGACACGTGTAAATTCAGTTCAAGCTCTCACTCATCGTATCAATCTTTTATCAGTATCATTAGTCAATTATCCGCCGAACCATTCTGTTCAGTGTCAGTATCAGTTAATCATATAGGTCTTTGTACACCCGAGCGACCCATCATTATTTCCAATGCATTGAGTAAACTTTCGGAGTCTTATCAGCTAAATTCCAGTTAAGTTTCAGATCTTTCCAGTTATGTAGAAATAGGAACTAGTAGAAATATTGGTATCTAGGTACCTCATCAAAACCATTCTCTGAATTCGAGTTTGAACCATTTCACTCTCTGCCGACTGTTCCAGTTTCTCTGTAAATTATCTACGATAGATTCAGATCATCATAAATCAAATCCTCATGTGGAGCAAAAGAGTTTCCTTATTGTGAATTCCATTCTCACAATTGCACATTGACTATTCTTGGACAAGGGATTTAAATCCATTTTCAGTATCGAGTGTGCAAACCCTTCGTATTCAGTTAACCGTCATTAGAATCCAATCACTGTAGCCAGATTATTCCATGTCGGTTTATCAGTGCAATATCCAGCCAACCTAACCGTATCATTAAAGTAAGACTCGAACCTCAGTTCTTGATATGTTAAATGTAATACTCGACCACAGTGTTGTGCTAGGATTGATTGGAATAGTAGGTGGAAAATTCTATAGTACTATGGAATCGGTTGCAGATGAGTCTGACTCATTGGCGAAAGGATCTATAGTGCTTAATCGTTCTCCACTCGTTTTATATTTTGATGAATCCTAGAGTATTTATACAGCACTATGGGACAGTGGTACGTGTGACATGTCACTAGCTGCAGCGTTCGGAGTTGAGAAACCCTGAAGAGAAAGATTTTGAATTGTCGTTATCAAAACCCAAGTCTATTCAATTAAAGCTATTCGTATAGCGACAACCAGACCAGATACCGACCTGTGGAAGTGCAATGTGGGATAATAATAATGAGTACGATATGCTAAGGTGTTGCGAACATGTTGGACTGTAAATAAGTAACGAGAATACCGTCGCATACTTGCTTACACAAAGTAAAACAAGTGTTACTTTGTGGAGTTATCCAATGAAAGACGTTCTAATGGTAGAAGGTAAATTGGGAAAGAAGTGATGGTGCGTCACTGTGTTAAATGAATTTGGAGTAAGGACATGATAACGCAGAGAAAAAAAAAAGGGGGGGGGGGGGGGGATGACCATGAGTAGTCGAATCAGAGTGCGCAGCACGGGAGTAGACTAACATATAATTAGACGATCAAATTTGGACGAATAACCCTTTGAGAGAGGAAAGTTTTATTCCAAGGAATAAAGGTAAACAAGAGTTCTTGAGAATAACACCAAAGTTGGAACTACGAGGTGTTTCTAAACGAAGAAATTCTATCTGAAGTGTAAGACCTTATCAGATCCGTCAACGCGTCGGTTCAGTAACCTATCAATTAGCTCTATCTTCATTCAGATTAGGGTTACACGACGTGTTTCAAGTGTCGCAACTTCGGAAATTCATTCCCAATCCTTATCATCCTTTAGAGATTAATCTTCAGACATCCTTCACTTATCAGTCGAACCCAGTTCATATAATTGATTGTGAAGTTAAGACCCTTCGGAAACAAGAGAATTCCAATAATCCAAGTCGGATAGGCTCAGTCTCATGACGACTAACTCACTCAGGAACGGAAACCTGTCATGGGAAAAGTTGTTCCTATCTTTCCTAAAGATAAATTTCTTAATTTCGAGGACGAAATTTCTTTAAGGGGGGTAGATTGTAACATCCCGCTTTTTCAATTACCTAATTAATTTTTATTAGAGCTTTGCCTAATAAATTAAAATTAATTAGTGGAGATTAATTAAATTAATTCTTGGGAATTAAGTATATTATGTGTAAAATTAGGAACTTTAATTGAACCTAAACTCCACATTAGTATAATTAATTTTCACTTATGATTTAATTAACTCAAGAAACAATTTTCCCTCCCTCAATTACTCCCTCTCTCTCGTGTCACACATACACACACTCATGACTCACAATTCCACCCACTTCACACTCTCAACTATGATCAACACCTCATCAAAGGCACTAACCTCTCACTTAACATGCAACACAACACCTCACTACCTAAACTTACAAGCCACTAATCTAGCTCTCACTCACTTAAAAGCACGCAACAAAAGATAGGACCAAGAAAATAGCTCATTCATACAACAACACACCTTAGAAAGATGAAAAGCTCACCCTTGCTCTCTGTTTTCTCTTTCACGCAAACAACAACAAACATAATCATCCAACCATTCTTCACTTCTCTCATGCAATTGCTTGCTATATAGCCACTAACACTACATTCAAACTGTCACTACAGAGATTCTTATCACTAACCACACCTCAACAATCAAAGAATTACATCAGAAACATCACCATCCCATTTTCATAAAGTTATGCAAGAACACGAAACAATAACCCCTTTCATTTCATCTATTCTCTAACTAATGCATTTGCATGCAACCAAAGCTTTGAACAAACTCTATTATTCTCACCCAGAAAACCTTCTACATAAACTCCTAATCTCAGTGATTCTAAACAAATCTTAGAGCAAAACTAGAGGTTTCACTTTTCAACAAATTTCCAAGTTTGGTCAAGTCTGAGTTCGTGGGTGCTTGCTGGGAAGGATTTGTAGCTGTGTAGAGCCCAGGAATAAAGTTAAAGCTTCAATTCCAGGTGGGTTCTTAGGCTAGGTAGTTTAGTCCCCCATGAATTTCACCTTGCATGTTAATATTAGGAAAATTAGGGAAATAATGTGTGAGGGAAAATAACTCCCAATTTCTCCTCCAAACAGTCGTAATTTATGTTTATAAAATTGTTACAATGATTTACTTCGAGGATTGTAGGTGTTGAATTTGAAAAATGAGTTTTTCTGCAAAACAGGGTCTGAATACGCAGTTCTCGCCCGGCGAGCAGCCGGCGAGCATTCTAGCGAGTGAACAATTTCTGGGCAGAGTATGAATCGCCCGGCGAGCCTTTGCTGGCCCGGCGAGCTTAGGCTGGCCCGGCGAGTGATAGCTCGCTCGGCGAGCTAACTCAGAACAGGGATTGTTTCTTGCTTGGGCTCGTGGGAGTGCTCCTTGGGCAGGATAAATACGTTAGTCCTATTTCTCACTACTATTTTCCAAACTACATGCACTTGTTTTATATCCTCGAATTAGATTAATATTTTTGTAACAATAGAATTTATATAAAATACGAGTTGTTTGTTATCACGATGCAATCCTAGGGTATAACTTAGGACTTTAGAAATTATTGTATGCTCCCCTGGGCTTGGGATAATTATGGTAGCATGAATTAATTTAGCATCAGTCAGTTATGTGCGGTTAATATTATCGCTTTATGGACTTCCTTGGGAAGCCTCCATCAGGAAAACGTTTGTGAGCTGTATGCCGGAAACACTTCGTGTTCAGCGGACAAGGCAGGCCTCTGAGAGATGCTCACCTCAGAGTGCCTTGCGGTTAAAATCAATAAGACTAATAATCTGTGATACACTTTTATTTATGCTTTATGAAATAATGTTATGAAATGTATATGCTATGACTGATTAGGTGCCCCGGCGTAGTCGCCATTAGGAGGGTAGTAGGATCCACTGAGACTTAGTAGTCTCATCCCACTCCATTTTTTTTTTTAGGTAGACAGATTATTTCGGAGCAGGGACCAGGATGGACCTGACGATTGGAGCTGTGCTTGGATTGTCAGCTTAGAAGACTTAGTCTTCTGCCTTGTTTTATTTAACTTGTTGTTCTGTTGTAGTTTCTTTTCCGCTGTCTGTATCGAATATTCATTATTATCTTAATGATAATATATTATTCAGCTATATTATTTTTAATTAATGTACTCAGATTTCAGTTTTAATGCTTTGACTGAATATTCTAGATATTTTTAATTGAACGTTACAAGTGTCAATGTGTCCGTATCAATGTCGTGTCGACGTGTGAATGTTAGAGTTTATACTTCATAACTTGAATGAATATATCTAATTTAATAATATCAGTATTATCAATTGAGACAAAGTTTACATATTAATGTTAAAGTATTTAAAAATGATTTGAATACTATAAATAAAATGGGAAAAGAAGTCAACGATTATAATTGAGCAAGAAAAAGTGGGGTTTGGGCTTCCTATATTTATTATCCATCTATTTGTTCTCAATTTGAAGAGAGATAGACACATTAAAATTTAGTGGGATCCACAAATTAGTGAGACCCACTTTTTAATGGATTCCACTAATTTTTAATGTGTCTATCTCTCTCCAAATGGAGAATAAATGGAGAGATAATAAATGGATGAAACTCAAACTCGAAAAAGTGAATGAATATGCGTTAAATCTAAATATTTGAAAGAAAAAAAAATACACCAATTTTTTTTTTTTTTTTTGAAAAAATATCAATAAAAACTAAATGAACCAATCTAATCCAAATTCTTTCGAACCGCATTTAAATATTTGATAGGTTCTTGTCTCAAAAATAGATTTAAGTGAATAGTGAACACCCTATTCTCGTTACAACTTAAAATAGTAAGTAGTTTAATTTAATTGGTTAACAAATTTCCGTTAATGCAAATTGTTGTAGGAATTAAAGTTAAATATTTTATGGAAATAATTTTTGATCAAATCATTTTGTTAACAAATCAAGTCCATAATCTTAGATGAGATGGCGCGGGTCTCTTCTAGCTTAACCAAGGTCCTGGGTTCGATCCCTGACTTGGGCATGCAGCAGTGTTAAAACTCTTAGGGAGAGTTTGCCACTCATTTGGGTCCCACAAGGCTCGAGGGATTAGTCTCTGTAGTTGCGCGCAGAGGATACCCGATTTACACAAAAAAAAAAAAAAATCAAGTCCATAATCTGACTTTAACATATGTATGTATATTCAATAACAAATTCCTATTTTTAAATTGCGACCCATAATTTTTTTTTGGAGTAAGGAAAACTTGAAATACAATTACTCTTAAAATTGAGTATTAGATTTCACTCAATTTTACAAAATCAACTTGTAAGGTGGTGATTGTTTTTACTTTATATATACACACATATTCACATCATCTGACAGTCGATTTGGGAAAACATATCCCCTCGCGCCCAACGTTAGTGCAGACATGAATCGTGGATGACGCGATTAGAAACATGATATATCAAACGATCCAGTGGATCGTGAAGAAATTTTGATACCACCTTAGAATTAAGAATGAGTTTAACTCAATCCTACAAAACCGGCTTATAAGATCACAATTATCTCTAATTTATAAAGATATATTCAAGCAAATTTCAAACTTCTTAACAATTACTCCTATATTTTTGAATTGAATATTTCCACGATCTTATCACACATCATATTTTCTGTAGGCTTAATATTCCGTGACTGCAACATAGAACAAAAAAATAACGACGAAACATATTACACTCTATACTTTGGATTGAATATTATTTAATCAATTTAACTTTGAATTCAAACTTTTTTGTTTTGACTATTCAGTTTTGATCATTAGAACGGCATCATGCACAGTAGACACTAGATATAGATACTCACTGCTCCAAATGGATACTCACTCACATCCCAACTCTATAAATACAATCTTCTTCTCCTTGGAATAAAGCATCACTAGCTAAGTACCAAAAACCTAGCCATAATTACTTGCTTCACATAATAAATAATATCACTATGGCTAACTCCAAAACCCTCTTATCCATAGCCTTCTTCACAACCTTTCTCTTATCTTCCTTTGTCAACGCCACCTACTATCAAAATATCTCTCCTTCATTCCTTGGTTTCAAACAAGAAAAACTCACTCACATCCATTTCTTCTTGCATGACATCGTTACAGGCCCAAAGCCCACTGTAGTCATATCCTCTGAGTCTCCCTTAAACGGTAAATCCAAATCACCCTTACCATTTGGATCGATAGTGGTTTTGGAAGATCCACTAACAGTTGGGCCTGAGCTTCAATCCAATCAAATTGGAAAAGCTCAAGGTTTTTACTTAACCGTATCTCAAGATGCTGTGCTTGAATTAGAACTTGTCATGGGAATGACCTTTGCGTTTATGGAAGGGTTTTACAATGGTAGCACACTAAGCGTGTTGGGGCGCAACACAATCGGCGCCCCCATAAGGGAAATGCCTATAATTGGTGGGACAGGAGAATTTCGATTCGCACGTGGATTTATTCAGGCGAAAACACATTCAGTTGATTACCATAAAGGTGATGCTCACGTGGAATATGATGTTTATGTATTTCATTATCCTTCCACCTCATCCTCTCAAGAAATTTTTGCTGACGGAAGTCGATTCACGACCGAACCTATGATGGGCAAAATATAAAATTTCTAAAGAGAAAACTTAACTATTGCACCATGAATTCTGTAAAAAAAGAAAAACCTATATTGTACTATCTATGAATATTGTTTGTGTTTGGTGTTATTTTTCGTTTATAGCATGACATGTGACCGTTAAGTTTATTTAAGTTTTTTTTTTTTTTTTTTTTTTTTTTTTTTTTTTTTGTATTATTTATGAAGCTATATATTTATCACTCTAGTAGTTTAATTTCCTGGACCTATATATTTTTTTTTTTGTTAAAATTTAAATTTGTTAAGCTTGTATCATGTTAGCATTAAATTGACTGAAATATAAGGCGATACAAGTTTTATAAATTTTTAACTTACGCAAAATGAACTTTGAGAAGTAAACTACATGCAATTGGAGATTAATTTCAAAGACTAATTAAAATTGTAAAAAATAAATAAACTTTGTTGTCATATCGTAGCTAGAGTTCAATGTTTTTATATTTTAATATAAGCTGCATGTGTGTGCAATTGTAACATTTTCCGTACAACCTGTGGGTAAAGTCCATATATACACATCTATACATATTTTTGTATAGAAAAAATTAGCAAATGTCAATGTATTGCTATTTGCCAAATGTATACTTGATTACTTGCTGTCATTGCTTTCTGCTATTACCTTTTTAAATTGAGCCTACCACGACAACATAAAAAACGAAACTCACCACAAGCGCAATACATAACCATGCGAGTTTGAATCCTCTCCAGTCTGATATATTTAGCCATTTTTCTTGTTCTTTATCCAACAATTGAGAATTATTGGTTTTGTAAGCCAAGCTCTGAAATATGGTTGCAGCTTCTGAAGGCTCATAGCTTCTGAAGCTCACAAGCTTCTGAAGTGTCTCAGGTTCTGAAGTCTTTCAACTTCTGGAGCTCCTTGGGTTCTGAAGCTCAGCAGCTTCTGGAGCTTCGCATCTTCTGGAGCTTCGCATCTTCTGAAGCTCTGTTTTTTTTTTTGAAGCTCTGTTTCAGTGAGCTATGTACAACTGTATTTTTCAGTTAGTTTTTTTTTGTCCTAGGTAGTTAGGAAACTCTTGTATATATACATCTCATTGATCAATAAAATTTAACACTTTTCATTTTCTCAATTCTTTTCAATTACCAAAACTTTTTCCTAAGTTGTTCTCTTTGTTTGGTTCATCTCCAACAAAGTGGTATCAGAGCATTGTACGTTCCAAGGGACCTTGATCAAGAAGTGATCAAGACTTGATCTTTACCAAGTCTTTCTAGTGTAGAAGGATTTGTTGGTTGATCACTACAATCAACCATGGCTGGAAACAACAATTTTCATGCAAACCTGCCAGTGTTTGATGGGAAAAATTGGGATACTTGGGTGAAGCAGATGAATGTGATATTCACTTTTCAAGAGGTGTATGATCAAGTGAATGCAGAGGTTGCTCCACTCCCAGCAAATGCAAATGAAGAACAAAGAACAACTCACAGAGAAGCCAAGAGAAAAGACAACAAAGCCTTTTTCTTGATTCATCAGTGTGTGGATTCAAAGGTTTTTGAAAAGATAGCAGATGCAGAGACTTCAAAAGGTGCATGGGACATATTACATAAGTGTTACTGTGGTGATGCTAAGGTAAAGAAGGTCAAATTACAAGCATTAAAGAGGCAATATGAATTAATGCAGATGAAGGGTGATGAAAAGATCTCAGATTATTTCACAAGATTAGTGACACTCACTAATCAGATGAAGAATTGTGGAAGTAATCTTGAAGAACAAGAAACTGTAGAGAAAGTGCTTAGGACTTTAACTTCAAAGTTTGATCACATAGTGGTGACAATTGAAGAGACTAAAGATCTAAGTGAGGTGAAGTTTGAAGATTTGCAGAGTACATTGGAGGCTCATGAGATGAAACATGGTGATAAGGACCAGGTCAAGGAAGATGAGCAAGCCTTGTATGCAAAATTCAAGAAGTTCCAGAACAATAAGAAAAATGGCTAGAAGAGCAAGAATGGCAAAGAAAGTGTTGAAGACAAGCCTGAATCCTCTAATGGAGGAGGAGGGAAACAGAAGAGCAACTCAAAGAAGAAAGACAAGAGTCACATTCAATGCTTCAAGTGTTCAAAGTTTGGACACTATGCAAGTGAATGTGGGAATGAGAAGAAAATCAAGAATCAGAAAAATGGTGAAGAAGCAAATTTGGCTGAGAACAAGGATTCAGATGATGACGTAAGTTTCATGGTGACTACCACTGATGAGACTGCAGAATCTATGGAATGGTACTTTGATACAGGTTATTCAAACCATATGACTGGAAACAGGAACATTTTGACTGATTTTGATAGTTGTCTTAACACAAAAATCAAACTTGCCAACAGTAAATCCATTGATGCTAAGGGAATTGGCAATGTAGTCATTCAGAGGAAGAATGGAAGAAAGTCAGTGATTGAGAAGGTCTTGTATGTGCCTGGGATGCAGTGTAACTTGATGAGTGTAGGTCAGTTACTTGACAAAGGATTCAAGGCGGTTTTGGAAGATGGAACACTGAAGTTGTTTGATTCAAAACAAAATTTGATCCTTAAGTCAATTCAAAGCAAGAACAGGACTTTCAAGACACAGTTGAAAGCAATTGAACATGAGTGTTTAGCTGCATCAACTGAGATCAAGGACAGTGAACTATGGCACAAGAGGTATGGTCATTTGAATTTCAAAAGCTTGTCACTATTGAATTCAAAGAACATGGTGTTAGGTTTGCCTAGTGTAATAGCTCCTGTAGAGACTTGTACTACCTGTCTACTTGGAAAACAGCCTAGGGATTCATTCAAAAATCATCTACCAATGAGGTCTAGTGAGGTGTTGAATGTTGTACACTCAGATGTTTGTGGACCTATAGATGTGTTATCTACTGGTGGAAACAAATATTTCATAACATTTGTAGATGAGTTCTCTAGAATGACATGGCTGTATCACATAAAGGCTAAGAGTGAAGCCTTTGATGTGTTCAAGAAGTTTAAGGCACTGGTTGAGAAGCAAAGTGGAAAGCCAATCAAAGTGTTGAGAACTGATGGTGGAGGTGAGTATACTTCAACAGAATTTAAGAATTATTGCAAGAGTCAAGGCATAATTCATGAAGTTACAGCACCATACACTCCTCAACACAATGGTCTTGCTGAAAGGAGAAACAGAAGTATACTTAACATGGCTAGAAGCATGGTTAAGCAGAAGCAGCTGCCAAAGAGGTTTTGGGGAGAAGCAGTGGCTACTGCAGTATGCATCCTCAACAGATCACCTACAAAGAGATTGGTAGACAAAGTTCCAGAGGAGGTTTGGTCAGAAGTCAAGCCAAGTGTGTCACATCTGAAGGTGTTTGGTTCCCTATGCTATAAGCACATCCCTGATGCCAAGAGAAAGAAGCTGGATGACAAGAGTGAAGCTATGTTATTAGTAGGATATCATAGAACAGGTGCTTATAGATTTTACAATCCCATCACTGATAAGGTTGAAATCAGTAGAGATGTGAAGGTTATTGAGAATGATAACTGGGATTGGAAACAAAAATCAACATCTAAGAAAGCTTGTGAAGTGGACTTAGTTGATGATTCAGATCAGAACAATGAACCAACCACATTTGTGAATCAGAATCATGGTACAGGCCTTGATGAAGATATGCAAACTTCAAGTGATGATGATGACAGAGTTCAACCAATTAGACCTCAGAGACAAGTTCAAATTCCTAGAAGACTAGCTGATTGTGAGATGGCTTCAGATAACATAGTAGACAATGAAGGAGAAATTGTGCATTATGCTATGCTAGCTGATACTGAGCCTATTGATGTGAAGGCTGCACTAAAGAGCAAGGTCTGGAAGGAAGCTATGAATGAAGAGTTAAGGTCAATTGAGAAGAATAGGACTTGGGATTTGTGTAATCTACCATCAGACAAGAATGCAATTGATGTGAAGTGGGTGTATAAGGCAAAGCAAAACCCTGAAGGCAAGATAATCAAGTACAAAGCAAGGCTTGTAGCTAAAGGTTTTCTGCAGAGGCAAGGGTTGGATTATGATGAGGTGTTCTCTCCAGTGGCAAGGCATGAAACTATTAGGCTAGTGATTGCTCTAGCTTGTAGTAGAAGATGGCCCCTATTTCATTTAGATGTGAAGTCAGCATTTCTGAATGGACCCTTAGAGGAAGATGTTTATGTGAAACAACCTCCAGGTTTTGAGCTAAAGGGAAAAGAGGACAAGGTGTTGAAACTGCACAAGGCATTGTATGGCTTGAAACAGGCACCAAGAGCATGGAACAAGAGAATTGACAACTTTCTTGTTATGCAAGGTTTCAAGAAATGCAGTGTAGAGTATGGTGTTTATGTAAAAGGCAGTGATGGCAAGCATATGTTGATCATATGCTTGTATGTTGATGACCTGTTGGTAACAGGTAGCTCACCTACAGAAATAGAGGAGTTCAAATGACAGATGAAGTGTGAATTTGAGATGACTGACCTAGGGAAGCTGACCTACATCCTAGGCATGGAGCTCTTGGAAACGCCAAAGGGAATGATACTACATCAATCCAAGTATGCTACTGAGATTCTGAAGAAGTTTGAGATGCTTGACTGCAACTCATCAGTCACACCTGCAGATACTAAGGATAATGGAAAGCTAGAGTTGAGTGGTTTTTCTGATGCTGACTGGTGTGGTGATAAGATAGAAAGGAAGAGCACCAGTGGATACTTGTTTAAATTTCAAAATGCACCTGTGTCTTGGTGCTCAAAGAAACAGTCAGTCATAGCTCTGTCAAGCTGTGAAGCAGAGTATGTAGCAGGTTCTTTAGCAGCTTGTCAAGCTAACTGGTTGCAATCACTTCTCAGTGAGATAGGGATTGTTGAAGACATCACAGTGGTGCTGAAGCTTGACAACAAATCAGCAATCAATTTGGCAAAGAATCCTGTTAGTCATGGCAAGAGCAAGCACATTGAAACTCGGTTTCATTTTCTCAGAGACCAAGTTAATAAGGGGAAGTTGATCCTGGAGTATTGCCCCACTGAGAACCAACAAGCTGATCTAATGACCAAGGCTGTGAAGAGAGATCAGTTCCTCAAGCTCAGGAGGGAAATAGGAATTGTATGTTTCGATAGCTTGTCTTAAGGAGGAGTATTGGTTTTGTAAGCCAAGCTCTGAAACATGGTTGCAGCTTCTGAAGGCTCCTAGCTTCTGAAGCTCACAAGCTTCTGAAGTGTCTCAGGTTCTGAAGCCTTTCAACTTCTGGAGCTCCTTGGGTTCTGAAGCTCAGCAGCTTCTGGAGCTTCGCATCTTCTGAAGCTCTGTTTTTTTTTTTAAGCTCTGTTTCAGTGAGCTATGTACAGCTGTATTTTTCAGTTAGTTTTTTTTGTCCTAGGTAGTTAGGAAACTCTTGTATATATACATCTCATTGATCAATAAAATTTAACACTTTTCATTTTCTCAATTCTTTTCAATTACCAAAACTTTTTCCTAAGTTGTTCTCTTTGTTTGAATCATCTCCAACAAGAATGTATAAAAAACTAATTAATTAAAAGAAACAATTTTGAAGAGAGAGAAAAAATTGAGATGGATCTAATAGCTCTAGTAACGAGGCTTTGAGATAAGAAGACAATACAATGCCAAACACAATTCTAATAAAAATTTAGCTGCAACTCTGCAATTTTTTTTTTTCTGCAAGTTTTTAAGATGATAAAGCAGCGTGAAGTCGGCGAAAGTGAAGATAAAGTAAAATTAATCAATAAATGGAAAGACAGGAGATCATTTTTATTTGTTTTACTTTATTAATGTTTCATCTTGTATCATAACCATTGAATTAATCCAACATGTAATGGTCCGTTTGGATTAACTTATTTTTGACCTTATGTAAATAGTTTATGCAATATAAATTAAGTTTTATGCTATATTATAAATTTAAACTAGTGAAAATTGTATTTTTATAATAGTATTATTTTCATTTTTCGTGAATATGGCCTTGTAACATAAAGTATTTTCATTTTAAATTTCTTATGGAATTCAGGAATATGAATCTTAATACTTCTCTGCCTTTAAGTTCCCTATGAAAAAATGTGTCCATATATATATATAAAGGATGAAGATTCCCTGTTGTGAGATTTTCTCACAGTTTGTCGTTGTAATCAATTACAACCATTTAATTTAAATCGGACGATTCATATTAAAAACACAGTTAAATAATTTGATCCGTTGATTTAGATCGGACGGTTCCCTTGAGAGTTGATGTAAATATATCCTATCTCCCCTCTATTTTTTACCTAGGTCTTTTCTAAACTACCATTTACAATTTGGTAGTATTTACCCACAAACTAATGAGAACAAGTCAGTCACATAAGTAGATTTTCATGTGGTACCCACAACGAACTTTCAATCAACTTTTGTTTGCATGTGAAAATCTACTTCTATGGCTTTTTTCATTGGTTTTTTTTTTTTTGAATGGCTAAATTATTAGTAAAAACAGAATTGAGCGCAAGACGAGCACAATCCGCAAAGTAAAGACATACAAAATTCTTCAAAAAGGAAGAATTCCAACACCAATATCAACTAAAACAACAACCTAGAACAATAACAAAAAATGCCCTACAAGTCAAACAAAGGCATTTACACCAAATATCATCACCCACATATCCTATGTTGATCCCATCTGAAACAAAACAGCAGCCTCGAAGCTAAGGAGTATCCACTCACATTTGGATATTAAACCACAACTACTCAAAAAGAACCTCCGTTCGACGGCGGCACGAAAACCGCAGAAACAGTCAATAACCTCTTAAACCAACCAAATCCAAAACTAACACAAAAACGGCGACGTAAAGAGCTAAAATCGCAGCTGCGAAAAGCTTTGGAGAGAGCTAATGATGCTCCACGGAGGTTTCATTGAAAAAGAAAATGGAAATACGCCGAACACAAACAACTTAGACATCGAACTGAATCAACTGCTTCACTCATCACCACCACACTCACCAAGCCAATCACACACGGAACCAACCACATACTGGTGGCGCCAAATCCAAAACCTCAAAGTCAGTACTTCACCACCACACACCCCCACCCCCCCAACACCTACATAATGTTATTGAAACACCGGCCACCACGACCACCCCATCTCAACACCAACCGCCGCTAAAGTCGACCACCACCCAGAGAAACAGCGGCACCGCCACCCACCGCAAACGTCCACGAACACCAAAACTGTAACGAAACCCCAACCAAGAAACCAGATCCAAAAACAGATCTGTCACAAGATGGATCCACCACAACCAGAACAGCAGCAAGTTGACAGCGGTTGAGAGAACCAGAAACCAACCATCTCACCATCACCACCCATCCTCACACTGCAATCCCCAAAAATTGACACAAACAGAACCGACGGCGGTACTGAAACCACCACCCTTACCGAACAGACCCATAAAACGAAACCACACAAATCGGCCAGAGAAACCAGATCCACAACCAAGTACGGCAATATCACTCATTGAGATGACCAATATCCATCGAGACCCACGCCGGCGACGAAAAATCAGCATAAAACGACGTCAGAGGAGAGAAAGCTCGCCGGAGAGGTGACATCCATTGGAAAGGAAAGAGGTTATAACCAACCGGTTGAGACGGCGGTGCGGCCGTTGAGAGGCTAGGCACCACCGAAGTTAGATCTACATTTTGGAAACGAGATTTGGATTGGAGAGGGAGAAGTTTGACGGCTGATCTAAAAACTAGAGAGAGGTGAGAGCGTTTTGAAAACTAGAGAGAGAATGGGAAATTGCAAATAAATTACGGCTTTTTTCATTGGTTGAAAGATAAATACCCCTAAAATATGAAGGGTAGATTTATGTCCTACCATATATCAATGACACCCCCCGTTAGCATCATCCAACTTCCATTAAAAAAACATTTAACACATATTGTTTATTTTAATACTCGACCGTCACATTTAGTGGGTTTTACTCATTCACTAACGTCTTAAATGAATCTTTGTTATTTCGAGAGAATTAGTCTCCGTAATTGTGTTCGGATAATTTTTTGGTTTAACAAAAAAATAATTAATGTATTTGATTCATATTATACTTATATCAATACGTCAATTTTTATTAACTCATACGTCTCTTTTAAAGGGACATGAGTTAGTAACTATACATAAGTACAATTATTGAACATACACCCCCATTCTAGACCAAATGATAGACAATTAAAAATCACACACAAAATCAAGGAATCATGGTTCGAATTCCCATCATGATGTTCGACACTAGTAATGTCGATGTTTCTGTCAGTTGAGATAGGATTTGTGGACATATATACCCCTATTCTATTAGTAGTATATTTAGTCCCTTGAGTTCTAAATACAGGGCCGGTCCTGAGTTTTTGGAGGCCGTGTGTAAATTTTAAAAGTGGTCTCTTGATAAAAAAACAATTTTAAAAAAAAAACATATCAATTTTACATTGCAAATAGCATAAAATATAATTATCCTTGTAATTAACATAAAAATGATTCATATTCTATCAATAACTGAGGATCAACTACACAGAGGGAAGGACAGGAAACAAAAGGAAAATCAAGGAAAAAAGAGAATATGTTTCTTGCTAGGGGTGAAGAAGATTTTTGTGTTATTAAGTTTGATATTGCGTTACTAATTTCCATTCCGTTCTTTTTGTAAGCTATTTTATAGCATGTTTCTTTTTTTTAGTGTGATATAATTTTGAATTCCTTTTTTTTTTTTTTCAGAATTTGAGCATGGACTTTATACTATGCAGAACTATTATTTTTACACTCCATATTTTACTAATACTACTACCACATAAATTTTTTTGAGACCTTCCAATTTTGGATGCCCGATGCAACGGGCCTTGTTGCAACCCCTATGGGGCCAGCCCTGTCTAAATATAAAAAATAATTTTATTTTTTTAAAATTTATTCACTACAAGAAAATTGCCATATACCAACGGACACGTTTAGCTACGACGTTCAATCCGTAAGTATAGGTTTCATACACCAGCAGAAGTAATAACATTTGCCTGTAGGTACATGACTGGCTAATTTATTCTCCAATATTGGCCGCGCTGGATGTTTACCTCTTTATTTTTCCCCAAATTCAAAAATTTAAGAACCCAAACCCTACAAATTAGAAACACACTTCTCCCTTCACACTAATCTCCTTCCTTTTCCCACTCATAATTCAATTTCACGTCTCTCTAACCTCTCATCTCTCTTGCAACTCCACGAATACAACCGAACCAGCGGCGGCGGAACATCGACCGCCAATACTTTCCATGGCATGCATCTCTCTCGCATTCATCAGTCCTCTCTCTGCGCTCCACTTTCTCCATGTCACGTGCAATTTTTTGTCTGATTTCGGGCTCACTTCTCTCCTTACGTACCACCACAACCCCACCTCTCGACGGAGAGAAAATAGGTTTACAATGAAGACAACATTAGCAGGGGCGGAGCTCCTAATGGGCTCAGCAGGGCCATGGCCCGCCCCAGTTTTTTTTTTTTTTTTCATTTACTATATGTATCATGTTATATATAGATGTAAGTGGTACTTTGTATCACAAGGTTCTGCTTGTCCAAATGGTAGAGTTAGGTGCCAAGGTGCAAGGATGTCTTGTGTTCAATTCCTCCTGGCTGCAATTTTTACTTTTTATTGTTATTTTTTAAAAGTAGATAAATTAAATTTTATTGGTGACATTTTAACTAGTATAAAATTTGTTATTAAAATTGAAAATTGATATCATCATATAGATAATTATGTAAATTTTTCAAAAATTAATTGTATTTTATTAAGATTCACTAAGATTAAGGTATTTTTACATACGATTTATACATTTTTCACTCTCATAAATTTCGTAAAAAAAAAAACTCCCATAAAAAAAAAATCTAACACCATTGCGGCCCCCCCAACTTTTCCTCCTTGCTCCGCCACTGAACATTAGCAAGGTAATGGTTCTTGATTTGTTAATTTTGAGTTTTCTGAAAATTATGAATTGGGATTTTAGCGTTTTCTGAAATTTTTGTTGGAACTTCGTTCTACTCTATTTTGACATACTCACAATACTGAATGTTTTTGTTTTCACTCAGGCAGGGAGTGGTGCTAAACCGCTAATTTTCTATTATAAATTGCTAGATTTGATGTACTACATATGTGATGTGTGTGAATGCTAAGTCAATTGAAAACATCATGATTTGCTGTTTGTTTGTTTTGTGCAATTATAAATAATAGTTAGTAATATTGTTTGTTTTTTGCGCATCGGCCGTTAGCTATTGTGGCCTAGAGCGAGATCCGGATCGCCCCTTTTGCTGTGCTTTTTCTCTTGGCTGCAATTATCCGTCTTCTATTTCTTGGCAGCTGGATAATGTTTAGAGTTTCTCTGACCGGGTTTAATTGAAAGACAGGAGTTGGCCTATTTATATTTATTATGTTGAGATATGGGGTCTTAGGACTACTAATTAAGGCTGGGATTATGCAGTACTAATTAAGGCTGGTCTCTATTGTACAAGAGAAGATAGGATAAGGATGGTGGAGTCTTGCCTTAGGTGGTTGGAGCTTGTGTAATGAAGACTCATAACCGAACGGATAAGGATGGTTGATCATATGTAATGTACTAGTATTCACACCCGTGCGACACTCGTGCATCGCACGGGCTAGTTTTTGATTATGATCATAATTTATAGAAATATTGCTTAATTATTATTACTTAAAAATTTTGATTATAATGAATAACCAATATTCAAGCAACACAATGACTACATTGAAAACTGAATATAGTGAAAAACCAGTATTTGAAGTGTTCCATGACAAATAGTTAAGGAAATTCTTATGAGACAATAAATTGATGATTTAAATGATCCTACAATTCAACACAAAGGGTCATAATTTGACATTACATCAATCAAAAAAATTCAACCAAAAGTTGAACCAAAGTTGTAAGTGGCAATAGTGTTTAATACAAAAAGTGGTAATTAAAGATTGGATAAAGTTCAGGAAATTCAATCTAATGCATGAAAACTTATCCTTCATGCAAGCAAAATAATGTTTCTTCATTAGCAAATAAACCTGCAAATGTAGAAACAATGAACATGTTTTACTTCATAATGTAATTAATACTTCTCAATCATATTAATAATTATAAACATGAAATAGAATGTTCGAAAAAAAGAAAATGTACCTTTTGTTGTAAACTTGTGACTATAGTCCTACAAATAATCAAAAACTTCAGGAAACACCACATTCATTGTAGTAGTGCATGTCTGTCCATCTTCATCTTGGATTAGGATCTTCAAACCTTTTTTGGTTGTCACTCTAGAAACCGCTACATAAAATTGTCCATGTGTAAACACCGGTCTTGGTAAATAGAGTCCAACCTTCGAAAGTGATTGACCTTGGCTTTTATTGATGGTCATTGCAAAGCACAAAGAAATTGGAAATTGACGTCTACAAAACCTGAAAGGAAGGCCTGAATCTGAAGGAACTAAATCCATTCTTGGTATATATACGGTCTCACCAACATTTTTTCCAGATATGACTGAAGCTATTAGAATGTTCTTGCCCAAATCCTTAATTTGTAATCTAGTACCATTGCAAAGTCCGGCTGCTTGATCGATATTACGCAAAAGCATAACAGGAACACCTACTTTTAGTGTTAACTAATGATTTGGAATCCCGGAACATTTGATATCATTCAAAAATTCGGACGTAAACCAATCACTTTGAACTTCATGCTCTTCATCTGATTTACATGGTGTGTCACAACTTAAATAATCCTTTGAGTCACCAGGTATAATATTAAGCACACAATCATTAACTTGTTGAACAACTTCTAAGGTTGGAGCAAGAATTGCCTCATTTTGAAACAAATTATTATTACCGAAGTTGCCAACAATATTAGGATAAAAAAAATCAACCAAAGACATCAATGGTTTGTCAACATTCCGAACACACAATTCTTTAGGAATGTTTATTTCTGCCTCTCCATTTTCATCTGGATCCATTTTGCCATCTCCAATATTCAAAATCCAATCAGCAAATTCTTTGAGTTCATGTTGTGCATTGTCACTTGAATCACTCTTCAATCTCATATTTTTTGTCAACTTCAACACTTTGCAATGTTTCCATAATTTGGAAGAACTGATTGTGGCCTTCATAACATCACCTTTTGATCCTTTTCTAACAACCGGCAATATTTGCCTAAAATCTCCACCCAAAACAACCACTTTTCCACCAAATGGTTTGTCTCTGTTTGATTTGTCAACTTTGCCCATTATATCCCTCATGGTTCGATCAAAGGCTTCAAAGCAATATCTATGCATCATGGGAGCCTCATCCCATATGAATAGACTTGCTGCTCTTAAGAACTTAGCTCTCATATGATCCTGTTTAATATTGCAAGTTGATTTTTCATTAATTTCCAATGGGATGCAAAAAGTTGAATGGGCTGTTTTGCCATTAGGAAGTAATAGAGCAGCAATTCCACTTGAAGCAACATTGACCACAATTTTCCCTTGTTCACTTAGACCTGCTGAGAGTGTTTTCCACAAGAATGTCTTCCCAGTACCACCATATCCATACAAAAAGTAAAACTGACCATCATTACATAACACAGATGTCATAATTTGTCTATAAACTTCATGCTGCTCAACAGTTAACTGTTTAAGTAAGCTTGCATGTAACAAACGTAATTCATCTCTATCATAACTCAATTCATCTGCTATTAGTTTGTTTTGAAAAGTAGTGCCATCTTCAACTACTGGAGTGGGCATGGTCTTGTAGTCAGTTAATGATCTTCCATTCATCATCAACAATTTATCAATCTCAATTAGGCAAAGATTTTCTAACTCATCATCAGAAATTTGTAATTCTGCATTAAAGAAGAGGTTGACACAATTATAAATTATGTGATGTAAATGAATTTAAAGTTCAGCATAATTAGATTTTAAAAACTGGTGGTAAAATGTGATACCTGGAAGTTTCAATGCTCGTCTTCTATTGTAAAGAAGACCATCAGATAATAACTTCCAAGAGGATTTCCAAACATCAAACGAATTGCTCATTGTGTTCATGTTCAACATTCTGACAAAGATACACCTCATTTGATAACCTGATGTTGTTCTATAAGACTCTATAAGTGCATCTTTGAACTCTTGGTCATCTTGTAAAAGTCCCAGCTCACTACATGCTTCTTGGAAAGTGTGGTATACGATGCCGTTAACTGTTTTGATATCCTCATAGCTTGTGCAACCCCTTTGTTGTGTCAACAAAACCCTAAGATAGTATAATTCTCCAGCTCCAACTGGAACATAGGTCAGTCTTCCAATGCTGAAACCCCTCTTTCTTGGCCTCCAAGAATGATCATCTTGATGGAAAACAAATTTTGTAGGGAATTCTGAATATAAGAGACTGCGACCTTCTTCATATTCCAAATTAGCTTTAAACCAAGCAAGCAACATTGTGTCGATCGTTGACTTATAACGAACAACATTATGGAGTGAACTACTGTCTTTGAATCTCACTGATTGTTGTCCTTCCAAATGAATAGACAACCTAATGACAACTGGAAATTTTTGATGAATATCAAACATAAATGTTCTCCAAACAGCCTCACATGGAGATAAGTAACGGCAGTCATAAAACCGTTTGATTTCATCAACAATTTCATTGTCACTTGATCCATCTTTGGCATTTGAGATCTTCACAATAGAGCGATCAGGTCCTTTGTTGACATATTTAAATAAGTATTTGATGGCATTTGACTTATTGCAATACTCAACATTTATATGGCCTTGATACCTCATCAATAGAAAGGGATTATAAGGAACAACATTGTCGTTGTCCAACTTGACTTTCATCTTCTCAACTGTAACACTGGTATTACGCCTTCTGTGTTGGGGATATCCCTCATCATCAATGGTTGTGGTGGTTTTATATTTCTTTGGAAAAAACTTTGTATAGTGTCCACCATCCATGCAAGGAGAACTATCATTGGCTGCTCCACATGGACCATGCATCATATAAGAAGCTACAATACTATGGAGTTTTGGGTATAGTTTGGGATGAGGCAATTCAGCAGATATGACCTTGTCGATATCACGACTTTTGTTTACCTTATGTCCTTCTTCTAACCATAATAAAATATGTGCATGTGGAAGCCCTCTTTTTTGAAACTCAACGGTGTACATCCCTATAATAAAATATGTTTGTAAAGTAATATCATTAATTAAGACAAATCAGATATACCAATTAAAGGAAAAAATGCAATAACAACAATTGGTTCTGAAATGAATAGAGTTTATAGAAAACTTGCCTGCTATAACATTGCCAAAGATTTTTGCTGCCTTGAAATCTGACATCATTTGATCCAACTTCATTTTGAAGACTCTACATACTATATCGGGCCGGTCCGATGCTTGAAGGTGTTTGGAGTCAACAAAATCACGTATTTCTGGCCAGTTTGAATTACATGTCACAGTTATGAAAAGGTCCGAGTAACCAAACCTTTTACAAATGCCCATTGCATCTTGGCTATTATTAAACATGTATCTTGGACCTCCTGTGAATGAATCCGGCAAGATAATACGTTTGCCAACTAAAGAAGCATCAACATCTTCCCTATCAACCGCTTCTTGTAGACCGCTTAGAACATCTGTTCGAATTTTGTCTTGATTTTCTCTGATGTATGAAATTCGTTGAGCTTCAATCATGGTGTAACAGTCAACAACAAATTGTTGAAACAACCTCTTTGAGTAGACAATGTTACCAAATTCTTTTTTCCTTTCCTGAAATCGAAAGGCCATAAATTCTCTGATTGTAACTCTTTCTTCCTTATCGTCATCAGATGATTCAATAGTTTTTCTATGTGGAATATCCGGTTCCCAACCATTTTCCCCCCAAGGAAATATCAACGGGTACTGCAGCGGCATGAACAAAACATGAGTTTCATGAATTCTAGTCAAACCAAATCTCTTGTCATTTACAATAATATCTCTTCCAAGATCAGATTCATCAAAATCACCAACAATTAGACCAGCCACCTCATCAACTGTAGGAATATTGTGCATTCTTGAATCGTTATAACGTTTTCGATATAATCGCAAAGATAAATTTGCACTGTTACCGAATTCAATTGCATCTCTGACCTTCCGAATACCCTTCGCAAGTGGATTACAATGATCTATCATCTCTTTGAGGTCTTTCACTAAAGAGATATCAATAGCATCTTTTCCATTGCTAACCTCAGACCTACAAATATTTAAAAAAACTAATTATATGTTGAACTTGACCTAAAATTAGGAGAAAAAACAATAGCTATATATGGATTGAAAGTTTTTTATGTCACCTAAAAATTGAAGCTCTATTTTGGACTTCATGTTGAGTATCAACAATGTATAGCTGTACGAACTTAGGAGTTGTTCCTGCTTCAGGTAACAAATATCCTATTCGGTGATAATTGATTCCACTTAAAATAAATTGTGGAGGTCCACGGCCGTTGTTAATTTTAGAATTAGTCTGACCACCCATAGAAGTGAAAGCAAACATGCTGTTGTAAGCTCTGTAATTATCTTTAAAGTTTTTGGCACGCGGATCACGTCCATTAATCAAATCCAACAGCAGTTTTGGAGGTTTTTTTAGCAGAGGAAGTTCAACTTTTCCTTTTTGACAACATAATGAAAATTTAATATTCAGACCAGTTATTGCTTTTTCCGCTCTCTCCTCATACCATAATTCAGCGAAACAAAACTGACATGTAAATTCTGGCTGGCTAAAATTGACAAAACCTACATGTAAAAAAAGAATTATACATATGACCCAGCTATACATTGTTATAACATTAAACCATTATATATATATATATATATGAAAATATCTATGTTTCCATAATGACTGTAAATATATACCTTCTTTTTCATAGCAGGCATACAAAGTTGATTGAAAACCATCAAGGTTGTCTGTCACATTAGAAGAACCTAACAGATTGAATAATTTGAAAAAAGTTTGAGTTCTTTACCATTAGCATCATCTTCAAACTCCACTCTTCTAACACCAATATATTCTGCAGCGGATATTTTCTTGAATCTTTTCCCTTTTTTGTGTTTAGAATTGGATTCATGACTTGAAAATGCGATGAGCAAGATCCTGTTATGCCATGAATATCATTTATTATATATATTAATATATATAAATAAAAATTTTAATTTAAATACAATATATTTCTAACCTTTATGAAAGTTACTTGGTTGAGTTAAGTTTGATGAAGCAGTTGTAACATCATTTGAACTATTAATTTCAACAGGAAGAGGAGTATAGTATTTTCGATTTGGAATTCTAATTCTTTTTGAATGAATGCTAAGATTAATATTGTCCTCGGGTTTTGAAGTCAATATATTACCTGCTTGATATACACAATGTTGATTAATCTATGATAAAATATACAAACAAATTTATACCTATTGAATAGTGTTAAGTTAAGTTTGCTACCTTGAGTAACAGGTGACAAAGGAATCCTATTTTCACTTTTATTGTCAACTTCAACAGACCTCATAGCTTTATTGTTGACAGTAGTGTCCATATATCTAACATTCTCTTCTACAATGATTTAAGTTAGATATATAACATATCACAAAAACGTAATATTACAACAATCAAGATGAAATCATGAAAAATTCACCTGTTTGATATTGAGCATTTTGAATAACATTGTTTGAACACCAGGCTACATCATTCAAACCATTAACTACACTTGGTGTAGGATACAAAGGATTGGCATCTGGCCTTTTGATTCTTTTTGATGGTATGTTGATATTGAAATGATCATTTGTGATTGAAGTCAAAGATGAATCTGGTTTAAATACATTCGATATGGTATTTGTAAATTTCATGTAACAATAGAACATGTGAATACATAGTATATGGAAAAAATTTATACCTAGTGTTAAAGGTGACAAAGGAATCCTTGTTGCTTTCCTCTTGAACAACTCAATATCTATGTTATTATTTTGGTTCATACATGCCTCCATAGGTATCATGTTTTCTGTTCAATGGATAAAATTTAGACATTTGATCATATTCTAAAGTATTTAAATGAAAAACAATGACAAATGTATTAGGGAATGAATAAGTTGTTACAAACCTGTATTTGATTTGGTGTTTGTGCTTTGATTGGATTTTTTACTCTTTAGCTTCCTATTGAATCTTGCAATCTTACTTTGTGAAAACTCCATACTTTCAACCTCTTGAGTTAAATGAAGCAATGTTATGGTTATTCAACCCTTTGAGTGAAATGAAGCAATGTAATGGTTATTTGTGGTGAACTAAAATGTTAAACATCAGTTAAGGTAATGGCTATTGTAGCTCCATTGTCTCTATGTTGGAAACATATTGGCAATGAAAAAACTCAAATGATCTTTATGTGTTGATAGTATCAATGAAGAGAAGTTAAAAAATATGACTATAAGATTTTGGTTTTATCAAGAATAAGAAAAGTATAGTCAACTTAGATGTGTCATAAGAAAAATAGGTTTATTAGTTGATACATACATATACAAACAAAAGTTATAAATGGACAATTGTGTTGTCTCTTTCAAGTTAATTCCATATAATAAAGAATATGATAAGTTAATGGGTTTAAAAAAACGTGAATGAAATATTTAATATTTTTTAAATAATTAAATATTTGATCAATGCTATTTGTCTCATTAAACCGAAAAAGTTGCATTAAACCTATTTGTCTCATTATATTTGTTTGAATCTCTTTGATCAATGCTTCAAAAGATAAGTTTACTTCATATGGAATTGTCGCTATCAAACTTTTCCCCTAATAGGTAAAAACAAATGCAAAGAACTACTTTGTAAAATGCTATCATCAAATTGTGACTATAAAGCATCAGGTCATTGTTTATTTGGCATAAAAAAAAGTAGCTAAAGATATGTATGTTTTGCTTGCTAATTACCAAGGTATCTATGTGTTTCCTGCTAAAATGTTAGTCACATGTAGACACTTAATATGTATGCATACCATGTATCCATATATCATTGACATATATATATATATATATATATATATATATATATATATATATAGAAAGGTGATGGTATAGCAATAGGAACTATAATTTAATTTGGAGAAACCTAGATACACAATACAAACATTTTATCAATGTTTATCTCTGTTTTCTGATGGTATAGAAATGGAACTATAATTTGATAAGTTACTTAAAAGATGTAATAAATATACTAAATATTAGAGTAATATAGATTGCTTCATCAACAATCAAACAACATGACAATTATAATATTCAGGTCCCTACCATTAAGGTTATATGCCTTAACATAATAACACATCCAAAACCAACATAATAACACATTACAAAAGGTCTTAATGCTTAATAGCATATAAAAAGTCAACAAACGACATTCAAAACCAAAATAAACTTTCATAAGATGGACAGTCCACATCATAATAAATTTCATTCAGCGACGTCTTGCACCGCCACGAACAACCTGGATATTCATATGTGTTGGCGGATCCTCTATTTCACACTTCAACTTGTCTCCAGCTCTCAATCTCTTAACCATCTTGAAGTCAGACCATCCCGTATAAAGCGACTTTTCATTTGGGTTTCGATCAGCAGTTTTGATAGTGCAATTCCACAACATCCCTGTGTCCACGTCTCTAATATAAATTTGTTGGTGACCATCCAGAACATATTTTGATGTTTGATTTGGAAAATGCTAAAACAATTTAAAAATTGTCAATTAATCAATGCATGAAATTATAGAACTTTGATTTAACATGACATGAAGTTAATTATATTATAGAAAATTAGAATATGAAAATTAGGTTACAATGATACTTACAAAAACTTGTTTGCTTGTAGCTAGCGCACGACTGACGTTGATATCAAATTCATGAAAGTCTGGTGCATCACCATCATTCTCATCTATCTCTCCATTCTCATCTGAATCATCATCCTCTCCATGAATACATGAAAAGGGTCTTTTGGTTAACACAAAATGGACATTGAAAACGACATAGCATGTGTAGATCTGACAATATGTAACACTTTTTTTAAATGAAAAAGTCAATCAAATTAACTAATATACGGAAAAGGAAAATACTTGTACTATTCAACAACATAAATTGGCAAATGTGAGGGACCACAACTTGTTTGTTTGCAAATAAAAAAGGAAACAAACAGAATCATATGAAGAGGAACAGTTTAAGGCATACCTATTAGAAGAAGATGAAACCATGTCTTGCCGTTTTTGTCGGAAAAGCAACGATCACCACAGACAAAGTTTACCACCGTCCGCTTTCTTGGCCAAAACCGTCTGTCTCGCGTCCTTGGTGTGGTTTTGGATAAAGTCTCAACTTGCGGTCAATATGTGTTACACGTGAGAGTTTTGGTTTCTTTATTGGTCAACATTTTGTTATAATATTAATGTGTGGTATTGGTGAGATTATTTGTTCAATTGGGTAGGACCACATAACTATTGGCAACATCAACATCTCACAAATCTGCTATTTTATTTTTTCTTCAAAATGCACCATTGTAGAATAAAGACATATATTTATGGAGCCCAAAATATTCAATTGTCCATATTATAAACAGTTGTAAAAAAATAAAATAATGCAACTATGTTATAATCTGATAATGAATATAACTAAATGATATTTTTAATATTATAAGGATAGGGTGTGATTCTTAAAAGAATTACACAAAATCACAATGTTGATGTTTTATAATAGTACATAGGTTCAAGTTCTAATTCAAAAATTACAAATATTATTGAAAACAACATAATTAGTTACACCTGATGATGGTCACATCTATGAAATCAGGAGGAACTGAGATAGTAAAACAAAGCTTGTCTCCTACATTCACTTTTGCATCCCTAAGAAAGTCATTAAATCCTGTTTCGAGATATGTCGCGCTCATTTCATGCCGACTATAATAGGAGATTTGGCAAGGATAATGGAAATCTGAATTTTCGTCGACCAAAGTAATTACTTGTTGATCTTCTCTCAAACAGTGTTGTGCAATATCTGTTGGGATATGCTATAAATAAAGAAAAGATCGTAGTTAATGAAATGACCAAGAAAGTCTTAGTTAAATATTTCGCTTTGGTGATAAATATTTGTGACTAAAATATAATATAGTAATGTGCTTTTAATTTTACTTAACAATATGGCATGACAATATTATGAGGTCAAATAACACAAATACGAAATATGGAATTAGTGATTACCAAAGCAATTGGGCTAATATATACACCTCTATCAACTAATAAATCCCAGCTATTGATATCTTCAATGTTGCCATTATGCAGATCCGAATTTTCAACATACTCAGAATGGCTGATAAATATAATTAGTGTCATAAAAAATTATATATAAAACACATTCAATAAATTTAATAATCAAAACAAAACATAAAAACATGAACTTGAATTTTATACAAAAATAAGTTAGCAAGCACTGCATGTATTATATGGTTAGAATATTTAGTTGGTCTTACACATGTGGTTGTTCCAAGATTTCTGGAAATAGGATCCAAGGAGGAAAGCTCATGTTGGATGGAGCTAGAGTGGCTGCTGATGCTATGTATTTTTGTTATGGATGAAAGTGAATGCAAAAACCCTAAATTGATGTCATATAACATGAACTAAATGGGCCCCAAGTAGATTCAATTGATATGGTTTATTGTCTTTCAATAGCCTTGTAGGCCCAACTTATCTTTTGCATATGATACATATTTATAATGCTAGCAGCCAAATGAAGAAGATATATATAATTTTCATTGACCAACTTGTTGTAATGAAAATAAAATTCATATCTTATAATTAAAGCCTTCTAAAACAGGAGTACATTAGTTAAATTTGAAATTGATTGAATATGGTTGCAATGGGAATTAGAATAAAACAAAGCATACTACATTAACAATTAAACCATAAAGGTTCTATGGTTACATCATGAAAGATCCAATTCCAAAAGCCACTAAGGCAACACAACAAAACATTAACTTAATTTAAATCCCTAAGAACCTGGGACATAACATTGCATCCTAAATTGTTTAATGCACCAAAACATTCTTAATTAGACATACTTAATATAAGACCAACTCCCCTGGGCCCTATAAAACTAAACAGCCCACAAAAAACTAAGTCCACCACATTCATTGAAACCTTTATAAAACAACTGTAGCACCTAAATTTTTTCAATCTTAATAGGTCTCTTCAACATTTTGATTGGAGCATTGTCATCCTCAGTTGATTCAGCTGACTTAGGTGAAACTCTCTTAGCAACTGATTTTTTGCGCTGACCTTGGACAATAGGTGCTGCAGTTACTTCATCACTCTTAGTGGATATGGGAGTTTTTGCACTGACAATCGAAACAGAGGTTGTGGAACCAACTAAGGGGCTACTATCATCACTAAGATCCACCACAGCATCAGCAAATTTGTTCATCAAATCTTGGATAAATTGACCAACTTGTGTTGCTTCAACAAAAACATCCTTTCCTTTCAGATCACTTGCAGACAAACTCTCACAGCCCTTGAAAATAAAGTAAAATTAAAAGTTGCTATAAACATATATTTGTCTTAGTTATGTTGCATTTGAACATTGTTAACAATTAAAGACTAATAATATACCTCAATCATAACATTTGAAGATCCACCAAGCAAAATATCTTTCCCTTTCCCTACCAACGTACTCAGAGACCCACACTCCTAAGAAAATGAAATGTATATATAAGTAACAGATCCTAAAAGATTTGAGGAATTTATTAAGTTAAAACCTAAACTAACATTGCATAATAAAAAAATGCTAAAAAATTTGACAATCTTACATTAATCGATTTTCCAATAGCAGCTTCTTCGTTGTCCAACTTATCTTTAAACTGTTGGATGATAGCACCATCGGTGCAAATCTTCCTAACCCTATAAGATTGCTCAAACATTTGGTTATGGTTTGGCTTAGACTCAACCTTAAATAACTATGTCTTATCAACCAAGGTATCAAGTAACGCAGGCACAACATTTGCATTTGCACCCTGTAACACAAAAAATTGGAAGATTTAGTGAGTAATTAGAGCTGAATATTACGAATAGACATTAAATACATATTTGATTTGTACTTACAGTTTCCATTGCTTGAACCATATCAGCACAGGACAATTCAAATAGCGATGAGGCATCTTTGTCAAATATGACAAATATAGCAGAATTTGTATTGTCCATAACTCTAACCTTGATACAAAACCTTATAAAGTATGAATAAAACATTAGTAAATAAATAAAATGTCTTTGAAAAGTGATGTAAAATTAAAAGTTGTATCAACTCTTTTACCTAGGAAACACCCTCACAACATGCTTGTTGCACTTTTCACAAAAAAAAACATTTTTGAGTCTGGAATAACAGCCTTATTGCAGACACAGGCTGTGTACCAAAAACTATCAGGGTTTAATACCCTTTTGATTGTAGCAACAACAACATGATAACCTTCCTACAAATTGAAAATACTATATAGGTTAATAACCTCATTATTATAGGTAGATAACATTATATTTTCATGAAAATCAGAAATTAAGATATAAAACAACTTACAGATCCAGCCTCTCTAAGACATTGCAAGGTACTCCCACGGGTGTTGTTCAAAAACTCATCAATGGGTTCAACTCTAGATTCACATCCAATTTGGGTTAAAGCCAGAGGAGATGGATTATCAACATTATCAGCTAGGCTACAATCATTAGATACATAAAAATTATTTCTGTCATGTTTTTATTGCAAAATGTGTATCTAAAATCAGTATGAAGTAAATGTATAACAAACCTTGACTTAAATGAAAGACTTTCTGCACAGTTGGAGTTAAAGATCATCACACTGCAGTTCATGCAGTTTTGGATGTGGATTTTATCTACAAATTTCATTTCAATAACTTCAGTTGGAGTTTGATAATTACAATAAAATATAACTATATAAATAAAAGATCCAAAGATATATGTATATATAAAAATTTATTAAAACCTTGAAATTTTTTTGCCTTTGCAAACTGCATTATAACCACTGCATTGTTAGGTTCGCCAGCACCAAGGAATGCATTAAGCTCATCCACATAATTTCCAAATAATGTACACTGAATTTTGCTCCTAACCAAATAAAATCACAACAGATAAATAATAATAAAAACCTGGAAATGAATGGTATAAAAATATGATGTTACAAAATTCAAATTAATGTTGGGAAAAGCATGTTGGTTTCAAATAGTAAGACTGATGCCAAATAAAATTATACCCTTCTGCCTCCAAGGCTATGACATTCAGCTTTGTTGTGCTTCCATTCTGATTTGTGACTTCACGCTCTTGCCCAACACCAGTCAACACTCCCATTACATCTTCAAAAAACCAGGTATCAAGTCCAACCATAAGTATTTGGAAATTAAAATAAACATCAACAAAGTAACTAAAAATAATATTTGAAAAACTGACCACATAGATAATCACAATCGTAAGATCCCCCAACAATTTCAGAGATTGGAACAAAGTGATATGGAGATTTTTGAATGTCAATATTAGGCAGACTTTGAACCTTTGATATAAACTGAAAATTCATCTTATAAGGATGGCGGGTAGTACGATAAGCACCACCATTATTTGAAACACCAAGATTTTTAAAAGCATAAGTTTTCCCTTCAACAATTTCATCCTTAAATTTGTAAATCAGAGTTTTTTTGACTGTTGCATGAATCCTACCACCAAGAGAGTCAAGCAAAACCATTTCAATAGAAAAGGGTAAAGTAGTGCGATTAAAATCAGACACTTGCCAAAGTCTAATGATTTTAGCCTTAACATTCCAAGCATTTTGATCAGAATTAATTTCAGAAATGTTTGAAAATTCACTACAATTTGCTACAGTCAAAGACATTTTTCAGTTTATATCAAATGAGAGAGAAAGAAAAGCAAGCAAAATTTGTTGCTGCGGTGCAAAAATTTCGGTGACCTAAGGTCTCTTTATATAGGGACTTATGAAACCCTAAAACCCAAATGCAAATTTGAATCAAAATTAAAGCGGGAGAAAAGAAACTCAAATTTGAACTTATCCCTTTGAATCCTTCAGCCTGAATGAACTACTGATATCTTTGACCATCTCAGCCATCCATGAATGATCAAAATGGGTAAATTTCAACATTGGAGAATGGTTAACCTAAGATAAAGAGAAAATTATCACAAAATATAGGAAGGATTGAAATGGGTGAAAGGGTAAAGAGCTGAAATCTTACCCATGAACCTGCTCCCGTCGCAGAACTTGCATCATTTGGTACCTAGTAAAAGCAAACGATTTTTTCTTTCAAAAATTGTAACCTCATTAAGGAAAACGAGAACCTGCAACATTGTGATGTGTCTCTGTTGCTTGTTCTAGCTTTGCTCACTAACGGGTTGGGCTTATTTAATTCGGCCTGTTACATCCAAATTTTACTATTGCAATTCAACAAACAAAACATTTTAATTGGTTGTTATATAAATAAAATGGTTGTGATTGGCTAGATTCAAAATTAATGCTTGAAGAAGTAAAAAATTTGGATTTATTGACACAGATATTTGAAAGTTGATGATACAGAACTTGACATGTGGCTTTTTTTGCTAAAACCTTGGTCTTGATTGTGTAGTTTTAGGATAGCTATTAGTCAAAACATTAAGAGAGATGTAGAGGCAAATGGCAAGGTTTTAAAAAACGGTCCGCGACCGCGAAAACGGCCGCGACAAAACAGTTTTGGCAGGTGCCGATAACGTTACCGTTATCACAATATTTTTTATGAAAGAACAAATTGTGATTAATTCACACCGCGACGACCGCAATTAGCGCTGCAAAACCTGTACCGACCGAAATCGCGAAAACCTTTACATAACCGAGACGCGACCGCGACCGTTTTTTAAAACCTTGGCAAATGGTCTATCTTTGACTATTTCTGTTGGAATATATTTCATGTCATGAGCTATTTAGGCTTAATAGGTATTAGGTACAAACCATGAATTTCAGACAGTTTGATTGTCAAAACTTAAAAGACAATTTAGTCATACAGCCTCTGAGATTATAGGACTGTTGTAGTTAAACTTCTTAAACTTTACAGGTTTTATTTAATGTTCTCAAAGATCGCTATATCATGCCAAGACGGTTGTTGATGACGGGCACACCTATTCAGAACAACATTTCCGAACTGTGGGCGTTGATGTATTTTTGCATGCCATCTGTCTTTGGGACACTAGATCATTTCCTTTCTACATTCAGGGACATCAGTGATCTTACCTCAGGTCAGTATTATCATTTTGTTTTATAACTTAACATCGCTGGATTGTAAATTGTTTTGGATCTCTTAGAAGTTTGTTGCACACTTATAGAATCTGAGTGCTCTACTGTAGATCTTGATCCATTTGTTGTATATTAGTATTAGTGTAAAGGATTTGAAGAGGCTAGCCACAGGATGGAAGGCTTATCATCCATTTGAGTTCCCTATAACTATGCAAAATAGTATTAAATGGGGAACCATATTATTGTCTTGCTTTTAAACATTTCTAATTGTGGGAGCTTTGTTTCTGAGCAGTTCATGATTCTCCAAACGTAAAGGAGCGACTTCAAATCCTGAGAAGTGTATTGGCTGCTTTTATGCTACGACTACGACGAACCAAATCAAAGCTTATGGAGTCTGGAAGTTTAGTGCCACCTCTCACTGAGACAACAGTGTATGTTGTACATTGTTCTGATTAGATGCTACCTAACTTTTTATTTCAATGAAACGGTAATTTATGATATCTAAAATATGCAAAGCTGTTCTTCCATCCTATGACAGGTTAGTACCCCTTGTCAGCCTGCAAAAAAAAGGTCTACATGTCGATACTGAGGAAAGAACTTCCGAAGCTAGTTGCACTCTCTTCTGGAACATCAAATCACCAATCATTACAGAATACTGTTAGTGAAGCTCTTGCTTTTTTAATTTATGTTTTTAGAAATTTCTCTAGTTCCAGTATGCTTTGAGGCAGATGCTGGATTGATTCATATTTGGTACTTCTCTCAATTTTAATCATTTTCCATTTTCGAAACAAAAAATTTGTTTCTATTTTTCAAATGTTTTAGAAAACCAAGAAACTGTTAGTTACCATTTCAACTTCATTGCCGTCTCTTGGTATTTTTTTTTTTTTTCGGTTTTCACCACCAGTTGAATCTGGTTCGGGGGTCAGTTCTGGCATCAAGTGGTTCCAGCCCCCTCCCGATCGCAGTTGCGGGGGATCGAACCGTGGTCCTCCCTACCAAGTTCAGCACCAATCACCACTGAACCAACTAACGATTGGATCCCGTCTCTTGGTATTTTAATAGAACGTTATGTGAGGAAACTTTAACGGAGTGATTATTTTAGTTTATTTTAGTAAAGGGAATTTAGTTAAATGCAATTTCATTTTTCTATAATTAAAGCTATCTATAATTTTCTTAATTTTTGCATGATTACCTTAAACGGCATATAGTTTTATTGCAAATGCAATACTTCTACGAGATAAAAATAATAATTATTAGAGACTGTTAATTTTGATTTAGGTATATTATTCCTATTGAGCCTACATAATAAAACCTCTGTGGTGTAGTTTATACACGGTTTTATGCATATTTCTCTCATATTCTCTTTTTTTTTTTTTTTTTTTTCTCAAGAAAAATCATAACACGGGTTCATAATCTTTGCCTCGTGCATTTTGTTGGATTTCATTGGCTTATGAAAGTGTAATCCAATGAATTTGATTATGTGCTTCCATTCTATTTCTATATTTGCGTTGATTTAAATTTTGTTCATATTCGTTTTTGTTATATATCAACTACATATCTCGCTTTTTTCTATTTTTTTTCTTTCGCCGTGTGGTTAATGGTAAATATGATTCGCTCTTTCAGGTAATACAACTAAGAAAAGCATGCAGCCATCCTTATCTCTTTCCGGGTATTGAACCCGAACCTTATGAAGAAGGTGAACATCTGGTTCAGGTAATTATCACACTTATGTTTGTTCTAGATAACTTTTGACTTATCCTACCTTGGGTTCTTAATTCATATATAGTCACTGTTATAGCATGCTTCTGTGTTATCTTGTACTCTTAATTGCGTGTTAGTAATGCATCTCCCATACAAGAGGATAAAAATGGCAATGAAAGTGAGAAAAGAATATTAAAGAAATAGACAACTCTAGTGCAACACTATAAGTAGATTTCTAATCATCTGTTAATAACTTTCCTTGCAACATAAGGATAAATGCCCATACTTTGAAAGTTTGTCAACCACAATAGAATTGTTTATAAGACTTTTGATTTGGGAAGTGCAATATTGAAGCCTAAAGATTTGTCTTCCCAATGGTGCTCTTGACATCACGAGGTGCCCAGTCAAGTTTAAATTATGCCTGCTAGTACAACCAACCAGATCATTATTTGGCAAAGCTAACTGCGGAAAGTCTCCTAAAACAGGAGCTATGATGTCACATGAGTGATTTGCCTAGTACAACCAACCAGATTAAATTAAGCCAGCTAGTTAGTTCAATACTCAATTTTTCTGAATGTGCTCGAGTGATTTGCACTCAACCGATCTTCTATTTATACACTCTTAGTAATAACTCCAATTTATATTTACAAGGATATTAATAGGATAACTATTCCCTCATGTGCATGCAGGATATTCTCTAGGTTCATGGCTGCCTATTTATGTGAACCTGAATATAATTGCTACAACTCTAAATACTAATATTAACTACAACTGCAAAACTATTTACCAAAAACTACTTGGATGGTGGAACATTAATACGGTTCTATTTCCAACAACCATCAATATTTTGGGTTCTATTGGGGTTTGGTCTAACACTTGCTCCAGCTCTTGTTTGGTTAAGATTCTGATTTATAATTTGTTCAAAGTGTTTTTATACTTTGGAGGAATGACTAATTATGGTTGTTTATTGAAATGATTGCAAGATGCTCAAAAGTGTTTTTATAATTTTGTTAGAGTAAATTTGCTTAGGGATGTTCTGTTGTTTTGATACATATGTCAAATGTTAAATTTTGCAGGCTGCCTCAAGGGTCATTTATGCTGATGTATTGGAGATTATATTAAAACCTATGCTTTACCGAAACCCTTCTCTTCATTTATGCGTCCTTCTCTCTCTGTCACCGAAACCCTTCTATTCGCGTTTCAATTGAAAGCCTTCTTTCTAGTTGTTGTTTCACTGAAACCCCTCAGTTCGCCGTTTCACCCCTCTCTGTCACGGGTATATTTTATTTTACTCTTCGGTTTCATATTTCGAATATTATGAAAACATTAATTAAATTGATTACAGATGCTTCTAGTGCCCCCGACCAAACGAATTCTCCAAGTCCATACACTGACGAAGATTGAAGAGAGAGATTAGATTTAAAAAGCGTAAGCTGCTGCAGTTTATTGCTTGGTGTCGTGTACTGTGCTTTGAGTTGTAAGTTCGTTGCAATTTATTGCTTGGTAGGGATGTCATATGTATGTATGTTTTTGCAGTTGCTAGTTTTTTAGAGTTGTAATTTTAAGATGGCTTAGAAGTAAACAATAGTTCTCTAAGTTATTTGGTGCAATTTCATTTAGGGAGATTTTGTTAGGTGACATTATTTTGGTGTTTTAATGTACTTTGTTATCTAGGTGACATTGTTTTGATGTTTTAATGCCCTCTATTGGTTTGAGATGTTTGTAAAGACCTATTAATTTTTTAATATAATTGAAATTATCTTTTATAATCATAGTGGACTTGGTGTGTGCAAAAATGTATATTGGCAAATTATTATTATTATTATTATTATTATTATTATTATATTTTTAAAAAGTACAATCTGTCAAAAAAATGCAAAAAAAAAAAAAAAAGTTCAACCCTTTACCAACAGACAAATTTGTGGGTAAATTGATTTACAATAGTTGTTAATGTCCGTGGGTATAGCTCTTAGATTTTCTCCAACAGCAAAATATGTTGTAGCTATAGGCTATTGTGACGGATCTGTGGGTATAGCGAAATAAAGCTCACGGAACAAAACGCCCGTCGGTATAGGCACGGTTTTTGAACCTTTACCCACAAAATTTTGCTGTTGCTATATGTCAAATTTCTTGTAGTGATTGAACAACTAATATATTTAACTGATAATATAGATCATATACATTAGTTGTTTAATAAATTAAAAATGTAATTTATTTCGGCGTATATGCTAGTAAAAGCAAAAGGGGAGGTTATTACAAAGTCGTATGGTATCTTATCTTATCTTAATTATAATAAAAGTTATGTTTAGCACCTACTAAAACCCTAATTAAGCTCTTAACTTAACCCTAATTTTTCCCTCCTAAACTATTATTAATTAATACTCTCATCTAATTTCTCTCACCTAAATTTGAATTTTGAATTAACCATTTGCTATGTATTGAAAATAACACATTTCTCTCACCTAAATTTGAATTTTTAATTAGCTATTTGCTATGTATTGAAAATAACATATTTGCTATGTATTTGAATTTTTATAATGGATGGTTATCACGGTTTGAAGGTTACGGCGATGGGCCACTTGACTGTCCTTATCTGGAGTGATAACAGTGGGGAGGTGAAGGAGGTGGTGGAAACGGTTGGTTGGTGGTGTTCCCTTTTTGAAAAGGTGATACCTTGGTCACCAGAGTTGATCTCTAACCAAAGGGTGGCGTGGCTACAATGTTTTGGTGTACCTCTACATGCCTGGGGTGTTGATATTTTTAGGGCTCTGGCGTTTAAGTATGGAAGATTTATTGAGATGGATGAAAACACAAAGAAGTTCAGAAGGTGTGATGTTGCTCGAGTTAGAGTCCTTACTTCTCAAAAGTCATTGATTGATTCTTCAATGGCAGTGAAAGTGTTGGGGAAGCGTTTCGATATCCGTGTGATTGAGGAGGTGGGTGGTTTGCAGTCGGCAGTGAACTCGCCGGCCAGGGGTAATGATGAGGTTTGGCATCTGGACCAACAATCTCGTGCTTCCGACGACGGTGCATCTTACCAGGCGGTGGTTGAAGCTTTCTCGGAGACTGGGAGTGATGCGGACGTGTCCGAAAGTTGTTAGGTCCTTTTAGGATTGGAGGCGCAGGGTGTGGGTACGATGGTGACAAATGGGAGTTTGAAGCAATTGGGCTACGTAGCAGCGGAGGGGGCAGATAATCTTTCCAACATTTCAGGAAAGAAAGTGGGTTTGTCAGAGGGATTAGTCAACCTCGGTGGAGAAAAGGGAGAGTTTGTTGGTCAAAAGCCAGCAGATATTGTGTTTAGGGAGGATAGGGTGCAGACAAGTGTTGCTAGTGGGACCCGGAGTGGGGTTGGCGGGGCTAGGGGAGATTTGAATGAAGAGGATCCTTTACTGGACCCGGGTAGTGATTCTTTTGGGCCGGCCCATGAGGTGATTTCTCATACTGCTGATATTGTAGAAGACGGGGGGTATGTTAGTCCTAATGGGAGAGTTGTTGGGCCAAAAACTCTGAGGACAAGGAAGGGTGATTTGGTCATTGCTGGGCCAAATGTTTCTCACCCCACTGTAAAGAAAAATTTACCTTTGCAACAAAAGCATGCTACCTCCAGGAAACAACCGATCCCAAATCTCCCATTCAACAAACACCAGAAATTCGTGGATGCTCTTCATCCCAGAAATCGAGCGGCACGCAGGAGGAAGAATGATCAACAGTTACAAGCCTTTTCTCCCAGGGAGCAGCGGGAGGAATCAGATTCGATACATAATTCCGAAGTCACACCATTGCTACCTTCTTCTTCATCTCAAGCTCGTCATAGTGCTTTTGATGATGAGTTTTTGCTGGAAGTTGTCCTGCCAGGCCAGTTGGACGTTATTCAAGATACTAATCATGCTCCTACATATTTGATTGAGACTGCTGCTAACAAACAGTTAAAGGATGCTAACAAGTTAATGGAAATTCAAGATATGTTGGGGATAAGCGTACAACAAACCAAAGATGATCACTTGAAGAGAATTATGAACATGGAGACTAGGGATGTTGCTGAGAAGGAAGGATGGGAGTTGAATAGGGTATCCACAAGTTCTCAATGATTGTGGGGTCCTTCAATGTTAGGGGTTTGGGGAATCGGTTGAAGAGGCGTAAGGTCAAAGAGCTAATTTCTGTTGAGAAGTTAGATTTCATTGCTATTCAAGAAACGAAACTTGATGGGATATCGGGATCTCTGTGTCATAGGTTGTGGGGGGATACAGACTGTGATTGGTTTCTCTTACCGGCAGAGGGGCGGAGCGGAGGTATTCTT